>JAEOAD010000240.1:6557500-7157500 GCA_036365145.1 Orientallactaga sibirica
AAAATAAAATAAAATAAAATAAAATAAAATAAAATAATAAAATAAATAAAAAATAAAATAAAATACCTTGGAATAAACTTAACAAAGGAAGTGAAGGACCTCTACAATGAGAACTTTGAAACACTCAAGCAACAAATTGCAGAAGACACAAGGAAATAGAAAGACATACCATGTTCTTGGATTGGAAGAATCAGTATTGTGAAAATGTCAATCTTACCAAAAGCAATCTACACATTTAGTATAATCCCCATTAAAATCCCAATAGTATTCTTCACAGAAATAGAAAAAAAAAAAACAATCCAGAAATTCATCTGGAAACAAAAAACCTCGAATAGCCAAAACAAAAATCAGGCTGGTGGTATTACCATACCTGATTTTAAGTTATATTACAAATCCATAGTAACAAAAACAACATGGTACTGGCACAAGGACAGATAGGTAGATCAATGGAATAGAATGGAAGACCCAAATATTAATCCAGGCAGCTACAGCCACCTGATTTTTGACAAAAATACCAAAAATATTCATTGGAGAAAAGATAGCCTCTCCAACAATGGTGCTGGGAAAATTGGATATCTGTATGTAAAAGGATAAAAATAGATCCTTGTCTCTCTCCATGCACAACAGTCAAGTTCAAGTGGATCAGGGACCTTAATATCAGACCTGAAATTCTGAAACTACTAGAGGAAAAGGTAGGGGAAGCCCTTCAACATATTGGCATAGGCAAGGACTTTCTGAATACAACCCCAATTGTTCAGTAAATAAAACCACTAATCAACCACTGGGACTTCATGAAATTACAAAGCTTTTGTACAGCAAAGGACACTGTGAATAGAGCAAAGAGACAAACTACAGATTGGAAGAAAAACTTTGCCAGCTATACATCTGACAGAGGATTAATATCCAGAATGTACAAAGAACTCAAAAAACAGAACAATAAGAAATCAAACAACACAGTTAAAAAAATGGGCTATGGAACTAAACAGAGAGTTCTCAGAAGATGAAATACAGATGGCATATAAACATCTAAAAAAGTGTTCCACATCCTTAGCCATCAGGGAAATGCAAATTAAAACCATTTCACTCCTGTCAGAATGGCTTCCATCAAGAAAAACAAATGACAATAAGTGTTCGCAAAGATGTGGAAAAAGAGGAACACTTCTACACTGTTGGTGGGAATGTAATCTGGTCCAGCCATTGTGGAAATCAGTGTGGAGGTTCTTGAGACAGCTAAAAATAGATTTACCATATGATCCAGCTATAGCACTCCTAGGCATATATCCAGAGGACTCTTCTCACTACCTTAGAGATACTTGCACAACCATGTTTATTGCTGCTCTATTCACAATAGCTAAGAAATGGAACTAGCCTAGATGTCCCTCCACAGATGAATGGATAATAAAGATGTGTTACATGGAGTTCTATTCAGTGGTAAAGAAAAATGAACTTATGAAATTTGCAAGAAATGGATGGATCTGGAAAGGATTTATACTAAGTGAGGTAACACAGACTCAAAAGCCAAACATCACATGTTCTCTCTCACATGTGGATCCTAGATACAAATGTATAGACTTGTGTGTGAACTGGGACCAAAAATCAGTAGCAGAAGCCAATAAGCTGGTAAAAGGCTATAAGGAAGGGAGTAGAGGGAAGGACTTAAGTAGATGGTATTGTACCTATGTAAGTAGAAGAACAAATTACAGGGAGGAGAAAGGCCTAAGTGAGACCATGGGAAGAGAATGAATAAAAAAAGGGCAGGGGGGTCAATCAAAATTCAGGAAAGTCTGAATAAGACTTATGTTAACCTACTTTTTGAATAATGGCATATCCAGAAGATATAGACTGTAACTAGATAATTTTCAATGCCTGGGATGGGATACCTTCCAGTGAGTTGTTGGCCAAGGAGGTCCCTGTAGCCTGCAAAACATTAAAGGCTATTGCCAAGGCCCTTGGTTTCCCTTGAGAAACAGATGGTAAGACCCTATTGATGAGGACATCTCTTGCCTGAGATGCAAGGTCACTGAGAAAGCAAGCTGGTGCTGAGTAGAAAACCTTCTCCCTGTAGACCAGCCAACTGAAAGCTGGAAAAAGCTACAATGCATGCAGCCATATAAAAGACAGAAGTCATCAGCAGTGAAAACAGTGGACACTGGAAAACTCAAGTTTGGCCAGACAGGTCCAATGACCGAACGGGTGCAATAGTGGCATGTCTGCTCTTGGGGAAACCAACTGCTCCATAATTGGACTCTCTATGGGAGGGAATACATGCCTAGTACTGAGAAAACTAATCAAAAGTCTATGACAGGGGAGGTCATGAGCCTTACAGGTATAAAGCCTGCTCTTGTCTAGCTAAATGTATATATTATTCCCACCAAGCTTCCCTGAAAGCACTACACTTAATGTTCATATTCACATATTAATGCTACTCTTACTTCTGGTTAGAGAAGCTTCACTTTTCAGATGGCGATGATCACTGGGATGACTCAAAAGGCAACATAGTGCTGAGAAGAAGGGACGTAGGAATGTCCAGCACTGAAACATCTCTGTCACACCTTCCAAGGCTCAGGGTCCATTGTGGAAGGGGGGCAGAAAGAATGCAAGAGCCAAAGGAAGGGCACAACTCCTTACAATGCAACTGTTAAGACAGAAATTGGCCTTGATATCCATGACCTTGCAGTGCCTAGCAATACCTTCTCAAGACCTCATAATAGAAGAAAAAGATGATGACATCAAATTAAAAGAGAGACTAATGGAGAGAGGGAGGGGATATGATGGAGAATGGAGTTGTGAAGGGGGATGAGGAGATGGAAGGGAAATACCATGGTTTTTTTGTCTGTAAGTATAGAAGTTGTCAATAAAAAATTTTAAATAATAATAATAAACAAAGGCTATATATAAAGCTTCTGAAGCCCAAATAATACTTAATGGTGAGAAATTTAAGGAGTTCCCACTGAGATTGGGAAAAGACAGGGATGCCCATTCTTACCATTGCTCTTCAACATACTGCCAGAGTTACTAGTGCAAGCAATAAGGCAGGAGCAAGAAATAAAAGGGATTCAAATTGGAAAGGAAAATGTCAAGTAAGCTCTATTTACAGATGACATGATGACATGATCCTATATATAAGTGACCTGAAAGTCTCTATCTCAAAACTTTTAAAGTTGATAAATTCCTTTAGCAAAGTGGCAGGATACAAAATCAATGCACAAAAATCAGTAGTCTTTCTATATACAAGGGTCAAATATACAGAGAAAGAAATCAGTGTGGCTATCCCATTTTCAATAGCAACAAAAAATTAAATACCTTGGAATAACAGTAACCAAGGATGTGAAAGACCTATATAATGAAAACACAAAAACACTCAAGAAAGAAATAGAGGAGGACTTGAGAAGATGGAAAGTCCTCCCATGTTCCTTGATAGGTAGAGCTAACATTGTGAAATGGCAATTCTACCAAAAGCAATGTACAGATTTAATGCAACATCAATAAAAATACCAGCATCATTCTTCAGAGATTGAAAAAATGATCTCAAAATTCATATGGAATGGCAGAAGGCCTCAGATACCCAAAGATATCCTCAGAAAAAAAAAAAAACACCTCTGGCAGTATCACCATACCCAATCTAAAGCTATATTACAAAGCCATAGTGACAAAAACAGCATGGTACTGGAACAAAAACAGAAAGATAGACCAATGGAACAGAATTGAAGACCCAGCCCTTAGGTCAAGTAACTACAGCTGCTTGATCTTTGACAAAGGTGCCAATAATGTAGACTGGAGAAAAGACAGTATCTTCAACAAATGGTGTTGGACAAATTATATGACCATATGTAGAAAAATGAAATTAGACACACTCATTCACCATACACAAAAATCAAGTCCAAATGGGTTAAAGACCTCAATATAAGACCTGAAACTCTTCAACTACTTGAAGAAAATATAGGAGGCACTGTCCACAATATAGGATTGTGAAAAAACTTTGTGAACAAAACTCCAGTGGCCAACATCTGTCCAAGCAACTCAAAGTCTAAGCGACTCAGAAGCAAACAACCTGATGTGATACTCACACAAGTGCAATAGTGGCACACAGCCATGGTGTGTAACCAACTGCTCTTGGATTGGCTAACAGATCTGCTCAGTGGAAAGGAAACCATATCTGGAACTGGGAAACAAGTCAGAATCATATCCAGATAATGATTCTTCTTTCCATTGTCAAGCTCCTTCTAACCTTAGATTATAAGAGGGTCTACACCCTTTGAATTCTCTCTAAATTAATAATGGTTATCCCATTTAACCAGTTCTTACTTCATTCCCCTTTGGAGAATCTGCTTTTCTTTTTCAGATGGGAGCTGATTCTGAGGATATAAATGACCCAGTGCACTCCAACCCTGCCCCCACTGAAACCACAGAGGAAATGGGGAAATGAGCAAGAGTGCTGCTTTCTTAGTGAATCTGATATCAGCACAAAAGTGAAAGAAACAGACACTGAGGACATTCAACATCTACCAAACTAGAGATCCAGAGGCTCCTAAGTGTCCATCACTGAAGTCGACTTAAAATGCTCCCAGAATGGCTCAGGGAATTTTGTGGAAGAGGGGGCAGAAAGATTGTTAGAGGCACAAGTTGGGACATTTTGCACAGAGACATTGCCCCCCCCCACACACCATAATGATTGACCCACAGTTCCCATGGGGTTGACCTGCATCCCAAACAAGGAAGGCCTCATCAGAAAAGGGGCAAGGAGGAGGGAAAGGATGGTACCAACATGTGTTGATTACATACTAAATATGTCAATATCTAATAAAAATAAATTAATTAATAAAATAAAAATAAATGAAAAAACCCACAGTGAGTTATTGATCAGAGTTACCTATGAGACCCCCAAAACAAGACAGGCTTGTGTCAAAGTACTGGATACCCCCTTGAGGTAAAAGGTAAGTCTCTAGTGCTAAAGACACTACATGCTGCCAACCCAGAACATGGATATATTTGTCAGGAATCTGCAAGGAAGCCAGTTCCCAGATGGTTAACCCATCTAGTGCTAGGAAGAGCTACGTGAGCTGCTGGGGGAAAATGGCCAAGAATATTGTGAGCAAGCAGGGGACACTGCTATATGAAAGTAACAAGCCTGACAAGACATACAGACTTGGAATCCTAAGACCAATATTATGGACTTCAGTGAGAAGGTCTCACTAGTTTTTAGCCAAAACAGGGGCTACATCCATCAAAATACCTCTAAATTAACAACGATTATCCCCTTTAACCTATACTAATCTCACACTATGTTGGAAAGTCTGTTTTTTCCTTTTCAGAAGGCAGTGAGGACTGAGGGACAACTAAAGTCTCTCAAGAGAAGAAAGGATAGATAACCACCTGGCAGATGATCCACCCCTAACACATCAGCTAGGGCCCAGGAGAAACCACAGGGGAATTGGCTAGATGAGCAAGCATGCTACTTTCATGACAAGCCTGACAATCTGTACAAGTGTGATGGAGACAAACATTGAGGACACTCGAAATGCAGCAAAGCAAAAATCCAGAAGGTGCTGAGAACTCAACACTAAAGTACATTTAGAACACACCCACTGTGGCTCACAGAATTCTGTGGAAGAGGAGATGGAAAGATTGTAAGAGCCACAGGATGGGAGGGAATATCCAGAGTCATTGCCTACCCCCCCAATGAGGACTACTGCTTTCATAACTCATAATCCACAACACCATGAGGAATACCTTCAATCCCATTAAGGAGGGCCCTCCATGGAATGGGGGCTGGGAGGAGGGAAATGATGGTACCAACACATGATGTGTCCATTCAAAGTTTCTACTTAATTAAAAAAAACTTTCAATATTATCATGAGCTTCTAGTTTATACACTTTTTAGATCAAGTGTTACATGTTAACAGTTTTAAGTACTTCCTTTATCCTCAGAAAGCATCCTAATTGAGTAATTAATTATATGGTCTTCCTAAAAATGATGGATCTCTATACCTCTCAAGAATGTAGACAGCATAAGCCTTTTTCTCCAAAATGGGCATGATCTGTTTCTGCAAGATAAATTAATGATGTAAGAAGGCAAGAAGGGAGAGTCACACCCTGACTAATATACTAAGCATTTTCATAAATGTCATATAATTTATATAGGCTTAGAGCATGATCAGGGATTTCTGTAAAATGTACATGAAAATAATTCTGATAAGAATTTAAAGTTACTAACTCTCTACTTATGTGTGTCTCATAAAATACCATACACTTTATTTGAATTGTCTCATTTAGTTTCCAAGACATTGGAAACCAAGATATTTTTAGATAATATTATTCAAACTCCATCATATAAATGGGAAAATCTAAACATCCAAAGGATAAGACATTCACACAATTGACACGATTAGTTAGTCATAGTGCCCCACTCTAAACTTAAACCTGACACCATGACTGGAGTTCTGTGACTCAGTATGCTCTTGTCCTGTGAACACACAGAGAATTATCACACATGATAAGACTTCCCTCACCTGATCCAATACCTGTATGACCCTCCTCATTAATACCACCAATCCTGTCACAGGTGGTCATTCCCTGCTTAGCTTAGCCAATGTGCACTGCAGTGGGCATTCTGTTATTGTCATCCTGTTACACATTCTTCTATCTAGTTAGACAATTTGTTTTCATTAAATTTGTAGATTCATGTGGTTCTGATAAAGATTACTCCCCCTTTAGATCCAAGAATGCAGCATATGACCTATGATCAGCTAATTTGGTGCGTTTCTTTCCTGTGGCCACTGGATTGACCTAAAGATGGGGAAGTGACAAAGTCTGAAAGTGTCAGTAGTTATAGTCAGTGCAGCAGAATAGTCTCTTTTTCATGCTAGACATGAACAAAAATATACAGCCTCATGGGAGCTATTGGCATCCATTTAAGAATGCAGAGCCAGGAGATGGAAAGAAATTGAGCCCTTAGAGACTTTTAATAACTCACTGGCTTAATATTTACCTGTCTTTGGCTTTTAGGTATATAAGCAAATAAAGGTCATGTACTGCTTAAACCGGTTTTTCAGCTTTTCTATTGCTACTGAACTCACCTGAATTAGTACAAAACAAATTGGGGCTAAAAGGTGGACAGGTCTCTTATGGAGTGACATTTAGAGAGGTAAGATCTAACACACCACAGTTTGTCCATGGGCTGGCAAATTTATACCACTCTGTAGAGCATAGTCTTCTTAGGTACACTCAGGTTTCTATAAAACTTTCTAAAATGTTCTCTTGCTTGTAAAAGACATTTCTGTATCCTGTAACATTTTATCCTCATAGTAATTCTGTGAAATAGATATTACTATTACAACTTTACAGGTAAGAAGGCTGACGTGATTTTTCCCAAGATCATAGATCATTTGATTTTATCTATCCATGAGCAATGACTTGAAACCAAGTCTTCTATACCATCCTTTTTTCTTCTTTTTTTTTTTTTAAATATTTCTGTTTCCCCAAGCAGAACTGGAATCTCCCCTGAACATTAAATTAAATAATAGACCTTAGCTTCCTGAGGTAGCTGGAAAATGTGGCAAGTGTCCTCAATGTAGCAGCACTTTGTCATGCTTCTTGGAAATATAATACATAAATGATTCTTATGAAAGAAATAAGGGCTCAATTGTTTATATCTTACCTGAACACCTGGGAATAGCCTTGGACTCTACCCTTGAATTACTAAGTGGATGCTCTCTGGTTTTCTCATAGTAATTTCTCAGAAGTGGATTTATCATGCCCCAAAGGCTTCTGCCTCTTTGCTTATCTGTGGGTTTTTTCAGTCCCTACCATTAAATATAAACACTCAAATTTCCAAATTATAAAAATGGTACTAACATTTTAAAAATACTAACATCTAATGCTTATCAAAAATGCAATGGGCTGCCGGGTGTGGTGGCACACTCCTTTAATCCCATCACTCAGGAAGCAGAGGTAGGAAGATTGCCATAAGTTTGAGGCCACTCTGAGACTTCATAGTGAATACCAGGTCAGCCTGGGTTAGAGTGAGACCCTACTTCAAAAAACAAACAAAACAAATCCAGTGGTATACATATCACTATTATGGTTGTTAAACAGGTGAGGAGAGTAATCTTTAAAGAAATTAAAGGACTTTCCCAAGACTTAAGATGGATTCCAAAGACCATGCCCTTAACTGTCTATGCCATAGTAAAACTCCTATCTTAGGTCAACCTGCATTTCATTAGACTTCACCCTCTATTCTCTCACTGATTAGTTCTACAACCATGTGGTGAGATCACACCAGTTATAGTTTTCTAAGTTTTATTTTTATCTGCCAAACCAAAATTAACTTTTTTTCCTTATGACTTACTCTGAGATTATATATAATTGGATAAATTAATTATTAGTAATTGGTTAGTTTTTAATAAGAAACATCTCAGAGAATATATTTTAATGATTTTAAACATTTTAAGGGCCAGGTGTGGTGACAAATAACCTTTAATCCCAGAGCTTGGGAGGCAGAGGTAGGAGGATCACTGTGAATTTGAAGCTACCCTGAGTGTACATAGTGAATTCCAGATCAGCCTGGACTAAAGTGAGAACCCACCTCAAAAAAAAAAAAAAATTAAATGCCACATTTAATCATATGTTGTATTGAGCACTAAAGGCACTATAAACTAAGTGGAAGTATGTCAGTGAGACTAGACCAGTGGGAATCATTAAAAAGGACAGATTTTGTACTCTGCTTTCTGAGATTATAAAAACCACAGCATTATCCTTTGTATTAGCCAGATAGATCTGTTAATCCACCATCAATTATGTATAGAGAATTGTTCAACAGGAGAGAAGGAACAAATACCTTCAGTGAATTCCACCAAATAGATAAAGAACATTCACAAGTTTCCATTAGCCTAACTAAAGAGCTCAGCTATCTGTCCTGACCTCATTAAATCATAAACCTACACAAGATAAATACCTTAGTTATGCTGTATGGGTTTGCTGGTTTTATGAAAACATAAGCAGGATTAAATGAGAAAAATGTAATATTAGAAAATTGGAATCAATGGTTTATAAAACTCATGTTTTATGCAATTAGAATAATATCTCAAATCACTATTTAGATTTCATTTGCTTTACAAAATTTTTTTTCTAATATCACCCCTGTCACTGATTTTCAAATAACTGAGCCAAAAGAACATATACCTTCAGTGATAAGAACCCAGATCCGATACATATGAAAAAAGCAAAAGTTATCCATTTAGGTTAGTGCAATGCCTTAGTCAGTGCTGACCTGTAACTTGGCTTTCACTAACTTTTTAATGAGATGTGTGTCTCTGCCCATTTTTGATAGTTCCTATTTTCATGAATATTCTGTTATCTATGCCCACTTTGCTGCAAACTGTTCCTACATGGACAGCACATCCGAATAGAGAAACTATCAAATCCCTTCAGCAGAGAGGACAGAAGATTAATATCCAGATCAAAATGCCCAATTTTACACATCACAACAGGCATGGGTAGGAACTCTTTGAATTGATCTGTATAGTTTGGCATGTTTTTCCAAATCAAATTATGTTCCAAAACCCATTATAAAGAACATGCCTTCTCTCCTAACTTTGGACTTATCTAGCCTGTCAGAATTAGCTCACATGGCATCAGGCTGATCCAGAGGCTAGCCTCTCCTCTCAATAGTCAAGAAAATGCTATAATTTTTAGAGAGAAATCAATCAGTAATATTGATCCTGTTTCATTGAAAGGATGCTCTGATGTTGACAATGCACATAAGTTTGTATGGATCCAAGGGAGCTATCTTAAATATATAAAGGGCTTATGATAAAAGCTATTACATCATTTACTTTTTTGGCTTAAGGTGGTTAGATAGAATTTCCTACAAGAATCTTCCATTTTTAGAATATTTTATCTATTTATTTGCAAGGGGAGAGAGAGAGAAATGGGTACACCAGGGCTTCTAGCCACTGCAAATGAACTCCAGATGCAGGCACCACTTTGTGCATCTGGCTTGACGTGGGTACTAGGGAATTAGGGTACTAGGTTGTCAGGCATTACACTCAAACACTTTAACCTCTGAGCCATCTCTCCATCCTGTGTATTCCTTTTTTAATACCCAGTAGCATCCTGATTTCTTGAGCAACTTTACACTATTGTCAAAGAAAGATGTTTTGAAGGAAACAGACATGTAAACTATCACTGAATTTTGTTCATTCTGCATCCTATTTCTGTTATCCATCTATGTTTATTATCACTGCCAGCATCCTAAACTAATCTATCAAGATCTCTTGTGCAGTCTTCAATATCTTCATAAGTGATCTTCTTTCTTCCAAGTTAATCCACATTTCACTCTGAAAGTGAATTGGAGACAATAACTTTTGTCATGCCACTCCCCATTCCAATTTTCCTTAGAATAAGGTAAAAATTCTAAATATGAGCTACAAAGCCTCAGAGGACTGGGGCTTTGTCTACCTCTCCATTATCAGTTTCTTTGGCTCTCCCAGTTGTTCTGTTTCCATACTCATCATGCTCTGATTTGCACAGAGGACATTAAAATACTGATCTCTACCCTCGGTTATCCCAGGGCCCCTTTAACACACACTTCCACTCACCCTGTAGTCTCAGCTTCAACTCTGCCTCCCCAGAGAGCCTTTCTATGGCCATCATACCTTTCTATCCTTGGACCCATTTTCACTGTGCCTCATCTCTTGAGATATTGTTAACAGCAAATGATTATTTTTGTTCCTGCTTTTCTGTGGATTTTGTGCAACAGAAGTTGTGCTGGAACCATATGTGGCAACATGTATTCCCAGTGCTTATCATATAAAGAAATCCTAACAAATATTTGTTGAATAAGTTAGTGAAAGTGGTAGCCTCTTTCAATTTCTGCTGAGATTGCTAAGGTTCATAAGCAAAACATGTTGAATTTTAAGATAGAGGCCATCCACTTGTCTTGGCACTGATTCTGGAATCAGACTCTAATTACTATTGCCTTTTTAAATTGAAGTATGTTATTTATTAATCATAAATAAAATGTAAAATCAAGAGTATTTTGAAGTTAGTTTCATTCTTTCGAGAGGAAAATTCAACTAAATACATGGTGAATGTTAGGCATATACATTGCCACCTATGAAAAAGTGCCATGATTATTGAATAGGAAAATAGTTTAGAGATTGGAAAGTTAAACTATGTGTATGTGCAGGCAAATATATGTATGTACATGCATGTATACATATAAATATGGTTAAGATGTCTACATGTGAAAGATGTATGTTACCATTTCTCACTTTCCTCATTTCTATAAAAAAAGTTTACTCTCCTCTGCATTTTCTATCATCACATTCTACAGTATATTTTTCCATTTATTTTACTGAGTATTGCCAGATACTATTTGCTGATTTTGTGACAGATGTATTCAAATAAGTACCTCTTCTGAAAAGATCCATTGATAATTCGTTCCTACAATTTCTCAAACACCTTTGCTGATTAAGCAACAGCAGGCTCAGTCTAAAGATATGAAACACAGTATCACAATGATGAGTTGAGAACCAGTGCTGATGAGTTAGGATCTGACAGACTGCAGTGTAACAGACTTAGAAAAGAAAAAAGATGCAACCAGGAACTATTGGGTCTGATAACCCTGAGTCTGAATCATCTCTTCACCACCAAGTGTGTGACCTGGAATAAATCACCTAATGTATGTGGATCACAGCTTCCTTACCTACAAAAATGAGGTAGAGTAATCCACTCTAAAATAATATGACATATTTAAAGTACTTGTATATTGCCTATCAAATAAGGGTCCAATTTAAAGTGTAAGGATAGAAATGGCACATAAATAAAACCTCTCATGGATTAGTCTTCTCTTTCCCCTCAATCTGATATTCCCACGTGTAAAAAGCCCTTGTGTTTATTATTGCTATCATGCTTCTACAAAACACAAGGCTTTGTACATAAAAGTTTATTCTCCTGTGTTTTATTCTTTCCATCCATTCTCAGTTGACATATAACTACTTGTGTGTGTAGATTTGTGTGTATTTTTATCATAGTGTCTCTAGAATATATACTCCATGGGAGCAGAGTCTTTGATTTTGATTACTGATATCCCTAGTACCTACAACCGTGTCCGATTCAATGTTCAATAAATTGAATGAAATTTTTCTTCTTGCTTGTGACTTATGTAAATAATTATAAATAAATATATCATGGGCAGAACTTTCAAAAGGATAAGGTTTGAATGCTTTACCTTTCCAGTTGTCCTATCTGATATATTACTGTGCATGAAAATATATTATTAATCCAGGTCCCCACAAGAAGTTTCTACCTAAGAATACAATCTTTAGGGAAATTTCATGAGTTAAATATCTTACAACAAAGTTCTAGACTAGATCTTTTCCATTAGGCAAAGGGACCTAAGTAATAATAGATTGCTTTGAGTGAAGAACTACAAGAATGGTTGTAAGGACAATGAGGCGGGGGGACATCTATTTTAAAGTTTTCCTGATACCCTTTTTAGTTCCAGGTAGAAATGTTAGAAAAAGGCACTACAAGTCTGGACCATTGGGTGGCTTCTGAATAGCAAACTTTACTGTGAGCCCATGGCTGAGTTTGAATAGTGTCAAGGTACATAAAACCCTTTCCAAACAAAGTACAGAAAAGCAAGGGTACCAATCATTCTGGTTCATATTCAGACTAAAGCAGGTCATCCGAATGGACATAGAATGGACTTTCCACTTGTTTATTAGGGCATAACTCAGCCCTGTGCTCAGCTACCAGGAATATAATTTTATAGGGTTTCAAAAGAATTTGTGGATATTCCATACTTAATGACTTATAATAAAATTTTAGAATTTTTGAGGATTAAGAAATGGATAGCTGAAATATGAATGTGTCTCAAATAATATCCAAGACAAACTTTTTCATTTGATTTTTTCATTATCTTGACTATTAAATTTTTTATGCTGACTCTCAGTAAGAAAACCTCAGCAAGTATGTACTCAGAGGAAAGTGAATTAAGATTGCTTCCACCAGCACCTTCAGATGCCTGTATCTTCATGTAATGAATTTTCACCCTCCCTGAGGAGTCTTGACACTACAATGATATTAGAATGGACTTGCAGATATCATAACCACCAAACTGCTATATTCAAATCAAGTAATTACTCTAATTATAATAGAAAACTCATACTATCAGACATTTTGCTATTATGAACCATTTTTAGATTAGATAATTCACATTTGAATAGAACAGCATGTACTTTGGGACAGATAAATTTATTTTAAGCTCAAGACACAACTCCTACTGCTATAATCACATTATCTAACCACTCTGCTTTAATTTGTTTCTAAAATTGAAATATTAATAACTATTTTATGAAAATATCATATCAGCAACATCAAGCATGAAAGCTATTTGCAAAGTTCTGACCCATAATAGGTACTCAACAAATAACAGTGGGACAAATAGCTCTTAGAGCAAAGTGAAAGACTGTATCCTTTGACTAAATCATTCCTTACATTGTTCAAGATTATGATAAGCAAACCATAAAATAGTTCTCCAAGTCTGAATCTAGCCTGCATGATGGTGATGCATATTTAAGTCACTACCTAACTCAATGCCTCCATAAAGGAACTTCATTGTGGTTGCATAAAACTGACCTCCATTATTTTGGCTCTTATTCATCTTAGATTATGGGCACAGAAACAATAATTCCTTAATCCTGATTTGATGACTGCACAAGAAGAAGTAAATCAACAAAGAGAAGATAGCCTGTTTTTTTTAACTTCATTTATACTTTTTCTCTAAGAACCTCAGCCCACTGTATCATGTCATGTTTGACTATACTTGAAAGAGCAGTTGTAAAGCAGTGTTACCAACATCTATAGAACATGGAATGTAGAGAAAGTAGCTTTATAGAAGAAAAATCTGGAATGTATAATAGGACTCCAGCCAACTATCAGAGACAATATAAAAGTGTTAATAAAAACACAGCAAGACTAAATAGAGTTACTTGTGATAAGATTCCACATAATTAAACAGGAACCTAAGTTGTTTGCAAGATTTGTTCTTCTAAGAAATGAAGATATTTGACTTTCTGAGAATCAAAAAAGAGGTGATAAATTATATTATGTCAAGATTTCACCTGTGCATCATAGAGATGCTACTCTTGAAGCAACCAATACATAAGTGCTTGTTTGTTTTTGCCTCTGCTTTTTCCCATGAAATTTACTCTATTAACTCATTGTCATTTCTTTCTACTATGTACACTGCATGCTGCTCAGTTCATGGTAGCTAATAAAAGCCAATCAGATTCACTGGAATTTTGTTCTCTAATAGTGTACAATATGGATTCCTTGTTCTAGAGGAAGCATGTGAGGAATGGGTAAGCCAGAACTCCCCAACTCCCCATTTCCTAAGCCAGAGGGTGCATGAGCCACTGTAGGAGATTGTCTCTTGATCCTGGCTCCCCAGCTTCCAGGCTCCTGATTCCCCAACCTCTGTAGGGAACAGTTGAAGGACCCCAAGCTATTGGAGGTTTAGGCAGACCTGAGCTATCAGGAATGACTAAAGGCCCCAAACCTCAAGGCAGTGAGCCCAGACCCCTGACAAGCTCAAGATGGGCAGGAGTGAGACAGCTTCCTCCCCCCAGCCCGGGGCACCTGGACATCCTGAAAAGACTTAGGTTTCACTTTCAACAGAGCTTTGTGACCTTTATCCACTTACATCACTATATGTTAATAATGTATCAACCAGCAACCTTCACACAGCCAATCCCCCTTGTGACCTGTATCCCTTACCTTTTCCCGCCACTACAAGAACAAGCCAATCCCCTGTGACCCGTATCCTGTACCTCTTCCTGCCACTACATGAATATTTATAAACCCACTCCCCTAACAAATAAAAGAGCTGTCCTCGGATGCAGTCTCTAAGGTGTTTCTTCCCATCGCACTCATGGCCACTCAAGACCCTGCTTTATAGTTGCTGGATGTTTCCAGGGAACCACAGCCATGGGGATGGAGGAACCACAGCTGGCGCCTGAACAGGACTCTCTGAGATGCTCTGGGGTAGGTGAGTTCTCCCTCAGAGGGACATCGTCCTCTAGGGGGACATGGGCCCCCAGTGGCCTTGCCTCCATGCTTGAGGGCTGGCAGGTTTCTCTTTGTCCTTCTTTGTTTTCAGTTAGTGCCATCAGGAGGGATTGGGTACTGCAAATGAGCAACTGATGTCTTTTGACCAAGGCCACTCTTTGGCATTGACTGAAGGCTTCTAGCCCTGTTCCCAAACCCTGACAGCCCACTCAGGCATTGGTGCTGGCAACAACGACCATCTATTTCTCTTAAACACAAAAACCAGTAATGCAACAACCATTTAAAAGCCCTTAGGGCAGTCACTGGTCTCTTAAACTTCTGGACAGGCTTGTGTCTGGACCTTTGTGGAATCCCCCCTGATGCTATTAAGCCCTGGGGAAAGTTGCCCTCTGGTCTTGGTGCTTACACTCTTTTCTATAATGGGCAATATTGCCTCGCACCAAAAGGAATTCACAGATTCATGGATTAAGAGCACTCCTGAAAGTTAGGGGAATTAAACTCTCCCAGAGAGAGGCTATCTCCTTCTGGGAAAAAGTCCTCCAGATTGCTCCCTGCATGATTTCTGGGGATCCATACAACCCTGATGCATGAACCCATATAGCTTATTTGGCCTGAGACAGGAGGTTAAGGAAGGAACCCCCCCTCTTTTCTCCCAATCATAGCAGCCATTAGGCAATGTACTAGACCCTCTAAGACCACCCCCACACCAAAATGAGATGATGATTCCAATGAGGAGAATCCCACTCACCAGCTAGTGTTGCACTTCAGTTCCCTTGAAAAAGCAATAGAAGAAATTAGAAAAACAAAATGACCCAAGCCGGGCAAGGTGGCACATGCCTTTAATCCCAGCACTTGGGAAGCAGAGGTAGAGGATCACCATGAGTTCTAGGCTACCCTGAGACTACATAGTGAATTCCAGGTCAGCCTGAGCTGGAGTGAGACCCTACCTCAAAAAAAAAAAAAAAAAAAAAAAAAAAAAAGACCCCAGGCACCCCTACACCTACTTCCTTTTATTCACTTTTGCCAGCATACCAGCCTCCAGATCCAGGCCATCCCCCTCTGGGCTCATGCAGAAAAAAAAACAACATGATAAATTCCCCTAGCCAAGACCCTTCTCCATCCACCCCCTCCCTGACAATCACAGACCAGCTATGCAAGCTCTGAGATAACAACACAAATACATATAATCATGGAGTTGCAGCTTTTCCTATTAATGTTCAGCCCACTTGGGCTTGGCCCTTACAGTGGTATCCATATCACGCCAATGACCTAAAAGAACTCAGGCAGTTAGGGAGGGTGGGATCCATGGACTAAGACCCTCCTCCAGAGCCTATGGGGTTCCCTTAACACCCCTTGGACTGGTGTGATATCTGCTGGTCTTTGCTACATAGTTCCTATTCCTTCAATGGGAAGCCCTCTATAGAGATGAATGCCTCCAACAGATAAGGAGAAACCAAAACCAAGAGAACATTCTCTGGGGATTTGATGAGCTTTTCAGACAGGGCAATTTCTCCACAGGTGTTCAACAGGCCCAACAGCCCCCAGGGTACTATGACCAAGTTTGCTTCTGCACCCTCCAGTCATGGGACAGAATAACATCCCCCCCAACCCCCAGGGCAATACCTCTTCCTTATTGTTCCATTGTCAAAAGCTGGAAGAAATCCTTTCTGATTTTATCTTAAGAACAAAAAACCAACCTAGATAGAAAAATTCCCTACCCAACATCCAGTGACCTCCTCACAAATATCATTTGGGAAGGCATGACCTCAGAATGTAGACTAGCTTGTCAAGGACTCAAGGATGAACATTATGGTAAATGGATAGTTGCTACTCAGGATATTGGAACTGCCTCACATAAGGTGGCCTCTTTAGCATAGGCCTTTGCAGCAGCCTTGAAGACTAAAGCAAAATGTTTCAATTGTGGGGAGGAAGGACATTGGAAAGGGGAATGTCCTTAACACCAGACCACTAAAGGCTCAAACACATCTACCCCCCTGCCAAAACAGTTTTCTCTAGATGCCACAAGGGGTTTCACTGGAGAAAAGACTGCTGCTCTACCCATGACAAAGATGGCAAACCCCTAGAGCCTTTAGACTTCAAAAGGTGCAACCTTTTGAATAAGAGGGAAAACCCATAATGTACAATGGGTAAGGAGCATCCTAGAGGGGGCCCACACAAGGCTAGCCTTAGAGGTCAGAGGAAAAATTTTCAAATCTCTAATTGATACTGGGGCAGATAAGACAATTCTAAGGCAATCTGAAGTTCCCCAACACTGGGAACTAATTCCAGGGCCCTAATTAATGGGGATAAAAGGCCCCTCACAGGTATATGTTACCAAGAAGGCCTTTAAATGGAAGGACCCAGATGGAACTATAGGTCTTACCAGACCCCTAGTGGCTGGTGTAAGAACTAACCTGCTGGGGACGGCCATCCTTGAGACCCTAGAAGTAGTCATTGCCAGTAAGATAGAGTGAGAATGCATGGAGATACAAGACAGAGAAGACCAGTGTCACCCCCAATCCTAGAGGCTGCTGTTAAATACAAAACTCCCTGCCTGCCTATAATGGCTCTCTGATGAGCCAATTTGGGTCAAACAGTGGCCTCTGCCAAGGGAGAAACTTGAAATCTTAAATCAGTTAGTAAAAGGACAACTCCAACTTAATCATATCCACCCCTCGCAGAGCCCATGGAACCCTCCTGTTTTTGTAATTTGAAAGGGCTCAGGAAGATGGAGGTTACTACAAGATCTCAGGGCCATCAATAAAGCCATGATCATTTGGGGCACCCCTCAAAGGGGGCTGCCTCTTGTATTGGCCATTCCAGCCAACACCCCGTCCTTGTTATCGACATCAAGGATTGTTTTTCTATTCCCCTGCACCCCTGGGACTGACAACACTTCATCTCTATCCCCTCTCAATAACTCAGGGCCAGTCAAGTGCTGTGAGTGGATGGTCCAACACAGGGTATGGCCAATAGTCCCACTATATGCCAAGAGGCCGTTGCTGAGGCATTAAGGCCACACCTAGATCAAGGCCTTAACATATATCATTACATGGATGACATCCTAGTATGGAAAAACTCCTCCACCTCACCAGCCAAACTGAGGTATCAATTAATACCTTCCCTCACTGAGGCCAGATTAGAATCACCCCAAATAAGTTCCAACTTATGCCACCCATAACTTTCCTGGGTATGGAACTCTCCCTCACCTCTGCTCAGCCCCTTAAATCCCCACTCTCCTTCTCCCAGAAGCTCACACTGGCCTTGCTTCAGAGCTTTCTGGGGAACCTCAATTGGCTCTGGCCAAGACTCCCTGCCCCTACCAGTGATTTACAACCCTTATTTGATATGTTAAAAGGTAACAAAGACCCATCTTCTCCAAGCTCTCTGAGCCCTGAAGCAAAACAAACACTAACCAAAATTAATAACATGTTTTCTGATATAGCCCTTGCTTGGTACTTGCCAGACAGGCCAATTCAACTTATGATATTTAACTCCTCACCAATCATCATGGGAGTGTTATACCAACCCCAAGGAGTCTTGGAATGACTCTACACCTCCATCAGTGGTGTCCCACGCATACTAACAGAGGTTGACGCCCTTGCAACTTAACAAGACCAGGCTCTCCAAACCTTGGGCAAAGAACCTGATACTATCATAACCCCCTTTTCCCTCTCTGATATACAATGGCTACTCAGGAACCACTCCAGATTTGTGGTTAGCCTTATGGGTTTCCCCAGTCAAATTGACAACCACTACCCTAATGAAAAATGGATCCCTGAAATACCTCTTTTCAAATGGCTTCCTCCACCCCACCACTGTTCAAGAAAACCAATCCCCAGAGCATCTCCCATTTTTACAGATGGAGCTGTAGTCTTCTACCACCCAGGGGATCAACCTCCCACTGTTCACATTAAGGAGCTTCTTGATAGATCCCCACAATACAAAGAACTGTGTGCTATTTATCCAGCACTGCAAGAGGAAGAACTCCCCTTTAATCTCTTTTCAGATAGTTTCTATGCTGTTAACTTACTCCCCTGGCTAGCTCACTCACTTGCACATCTGGCTAGATGAAAACCCTCTTTCACCACTGTTGATAAAAGTCTCTAACCTCATATGTAAAAGAAGGGCCACCATGTTTGTACAACACATAAGGTCTCACAATCCCTTACCTGGCCCCTTCACCAAGGGAAATGCATTAGCAGACCAGGTAGTGTCTTATGGAGGCCCAACAGATAGCTTCTTGGCCACCCTTAAGGAAGCTGAAAAATTCCATGCTAACACCCACATAAACCTTAAAGGACTTCAATCACACTTTCCTCTGATCCATAAAAGTTAACTCCAATGCATGTTAAAAACCTGCCACTCTTGTGCTTTGCTAATAACCACACCTGCCCTCCACACAATGGGCACCAATGCCTGAGGCCTTAAGGCCAACGCCCTTTGGCAGATTGATGTCACCCATATCCGCCAATTTGGTCACCAAAAATATGTCTTTCTAACAATAGACACAAACTCCCACCTTATGTGGATCACAGCACAAACGGGAGAAAATTTTAAAAAAATCATACACCATATGCTATCTACCTTTTCCATCATGGGCCTCCCCCACCAAATAAAAACCAATGACAGCCAGGCTTTTACTAGCTCCTCCTTCAAAGCCTTTTGCATACAATGGAAGATTGCTCACCATACAGGAATCCCACATAACCCACAAGGCCAAAGTATAATAGAAAGGACACACCAAACTTTAAAAGCCCAACTTAAAAATAACAGCCCAATACCTACCCACCCAATCTTCAGTTGGCCATGGCCCTGACTACCTTAAACATTTTAAATATATACAAAAATTCCCAATACCCCCCATCACCCACTACTGGCATATACCAGAGACTGCCCCTCCCATCGTGGTGTGGTGGTGAGACCCTTTAGATGGAATATGGCAGGGACCAGACTCCCTCCTCACAACAGGGAGAGGATTTGCTTGTGTTTTTTCCCCAGGACCAGCCCAGGCCATCTGGGTCCCAGCTCTAAATGTCCAATTCAATCCCACTGACCAAAGAGATGGCCCACCTGATGTTGAAATGGAGGAAGCACCACCCCTGTCCACAAACCAGAGTAAAAAAATGGAGCACCCTGGAGGGATGTTCATGACAATGTGGATGCAGCCAAAGCCATATGACTGCCACAGGCCTCCCTCTCAGCCATTTTGTTGGCAGCTTTAACAATCTTACATTCCAAGCAGCTGTCTCCTTTGCTGCCTCTGCCCCGCATCCACCCCCTAATGTCCTCCAATGGCACTTTGAGGCCTGAGAGACCTATCAAGTGATCAATAACATCATCAGCACAGGATACTGCCCTACTCAAGGCTGTCAGGACACTGTCAGCTTTGGTGTCTGTCCTAAGCCTGTGTCTTGCAGGAATGGCAGGGCATGTTTTGCCTATCGCCAAATGAACAAAGAAGTACCTTAAACATCAGGAATATTATGGGGGATGTCAATACCAAAGCTGTGTCACTGAACACTATGGGCATTCAGACTCTGTCTTCAAAACCTGCACAAATAAGGAATGTACACTCTCCATACAAGATCCCTAGGATGAACACTGGTGGGTAGGGGTGACAGGGGAACTCTATACTCCTAGATTTTTATCATCCCCTTCTGGTACTCTTGATATCTCTAGACAGCTTGTCCCTGCTCCCCACCCAGTACAAATGAACCACCACATTCTCTCACAGGAAAAACAAGTTACAGAAAAAATACAAGCCACTACAACATGGGCACAATACTCCAATATGTGGCTGACATTCACCCCTTTACTAACCACCCCAATGCTTCTAACTGCTTCTTTTGTGCATCCCTTACCCATCCACTGCTGACAGTTGTCCCTATTAGTGCCACCCTTGAATACTCCAAATCAATAGCAAACTATTTCCTACCTTGCCTCTTTGATGTCAGTCAAGTCATGACCCTTTGCCTGTCCAGCTCTAAGCCAACCAGGGCTGAATGTCTCCTCACTATTTCCATAACCAAGACCACTTGTGTCAAGACACCTGCTCTCCTTTGGTGCAAAGGGTTAACCACCCCATGTATCATTGTTTCCTCTCCCACTTATTGTTCCCCAGTCTTGATTGTTCCATAGTTGCATCTCTATGAGAAAGAAGAAGCAACCTACAAACTCAGCCCACATTGACTGAGACATTTTCATCCCCCTATTGATGGTCCTTGGTGTGACGCTATCCCTGGGTGCCTATGGTGCTGCAGGAGCCACTCTTGTCTAGAACAACCACCTCCCAGAGGACTTTAGAGACAAGCTTGACCAGCCCATGATATCAACTATCAACAGTCTTGAGTCTCTTTATAGACAATTAAACTCTCTCAAGGGTGTGGTACTCCAAAACCGTAGAGCCTTAGCCCTCATCACTGCCAAACATGGGGGACATGCATGATCTTGGGAGAAGGATGTTGTTTTTTTGTCAATTAATCAAATGTTGTGGAAAAAAATGCTAAAACTCTCAAAAAAAAAAAAAAAACTCCACAAGGAGCTACTTGACCACAATAACCTGACGACCCCACCACCTTGTTCTCTAACCCCTTAGTCACTTGGCTTCTCCTCTTCCTTGGCCCCCTCCTGGCTATAGGAACACTGTTACTTGTGACCCCAGCCTTATCAAATTTCTCAGACAACAAATAACTAATATTGCTAAGGTTGCTACCAATCAGGTCCTGGTGCACCATCTAGTTCTATCTAGACCTACAGTAGACTATAAAAATCTCACTCAATATGATGATACTGCCCCATTATAAAAACAAAGGGGGGCTGGAGAGATGGCTTAGCAGTTAAGGCACCTGCCTCCTAAGCCTAAGAACACAGGTTCCAATCTCCAGGTCCCATGTTTAGCCAGATGCACACAAGGGTGCAATGCTGAACTTGACCACAAGGGGGAACACACATCTGGATTTTGTTAGCAGCTGTTGAGAGACTGCTGGTACGCCCATCTATATCTTCCTCTCTCTCTCTCTCTCTCTCTCTCTCTCTCTCCCCCAAAAAAAAGGTGGAACATGTAGGGCACGGTTGAAGGCCCATAGGCTACTGGAGGTTTAGGCAGACCTGAGCTATCAGGCATGACTAAGGGCCCCAGACTCTGATGTTGCAGTGAGACCAGACCCCCAACAGTCTCAAGAATGGCAGGAGTAAGGACGCTCCCTCCCCTGAGGTTGTAGTGAACCCAGACTCCCAATAATCTCAAGACTGGCAGGAGTGAGGCCACTCCCTTCCCCCAGCCTGGGGTACCTGGACATCCTGATAAGACTTAGGTTTCACTTTCACCAGAGCTTTGTGACATTTGTCCACTTACATCACTGTATGTTAATAAAGTATCAGCCATCAACCTTCACACAGCCAATCCCCCTGTGCCCATATTCCATTCCTCTTCCCACCACTACATGAACAAGCCAATCCCCTGTGACCTGTACCCCATACTTCTTCCCTCCACTACATGAACATTTATAAACCCACTACCCTGGCAAATAAACTAGCTGTCCTCCAATGCAATATCCCAGGTGTTTCTTCCCATCATACTCATGGCCACTCAAGACCCTGTTCTACAGTTGTCTGGATGTCTCCAGGGAACTGCAGCCAAAGGGACCCCAGGAACCACAAACCTCCAGTTCCCCTGTGCTGGAGAGTGCACACAAGTGGAGTGAGTAGGGCTGAGTTCCTAGTTCCCCTCCTCCTAGTTCCCCTGGTACCCTTGATAATCTTGCAACTTTCACAATCTCTGCACCTGTGATTATAAACACATTCTACTTCAATTTGATTCACATTTAAGCCAGAACATTCACTGAAGATACTACAAGGATAAATACTTGCTTTCTCCTCAATAACATAAGATTCTTACCCTAAGATGGGTAGACCACAATTGGGGAAAAAAAAAAAAGTCAGAAAACTGAAAGATCTCCACCAAGGAGAATACAACCGAAATCAAATCCCAAAATGAAAACACAGCAAGCTATGTGACCCTGATCAAGAGAATTGCTGAACTGGAAGCAAATAGTCAAAAAAAAAAAAAAAAATTACATAAATGAAATTGAGCACAATCCCCTCTTAGAGCACACAGCTTTGTCAATAGGCTTAACTTAATTAAAGAAAATCAGAGAGGTCTCAAAAGAGAAATAAATGAACTGAAGGTCAGTCAACAAATAGAGGATCTAAATAACCAACTGATTAAGCTTAATGAAGACATGGTCAAATGCAAGAATCTAAATCAAGAAAACCTGATTAAGCTTAATGAAGGATCACCATGAGTTCATGGCCACCCTGAAAGAATGTTAATTCCAGGAAGCCATCAAGAAAACCAAAAAACAAAAAAACAAAAACTCAAACTGAACCTCAATTGTACCTTAAAAAAGGAGATGGACATGATGCAAAAAAAAAAAAAAAAAAAAAAAAATCAAATATAACTTTCAAAACCTATCTAAAACCCCTCACAAAGAGAGTCACTCAAATGAAGGACAGAAACTCTAAGCTGGAAAACAAGACAGTAGAAATTGATCAGCAGTCCAAAAACTTTGCTAAATGCAAAAAATTCAGGAAAACATAATATGAGGGAACAGTGGGATAATCTAAAACACAGAAATATCCAGATAAGGGATATACCATAAGGGGAAGAAATCCAGGCCAGAGGCATAAAGAACATGGCCAAAAAAATAATTGAAGAAAAAAATTCCCAATCTTGCAAAAGAAAGGCCCATTCAGATACAAGAAGCTCATAGAACATCAAACTGACAGGACCAAAGAAGAACCAAGTGAGTAAAGGGAAAACAGGAAGCACTACAAAACAAGAATGGTGGGAATAAATGCATATCTTTCAATAATAACTCTTAATATCAATGGCCTTTATGCCCCAAACAAAAGACACAGGGATGCAGACTGGATTAAAAGGCAGGATCCTGCCATCTGTTGCCTCCAGGAAACTCATCTGCCCATAAAAGAGAGACACCTTCTTAGGGTGAAAGGATGGAAAATGGTATTTCAAGAAAATGGGCCTAGGAAACAGGCAGGGGTTGCTACCCCTATATCTGACAGAATAGACTTCAAACCAACATCAGTGAGGAAAGATAAAGAAGGTCATTTTATACTGATTAAAGGAACACTCCACCAGGAGGACATTACAATCCTAAATGTATATGCACCTAACATAGGGGTTCCCAATTTCACCAAACACTATTAGAGATAACACCAAACACAATTGTAGTGGATGACTTCAATACTCCACTCTCATCAACTGACAGGTCATCCCAGAAAAAAATAAACAGAGATATCTGGAATAAATGATGTCATGGAACAAATGGATCTAACAGATATATACAGAATATTCCATCCAATTGCTGTAGAATATACATTTTTCTCAACATCACATAGAACATTCTCTAAAATAGACCATATATTAGAACACAAATCAAATCTTAACAAATACAGGAAAATTGAAATAATCCCTTGTACTCTATCTGACCACAATGGGATTAAACTGCAAATCAGCAACAACAACAATTAAAAAAAAAACTACAGACCATACAGATATTCATGGAGACTAAATAGTACAATATTGAATGATGAATGGGTCATTGAAGAAATTAAAATGGAAATCAATAAATTCATAGAATCACATGATGATGAGAATACAACATACCAAAACCTTTGGGACACAGTGAAGGCAGCCCTAAGGGGAAATTTTAGAGCTCTAAGTGCCTATATTAAGAAATTAGAGGGGGGTGAGGCAATGGCTTAGCAGTTAAGGCAGTTGCCTGAGAAGCCTAAGGACCCTAGTTTGATTGATCAGGACCCACATAAGCCAGATGCACAAGGGGCAATGTGTCTGGAGTTCATTTGCAGTGGCTGGAGGCCCAGGCATGCCCGTTCTCTCTTTCTCTCTGTCTGCCTCTTCCTCTCTCTCTCTCTCTTTCTCTCTCTCTCTCTCTCTCTCAAATAAATAAAGAAAACATTGGGAAAAAATTAAAGAAATTAGAGAGTTCATAAGTAAACAATTTAATGTTTCACCTTAAGGCCTTGGAAAAAGAAGAACAAGACAAACCAAAAATCAGTAGATGGGAAGAAATAATAAAGATTAGGGCAGAAATTGATGAAATAGAAACAACAACAACAAAAAAAACCAATCCAAAGAATCAATGAAACAAAGACTTGGTTCTTTGAAAGGATAAACAAGATTGATAAACCCTTAGCAAATCTGACCAGAAGAAAGAGAGAAGAGACAAAAATTAATAAAATTAGAGATGAAAAAGGCACCATTACAACATATACCAAAGAAATTTTGAAAATCATAAGGACATACTTTAAGAATATATATGTCTCTAAGTTTGAAAATCTGAAAGAAATGGAAGATTTCCTTCATTCATATGACCTACCAAAATTAAATCAAGATGAGATAAACTATTGAAATAAACCTATAACAAGTATGGAGATCCAACCAGTTATAAAAAAGTCTCCCAACTAAAAAAAAAAAAAAAAAAAGTCCAGGCCCAGATGGTTTTACTGCTGAATTTTACCAGACATTCATTGAAGAACTATCCAATGTGCAGTAGTGGCACACAGCCATGGTGGGCAACCAAAGGCTCTTGATCTGGCTAATAGATCCACTCAGTGGAATGGAACTCATTGCTGGAACTGGGAAATAAGTCAAAACCAAGTACAAAAAATGAGCAGAGGGCTGGAGAGATGGCTTAGCAGTTAAGGCGCCTGCCTCCTAAGCCTAAGAACGCTGGTTCCAATCTCCAGCAGTTCCAATCTCCAGGTCCCACGTTTAGCCAGATGCAAAGTGATGCAAGGGCACAATGCCGCACTTGCTCACAAGGGGGCGCATGCATCTGGATTTTGTTCACAGCAGCTGAGAAACTATTGGTGCACCCATTCTCTATGTCTCCCTCTACCCTCTCTCTGTGTCTGTCCCTCTCTGTGTCTCTCTCTAAAAATTAAAAATTAAAAAAAAATTTAAAAATCAATCAAGATACCACCAAATGTGGGCTAGAAGAGGGCCTACACATATAAAATTCCCTCCAAGATATCTATGGCCATCCCATCTATCTAGTACTAACTTCTCTCTGTTGGAGAATCTGCTTATCTTTTTCAGATGGACAATGAACCTGAAGGGAGGATCAGAGTAATGTGGGGGAAGGGCAGGAGTATACCATTCTTGGGGATCATGACACCAGAAAACGGCTGAAGGAGATAAACACAGAGAACATCCAACTCCTATTAAGCCAGATATCCAGAGACACAGAGGTGCCCGAAACCTCATCATTGAAGTAGAACTAAAATGACACCAATGTGGCTCAGGGAAATTTGCAGAAGAGTGGGTGGAAAGAATGTTAGAGCCACAAGTTGGGGCATTATGCACAGAGACTTGGCCTATCCCCCATAACTCCTGACTATCCCCACTATGCATGACCCACATTCCCCATTGATGAGGGTCCCTTTGGAAGAGGGAGGACAGGGAGGAGGATAATGGATTATGAATGTAAAATTAGAATAATATAAATTTTAAAAAATTGGCAAACAGAATACAAGAATATATCAGCAAGATTATTCATCCTGACCAAGTAAGCTTTATCCCAAAGATGCAGGGATAGTTCAACATATGCAAACTGATAAATGTAATACACCACATAAATGGTCTGAAGGACAAAAATCACATGACCATCTCAACAGATGCACAAAAGACATTTGACAAAATACAACATACCTTCATGGTAAAAGTATTACAAAACTGGGAATAGAAGAAACATATCTTAATATAATAAAAGCTATTTTATGACAAACCTACAGCCAACATAATATTAAATGGGGAAAAACTTGAAGTTTTTCCACTAAATTCAGGAACAAGACAAGGGTGTCCACTTTCCCACTTTCATTTAATATGGTACTGGAAGTCTTAGCTATAACAATAAGGCAAGAGATACTCATAAAAGGGATTCAGATTGGAAGGGAAGAGATCAAATTGTCATTATTTACAGATGATATAATTCTATAAATAGAATACCCTAAAGACTCTATCAGAAAACTGTTAGAGTTGATAAACACTTTTAGCAATGTAGCAGGATACAAAATAAATACACATAAATAAGTAGCTTTTCTATATACTAACAACAAACATGCAGAGGATGAAATCAGGGAATGGCTCCCATTCACAATTGTCTCAAAATAAATAAAGTATCTTGGAACAAACTTAACCAAGGAAGTGAAGGATCTCTACAAGGAGAAATTTAAAACACTCAAGCAAGAAATTGCAGAAGACACAAGGGAATGGAAAGACATTCCATGTTCTTGGATTGGAAGGATCAATGTTTTGAAAATGTCAATCTTACCAAAAGCAATCTACACATGTAATGCAATCCCCATTAAAATTCCAATGGCACTCTTCACAGAAATAGAAAAAATAATACTAAAATTCATTTGGAAAAAAAAAAAAAAAAAAACCCTCCAACAGCCAAAACAATCTTGAGCAACAAAAATCAGGTTGGTGGTATCACCATACACAATTTTAAGTTATATTACAAAGCCATAGTAAAAAAACAAATGGTACTGGCATAAGTACAGACCTGTAGATCAATGGAACAGAATAGAGGACCCAGATGTTAATCCAGGCAGCGGCAGCCATCTGATTTTTGACAAAAGTGCCAGAAATATTCACTGGCGAAAAGATAGCCTCTTCAACAAGTGGTGCTGGGAAAACTGGATATCTATATGTAGAAGGATGAAAATAGATCCTTGTCTCTCTCCCTGCACAAAACTCAAGTCCAAGTGTATCAGGCACTTTAATATCAGACCTGAAACTCTGAAATTACTAGAGGAAAAGGTAGGGGAAAACCTTCAACATATAAGCATAGGCAATGACTTTCTGAATATAACCCTACTTGCTCAGGAAATAAAACCACTAATAAACCACTGGGATATCATGAAATTACAAAGCTTTTGTACAGCAAAAGACACTGTGAATAGAGCAGAGAGACAACCTACAGAATGGGAGAAAATCTTTGCCAGCTATACATCTGACAAAGGATTAATATCCATAATATACAAAGAACTCAAAAAACAGAACAATAAGAAATCAAACACCCCAGTTAAAAAATGGGCTATTGCCGGGCATGGTGGCACATGCCTTTAATCCCAGCACTCCAGAGGCAGAGGTAGGAGGATTGCCAAGATTTCAAGGCCACCCTGAGACTACATAGTTAATTCCAGGTCAGCCTGGACCAGAGTGAAACCCTACCTTGAAAAAAAAAAAAAAAAAAAAAAGAGTTCTCAGAAAGAATAAATACAGATAGAATATAAACATCTAAAAAAGTTCTCTACATCCTTAGCCATCAGGGAAATGCAAATTAAAAGTACTTTGAGATTCCATCTCACTCCTGTCAGAATGGCTACCATCAAAAAAACAAATGACAATAAGTGTTGGTGAGGATGAGGAAAAAGAGGAACCCTTCCACATTGTTGGTGGGAATGAAATCTTGTCCAGCCATTGCAGAAATCAGTGTGGAGGTTCTTGAGATAGCTAAAAACAGATTTACCATATGATCCAGCTATAGCACTCCTAGGCATATATCTGAATGACTCTTCTCACTACCTTAAAGATACTTGCACAACCATGATTATTGTTGCTCTATTCACAATAGCTAGGAAATGGAACCAGCCTAGATGTCCTTCCACAGGTGAATGGATAATAAAGATGTGGTACTTTTACACAATGGAGTTCTATTCAGTGGTAAAGAAAAATGAAATTATGAAATTTTCTGGGAAATGGATGGATCTGGAAAGGATTATAGTAAGTGAGGTAATCCAGGCTTAGAAAGCCAAACATCACATGTTCGGTCTCATATGTGGATCTTAGTTACAAATGTATAGACTTGTGCATGAGCTAGAACCAAAAATTGATAGCAGAAGCCAGTAAGCTAGTAAAAGGTTATAAGAGAGCAGGAAGGACTTAAGGGGATTGTATTGTATATGTGAAAGTAGAAGAACAGATTACAGGCAGGGGAAAGGCCTAAGAGATGCCAGAGGAATAGAATGTATTTTTTAAAAGGTGGGGGAGGGTCAATAAAAATTCAAGATATTCTGAATAAGACTTATGTAAACCTACTTTTTTGAATAATGCAGCATCCAGAAGCTATAGATTGTTACTAGAAATTTTTCAGTTCCGGGGATGGGATACGTTCCAGTGAGTTGTTGGCCAGGGACATCCCTGTTGCCTCCAAAACATTACAGGGTATTTCCAACACCCTTGATTTCCCTTGAAAAACAGATGGTAAGACCCTATGGCTGATGACCTCACTTGCCTGAGTGGCAAGGTCACTGAGAAATCAAGGTGGTGCTGGGCATAAAACCTTCTCCCTGTGGACCAGCCACAGAAATCTGGAAAAAAAGCTGCACTGCATACAGCCATATGGGAGACAGAAATCATCAGTGGTGAAAACAGTGGACACTGGAAACCTCAAGTTTGGCCAGACAGGCGAAATGACTGAACAGGTGCAATAGTGGCATGTCTGCTCTGGGGGAAACCAACTACTCTCTTGTTGGACTGAAGGCCTGCTGTATGGGAGGGAATACATAAAAAACCTAATCCAAAGCCTATGGCAGGGCACGGCATGAACCTTAGGGGTATAAAGCCTGCTCTTGCCTGGCTAAATGTATACATTATTCCCACTAAACTTCCCTGAAAGCACTACACTTAATGGTTGTATTCATATATTAATGCTACTCTCACTTCTGGTTAGAGAAGCTTCTCTTTTCAGATGGCAATGACCACTGGGATGACCCAAAATGCAACATAGTGCTGAGAAGAAGAGACAGAGGAGTGTCCAGCACTGAAACATCTCTGTCACACCCTCCATGGCTCAGAGTCCATTGCAGTAGAGGTAATGGAAAGAATGTAAGAGCCAAAGGAAAGGTATGACTCCTTACCTAGCAACTGTCCAGGCAGAAATTGGCCTTGATATTCATGACCTCACAGTGCCTAGCAATACCTTAACAAGACCCTCATAACAGGAGAAAAATATGCTGACATTAAATTAAAAGAGAGACTAATGAAGAGAGGGAGGGGATATGATATAGAGTGGAGTTCTGAAGGGGAATGGGGTGAAGGGAGGAAAATATCATGGTTTATTGTCTGTAAGTATAGAAGATGTCAATAAAAAAAGAAATTATGAAATTTTTGGAATTGAATGATAATGAAATCACAACTTACCAAAACTTACAGGACACAATGAAGGCAGTCCTAGGGGAAAATTCATGACACTAAATGCCTTCATAACAAAGATGGAGAGATCCCAAATTAATAATCTACCCAACCACCTAAAGGCATTGGAAAACAAGAAGAATCCAACTCTAACAGCTCCAGACAGAAAGAAATACTCAATATCAGACCAGAAATTAATGAATTGAAAACTTAGAAAACAATTAAGAAAATCAATGAAACAAAGAGCTGGGGTTTTTTTGAAAAATAAACAAGGATGATAAACCCTTAGCCAGTTTGATCAAATGAGAACAAGAGAAGTCTCAAATTAACATACCAGAAATGAAAAGGGAGAGGTCATAACAGCTATCAATGAAATTGAAAGAATCATCAGGACATACTTGCAAAACTCATACTCTGCAAAACTGGATAATCTGGAAGAAATAGATAACTTCCTAGATACCACATACCAAAACTAAACTTACAGCAGATAAATCTCCTAAACATACCTATCACATCCATGGAGATTGAAAGGTAATGAAAAACTGAGATTGGGAACAAGACAGGGATGTTCAGTCTCACAATTGCTCTACTAGAAGTCCTTGCCCAAGAAATAAAAGTAGAAAGAAATAAAAGAGATACAAATTGGAAAGGAAGAAGTCAAATTAGCCCCATTTGCAGATGACATGATCCTATGCATAACTGACCCAAAAGTTTCCACCTAAAACCTTCTAAAGGTGATTGATTCCTTCAGCAATGTGGCAGGATACAAAATCAACACACAAAAATTATTATCCTTTCTATATGCAAAGGGCAAATATATAGAGAAAGAAATTGGTGAGGCTGTCCCATTTTCAATAGCAACAAAAAAGTTAAATACCTTGGAATAACACTAACCAAGGATGTGAAAGACCTATACAATGAAGATATAAAACCACTCAAGAAATAAATTGAGGGGGTACTTGAGAAGATGGAAAGACCACCCATGCTCCTAGACAGGGAGAATTAGTATTGTGAAAATGGCAATTCTACCAAAAGCAATATACAAATTTAACACAATACCAATAAAAATTCCAGCATCATTATTCACAGAGATAGAAAGATTATCTCAAAATTCATGTGGAATGGCAGCAGACCTTGGATATCCACACATATACTGAGCAAGAGAACCACCTCTGGAAGTATCCCCATACCCAATCTAAAGCTATATTACAAAGCCATAGTGACAAAAACCACAAGGTATTGGAATACAAACAGAAACACAGACCAATGTTACAGAAATGAAGACCCAGACCTTAGGTCAAGTAACTACAGCTGCTTGATCTTTGAAAAGGGTGCCAATAATGTAGACTGGAGAAAAGACAGTATCTTCAAAAAAGTTGGACAAATTAGATGATCATATATAGAAAAATGAAACTAGACCCACTCAACTCTCCATACACAAATATCAAGTCCAAAGGCATTAAAGTCCTCAATATAAGACCTGAAACTCTTCTCCTAGTGGAAGAAAGAATAGGAGGCACTCTCCATGATATAGGAGTGGGGAAAGACTTCCTGAAGAAAACCCCAGTAGCCCAGGAAATTAAATAATCACTCAACCAATGGGATCTTATGAAGCTAAAATACTTTTGCACAGAAAAACATACCATACATAGAGCCAATAGATTACCCACTAAATGGGAGAAAATCTTCACCAACTATAGCACTGAAATAAGCCTGAAATCTACAAAGAATCTACAAAGAACTCAAAGAACTAAACAATAAAAAATCAAACAACCCACTCCAAAAGTGGGGCAGAGAGCTAAATAGGAAGTTCTCAGAGGAAGAATTACAAATGGCTAACACACTTAAGAAAATGTTCAATATACCTAACCATTAGGTAAATGCAAATTAAAACAACCATGAGATTCCACCTTACTCCAGTAAGGATGGCAATCATTAAAAAAAATCACAATCCCCAGGGGGAAGGAGAGGATGAAGGCTAACGATGGTACCATCATGGCTGTATACACATTATATAGATAACTAATTTTTAAAATCTAACAATGACAAATGTTGGTGAGGATGTGGGGAAAGAGGAATCTTCATCCACTGTTGGTGGGAATGTAAAATTGTACAACCACTATGGAAATATCTTTATCCTTGGAGATAGCCTAAAAGATATAACCCTTAAAAGGAGTAAAGGGGAACACCTAAAAAGTAGGGCCCTGTTGAGGGTGGAATGAAGCCTAAGCTTACAAGAAAAATTTTTTTCTGTCTCTGGCTTATAATTCCCAGTACCATAGATTGGTTGCTACCCACATTGAGCTATTGATCAGAGAGACCTATGAGGTCCCAAAATCCAGAGACCTTTCTGTCAAAGTATTGATTACCTGCCTGAGGCAAAAGCTAAGACCCTATTGCTGAAGACAGCATATGCTGCTGACACAGAGCATGGAGAGACCTGGCTGGAATTCATAAGAAAGCCAGTCCCCAGACAGTTAGCCTGTCTGGTGCTGGAAAGCACTACATGAGCTACTGGAGAATGTAACCAACAATGGTCTAAGCAACCAGAGGTCTAAGCTACTCAGAAGCAAACACCCTAACATGATATAGATACCAGTGAAATAGAGGCATACAGACTTGGTGGGTAACCAGTAGCTTTCTGATTGGATAAAAGATTTGTTCAGTGTAAAGGAACCCACATCTGGAATTAGGAACCAGATCATGATCAGAATCCTCTGGAGACAAAGATTGTGTTCTCTAGTGTCAAGCTGTCACTAGTCTTTGGCTAAAAGAGGGGTTACATACATCAAATTCTCCCTAAATTAATAATGCTTATCCCATTTAAACTATACTGACTTCGCTCTCCACTGGAGAATCTGTTCTTTTTCAGCAAGTAGCAAGACCCAAGGAGATAAACTACCCCTCTCACTTCAGCCAAGCCACCGCTGAAACCACAGAGGAATTGGGGAGATGAGCAAGAGTGCTGCTTTCATGGTGAGCCTGACAAGCTGTGCCGGGGTGAAGGATACAGACCCTGAGGACACTCAACACCTACCAAAACAGTGATCCATAGGCTCTTAAGAGCTCATCACTGAAGTTGACTTAAAATCACTCACCATGGGTCAGGGAATTTTGTGAAAGAGGGGGTGGAAAGAATGTAAGAATCACAGGTTGAGACATCATGCCCAGATGCATTCTCTCCCCCAAAAAACAACTGACTGCTACTCCCACAATGCATAAGCCACAATCCAATGGGCAATACCTCAAACTCCACTAAGGAACATCCCCAACAGAATGTGAGAAGGGACGAGGGAAAAGAGGGTACCAACACATGATGTATCCATATGAACTATGTATTGTTCATAATCATAATAAAAACATACAAAAAGAAAAAAATAATACAGTAATATTTGTAGAAAAATGGACAGACTTGGAACAGATCATACTCAGTGAACTCACACAATCATAGAAAGACAAATACCACATGTTCTTACTCATCTGCAGTTCCTAACCTGGGTCAGCCTGAGTTGCTGGCATACCTGATAGGCAAACCGAGGCCCAGATAACAGGGATAGAAGGGTTTGTGGAAAGGAAAAGGGGAGGCTGAGGGTAAATAAGCAAAAAACTAAACTCAAAACAAACTAGTACTAGAGAAACCTTTATCCTTGAAGATAGACTAAAGGTTTTTTTTTTTAATATATTTTATTTTTTAATTGTTTATTTGAGAGAGAGAGTTACAGAAATAGGCAGGTAGAGAGAGAGAGAGAGAATGGGAGTTCCAGGGCCTCCAGCCACTGCAAACAAACTCCAGATGCTTGCACCCCCTTGTGCATCTGGTTTACATGGGTCCTGGAGAATCGAGCCTCAGACCAGGGTCCTTAGGCTTCACAGGCCAGTGTTTAACCACTAAGCCATCTCTCCAGCCCTAGACTAAAAGTTTTAACCCTCAACAGGAGTATGGAGGGGGGGGTCACCTGAAAAGAAGAGCCCTGAAAAGGATGGAATGAAATCTAACCTTAATTTTTTTTTTTGGCTCTGGTCTGTAATTCCCAGTACTAGAACTCATTTCTACCCACATTGAGCTGTTGATTGGAAAGATCTACAAGGTACCCAAAATGAGATAGGCTTCTATAAAAGCACTTAATTACCCTTCTGAGGTAAAAGGCAAGACCCTATTGCTAAAGACAACACATGCTGCTGACACAGAACATGGAGAGACCTGGCTGAAATCTGGAAGAAAGCCAGTCCCTTGAATGTTAGCCTATTTAGTGCTAGCCACTGGGGCAAAGTGGCCAACAGTGGTGTGAGCAAGTAGGGGTCCACACTACTCAGAAGCAACCAGCCTGACAAAAAGTACACACAACCTTGTGTGACAACCAGTGGTGGCACACAGCCTTGGTGGGCAACCAATGGTTTTCTGAATTGCTACAAGATCCATTCAGTGGAAAGGAACTTATGGCTGGAACTGAGAACCAGGTCTGAATTCTATGGAGACAAAGATTATGCTCTCTAATGTCAGCTCCTAGTAGTCTTTGGCTAAAAGAGGGGCTATAGCCATCAATATCTCCCTAAATTAATAATGCTTATCCAATTTAACCTATGCTGACTTCACTCTCCATTGGAGAATCTGTTTTTCTTTTTCAGAAGGTAGTGAACCCTCACATTTCAGCCAAGTCCCAGGTGAAAGCACAGAGAAATTGGGGGGGATGAGAAAGAGTGCTGCTTCCATGGTGAGCCTGACAAGCAGTGCCAAGGTAAAGGAAACAGACACTAAGGATACTCAACATATACCAAAGCAGAGATTCAGAGATCCCTGAAAGCTCATCACTGAAGTTAACTTAAAACACACTCGCCATAGCTCTGAGAATTTTGCAGTACAGGGGGGTGGAAAGATTGTAACAGCCATGGGTGGGGATGTCATGCCCAGAGGCATGGCCTCCCCCAACAACTGACTGCTGCTCCCACAATAGATAACCCACAAGCCCATGGGGACTACCAGCAAACACAGTGAGAGGGACCCCCAGTGGAATGGGGGCAGGTAGGAGGGATAAAATGGTACCAACACATGATGTGTCCATACAAAGTATGTTCTTAAAAAATAGTGTATAATAGTGTGCACTGCCTGATATGATATGACAAGGGCGACTCATATCTGTGCTATTTTTCCACTCAGAGCCCCATAATCTCAGTCTAACCATGAGAAAATAACAGACCCAACCAAACTGAAAAGCATTCTACAAAATCCCCAAAACAGTATGAGCAGACCAGGAATGACAAGGAAATATTTTTACATATCACAGGAGAGAGACTAAAGTGACAAAAATAAGTGAGCTTTCTATTCCCTGGTTGAATCATAGAATAGAAAAGTAAGCTGGGCATGGTGGCACACATCTTTAATCCCAGCATTTGGGAGGCAGAGGTAGGAGGATTGCTGAGTTTGAGGCCACTGGACTCAACCTGGACTAGACCTCAGAGATCCTACCTCAGGAAAAAAAAAAAAAAAAAAAAAAAAAGTAAATCTAGGGGCAGGAGAGATGACTTAGCAATTAAGGTACTTGCCCATGAATCCTAAGGACCCAGTTTGCATTCCCCACTACTCATGTAAGCCTGATGCATATGGTGATGCAATGCACCTAGAGTTCATTTGCAGTCGCTGGAGGCCCTGGTGTGCCTATTCTCTCTATATATTGTCCTTTCTCTCTCCCTCTATCAAATAAATAAATAAAAATATTTTTTAAAAAAGAAAAGTAAATCTGAAATCTGGAGGTTAATGGAGTTTGATAATGTGCCAAGTGTTACTTACTTATGACAAATTTGGCATAATTAAATAGTAAATGAATGGAAACTGAGTAATGAATATATGGGGATTCTACAACTTTTCTTTCTTTTTGAGAGCATATGCATATGATGTATGTGTGTTTAAGTGTGTATTCATATTCCCTAGCACACATACAGAGGTCTGAGGGCAACTTTTGCCTTGTACTTCAGTTGAGGCTGGATCTCCCATTCTCTTTGTGGTTCACTGCTGTCTTCACCAGGCTAGCTGGCCCATAAGCTTTTGGGAAATTCTCCTGTCTCCACCTTCCATCTCACTGTCAGCATGCTGGGTTTTGTTATGGAAGCCCACTATGGATTTCAGTTTCTACCTGGAGTCTGGGGATCTGTACTTGGCTACTCAGGCTTCAACAGCAAGCACTTTACCCACTAAGCCATCAGCCCAACATCTCCTTAAAACTTTACTGCAAATTAATGTTACAAAGAGAAAGGTTTCACAAAACATATTTTAAAAATAAATCATAAGCCGGGCTGGAGAGATGGCTTAGCCATTAAGGCGCCTGCCTCCTAAACCTAAGAACACTGGTTCCAATCTCCAGCGGTTCCAATCTCCAGGTCCCACGTTTAGCCAGATGCAAAGTGATGCAAGGGCGCAATGCCGCACTTGACCACAAGGGGGTGCACACATCTGGATTTCTTTCACAGCAGCTGAGACACTGCTGGCGCCCATCTCTATCTGTCTTCCTCTCCCTCTCTCTCTCTGTCTCTCTCCAAAAATAAATAAAATAAAAAAATTAAAAAAATTAATAAATCATAAGCCATAATTACATGTAAATAAGCAAAATTAAAGGCAGCCAAATTAAGGTTTCTTGTTTTTATTTTATAATTTTTTATTCATTTGAGAGAGAGAAATAGGCAAGGAAACAGAGAAAGAAAGATAGAAAGAGCATGGGCCTGCCAGGGCCTCTAGCCGCTGCAAATTAACTCCAGATGCATGAATCCCCTGTGCATCTGGCTTACGAGGGTTCTGGGGAATGAAACCTGAGTCCTTTGGCTTTGCAGGCAAGCACCATAAACACTAAGCCATTTCTCCAGCACCTCTTGTTTTTATTTTAACCAATTTTTAAAAATATTTTAAATATATAAAGTCAAACTTTTTCTATGCTACCCACTTCATAAATCCACAGTCGTCACTTTTTTAAAAAGAAGGATCTACATTTGCTTCATCCATGGTTCCTTGTAGCTTTGGGGAAGCAGCCAATTTGTGTGTAGTTAGTAACTGAAAAGCTGAATGTGTAAATATTCTTTTTATGTGAGGGTACAAATCTGATCTTTGGAGAGCCATTCAATGTGATCAGACTTTTAGAAGCATTTGAAATTTACCAAGTGAATAGTCTATGTCATTATGTGCTATAGTCTAATAGGAGGAATTGTAGAATTTGCTTCAGTTCTTGATTATTAGTCAGTACACACAGCTAGCAACCAAAGACTATCAAAAGGACCTAAATAAGCACTCACCATATAAAACTGCACACTGATAACCACCCCCAAAAGGATAAAAGACCACTTCCCCTCATGAATGAGAATGACAAAATTTTACGAATAATTAAAAACAGAAGTTTAAACCAATACTAAAAGGCAATGATAAAAGTTAGAAAATGAGCCGGGTGTGGTGGTGCACGCCTTTAATCCCAGCACTTGGGAGGCAGAGGTAGGAGGATCGCCATGAGTTCAAGGCCACCCTGAGACTATATAGTTAATTCCAGGTCAGCCTGGGCCAGAGTGAGACCCTACCTCAGAAAAAAAAAAAAAAAAAAAAAAAAAAAAAAAAAAGTTAGAAAATGATCTATTTCTAAGGTGTTTGATTTACACTTTTATACTATACTATGCTATATACTATCTGACTTATGGAAATATCTGGCCACTTAGATACTTTCATGCTGTTTTTGATTGTTACTCTTCAAAAAATGTTCTTTGAAATAACTTCAAAGCCACGAAGAAAATGTGTTTCAAATTCTAGGTCTGTGTCAGTTAAATGCTGGTGACTCAAATGGGAAGCCTTGATTAGAACTCAGAGTTCTGGTCTTCTTGTCAAGTCCCTTGGGGACATAGAGTAAAGCTCCTACAAACAGTCATAGTAGTGTGAGTGGAACTGAAAACGGGGGTGCACAAGAAGAAACATTCTTTATTTTCATCAACTCAGGATTCAAGAAAACTCTTTGCCAACCTACGTATTTTCACCCTTATTGTTTCTTATTGAATCTCCCATTGGTGAAACCTCTGGGCATGTTTACAAGATTGTGAAATCAAGGCCTGTCCCTGTTGCTAAAGTTTATAACAAAAAAAAAGAAAGAAGAAAGAAAGAGAGAGGGAGGGAGGGAGGGAAGGAAGGAAGGAAGGAAGGAAGGAAGGAAGGAAGGAAGGAAGGAAGGAAGGAAGAAGAAAGAAAGAAAGAAAGAAAGAAAGAAAGAAAGAAAGAAAGAAAGAAAGAAAGAAAGAAAGAAAGAAAGAAAGACTCATGAAAACAAAGAGCTAGTACAAAAAGATTCTTCAGGACACAGACAGGACATATCCCCCATGAAAACCTAAAGTAAAGGGTTTGTTTTAAGGGAGAAAAGAGAGCCAGATAGGAGGGGTTTAGAGCTAGCAAAAGCAGAGTTTTCCCCCCAATACCTGAACTATTAACAGCAATCCACTTAATTCGTGAAGAAATGCATTCTGAATTCTGAAAGTTGGCACAGGGATCTCCAGATTACTGGATGTGCCCCACACACTGAACCTACGCTTACCTATCTCATTTTCAGCAAGACAGCATGGAAGACTAGCCATAACTTGGTCCCTAAGTGTCAAGTTCTTTATGCTCTATTTGCATACCCAGTGAACCCTAACTAAGTCCCCTCCCATGCTACATGTCTGTCCCTCTCATAATAAGGGAAGGCTCACTGAAAGGGTTGTTCTTTCCATAGACCTTCTTAGTAAGTTTAAGATATATCCTGTTCTGCTGTCCACCATGGGTCATTTGTTGTGTGGCAGTCACTGTCTGTCCACTGAATCTGTACCCTGAATCCTTCCTGGAAGGATTACTTGATTCATTGCATATTCACATGGGAAAATGTTTATAAGGTTCTTTGTGTAGAGCCTACTGAATAAAACTTAAGAACTCTTAGCCATTGGTTGACATTGTTCGTGTTTCATGGCCCTCCAGTGAAAGAGCACTGTCATGAAATCACAGGAAGAGACATGTACAATGGACAGATTATCACCTTCCTGGAGGAGCTAACACACCAGAGATGAGTCATGCTATTTAATAAGCGAATAGAAAGAAGAGAAAATTTCACAACATTTATTTCTGATTCATTTCAGTGTTTAACAATCCTGTCAAGAAATTTCTCAATTATTCTAACCTAACCACCTCATTCTGCAATTTATTCTCTTGTACTCTGGCTTCAGTGGTGATAGAGAACAGATGGCCACTATCCTTTGCATAATACTAATAATAATGTTTTATGGGTTCAAAGATTTAGTAAATCTTCTCATGGTTATTTTTTCATTGCAACAAATAATTCTAGTTAATTAAACTCCATCAGAAGCTTCATGTTTGAATATTGGAGACAAAGGTTAAACATGAAGAAAAACATTCATCACTATTAATTTTTCAGAGAATAGTCTCAAATTTGCCTATTTGAACCCAATATCAGTATGTACTATATATCAGAAAGGCAGGAAATTGTTTGGCAAGATTTCTAGGAAAAAAACACAAAGTAAAAAAATTTATGTAGCATCTCCTAGAATTTTTTTTTAAAGTGTATTTTTTATTAAATGACTTTTAACTGGTGGGTAAAAATGTGTATATCAATGAACCACTATGATTTTATATTATATTTATTATATTATATATATAAGTAATGTTCATATTGACTTAAACATCTTATCTTCTTCAAATATTTATTGTTTCTTTATGGTGAAAACATTATTTTTAGTTATTTGAATATGTATAACAAATTATTATTGGTTAAGCAATGCACTTGTGCCTCAATAACTGCATGAGGAAGGTTCTGAGGTTCATGCCCCCACCATAAAGGTGTAATTTGAGGTGTAAAAATGCAATATCATTTGTAAGTGATTTATGTAAATATACCTGTATAGGTTAAATAATCTCTAGATTATATACATTACCTAATACAATATAAATGTTTAGAAAATACTTGTTAGGGCCAGGTGTGGTGGCACATGCCTTTAATCCCAGCACTTGTGAGCCAGAGATAGGAGGATTGTTATGAGTTTGAGACCAGCCTGGGACTACAGAGTGAGTTCCATGTCAGTCTGGGCTAGAGTGAGACACTACCTCAAAAAAAGAGAAAGAAAATAGAAGATAATTGTTAATTTTTAAATTTATTTATTTAACAAAGAGAAAGAAGACAAAGAGTATGGACACTCCAGGGCCTTCTACCACTGCAAACAAACTCTAGACGCTTGGCCACTTTGTGCATCTGGCTTTACAAGGGTACTGGGAAATCTAACCTGGCCTTCAGGCTTTGCAAGCAAGTGCCTTTAACCACTGAGCAACCTCTCTAGCCCTCCACTGTATTCTTTGGGGAATAATTACTAGTAACAAAGGCAGTACATGTTCTAAACACATGCAATTTTTCCCAAATATTTTCATCTGAAGTTGGTTGAATCCACTGATGTGATATGAAGGACAAACATATGGAGAGCCAACTGTACTAGAATAACTGCTATACAACAGTGAAATTGAGATAAGTTTTCACATTTTAAATCTCATATTCAATTTAAGAGAAGACATAAGGTTGTAGATTAATTACCATAGCTAATATAATTATAGAATATATTTTAGAGAATTAAATTTTATAAAAACAAAACACAATTGTTAATAAGAACATAACACACATATATAACCAGACAACTTTTATAAGATAGATGAGAAAAACAACAATTGACTTCTGGTTAAAATGGCAGCATAGGAACCATGCCAAAGCAGCCTAGAGGAAAAAAAAAAAAATAAATAAAAAAAAAAAAAAAAATATATATATATATATATATATATATATATATATATATATATATATATATAAAATCTTCTCCTAAAAAGTGAGGTGTATAAGAAATTATCAACTACACCAGAGAAGTAGGAGAAATCCAGAATGCCTAGAGACCACAGAAGCAGGCAGAAGTGGCTCCAGCAGCAGCAGCAGCAGCAGCACCAGGTCTGCACAGCCATGGTTCCCAGGCTCTGCTTGAGCTTCAGGAAAGCCAGGCAAGAGGATTTTACACTCACACCAGCCTCCTTGGCAACTCAAGAAACCTGAAAGGGAGGACCACAGGGACCAGCAGAGCAGCTAGAGAAGAAGAGGATTGGATTGCAGGGACCAGAGGTACAACTTCAGCTAACATCCACAGCCTCCCCTTCCCCCACTGCCAGCACAAGCACCAGAGACCTGGGGAAGAGAACTCACCTACACAGCACCCAGCAAAGACAATCAGAGCAGTGACCCACTGACCCAGCCAGCCTTCCTGAGCTCACAGCACAGCAAAGAGGAACCCAAGCAGGCACCCAGCATAGCTGAGACCAAAGCCATCCCAAAAGTTAACTGGGCTTACACCAGATCAGCACTCACCAAAAAAGTCTAGTATATAGGCTTGAATCAGAAGTGCTAATTGCACCTTCCATGTTAGGGTAAATTATGTGTTAAATCTGATGGATGTTCGGATTTGCCATTCTTAAATAAGCTATATTTTGGGGTTGTCATTTTTTGCTTCATGATGTATAGTGCCTTTGTCTCCTCTTCTATCATTCATTGGGGTATAGTCTCATTCAGTCACAAGCTGACCTTAGAACCCTCTACAGAACAGAAATCTCAGACTCCAAGTTGACAGGATTAAGGGTGTGGGGCAACACACATCCTTAGGGACTTTGACTTAGTTAGAGGATCTGTTTGTTTTAATACCTACTCTTGCATAAATACTCTGTGCTGGTTTTCATTAAATGTGTATATTGTTCATTGAATTTTAGAACTTGCCTGTATTTTGTTCCACCCAGCCTACTAGAATACTCACATAGCAGGCAAACCCAACACCTATGGTCACTACCATGGTTACTCTGAGAATCTTTTAAGAGGCACGCATAGCACCTTAAGCTGCTATTCTAAAGATATATAACACCAGATTGATTGATACCTCTAAGAATACTGCAGATAATTAGAAAACTCAAGCATCAAATGAATCCAAGATGCAAAAATTTCTATATTATAATATTTAAAAACACACAAAATCAAGACAATATAATTCCACCAAAAATTATATATCAATCAGAAATGACCTCCAGTGAGACTGATTTAGAGGAAATGCCTGAGAAAGATTCAAAAGAATGATTATAACTATGTTAAAGAAATCAAAGAGGAAATCAAAGTAATCAAAGAAGACAAAGGAAACAAATTTAATGAAATAAAAAGGTCAATACAAGACATGAATAAGGAAATAGAAATAATCAAGAAAAACACTCAGGAATACAATGAAAACAATGAAAACACACTAAGTCAAATAAAAAAACTCTGTGGAAAGTCTCACCAGTAGAATGGATGAAGGAAAGAACAGAATATCTAAACTAGAAGATCAGGTGGCAAATCTAATACAGTCCAACAAAGAGAAAGACAAGCTAATAGGAAGGCATGAATGGGAATTTCAAGACATTTGGGACACTATGAAAAAATGAAACATAAGAATACAGGTATAGTACAGGGAGAAGAATTTCACTCCAAAGGCATAGTAGGCATTTCAAACAAAATCATAGAAGAAAATTCCCCCAAATTGGGAAAGATGCCAATGCAGATAGAGGAAGCCTTAACACCAAAGAGACAAAACCTGGAAAGAACCTCTCCTTGCCATATTATAATTAAACTACCCAAAACACAAACCAAAGAAAATATATTGAAAGCAGTTAGAGAGAAAAAAGAAGTCACTTATAAAGGCAAGCCCATCAAGACAACAGCAGATTACTCAACACAAACTTTAAAAGCCAGAAGGGTTTGGAATGATGTATTCCAAGTTCTAAAAGTCAACAACGGTCAACAAAGAATACTTTACCCAGAAAAGCTATCCATCAAAATTGATGGAAAAATAAGAACATTCCAAGAAAAAAAAAAAAAAAACACTAAAGAAATATATGAGCCAGGCGTGGTGGCGCATGCCTTTAATCCCAGCACTTGGGAGGCAGAGGTAGGAGGATCGCCATGAGTTCAAGGCCACCCTGAGACTACATGGTTAATTCCAGGTCAGCCTGGGCCAGAGTGAAACCATACCTCAAAAAATAAATAAATAAATAAATAAATAATAAAAGAAATATATGAAAACAAAGCCAGCTCTACAGAAAATGCTTGAAGGGATTCTCCACACTGAAGATAAAGGAAAGCACACATATGAGGAAATGGAAAAAATAAATCATACTCGACAAACACTTAATACAAGAGGGTAAAGGGGAAAATGGAAGCACTATAAAACAAGAAGAATGGCAAGTATAAATATATACCTTTCAATAAAAATTCTTAATATCAATGGTCTCAATGCCCCAACCAAAAGACACAGACTTGCAGATTGGATTAAAAGGCAGAATCCTTCTATTTGTTGTCTCCAAAAAACTCATTTCTCCATAAAAGAGACACTATCTTAGGGTGAAAGGATGGGAAACAGTATTCCAAGCCAATAGACCCAGGAAACAAGCAGGGTTCTATCCTAATATCTGACAGGATAGACTTCAAACCAACATTAGTGAGGATAGATAAAGAAGGTCCCTTTATATTGACTAAAGGTAAAATTCAACAGGGAGACATTACAATTCTAAACATATATGCACCTAACATGGGTGATCCTAATTTCATCAAACAAACACTACCAGACTTAAGGTCACAGATAACACCAAGCACAGTTGTAGTTGGTGACTTCAATACCCCACTCTCATCTATTGAAAGATCTTCCCAGCAAAAAAATAAACAGAGAGATATCTGGATTAAACGATGTCATAGAACAAATGGACCTAACAGATATCTATAGAACATTCTATCCAAATGCTACAGAATACACATTTTTCTCAGCAATACATGGAACATTCTCTAAAATAGACCATATATTAGGACACAAATAAAATCTTAACAAATACAGGAAAATTGAAATAATTCCTTGTACTCTGTCTGATCACAATGGGATTAAACTACAAATCCATGACAAGAAAAATTACAAAGCATACACAAAATCATGGAGGCTAAAAAGTACACTACTGAATGATAAATGGGTCATTGAAGAAATCAAACAATTCATGGAATCAAGTGATGATGAGAACACAACATACCAAAACTTTTGGGACACAATGAAGGCAGTCCTAAGAGGAAAATTTATAGCTTTAAGTACCTATATTAAGAAATTAGAAATGTTGCAAGTAAACAACCTAATGGTTCACCTTAAGGCCTTGGAAAAAGAAGAACAAGGCAAATAAAAAATCAGTAGACAGAAAGAAATAATAAAGATTAGGAAAGAAATTATTGAAATAGAAACAAAAAATATAAAAGAATGAAACAAAGACTTGGTTGTTTGAAATGGTAAACAAGATTGATAAACCCTTAGCAAATCTGACCCAAAGAAAGAGAGAAGAGACACAAATTAATAAAATTAGAGATTAAAAAGGCACCATTACAACAGATACCAAAGAAATTCAGAAAATAATAAGGGCATACTTTAAGAACATATACTCTACTAAGATAGAAAATCTGAAAGAAATGAAACATTTCCTAGATTTATATGACCTACCAAAATTAAATGAAGATGAGATATACTATTTAAATAGACCTACAACAAGTACAGGGATCCAAGCATTTATAAAATATCTCCCAATGAAAATAAGTCCAGGCCTAGATAGATTCACTGGTGAATTTTTCCAGACCTTCATGGAAGAACTAACACCAATGCTTCTCTCAAACTTTTCCATAAAATAGAAAAGGAATGAATACTACAGACTCCTTCTATGAAGCCAGCATCACCCTGATACCAAAACCAGGCAAAGACAGAACAAAAAAAAAGAAAGAAAATTACAGACCAATCTGCTTCATGAACATAGATGCAAAAATTCTCAACAAAATACTGGCAAACAGAACACAAGAAAATATCAGAATGATTATCCACCCAGAACAAGTAAACTTTATGCCAGAGATGCAGGGATGGTTCAACATATACAAATCAATAAATGTAATACACTATATAAATGAACTGAAGAACAAAAATCACATGATCATCTCAATAGATGCAGAAAAGGCATTCAACAAAGTCCAACATCGCTTCATGGTAAAAGTTTTACAGAAACTGGGAAAAAAGGAACATATCTCAACATTATAAAAGCTATTTATGACAAACCTACAGCCAACATAATACTAAATGGGGAAAATTTGAAGCTTTTCCACAATTTCAGGAACAAGACAAAGGTGTCCACTGTGCCCACTTTTATTTAATATAGTACTAGAAGTCTTAGCTATAGCAATAAAGCATGAGACACTCATAAAAGGGATACAAATTGGAAAGGAAGAGATCAAATTATCATTATTTGCAGATTATAAGATTCTGTATATAAAGGACCCTAACCAGCAAACTGTTAGAGCTGATAAACACTTTTAGCAACATAGCTGGATACAAAATAAACACACAGAAATCAGTAGCTTCCCTATAAAAAGTAATAAAGTAGGTTGGAATAAACTTAACCAAGGAAGTGAAGGATATTTACAATGAGAACTTTAAAACCCTCAAGCAAGAAATTGCAAAAGACACTAGGAAATGGAAAGACATACCAGGTTCTTGGTTTAGAAGAATCAATATTATGAAAATGTTAATCTGACCAAAAGCAATCAACACATTTAATACAATCTCTATTAAAACTCCAACGGCATTCTTCACAGAAATATTAAAAACAATCCTAAAATTCATTTGGAAGCATAATAAACCTTGAATAGCCAAATAATTTTGAGCAACAAAAATAAGGCTGGTGGTATCACCATACCCAATTTTAAGCTATATTACAAAGCCATAGTCACAAAAACAACATGATACTGGCAAAAAGACAGACATGTAGATCAATGGAATAGAATAGAGGACCCAGATGTTAATCAAGGCAGCTACAGCCATCTTATTTTCAATGAAAATGCCAAAAATATTCATTGGAGAAAAGACAGCCTGTTCAACAAGTGTTGCTGGGGAAACTGGATATCTATATGTAGAAGGATGAAAAGAGATTCTTGTCTTTCTTCATGCATAAGAATCAAGTTCAAATGGATCAAAACCTTAATATCAGACCTGAAACTCTGAAACTGCTACAGGAAAATGTAGGGGAAACCCTTCAACATATTGGCAGAGGCAATGACTTTCTGAATATAAGCCCAGTTGCTCAGGAAATAAAACCACTAATCAACCAATGGGACTTCCTGAAATTGCAAAACTTTTGTACAGCAAAGGACACTGTGTACAAAGAGACAACATACAAAATGGGAGAAAACCTTTGCCAGCTACACATCTGACAGAGGATTAATATCCAGAATATACAAAGAACTCAAAAAAACAATAAGAAATCAAACAACCAATTAAAAAATGGGCTATGGGGGGGCTGGAGAGGTGGCTTAGGGGTTAAGGTGCTTGCCTGCCAAGCCAAAGGACCCAGGTTTGATTGGCCAGAACCCACATAAGCCAGATGCATGAGGGGGCACATGCATCTGGAGTTCATTTGTAGTAGCTGGAGGCCCTGGCACACCCATTCTCTCTCTCTCTAATTCTCTCTCTCTTTCTCTCTCTTTCTCTTCCTCCCTGCCTATTTCCCTCCCTCCCTCTCAAATAAATAAATAAAATAATTTTTTTAATGGGCTATGGAACTAAATAGAGAGTTCTCAAAAGAAGAAATCAGATGGCATATAAACATCTAAAAAAGTGTTCTAAATCTTTAGCCATCAGGAAAATGCAAATTAAAACTACTTTTAGATTCCATCTCACACATGCTAGAATGGCTATCATCAAGAAAACAAATGACAATAAATGTTGGTGAGGATGCAGAAAAAGGGGAACCCTTCTACACTGTTGGTGGGAATGCTGTCTGGTACAGCCATTGTGGAAATCAGTGTGGAGGTTACTGAGACAGCTAAAAATAAATTTACCATATGACCCAGCTATAGCATTCTTAGGCATATATCCCAAGGACTCTTGTCATTACCTTAGAGGTAATTGCACAACCATGTTTATTGCTGCTCTATTCACAATAGCTAGGAAATGGAACCAGCTAGATGTCCCTCAACAGATGAATGGATAATAAAGATGTGGTACATTTATACAATGGAGTTCTATTCAGTGGTAAATAAAAATGAAATTATGAAATTTTCAGGCAATGGATGGATCTGGAAAGAATTATACTAAGTGAGGTAACCCAGGCCCAGAAAGCCAAATGTTGCATGTTCTCTCTCATATGTGGATACTAACAACAAATGTTTAGACTTGTGTGTGAGCTGGAACCCAAAATCGGTAGCAGAGGCCAGTAAGCTAGAAAAGTGCTATAAGGGAGGGAGGAGAAGGAAGAATTTAAGGGAATGGTATTGTATATATGTAAGTTGAAGAACAGATTACAGGGAGTGGAATGGCCTAAGCAAAACCATGGGAAGAGATTGAATAAAAGAAGGGTGGGGGGAAGGTCAATCAAAATTCAAGATATTCTGAATAAGACATATGAAAGCCTACTTTTTCAGGTAATGGCACATCCAGAAGCCATAGATTGTTACTAGAAAATTTTCAGTGCCAGGGATGGGATACCTTCCAGTGAGTTTTTTGCTACGTAGGTTCCTGTTGCCTCCAAAATATTATAGGTTATTGCCAAGGCCCTTGGTTTCCCACTAGAAACAATGGTAAGAAACCATTGCTGATGATTCAACATGCCTGGGCAACAAGGTCACTGAGAAATCAAGCTGGTGCTGAGCTAAAAGCTTTCTCCTTGTAGACCAGCTAACTGAAAGCTGGGAAAAGCTGCACAGCCCTATGGAAGACAAAAGTCATCAGCAATGAAAACAGTGGACTCTAGAAGCCTTAAGTTTGGCCAGACAGGCCAAATAACCAAACGAGTGCAATAGTAGTATGTCTGCTCTGGGGAAAACTAACTGCTTTCTAATTGCACTGGAGATCCGCTCTATGTAAGGGAATACATGCCTGGTACTGAAAACCTAATCAAAAGCCTATGGCAGGGGAGGTCATGAGCCTTAGGGGTATTAAGCCTGCTCTTCTCTGGCTAAATGCAAATATTATGCTCACCAAACTGCCCTGTAAGTACTACACTTAATGTATATATATATATATATATATATATATATATATATATATATATATATATATATATATATATATATATTAATGCTACTCTCACTTTTGGTTAGATAAGCTATTGTTTTCAGATGGTGGTGACCACTGGGATGACCCAAAAGGCAACACAGTACTGAGAAGAAGTGACAGAGGAGTGTCCAGCACTGAAACATCTCTATCACACCCTTCAAGGCTCAGGGGTCCATTGCAAAAGAGGTGGCAGAAAGAATGTAAGAGCCAAAGAAGGGTACAACTCCTTACAATGCAACTGTCCAGACAGAAATTGGCCTCAATATCCATGGCCTCACAGTGCCTAGCAATATCTTCACGAGACACTCATAATAGGAGGAAAAGATGATGACATCAAAATAAAAGAGAGACCAATGGAGAGAGGGAGGGGATATGGTGGATGGAGGAATTGTGAAGGGAAATGGGGGAAGGGGAGGGAATTATCATGGCTTATTGTCTGTAAGTATAGAAGTTGTCAATAAAAATTATACATTTAGTCAGTCAAGATGGCGTCTGCCTAACCTTGCCTTACTTCACAGGGAAGTAAAGACAAGAACCCTTAAGGTTAAAGGGACGTTTATAAAGGGTTGGCTGGCTCCTACATGCTTCCAGAGGGAGGGGGTGGATGTGCAAAAAGGATATCCACTGATTCCCGTGCTCTTGGGCAGGCGCCACTGCCTGACAGGTCCCACTAGTCCTGCCTGAGCCCCCTGACTGGCCAGAGCCTGAGGGCCATCACAGCCAGGTCCCTGGGTGTGTGGAGCCGCTGAATGAGACAGATCCCTCCACTCCTCACTCCTGGGACAGAGCCCCTGCATGCACCATCACAGCCAGGTGCCCGGGTCTGTGGAGCCTCTGGGTGAGACAGATCCCTCCCACTCCTCACTCCCCAGCAGAGCCCCTGCACATACCATCACAGCCAGGTCCCTGGGTCTGTGGAGCTGCTGAGTGAGACAGAACCCTCCCACTCCTTGCTCCACAGCCAGAGCCCCTGCATGCACCATCGCAACCAGGTGCCCCGGTCTGGGGAGCCGCTGAGTGAGGCAGATCCCTCTAACTCCTTGCTCCCAGACCAGAGCCCCCATGCACGCCATTGCAGCCAGGTGCCTGGGTCTGTGCAGCTGCTGGGCAAGTCAGATCCCTCCCACTCCTCCTCCCAGGCCAGAGCCTCCATGTGCCATTGCAGGCAGGTGCCCCAGGCCATGGAGCCACATCATGGATCAGATCCCACCCATTCCCCGCGCCATAACAAAACAGATCCCACTGAGCCTGTGTGAGCCACATTGCTGCTCTGATCTTTCCCTCAATGGCCAGAGCCCCAAGCACCATCCCAGGTCAGGTCTCGCTGGGACTGCCTGAGCCACATCAAGTCCCACTGGGCCTGCCTGAGCCCTATCACCGGTCAGGTCCCTCCCTCACTGGCCAGAGCTCCACATGCCACTGCTGGTCAGGTCCCACTGGACCTTCCTGAACCCCATCACTGGTCTGGTCCCTCTCTCACCAGCCAGAGCCTCAACAGCCTCACCTTTGGTCAGGTGCCTCCCCAGCCTTCCTGAACAGCATTACCAGCCAGGTGCCACCATCCTCCCCCCCCCCCACAGCAGATCAGGGATCCAGGGTAGTAAGCCATTGTTCCCACACTACCCTTTCCTGAGCCCAACTAGAGCAGATGCGGTCCCCTCTCCTTCCCACCTCGGATAGACAACATGGGCCAGCATGCCAGTGTCCCCCACCCAAGCCTATCAGAACTCCAGGGGCCACTGCCCTGACACTCACCACTGCACCCCACCCCACCCCAGGGCAGCAGGATAGCATTCCACACCCTAGGCTTTCTGAACCAGTGTGATGGTCAGACCACAGCGAAAAAGGAATAGCATGAAAAAACAGATACAAGTAAATCCAGCTAGACTATCCAGTCCCACAATGGATGTCTCGAATCAAATCATGGAAGAGATATTAGAATCAGAACCCCAAAATGAAGAGACAAGCTATGCAACTCTGGCCAAGCAAATAACACAACTCTCAGAAACTCAACAAAGAGCCAATAATTGTATGAATGCACCATCATAGCTGGGGACTTCAATACTCCATGATCAACAATGGATAGATCGTCAAAACAGAAAATTAATAGGGAAGTAAGAGAGCTCAACATCACCATACAGAAACTAGACTTAACAGACATATATAGAACATTCCACCCAAAATCTACAGATTACATATTCTTCTTAGCAGCCCATTGAACCTTCTCTAAAATAGATCATATACTGGGCCACAAAGCCTGCCTCCATATTTTCAAGAAAATCGATATAATTTCCTGCATGTTATCAGACCACAATGCTGTAATGTGAGAAATTAACAACAAAAAGTATGCCAGGAATCCCTCCAGCTCCTGGAAACTGAAAAACACACTTTTAAACAATAAATGGGTTGTGGATGAAATAAAAAATGAAATTGCAAAGTTTCTAGAATTCAATGATAATGAGAACACATCATACCAAAACTTATGGGACACAATGGAGGCAGTCCTCAGGGGAAAAATCATAGCACTAAATGCCTTCATAACAAAAATAGGGAGATCCCAAATCAATAACCTAACCATCCATCTAAAGGCATTGGAAAAGCTAGAAGAAGCCAACCCAAAAAGCTCTAGAAGGGAAGAAGTAATTAAGATCAGAGGAGAAAGTAATGAATTGGAAACTAAGAGGACAATTAAGAAAATTGATGAAACAAAGAGCTGGTTCTTTGAAAAAATTAACAAGATTGATACACCCCTAGCCAATTTGATCAAGTGGAAAAAAGAAACACTTCAAATCAACAAAATTAGAAATGAAAAAAGGAGAGATCACAACAGACATGAGTGAAATAGGAAGAATTATTAGGACTTATTTCAAAAACCTCTACTCCACAAAGCAAGAGAATATGGAGGAAATGGATGAATTCCTAGACACATAACACCTACCAAAGCTAAGCCCAGAGCATATTAATCTCCTAAACAAACCCATCACACCCTTGGAGATTGAAGAGATAATCAAACAGCTCCACAAAAAGAAGAGTCCAGGACCAGATGGTTTCTCAGCTGAATTCTATCAAACCTTCATAGAAGAACTTAAACCAATTCTTCTCAAACGGTCCCACATAATTGGAGAACAGGGAGAGATCCCCAACTCCTTCTATGAAGCTAGTATCACCCTAATTCCAAAACCAGGCAGAGATGCCACAAGAAAGGAAAATTATAGGCCCATTTCCCTGATGAACATAGACACAAAGATCCTGAACAAAATCCTTGCAAACCAAATTCAACAGTACATCAAAAGCATTATCCACCTTGATCAAGTAGGCTTCATCCCAGGAATGCAGGGGTGGTTCAACATATAGAAATCTGTCAATGTAATACACCACATAAACAAGCTTAAACACAAAAACCACATGATCATTTTGATAGATGCAGAAAAGGCCTTTGACAAAATACAATATCACTTCATGATCAAAACAATGGAGAGAAGAGGCATGGACGGCCCACATCTCAACATAATAAAGGTTATATGTAAATCTCCTAAAGCCCAAGTAATTCTTAATGGGGAGAGACTGAAGGAATTCCCATTGAGATCAGGAACAAGGCAGGGGTGTCCACTCTCACCTCTGCTCTTCAACATAGTGCTAGAAGTATTAGCTCAAGCAATAAGACAGGAGAAAGAAATCAAAGAGATACAAATTGAAAAGGAAGAAGTTAAGTTAGCCCTATTTGCAGATGACATGATTCTATACATAAGTGACCTGAGAACCTCCATCTCAAAACTATTAAAGGTGATTAGCACTTTCAGCAAAGTAGCAGGATATAAGGTCAATGCTCAGAAATCAGTAGCCTTTATGTATGCAAAAGACAAAGATACATTGTCCCATTTTCAATAACATTGTCCCATTTTCAATAGCAACAAAGAAAATAAAATACATTGGAATAACATTAACCAAGGAAGTGACATACCTATACAATGAAAATATAAAAACACTCAAGAAAGAAATTGAGGAGGTCCTACAAAAATGGAAAGACCTCCCATGCTCCTGGATAGGTAGAATTAACATTGTGAAAATGGCAATCTTACCAAAAGCACTATATGGGTTCAATGCAATGCCAATAAAAATCCCAACTTCTTTCTTCACTGAGATAGAAAAACTATCTCAAAATTTATATGGAAAGTCAGAAGGCCTTGGATATCCAAGCATATCCTCAGCAAAAGAAACACCTCTGGAGGCATTACCATACTTGATCTAAAGCTATACTACAAAGCCATTGTAATAAAACATGGTACTTGCATAAAAACAGGAATATAGACCAATGGATCAGAAGACCCGGACTTTGGGTCAAATAACTACAGCTACTTGATATTTGACAAAGGTCCTACCAACACAGAATAGAAAAAGGACAGCATCTTCAACAAATGGTTTTGGACAAACTGGAGACAATATGCAGGAAAATGAAAGTCGATCCACACATCTCACCATGCACAAAAATCAAGTCCAGATGGATCAAAGACCTTAATATAAAACCAGAAACTCTGCTACTACTGGAAGAAAAAATAGGAGGAACCTTCCATGACATAGGAGTGGGAAAAGACTTCCTGAACAAAACCAGCTATTCCCTTATTGGGCATTTACCTTAAAGGCTCCAAGCCTCAGATCAGAGACATTTGCTCAACCATGTTTATAGCTGCTCAATTCATGATAGCAAAGAGCTGGAATCAACCCAGATGTCCATCATTAGATGAATGGATAACAAAGATGTGGTATATCTATACTATGGAATTCTATGTAGCAGTAAGGAAAGATGAAATAATGAAATTTGAAAAAAAATGGTCAAACATGGAACCTATCATCCTCAGTGAGCTCACCCAATCACAAAAAGATAATCATTGCATGGTCGTGTTTATCTGTTGCTCCTAACATGAATCCACCTGAGATGCTGCCAATCCTAATAAGCACTCTGAGGACCAGATAATAGGGAGGGTGGGATGGAGGGAGGGTAAGGGTGGAAGGGAACAAGAGGGTGGGAGGGAGGACAAGGGTGGGGGATACAAATAGGGACCCAAAAGGAAATGATACTATAAAACTCTATTCTGAACAACAAGCTAAATCATTGGTCCTTCAGCAGGCCTGCAGAGGGAACACCTGAACCACAGGAAACTGGAGAAAACATCATGAAGACCAACCTTAATTTTTTGCTGCTTTTCTCTCTTTTTCTCTCTCTCTCTCTCTCTCTCTCTCTCTCCCTCTCTCTCTCTCTCCATCTCCTCTCTATACTCACTTTCTCTTTTATATTATCTATCTTTTTCTCACCTCACCTTCTTAGGCGCTGACTTATAACTCCCAGTACCAGCATGGGGTTAACTTTCACAATGAGCTGTAGATCCAAGACACCTATAAGGTTTCCCAAAAAAGACAGATTTCTGTCAGAGTTTTTGATGACCCACCAAAGGTTAATGGTAAGACCCTACTGTTGAAGACAGCATACATGTGTGAGACCAAACATGGAGAGACCTGGCCAGAATCTGGAAGAGGGTCAGTCCCCAGACAGTTAGCTAGTCTAGTGCCAGAGGGTGATACATGAGCAACTGGGGGAAAAGGGTCGACATCAGTCCAAACAACTTCCAGTCTAAGATTCCCAGCAAGAAACAACCTGACTTAATGCTCAAACAAGTGCAGTAGTGGCACACAGCCATGTTGGGCAACCAATGACTCTTGATTTGGCTAATTGATCCACTCAGTGGAATGGAACTCATTGCTGGAACTGGGAAATAAGTCAAAACCATGTACAAAAAATGAGCATAGTCTCCAATCAAGATACCACCAAATGTGGGCTAGAAGAGGGCCTACCCATATAAAATTCCCTCCAAGATATCTATGGCCATCCCATATATCTAGTACTAACTTCTCTCTCTGTTGGAGAATTTGCTTATCTTTTTCAGATGGACAACGGAAACTGAAGGGAGGATCAGCCAATCACACCTCACCAGGGCTCCAGCTGAAACCATAGAGTAATGTGGGGGAAGGGCAAGGGTTCAGCATTCTTGGGGATCACACCACCAGAAAAAGGCTGAAGGAGATAAACACAGAGAACATCTAATTCCTACTAAGCCAGATAACAAGAGACACAGAGGCTCCCAAAACCTCATCACTGAAGTAGAACTAAAATGACCCCAACGTGGCTCAGGGAAATTTGCGGAAGAGGGGGCGGAAAGAATGTTAGAGCCACAAGTTGGGGCATTATGCACAGAGACTTGGCCCATCCCCCATAACTCTTGACTACCCCCACAATGTGTGACCCACATTCCCCATTGATGAGGGTCCCTATGGAAGAGGGAGGACAGGGAGGAGGATAATGGAGTTACCACTATGAATGTAAAATTAGAATAATATAAATAAAAATAAATTTTAAAAATTATGCATTTAAAATAAAAAGAAAAGCAACACTTGTCAACTCAGCTGGTAAGACTTGAGGGTATACCAGGAACTGACTAAATAAAAACAGAAATTTTTACTAAAAAGTTTTAACTAAAATTTTTACTAAATTTTTACTAAAAGAGTAATTTGAGGATTCTTGAATATATTTTATATGTGTAAGAAGGAATTCTAGTGACAAAAGGCTAGGATTTAGCTGCATCTTTAGGACTGAATTTTGTCATTTCATTGTTTCCCTTTTTTTATTGTTGACCTTTCTCTCTCTCCCTCTCTCTCTGTCTCTACACACATACACACACACACACACACACACACACACACACACACAATAACTCTTATGCTTTGGAAAGTGGAAAATATTCCCTTGGGCTGGGAGATAGCTTAGCCACATATGCCTGTATTCCCTGTGCTGTGGGGGAAGTGGAGACTCATGAAAATGGCAGCTTCATGTTCAGAGAAAGACTTGGTCTTAAGGAAATACATGAATGAGTGATAGAGGAAGACACCTACATCTGCACGTACATGCACATACCACACCACATATACTACATACATTCATGCAAAAATATTTCATGATTAAACTCAAATTATGTCACTAGTAACTGCCTGAGTATCATGTATTTTGCTGACTCATCTCTTCCCTCCTTTGGTCTTACTAAAAATGAATATGCACTTGAATTTGTCAACTTTTGAACAAGGTGTCATGTTTCCCAAAATTTATTTGGATCCTCATCCACTGACTACTTTTTTTAAAAAAGATGGCAGAAATTGGCTGCATAATACAGTGAAGCCAATACTTACCTGAGGAGCATTTGGTGGGAGATCCACAAAGATCAGACCCACAAAATGTTTCTCTGCCTTTCTTTAAACTCGGACACTGCTGGACAAGTTCCCAATGGTTTTTGGCCTGGAGAGCTAATTTTCTAATTCAATTAAAATATATTTGGGCTGGTGAGCAGCCTTAGAAGTAAAAGGTGCTTGCTTGAAAAGGCTTCTTACTTGGGTTCAGTTCCCAAGTACCCATGTCAGCCAAATGCAAAACAGTGGCACATGCATCTGGAGTTTATTTGCAGAGGAAGAGGCCCTGGTACGTGCATGCAAGCAACACACACACACACACACACACACACACACACACACACACACATCCTTTCTCCTCAGTACCAATTATTCAAAGACTGACATTCATCTCAGTTATCTCAATTACAGCCATCAAATATTCCTACATAATTTAATATAAAAGTGAGGAACAGCCATGGAGACTTTCAGAAATGTATTTGAAGGTCAGTAGGACCATGAATGACAACCCTAATAAAGCCTTCAGAAGCAATGCAGCCTGAGACATCAGTGGCTTTGATTTGTCTAATGCCCAGCAAAAGGCTTCACTAGCCTGTGCAGTGAATGATTTGACAAAATAAAACCCTCGATTTGAACCATATTACATGGTATATTAGGCAGAAAAGGCCAAGAGCAGAAGGCAATCATCAGATGCGGGATCCGTGAAGAAATTTACTGGAACTGTTAGTAAATGTACTGGATCGTTGCTTTCGGGTTCCATATAAATCTCACAGACCACTGTATTTGAAATGCGCTTCTGCCTACAGCAAGGTCAAAGAATGATACAGAATGCACACAAATCTACTTTTGTTGTTTGAGAATGCCGTGTCTTTGCTGGAGTGTCTCCCTTCGGATCTAGACAAACATGAGTCAATCCTCATTCAAATAAAGGGCATAGGATATCCTTTTAAAACCAGGAACATAAAATTGCTTTTGGAAATCCAGTAGAAAACACACTTCCAATGTGCGGCCACCAGATATTGCAGTCATTTTCAGCTCTCAGCAACTGTTTGGAATCACAAGCAAAGCCCAACAGCAGAAATTTGCTGCCATCTACGGGAATCATGAAGCACTGTCCTAAATACATAGCCCTCTGGAAGAACAAAGAACACCCTGGTAGACAGATTTGCTATATCAGTCTATGTTCCCCAAAGTAAGAAAACGTGAGAAAGTGCCTTTGTTATCAGAACTTCCCAGCTAATCTCGGAGATTTCTGCATATAGGTCAGATTTTATCTTCTCAACTAGGGTGAGACTCGTTTAAAAAGTAGATTAAAATGTAAGAGGGTTTTTAATAAATTAGCTTCTTTTATATAAGTACTTCAGAAACAGTGATACACATCTCTGATTTTCTTGCCTATGTTTCCACAGAAGTCTGAACCATTATTTGAGGGTTTTTTTCTACTTATCACCACTGAATTACTAAAGTAAATAAGTATTAAAGGCCCATGGGCATTTCAGGATATGCGTGCAGAGGGCTCAGGTTTGAAGTCAGGCTCTGCAACTAACTGGTGGTGTGATGCTAGAAGGTCACTTGACATCAGTGTTCCTCGCTCTGTTCCTCACTGAAATGGAAAGAACACATATCTATGGGAGCACTGTGAGGCTTACGTGTGGGAACTGGTGACAGTGACTGTCATATCTCACTGAATTATACAGCCTTAAATAGTAAATCATCACAATAGAACTCTTGCTTGCAGATTAGAACGACATCTGAGTGTGTGTCACATTATACATGTATATGTGCAAGGCTATGTACACACAGACAGTATATACATCCCATATGTCAACACGATAGGAAATGTCAAGGCATTCATCCCAGTGCCTGTCAAACCTGACAGGCATTGGGATCACCTCAGGAAATTTAAAAATTATGGTACCATACCTTCCTTCCCAGAGATTATGATGTTAACCAACTGAGGTTTTGTCAAAGCTTCCCAGATAATTGTAATATGTGTCTGAAGTTGGTAACTAGTGTTGTACATTTACTTGTATGATGTAATATAATAAGACTAGAAAAGCACATGAACTATTTCAATGACAGGCCCTGTTTAGGCCACTGAGGGCAGACATTGAAGGTTGTAGCCATGCCCCCCTTAGGCCCACTGAGGGCACACCTTGAAAATTGTAGCAGACCCTGCTTCTAGTCCCATCATTGCTTCTTGATCCACTGAAAATTGAGTCATGACACCAGCTCCCACAGGCATGGATAGAGCTGCTCCAGTTTCCATAATGGATACATCCCCTTAAACTGTGAGCTAAAATCAACTTATTTTCTCCTAACATGTTTCTAACAGTATTGTCATATTAACCAGAAAAGTAACTGATACAAGATACTAACCTTTTATGTTTTTGTAATTTTTTTTAATTTGTGATTTTTAAATCATCAGATATTGCTTCCAGAGACTGTCTTGTCCTGATTAAGTGGCAAAGAATCCATGAAAATACTTATTAATTTCAAAAATGCATGAAAGTTGTATGATAAATAAGATTTTTTTATTCACTGCCTCAGATCACAATAATGTGAATGTTTTATCTATTCTGACTACAATCTAAGTTAGTTCAAACAGTTTTAACATGAATAAGACAATGTTCTCAATTAATACTATTAATATGCAAACAGTGCTAAATGAATATCTTTTAGTGGCAACTCAATTTTAAAATGGAAACTTTTATCAAATAGTTTTGTATTTGTAGCACATTGCTCTGCTAAAATATACTGGCAGGTTTTGGGGATATAAACAAGTAATTTTCTTCTTCTTCCACAGTATCCACTTTATTTGACCCAATAGTCTAATTGACAATGATCTGGACTAAAACTTTAAAAATTACATATATTTCACTCAGTTATAAATTATAAAGTCAAGAGGAAGAAGAGGATTTTCAAGTATAAATCACATATAAGGTATTGCATTATAGTAACTTTACAAATTCTGTGTGTATAATGACTGCCGGTCAGGACTATATTCCCACCAACTGAGCAGACAATAGAGAAATTCTTCCAAATAATAATTTTTGAAAACCTGCCTTAAGTCTTGAGCAGTTTTGGAGTTAAGAAATTTGGAATCAATTCCCAACTACTTGATGTTTCCATTTCCTTGTCTATAATGTGAAGATAATAAAGAGGTGTTGAGTGTCTTAAAAGAGATAACTCATGTAAACTAAGATTGGTGGTCCCATGAAGCAGGGGCGCAACCGTATTATTGTTAGATCTTGTGAAGTAGTGCTCTGGGGAGGGTAGAGGTAAGGGACCTAGACAGAGCTGAGTCTTGCTCAGTTACTTCAAGGTCAAATGACTCTTTTCAAGTGATCCAATACATGATCCTTGTCTTGGCCCCTGATTTTAAAAAATATATACTTTTTTCTCTAGGTCATATTCTGTGACAGAGTTGGCTAACTGTTCCCTTCACCTTAATAATAGAAACATTTGGGGCATCTTCTCTTGGCAAATGGCCATACCGTATCTTTCACATTCTCGCTCTGTACACTTAGCAGTAGGGCGTGACCTCCACTGAAATATATCCCTACTCCACCAGTCTGCAGAAAAGGACGTTTGGTCTTTACTTTCTCCTTCCCCATCCCAAAGGCTAAAGGCTGGTGAACTATTGCAGCCATTAAGAGAAGACATCATGGGCTGAAGGGATTGCCTAGTGGTTAAGGCATTTGCCTGCAAAGCCAAAGGACTCAGGTTCGATTCACCAGGACCCACGTTAGCCAGATGCACAAGGGGGCACACACATCTGGAGTTCATCTGCAGTGGCTGGAGACCCTGGCATGCCCATTCTCTCTCTCTCTCTCTCTCTCTCTCCTCTTTCTTTGTCAAATAAATAAATATATTTAAAATATATTAATAACAATGACAACAGCAGGCATGTTATGTCTAGGACTAGGCCAAGCTTCTGCATTTTATTGTCTATGCAAGCTCCACTATATGTCTGAGGAAAAGACCCAATGACCACATCACTTTCCTAAGATCACACAAGCAAAAAGTCCAAGCTGAGATTTCAACCCAGATTTACCTACTTCTTCAACCTTGAGTTTTGACCACTATATATGCTCTCTCTCATACAGAAACAGCAAACAAAATTTCTCAATCTGGAGACTGCCACATGTGTATGACTACATATCACATATGTAAAACCACATATCTCATATGTAAGACCACATATAACGTATGTGAGACCACAAATCACAAAATTAAGGACCATGTGCCATACATATGACCACATATCCCATATGTAAGAATACATATCATGGGCCAGAGAGATTGTTTAGTGATTAAGATGCTTGCCTGCAAAGCCAAAGGACCCAGGTTCAATTTCCCAGTACCCATGTAAACCCAGATGCACAAAGTTGCACATGAGCATCAGTTCATTTGCAGTGGTTAGGGGCCCTGGTGCACCTGTATCTCCCTGTATCTACCTCTTTCTCTGTCTCTCTCAAATAAGTAAATAAATAAATAAAGCAAAAAAGAATATGTATCACATCCATAATACCACATATCACATATGTAAAACCAAATGCCACATATGCTTTTATGTTGTTCAAAGAGCCATGTTATTTATACAATTACTTCTTCTACCTAAGTTTTATGAGTGTGGACCCTTTTAAAAAATTAGACATGTAGGGCTGGAGAGATTGCTCAGTGGTTAAAGTACTTGCCAGCAAAGCCTAATGACCCAGGTTCAATTCCCCAGTACCCATGTAAATCCAGATGAACAAAGTAGAGTTAATTTGCAGCAGCTAGAGGCCCTGGCATACCTACCCATTCTTTCTCCTTCTCTCCCTCTCTCCCCCCCCTCTCTCTCTCTGCTTGCAAATAAATAAATATTTTTTAAAAAAATAATAGACATGTAAATATGAGCTGCTTGTGTGGTATGCTTACACATACACAAGCACACGTGAATTTTCAATGGCAGTAGTCTTCTGGAATAGCTAAACAGAACAGGGGGGTTAGCTATGTGGGATTTTAACCTAAGCTGGTAATCAATGATTGTTCAATGGAGTCAATATTAAGCAAATCATAATTTAAAATTATGTATTCTTGAATTAAACATTCTTCAATCTGTCACTGAAGATTATTTCTTGAAACTGAATCCTATCTCCTAATTGCATGTTTTTTGATCCCTTAATGAGACTTCCCAAAAACATAGATTGTAGTTTTGTGTAGCGATTACCCAGAAATTCAGTCCTTTTTCTAAAGCTTATTATTTCCTTTCAGCTTAATATATAGAGCTGGGCATGAGTCAGTACCACTAATTTGAGATTGGATTTGTAGCCCAGCCATCAGGTCAAGAAAGGACAACAAAGCCTGATTGTGGAAGTGCTACTGACATTTCTGTGACTACTTAGGAGTATAAATTTTCCTCCCCAAAACTATACCATCAAAATGACATAACATCCAAATGAGCTACAACTTCAATGCTGGATATGAGGCTTGACAGGACTCAGACCCAGCCTCACAGGAAAAGGTGTGAATACAGATCATTGCAGATCTATAATCAAGGCTTTGAGAGGCATCCTCTATAGCTAATCAGGACTTAGGTATTGCACATTTTCTATGTGCTCGTCACAAAGATAGATATATTCTTCCCAGTCTTGTCTTCAAAGAGCAGGAAACTTATTGAAAAGTCAAGACTTACTAATGGCAAACATCCTGTACCTGGAGCTCTGCAAAGGCCTGTATATTCACTAACCAAAGCTTTTATTATTTCCATTGCACATGTGAAGATGCTGAGTCATCAGATGTTAAAGGATGGGCCTGAGGTCAGGGCCTGTGGGAGGCAGAGGACAGTCTGATCACAGAGGACAGTATGTTATCTCCACAACAGGCCCCATATTGCATAACCTCCTCCGGCTACTCATCATGCTATGCAACAAGTATAGAAAATCAGCAAACAGAACGGAAGACTATTTCTATCTAAAACAGAATTATAATTTCAGATGGAAAAAATAACTAGAAAACAGAACAATGCTGACAACCACTGATGGCTTTTAATACATAGCATGTGTCACGTATGATGCTCAAAGCATGACATGCACTTTCTCATTTAATCATCACTAAACATGTGCAGTAGAAGCTTTTTATCCCTATGTTACAGGTAACAAGACTGTTCTTAGATTAGAAAATATTCCTCTGCTTACAAAAATCAGTATGTGACAAGACCAAAATTCCAGCCCAGGAAAACTGAGTCTAGAGTTTGTGCTTTTAATCTCAAGGCAATATTGCACCATCTTCCTACCCAGAGAGTTACCAAAGAGTGCTCTACAGAAAAATTTCCTTTGCTCATCTCATTCTTCAGTTAGTCTAATTTTTATTAAAGGTCATCCTAAAGACAATCCTATGGAATTACTGGATTGTGAAGGTACTTTGACACAAAATGGTGGCTTCTCCCACTCTCTGTGTCTATGTGTTTTTTATAAGGAATGAAAACCATGGATCACTCTTTTCTGGTGCAGTGTTATTCCCTCAGTGTGCCAGATGAAATGAAAGGAGAAAAGCCATTTGAAATAGAGGGTGTCCTTAGAGTTTTGTACTAATCCAATTTCTGCCTGCATGGCAAGTCATTTACTGGAAGACTTCATTTTTCTTTAAATGCAAGTACCTATAATAGGTTTTGCAAAAAGGAGAGCCCTCTAAATATTTTTCTCCATTCATATCACAAAACCCCTCAGTATCTACTACATGGTACCTACTGTTCTACTTGCCATAGCTACTGGCAAGCAAAATACAGGTGCTGTCATCATGGAGCTCTTGGTCAACCAGGGAGTTGATTTTCATCAAAATATCAAAAATAAATGTTAGTCATAGCTACGGTTGGTTTTTTGGTTGAAAAATGTGGATTTCTACATAATATAAAATACAAGGGCATGATAAATGCTCATTATAACAGGTAAAAATTTTCTCTGAGGAAGAAATGCTTTGTCTACATCCTGAAAGAAGTAGAAAAGATAATTAGGCAGCAGGAATCATATAAGAAAATATAAACATTCAAGAAACTTCCAGAATTTGGGGTAAACTGTATTTTGAAGAAGATAACATATTAAAAATGCTTTCAAGACATAAGAAATTCTGTTGAGTGGCAGAACACCATGACTATCAACAAAGTCACATCTTACATGCTCTTTACTGACTTACATTACATGTGAGATAATACTTATAGGGAATGGCTCCTTCTACATTTCAATATACAAATCTAAAGGAGTTTGCTGCATTTAAAACTAGCTTTCTGGGCTGGAGAGTTGGCTTAGCAGTTAAGCACTTGCCTGTGAAGCCTAAGGATCCCGGTTTGAGGCTCAATTCCCCAGTACCCACATAAGCCAGATGCACAAGGTGGCACATGCATCTGGAGTTCATTTGCAGTGGCTGGAGGCCCTGGCACACCCATTTTCTCTTTCTCTCTGCCTCTTTCTCTCTGTGTCTGTCTGTTGCTCTCAAGTAAATAAATAAAAATAAACAAAAAAATTTTTTTGAAAACTAGCTTTCCTACCATAAATGCTCCTTCCTAATGAGTATTTTTTCCTCTTAAAAGTACTTGACTTGGAGTTGGGTAGTGACAGTACTTGCCACAGAAGTAAGAGAGCCTGAGAGGGCCTGACTCACCCAGAAATTTGATTCTCTGGCATCCACATAAACAGCTACGAATGGCTATGCAAACTTGTGACCCCAGTTCTGTGGGGACCAGGGACTGAAGAATCACTGTCAGCCAGTCTGACTGAAAACAACTCTGGGTTCAAGGAAAGATTCTGACTCAAAGGAAACATGCACATAAGTGAGAAGAGGACATCAACATTCTCCTCTGACCTGAACACGTGTATACATTGGGACACTTGCTTTTGCACACACACATGTAGGTACCACATCAAACCACACCATATACATACACACACACAATAAACTCAATGTTTGAAGATGTTTTATAGCACACCAATTAGGGTCTGAGAGGTGGTTAAGTAGATAAAGTATATGCCACACAAGTATGAGGACTAGAGTTTTAATCTCTAGAACCCACATAAATGCTGGATGGACATGGCAGCTGCCTGTAATCTCAAAATTCAGGAGGAAGAGACAGAATCCACTTGGCAAGCTAGCTAACCAGAATAGCCAAATTGGTGATCTGTGAATTCAAGTGAGAGACCTTGCCACAGCAAATAAAGTGGAGAGCAATGGAGGAGGTTAACCTCTGGCCTCTTCACACAGTTATATGCACACATGCACCTGCACATATACATGCACACACTTAACATGTGCACACACAACAAAGACAACAAAAACAATACACCAATGACTTCCATATTGGAATGATAGAATTCATAGAAATGTATATAACCCATCATCTAATGAGACATTGAATGTAACCAATAGTGATATTTCTGAGTTGGGTACAGAATGTCTACAGTTAGCCAGCAAGTCTGGACTCCAAAACAAAATTGGAAATCAGTACCCATATCTTTGTAGTGTGTTATCCTGAATGTGGGTACCATATGCTGACCATGAGACAACCCAAATCCATTGCGCAGCTATACTAAACTGAGATAACTTGACAAAATGGCTGGTAGTATCCAAGACAAAGAGCTAAGGAGTCTTTGGATCAAACAAATGAACTATCTTCCCTCTTTCTTTTATGCTGATAGTTGTAGCTCAGTTTGTGGAAAAGAATAGGCCAATGAAAACTGTAGCTGCTCAATGCAGTTAATGTCTAATTTCTCCTTATACTGCTTATGCATCGACCCCCATAACCTAGATCTACCTGTTGAGCATGAAGTGCTATTATTCAGAACAACACAATGAACAAAACTATTTGAATATGGCTAAACACAGTAAATGGCAGTATGAAAAGGAAGAGGAGAAAGGATGGAGAAGAAGCAGAGAAAGATCTCTCTAATGAACTCAGTTCCTCAATCTCAACAAAGCTTTGTCCTCCATTTTCTTAAAGGAAAGGGAATATATATGATTTGAGGTTTAACTTTAGAACAAACATTGTTTACCACATAACTTACTTCCTATTTTTCTTTCTTTCTGGTGTTCAGTTTTGAAATATAGGATCTTATACATGCTAGGCATTTTCACTATCCCTGAAATCCACCTCCACCCAAGCCAGAAGGCATGCTCACTTTTACTAATTTATAACTCAAGCACCTCTTCCCTATGTATAGATCCACCATTTGATGTATTCTGAGAAAAGACAAAACATTCTGGTTGAGTTAGAAGTTTAGAAGTCTTAAGTTTTATCATATTGTTTGTAACCACCAGCTGTTTATTTATTTTGCCACCTACAACTTTCACAAAATTCTCTTTGTACTTTAACTATCACTATTTATCATTGATTTCTAAATTTCTAATCACATTTTTGTGAAAATACAGCTAGAATTCCTATGGAAAATAAATCTTATGGGTATATATTTCAATTTGTTCTAAATATTGCTATCACTTGTATTAAGGGTTTCTTATGTAATATAACAAAAAAATAAGTACACAAGTCAGTTGTCTGAAAAAGTCTAAAGAAGCAAATCATGGGCTGTAGAGATTGCTTAGTGGTTAAGCACTTGCCTGTGAAGTCTAAGGGCCATGGTTCGAGGCTCAATTCCCCAGGACCCACGTAAGCCAGTTGCACAAGGTGACACATGCATCTGGCATTTGTTTGCAGTGGCTGGAGACCCTGATGTGCCCATTCTCTCTCTCTCTCTCTCTCTCTCTCTCTGTCTTTCTCTGTCTGTTGCTCTCAAATAAATAAAAAAAATAAACAAAGAAGTAAATCGTTTTATGAATTAAAGATCATAGAAATAACAATAGTGATAAGCTAAAAGAGAATTTGTAATGTACTTGTAAAGTTTTAATGTGAAAGTATCTGGGTAGATGAAAAAATAAACATGGGCTATAGAAATAGCTTATTGTTTAAGGCACTAACCTGAAAAGCCAAGGGACCCAGGTTCGATCCTCCAGAACCCATGTAAGCCAGATGCACAAGAGGGCACATGCATCTGGAATTCGTTTGCAGTGGCTGGAGGCCCTGGCATGCCCATTCTCTCTCTCTCTCTCTCTCTCTTCTCTTTCTCTCTCTCTCCTTTTCCCTGACTATTTCTCTCTCTCAAATAAATAAATAAAAATGAAATATTTTTAAAAATAAAAAATGAAAAAGTGAAAAAATAATATTGTAATTTATGGAATATTCTTTTCAGGTGATTATTAAAACAGTGAATAAAGCCTTCTAGAATTAAAATGAAAGAGGCAAAGAAGAAGAGAGAGAGAGAGTGATAAAATAAGGGTAGGTGGAAAGGAGGGAGAGAGATATGGAGGGAGAGAGAATTAAGGGGAAATTAGAGAATCTAAATTGTTATTCAGAGAAAACATTAATTTTCTGAATATAATTCTTGTTGCTGAAAACATGATTAAAGAGTTTAAGGCTTTCAATATATATAAAAAAGCTCAGCCTTCAGGTTTGCACAACAGCCACAAATAACAAAATAAGTTGCTTTCATGTGAGACTTCTTTACAGTAGATGCTAAACTTCTCTGCAACAACACAGAACATTCAAGTCAATTTTAATGACACTTTATAGAATAGACATGCCACCACCAAAAGGCTGTTAAAAAAAATCTCTTATTTTTTTTTTCAAATGGAATCACATTGCTCCACTACTATAGAATTCTGATATACTTCATTTTCATTCCAAGTTATCTTTTGCTTGGCACACATACCTTCCAAATTAGCTTTTAGTTTCACTGTCAAGAACTTGTCTATAGTACATGATTTACAATTTTAAAACAAAAGATTTTTTTCTATTTTTTAGAGAATGTGGACTTTGCAGAGAATATTTTTATAATACAACAAAGGCTCATAGATTAGAATGGCAGGTCAAAAACTGCTCATCTTACCTTTCAACCTGTTTGAGAACAAAGTAGTCATTTGTATAATAGCAAACGAATTCCCTGGGTTTACACACAGTTTGTCTCTTCCTGATAATCGTTTGGAAGCACTTCAAAACACTTCTTCCTCATGTGATGATGACTCAGGGATTGCAATTCTCTCCATCACAACCCACTGTTCTCAGTGTTCCCGTGGCCGCAGTAAATGAAGCCAGAAGGTCCTAAAGGGCTGTTATTGCTCAGCCCTGCTACTCGCATGCATCACTTCTGCTCACCACCTGCCTGACTATGATACTTGTGATCTCCATCAACCACAAGGAGATGAGAAGCAAGTGGATATTTAGTAAAGTCTTACTAGTTCAGACAGCATTTATCAGATTTCATTATTTGCAAAAAGAATCCACAACACATCAGAATTCGTGCTTGAATAGGATTCTAACAACTACAGATGCATGCAGATTTAAGTACACAGGAGAACAGTGGACTCATTCATCTCAAGATGGAGCCCTAAATCCTCCTTCCACAGGAGCTCCTTGGCCCTCACTATTCTGTTATTTGAAAAGTTCTTACTTTTTTCAACCATTCACCTCGCTTATATATTATTGTCTAAAAACATTATCCTGATCCCACTTACCTATTTTCCTATAATCCTAGGGCTAACCACAAAACAACTATTTAAAACATAGATGACTTAGGTGGAAATAGTTAGCCAATACACTGCTTCCCTTGGTCAGCGCTGTCTTCAAACCCAGTGCAAATTTCATAGGTAAGAGATTCAGCATCCTGCTTATCTCTTCAGCAAATAAAGAAAAAGAAAACAAAAAAGTTTAGGGTTTGTGAAAGAAGAAAGATCATATTTCCTGCTTTGTATCAGTGCCCCAGCAAAGAAACAAGATGAAGACAGGCATAGCTTTATGATTGTTTGGACGTAAAAGTAGCCTATAAAAAGATCCCTTGCTTTAAATGGTGCTTCTTGGTGATACTAAAATGTATGTTGATTTCCCATTATCTTTAATATCTCCCTGCCTCAGGTCATAATTGAATCATTACTAAAGTAGGATGACAAAATTTATTATTTAACTGCTTAAAACTGCTGATTGTATTCTTATGGCATTATTATCTTTTTGACTAATTACAAAACATTTTATCCATAACCAAATATTATTAAGCAGTAAGTAAAATGAAGCAATAGGCTATTTGGGACATAGGGGAAATTAGCATAGAACTGAGAAGACTTCCTTGGCAACTATCTACAGAAAATTTCTTATCAGTAAAGAGAGTTATTTTATCTTTTCTTGTGAAAAATGAAGAAAAGGTAAGAGAAATACACAGCTAGTGGGAGAGTAGTTTAGGCCTCTAGCACAAAACACTGAGAAGCAATGAGAAGTGTGAGTATAAATATCTTCTCATGCTAGTGCTCTTTGGATTTCTCATTATATGTTGCTTCTAGATTCCATCTTAAAAATCACAAAGTATTTTCCTCCCCTTCAACTATGGGTTTTTCTGTCTGATACAAATAATTTTGTTACCACATATTTAACAGGGCAAGTAAAATGTAGTTGCTACCATCCTTTAGTGAAGTGACTATCCACTAAAGATGAAGGCATCATCCAGCCAAGCAGTCCTCATCATCTCAGCATGTGCTATGCAGCTGTAGTCTTCATTAAGATCATTAGTTTACCTGCCATATTTCAATACTTAAACAACCAAAAAGACTTTTTAAAATAAAAAGAATGTAATTAATCCAGAAATAAGGAGAACTATCCCATCGAATCCAGTAAAATATAGATTTTATTATTAGTAGCATGACTCTCCCATTACATTTTTACAAATTCTAGGGCAAATACAATCTAAGATAGAAAATGGAATCATATTACAAAATTGTATAATGAAATGATAAACAACTGTATTTTTAAAAATATAAACATGAAATCTATTTGTTATTCTATGTCCTATATGAATAACCAAATATTGTTGAATAGCTATAGATAAAGGATTTGGAGAAAGATAGACCTACATTTTATCCTGGTTATAGCACTTAAAACACATGACCTTCATTAGACCACATTTAAAATGAAGGAGAATCAAAATAAGAGATCCACATTTCACTGGATCCCCCTTATGAGCTCCATTTGTTCTGTGCATGAATGGGAGAGCTCAAAAAGAAAGTGGAGTCAGTCTCACTTGGCTGAATCAAAGACCAGAATTGATTAATTACATGGAAATTCAAAAGAATAATCATAGCTAGAAGGGGCCATAGGAGTCATCCCTAAGGTCTATAAATCTTTGAGTGAGCTCTGCATTTGGAAGCATAGATCTTACATAATTTAGCAAAATTGCAGAAGTTGCCTTGCCAGAAAAATACAGGACTTGAAGTTTAAGTGAAAAGAGATTGTCTTCAAATCAAAACCCAAGATATACCAGCATACAAATAAAGACTGTATCTCTGGATGAAGGACAATGTTGTCATTAAAGGTAAAATGGAAACAAGTCACTTTATCAGGGCCTAGATCAATCCTCTGAGAAGCCTGAGATTTGTCAGTACTTTAACTGCCTATTAGAAGAAAATCAATTGTCCAATAACACATCATCATGAAATTGGGTAGGCACTTAACAAACAGGGAAAATTGACCCATAATTAAAACTAAGCATGACTAGAAGTAGAGAAATTAATAGCCCACATGCCTTAACTAGCATATAAGAAAAATATAAAATATAACTATGTCCAAGAGATTATTAAAGAAGGGTGTAATAATGAAAGTGATGAAGGATTTCAAAAGTAATTATAGAATAGAAACAATTTAAATCCTATGAAAAAATATACTGGATTAATGATAACAGAAAAAGGGAATGATGAGCATAAATATAAATCAGCAGCACAGAAGAAAAATAAATCATTTCTTCAATGAACTGCAAGACAATTCTGATTAAGCTGTATAAGTGTGATTAGAATCCCAGAAGGAGGTAAGAGGAGAACAGAGCAAGAAGAAATGGGAACAATAGCTTGGCAGTTTGAGGAGCTTCCTTGCAGAGTCTGCTGGCCTTAGACTCAGTGCCCTAGCCACCATGTACAGCAATACAAGCACTTGTTTGCAGTGGCAGAAGACCCTCATGCAGACACATGTGCACAGGTGTGTACACAAGCATGAATACACACACACATGCAAGTAAATAAATAAATAACAAATGACTAAAAATTTCAAATTTTAAAAGGACATCAACAGACTCAGTATGCTCGGGAAGCTTAAGCAACATAGATAAAAAGAAAACTACTCTGTCTATTCACAATGGTGCATAATCCGAGGCAGGAGGATTGCTGAAGCCCAGGAGTTAGAGGCCAACATAGGCAAAATAATTCATGTGTAACATTCCCTAACTGTAAGCCCATCTCTTCCAGGCAATTTCTCTTCACCATGATTACCTCTTGGATGTGCCATAGAACCCAAACAGTGCTTCATGAAGTAAAATAACATTAATGCTGTTAATACTGACTTGAATTACAAAAGGAAGACTTATGATAGTAAATAAATGATCTATTTCCCTCCTGCCCCAGTATGTTTGAATACACTTCCTGCGTTTGAGGAATTGCCCACTGTTGCAGTCAGGCTCACATTACTGGCAGAAAACACCTGACAAAGAACAGCTTATGGGGGAAAAAAAGGTTTATTTTGGCTTACAGACTCGAGGGGAAGCACCATGAGGGCATGAGCAGAGGGTGGACATCACCTCCTGGCAAACATAAGGTGGACCACAGCAGCAGGAGAGTGTGCCAAACACAGGCATGGGGAAACTGACTATACCACCCATAAGTCCGCCTCCAACAATACACTGCCTCCAGGAAGCTTTAATTCCCAAATTGCCATCAGCTGGGGACCTACCACTCAGAACACCTAAGTTTATGGAGACACATGAATCAAACCACCATATCCACCATTTAAATTCTGTATTGAAAATGTGGAAGATATTCTGTCAGTTTGAAATAATTCTGAAACTCAAGCACACATTCCAGGTGGAGACTTTTGTGGGCAATATTAGAAAAATGTCCCTGGTACAAAGCAGCAACAGGGAAAAAGCCAACATCTATCAGCAGCAGATTCCCTTCAGGTAATCTAACAGTGTGGTTTGGCATTGGCCTGAGGCTTTTAGCCTCCAGTCTAGTTCATTGTAATGGTCCCTTGAGCCTCCCACCACCATCCTTTTAAATGCACTACTCCTGTTTAATTGATGCAGATTCCTTTCCAGTTGTTTGCCATCAAAAATGTTGACCAATATAGTTAGTCTGAGGAAAGGAAGCAATTCTGAGCCACTAATACATTTAAATTAAAATTGAAAGTTTCCTGTACAGGTGAGAAACAAGAGAAGTAGTGACTATCAAATGGACTTTGAAGAAGACAAACTACTGTGTAGGAAATGGACTAGGGTAAGTTAGGACCAACATTCAAGCTCTGTTCCCTGAAATCCTGCCATCCCTGAGAAGTTCAGACAGGCAGTATCAAGACAGCAGCCTTCCATCACTCCAGGCTCATGCAGAGATTCTTAAGGGCTTATTTTTCTTACTTCAACCACCATTCCCAAGGTGTACTTATACAGGAACTCAATAGCAAAATCATTCGAAGACAGAAACAATAACATTTCTGAGGCTCTATGGAGCCAAACATAGCCTATGTGTGCTGGATTTCTTTTTAATAATGTGGTGCATATCTTGTTTGCTTAGCTGCATTGCATTGTAATGGAGTAATTGGACTTTTAGTTCCTTGGTAATTCTGAAGCACCACCAGAGGGAATCCACCAGCTCTTGCCAATGATGAAAGATTATAATCTTCTGACCAGTTGTTTCTCAAGCCCAACAACACATCCATATATCCTGAGGTGGGGAGGAAGTTAAAAAAAAAAAAAAACTGAGGTCTGGACTGGAGACATGGTTCAGCTGTTAAAGGTGCCCATTTGCAAAGCCTAACAGCCCAGATTTGATTCCCCAGTACCACATAAAACTACATGCTCAAAGTGGCACATGTGTCTGGAGTTCATTTGCAATGGCAGGAGGCCCTAGAGTTCTCTCTCTCTCTCTCTCTCTCTCTCTCTCTCTCTTTCTCAAATAAATAAAATATTAAAAACACTGAGGTTTGATACCAGGTCTCAGCAACAATAAACCTTATCTTAATTGTTCAGAGTGCTAATTTAATACCCAACTCTCCCTGGAATGAGAATAAGACATAGTTTATTCTGAACCAAATATGAGTGACCATGGCCTTGAAACACAGATATAGGTTGTCTTGAATGGTATGTACCATTATGGTTCCAAGTGGTTACATGGACATTTTATAGTCTAGAATAAATTAAAGTTATTAATTAATGCATTCACCAAAGACAGAGGTGGAGAATCAGGTGGGAAGTGACAACAAAGTGTCAAAATTGTGGCTATGGTTTCAGATGCTGTCTGATGACTTCTCAGCTTTTGGGTTGATGGAAGCTCATATGGTCTGCAATGACCACATTCCAAAGGTTTCACCTGATAGGGGAATGTCAGTTGGTCAATAAATGGCTGTTCAGGGAAATAACAACAACCCAGGATGATTTTGACTCTGGACCTCTCCATAATCATGGAGACTCTCATCAGTCAATACAGTTATAGAACCTTCAGCACAGATGATCCTTTTTCCAGGAACTTCAGTCCATAAGAGGTGTGGCCTAGTCATTATATCTTATCAATGTGCCAAATACTTCCAATGTGACCAGTGCTCAGAACCACATCTTCAACACTCACTGGCTCTCTGAAACAGCAGACTGGAGAAGCTTGTTACCAACACTCCATGTCAGGTTTCACCTTTGGGCTAACAATACACAGTTCTAGCCTTGCGTTGTGTTGTGAAAACTTAATAAAACTGCAATCACTATTGGTGAATAAACATGGTCCCTTCATCTCACAGCTTGTCCTTCCTTCTCTTTCTAACCCACCCCACCCCTAGTTCTATACTTGAGATTATACACAAAATCTCCATCTTCCCTCGCAAATCAAGCATCTCTCAATTAACAGCCATAGTTTAAGATACTGACTGCACCATAAAGTACGAGAAGAAGTAATAAACATGTGAGAAGATTACTGCTGAAGGAGACTTTGGATCAAAAGGGTCTTATTCCTCATAAATCACATCTCTAACCTTATTCAGTGGAGAGTAGTGCTGCCAATTGACACTTCAACAGAATGAAGTTATGAGCCTCACTGAAACTTAAAAGTACTTACAATGTGCCAGAGCAAAGAAAAGCAACATAACTTATTCTACAAAAAAAGTGGATTGGCTGGACGTGGTGGTGTACGCCTTTAATCCCAGCACTTGGGAGGCAGAGGTATGAGGATTACTGTGAGTTCGAGGCCACCCTGAGACTACATAGTTAATTCCAGGTCAGCCTGGGCCAGAGTGAGACCCTACCTCAAAAATAAATAAATAAATAAATAAATAAATAAATAAATCAATCAATAAATCAATCAAACAAAAGCCTACAACAATATAATACTACAACATAATACTACAAAAAAGTGGATTGGTGGCTTGGCTTTCCATCTTTTTTGTTGTTATTCTTAGTTTTTACAATACAAGTAAAGAAAGATAAAAAGGAAGTGCAGAAATATATTCTACCTAGTAACTATTCACTTTCTCTTTGTATAACACAGATTTAATACTTTTGTCATAAGACAATAAATACTAGATATAGACGTTAAATTTTTAAAAGTTAGGATTTTAGTTTAAAACATGGAATATAAAGATCTTCAACATGAAGATCTTCAAGAACCTTGATAACAGTTTTTAAGTACAAAACCAAGAGACTCAGTTTAGGAACATTGTTCATCATTCCACCAGATCTCAACCAACCCTTCCAATCCTTTTGCCTAATCCTGAGAGATTCCTAATATCTGTACTGAGATCCTTTTCTCCTAGTCTTTCAGACAGCACCATAGGTCCCCATCCTAATGACAGTCACACATCACTATAATTACTTCTTCAGTATACTTCCTGAGAAGACAGTATTTCCCTGAGGAGAAATGACAAATGTGACTCTTCATTGATTTACTTTCTAGCCCAAACACAGTGCTAGTAAACAGTCAACTCAATAAACTGATTTAAGAATCAAATAATAACTAAAACTAAGTGTTAGACAAATGTGTACTTTACTAAAGTTATAAAATTTCTCCCAACCAGGAGACAAAATTTGGTATAGAAGTTGAGGACTCTACTGTAAACTTTCTCTTTGGTAATTATAGACCCCCTCTTATTAGTAGTAAGTGGAATTCCAACACCCACAAAGAAAAATTTTCCTACTGCATTTTTCTAATTTGAAAATGGTGCCATACAACACAGAATAACAAAAAGACTTTCCCTTCTCTTAGTCACCTTTGATAAGCACACATAGTATACATGAGACAGGCTGAGCACGACTGTAACAGCCATTCCATACTAGGTTGGTCATACCTATTTTCTTCAGGTTTTTGATATATTCTAGTCACTCCATGCCACCCTTTCCCATTCTCCTGGGATACACCTCATCCTTTCTGAGTATCTCTCATTGAGGCAACAGAGGTGGATACCAAACTTAATTTACTGGAGTATTGCCTACAAAGTCTTACTAAGTTTTCCTAGGGTTTTTTCTCCTTTTCTTCATCAGCAAGGCTTTTCTAGCCTTGTGCTCCTCTCATAATAAGAACATGCTTTAGGGGTTAGAGAGATGGCTCTGTGAGTAAGAGCACTTACCACACATGCATAGGACCCGAGTTCAACCCCCAGTACCCATGTAAAAAGTTGGATATGGCTACACATGCCTATAACTAACTCTAGTCCTGACAGGGATAAAGACAGAGGGATATCTGGAGCTTGCTGATCAGACAGTCTGGTTGAGAAACAGTAGCTTCAAATTGAGTAAAAGATTCTGTCTTAAGGAAATAAGGTGGTAAAGTGGTAGAAGTGAACATCCCTGTTCTCTTCTGGCTTCTATACATATGTGTGTGTGTGCATCCTACTCCATACATCATACACATGCATGCATGCACACACTTCATGGAATATATAAACTGCAGGCATCGAACTTGGAGGCATATTTGTCTTCATATTTTTAATTTGTCCTTACCACATATCGTTAGATAAATTCATCCAAGAATATTACATGCTTAGAGACAAAGGCTGAACAACCCTTGAAGAACTTTTAAACCAGCACAGAGATTAGATGCTCTTACACACAAGTGCTAGCCACAAATGCCATCAAAAGTATAAATTAAGTACTTTGGCAGGCCAAACAATTTATGTACTCTTTACTCCACTGCCCACACCATCTTTTTGAAGCCTCAGTTTAAACTACTATGTCAGAAAAGAACTTTTTCCAAGTAACTCAAACCCCAAGAGCCTGAAGAAATTGTAGGTTGTATTTTTCTCACATCCTGATATGTCTAGAGATGAGTGCTTGTTGGTTCTGGTTCAGCCCTCAATTCTCTTAACCCTACCCTCAAGGTGGTTTTGTGGTCACAAGATGATGCTCGATATATGAAATGAATCCACATTCCAGTCCGGAAAAGAAAGTGAAAAGACAAACTCCAGCTGAATCTGACCTTCTTCTAAGTAGCTTTTTCAGTAACCTCACTGTACTCTCAAACTATCGGCCACAAAGGGTTGTATGACCCCTGTTATCTGAAAAACAGGCTGTGGTTGAGTTTCAAATTGAACATGTTGCTGAATTCTCTTAATTTGAAAAAGAAACATTATGTAGAATATATCATCCTTACTTTTCCATTACCTTTCCCCCAATGCCATGTTGCAGAGCCTTCCCACTGACTTCATTGTTCTCCTCCAATAACCTCAATATTCTTGAAAGTGTGTGTGTGTGTGTGTGTGTGTGTGTGTGTGTGTGCATTGTATATGTAGGAAATAACTTTTGGCTTACAGTAGCAGTAGCAAAAAGTTTACAATAAAATAAATAAATTCATTAAAGAGAAGCTTATTCCTTAATAGTTTATGTATTATGTAAAATAAATACTCTGCACTCTATTCACTCTTTTTACCTGTGAAAGAAAGAGATGAACTAGACCAATCTTGGGAAATGAAAACAATATATTTCTGACACACAAACCAATATGATTTAAGCCTGGCATGGTGGCACATAACTTTAATCACAGCACTCGGGAGGATCACTGTGAGTTCAAGGCCACCCTGAGACAACATAGTGAATTCCAGGTCAGCCTAGGATACAGCAAGACCCTACCTTAAAAAAAAAAATGTTCAACTGTGGGAAGACAATAGCTTCTTGAGGATTTAGAGATGGAGAGATGGCTCAGCAGTTAAGGCACTTGCCTGCAAAGTATAACAACTCAGGTTCAATTCCCCAGTACTCACGTAAAGCCAGATGCACAAAGTGGCACATACATCTGGAGTTTATGGGTGGAGGCCATGCAGTGCCCATTCCCTCTGTCTGTCTCTCTTCTCTCTGTCTTTCTCTGCTTGCAAATAAATAAATAAAAATATTTTTTAAACATAGGACTTAAAATTAGTAAAGCTGGATACCAAATAAGATTTTTAATTTGTGCTGATTTGACAATTCCATCACTCAGGATAAACTGTATTAAAACACTAACAAAGACTAGAGAGATGGCTTGGTGGTTAAGGCACTTGCCTGCAAAGCCTAAGGACCTATGTTCGAGTCCCCAAATCCCATGTATGCCAGATGCACAAGGTGATGTTTAAGTGCAGTGGCTGGATTCTCTCACCCTCTCTCTCTTTCTCTGCTCATTAAAAAATCTCTTTAAAAAGAAAGTAAAAAACATACATTACAGGATTATCAAGATATATATTTAGGTGAAAACTTTAAAATCATTAAAGATAAATCACAATTTTAAGAAAATCTCTCAATAGTGTAGTAATTGTTCTTTAAGCTATGTCCAGAGACAAATATGGAAATATCATTAATAAAATTACTATGAAAAAGCAAACTAGTAATGTTCACCATGAATATTGCATTAAGTTACTTGTCTAGTTGCAGTGGCCACTTAAGTACGCTCATAGCTCTAAACAGAGTCCTGAGCATTACCAAGGGACAATGGGCTAATAGTTACCTAGACTCTAAAATATGCTCACTTAACATTGCATGTTCAAACAGCTATATGTAATTAAAAGGGTTGTTAACTACTTCAGGTACCTTCTAGAGATAGCCTTGTTTCTCCAGGAGGTGACAGTCCTGTTCCCTTTTATTACCCCTTCTTACCTAATAATTGGACTCATAATGGCAATACAGTTCTGTGGTTAAAAGAATTTGGTACCCTCTACAAGGTTGTGTTTCCAGGAATCCAGCTCAACATCTATCCCCTCCTGTTTTGCAAGTTCAAACATTCAAACCAAATAAAATTTCTCTCTGCCTCTTTCTCTTTCTCTCTTTCTCTTTCTCTCTCTCTCTCTCTCTCTCTCTCTCTCTCTCTCTCTCTCTCTCTCTCCCTGCTTCATAATGGCCTTCCATGAGAACTTAAATAAAAATGAGAAGCACTTCCATGCTTAGACAGGTGTAGCTATCCTATTCAGTGCTTAATAACCATATATAGTAACCAAAGCCAACATGAGCTAAAAAGACAACTAATATGCTGTTCCTGATCCCAGGTCAGAAAAGGCCACAGGCAACAACAGGACACTCCCAGATTGTCCTAAGTCACATATTCTCTTGACCAAAGAGACTATGGTGTTCCAGAGGTTAGACTCCAAACAGTGCACAGTCTGAAAGAGTAGAGTCAAAACATAGAGAAAGATCATCAATGCTTCCAAAGGAAGCCATATGGTCAGCACAGCCCTAACTCATCCTAGCAGGTGGCACAAAGGCTAAGAGAGACATAGAGTTCCTCTCCTAAAAGTATCTCCTAAAAGTGCCACAACTGACCTTCAAAAGTACATATTTACTTAGATTTTGGATACCTGCTTGGTCTTATGCACTCATAAGAAAAAGTATAGTCAGAAAGAAAAGTATGTCTTTAAAGTTTTAGACAACACAGCCCAGAAAATTTCCTTTCTTAATTCCAAAGGTCAAATGATAAAAGTGACAATTGTACTTAATAGTGTGACTATGAGTTTAGATAGATGTGCTCACAACAATGCAGTGACATCCGTGCCATTATCAAGGTTAAATGTTATGAATATGCTCTGCCAATATCTCACCTGCTTTATAAGAACATGTATAGATCAAGCCATTTGGTGAACAGCTTAAGAAATAGGTTTCTAGATCTTCATGGTAGAGAATTATGCCTTTCACTTCTGGTAATAGTAATTCTGTTAATATTAAAAACCTTATATGCTCAATTGCTGTCTTGACTTTATCTCCTCTCATTTGCAGTCAGTATACACTCAGATGGTCTTATACCAGTCTGACTCCACTTACATGGGTTCCCTCATTCACCTCCTAAGGTCTGGAGAATGGGAACTCAAAAGAATCTAATCACTTTACAGACTATCCTTGTGGGCATCAATCTTGTGAATCTTCAATCTTTAATCTTATTATTTGTGTTTCAGTACAGTTCCCAATGGCAAAAGTACAAGGAGACACTCCAACACCCAGAGGCTGAACACCAGACTACAGTGTTCTACCACAAGCTCTTAGATGGCTTTCTCTCCAGAGGAGCCCTGACTACTGCTCCCTGACATTGCTCCCTTTAAGCACACAGCAGCTAGAAGTAGTCATCATACCATTTCCCCAACAGTGGTTCAGGTGGCTTTTGAGGGGTTGGGGTTGAAACACTATAGGAGCTAGTCCGTTTCCTTGGTAAGGCAGTCAGAAAAAAGGGTCCTTGGTGGATGAGCATATTCTAAACACAAGATAGCAAAAGGGGTGACCCTATTTCCTCCCTCTTTCTCTAAAACCAGAACAATTGTCTCTAACCATCAAGCAATCTGTTCAGACCATAAATGCCTGGCTTTAAGATTTAGTGGATTAGCCTATATGCCAAGCAGGTTACCACCACATGGTCGCAGCCTGTGTGTACTGGCCATGGCATCTCACCATCCCCATCCCCACCCCAACAGAAGCTGGGCTAATCTATGAGAGGGAGAAAATGAGGGAGAAATTCCCCCACTCCTGGGAATTATATAGTTTAGAAACTTAGAAACTGTATGGTGGCTTGGAGACTGAGAAACTACATGAATGACTTGGGACAGGCTGGGACTCTGTGAATCCATCCAAAAACATTCTGTTCAGCCAAGGCAATTATTCACTGCTTCTGCCACCAGCCTGCCCTGTTCCCTGTTCCTTCCTCAACACAAAATATCTCCTGGTTACTACTAAACTTTCAAGGATCCCCAAATACAGTCCTCAGTTGAATGTCCACTACGAACTCCCACTCATTCCTGATCAGGTGCTCTTCTTGCTGTGATTCAACTGGCCTGCTGTTACTGGCTTTGCTATAATTTTGATTCCTGTACAATAAATCGTGTTGCATACATCCACTTATTCTCTCCCACTGACTTTTTGATTGTCTCAGCCTGGCTTGGAGATGGCAACTTTGTTGCCAATTACAAAGTAAGAATTCAGTTCAGCAGAATGAAGTTGCGCCCTCCTGCTTCACCACCTGCTGGGGAGCAGGAATTTAATATATGAGCCTGTAGAGAACATTTTTACATTCAAACTGTAACAGATATATTTGACATAGATTGAAAACATTATATTGAGTGAGAATGGTTGTATATCTTGATTCCAATTAGATTTGTTGAAATAAATTCTCTAGTCATACTTGCAGCAGACCGAAAGTTTGAGCCCTACCACCACCAAAAAAAATTCTAAGCTGTGTTTATTAGATCAAATGCAAAATGAAATACTATTTTGAAGGGATTTTGCATATATAATTAAAGTCCTCAATCAGTTAACCTAAAAATAACATACATAGATAATTTGTGGAAGAGATGACCTAATTACACAAGCCCTTTAAATGCAGATGAAATGCCTACAATCCCAGCATTCAGGAGGCTAAGGTAGGAGGATCATCATGAATTGGAGGCCAACTTGAGAAAGGCTGAGAAGAGTAGATAAGACAAGTCAAAGCCAAAGGAGGATTCTTTTTCACACTATTGCTAGTTTAAAGATAGGTGAAAATGGGAAAGACTAAAACAGTCTTTAGAAGCAAGAAGCACCCTTCACCTAAACAGGAGCATGGAAACTGAGACCTCAGTCCTGCAACCCCAAGGAACTAGCTCTGCCCACACCCTGGATGAATTTCTAAGGACCTTCTCCTGGTCATCCCAAATGAACCCATCTAGCCAGCTTCTCAATTTTAGCCTTGGGAAAGCCTAGGCATAAGCCCCCACATCCTAGTTGTTGGAGTTTAAATTTTACATGTATTGCTTTCAGCTACTTCATGTGTGGTAACTTGTTACAAGGCAATAGGAAACTAATGAGAAGATATTGCTACCAGGAGTGAGGTGATACCATATCCCATACATAAATTGTGGGTGTGTATCCAGAGTTAGACAGCAGATAAATGCTAAAAGAAGCTTGAGAAGATCTTTAAGAAGGTTTGTGGAGATGGCTCAGTCAGTAAAGTACAAGCACAAGTTTGGATCCCCAGTAACTGCTGAGAGTGGCAGCATGTGCCAAAATCCCAGTACTCAGGAGGCAATGCCAGGCGGATCCCTGGGGCAAGCTGGCCACCTAGATTGGCCAAATTGGTGATCTTCAGTGAGAGAACATGTCTCACTAAATGAAGTAGAGAGCAATTAAAGAAGTGACCAGACACTGACCTCTGGCCTCCACATGCCATCATACACATGTGACCCACACATATGAACAGGTTTTTGGTCATTCTCTTGGTGTGGTTCATTACATTTGTTGAGTTGAACTGTCCTTACCTCCTTAGGTACTTGATCTTAGTGATCTTCTAATATGCTTGTTGGATTTGGTTTGCTAGTATTTTGTTTGGTGATTTTTGCACCTATATTCATCAAAATTATCATCTGATAATATTCTTAATATTCGTTCACTGTGTGTTCACCTCTAGTTTGGTGTTAGGGTAATGCTGGTCTCATCTAATGTATTAGGAAGAATGTTTTTCTTCTGTTTCTTGGAATAACTTAAAGAGAATTAACATTAGTTCTTTAAATGTTTGGTAGACAGTGACCCTATCTGACTCTGGGCTTTACTTTGATGGGATACTTTTTATTACTGATTCAGTCTTTTTTATTATTAATATTTTATTTCTATTTATTTATTTGTTAGAGAAGAGGAAAGAAAGAGAGAATGAATGCACCAGGGCATTTAGCCACTGCAAACAAACTCCAGGTGCATAAACCATCATGTGCATCTGGCTTACATGGGTTCTGGGCAATCATACCTGGGTCCTTAGGCTTTGCAGGCAAGCACCTTAACTGCTAAGCCTTCTTGACAGCCCCTCAATGTTTGTGTGTGTGTGTGTGTGTGTTTGAAATGTTCCAAAAAATTTTTAATGTGTTTACTTTTTAAATTTTATTTATTTATTTAAGAGAGAGTAAGAGGGAGAGAGGAGAAAGAGAGAAAGAGAACATGGGCATGCCAGGGCCTCCAGCCACTGCAAAAAAAAACTTCAGACACATGTGCCACCTTGTGCATGTGGCTTACATCAGTCCTGGGGAATCAAACCTGGGTCCTTTGGCTTTGCAGGCAAGTGGCTTAATTGCTAACCCATCTCTCCAGGCCTCCAAAAATATTTTAACTTTATTGTAAGAATCCAATTTTCTACTTTCTCCCCACTCCTTTCACCTAAACAAGAGGACCTACCTTGAATAGAAACATATGATAAAACAAGTTGTGTTGGAAACGCAAGAGAAAAACTGTTCAGTGTATTTCACCAGGTACCTCCAGTGATTTTAACAGGGATAATGGACTTGGAAGGTCACAGTATTGGTCTAAGTCTCATAGCTAGTAAGACACTGATTCAGGATACAATTCCAAGACAAATTTTGCTGATTGCCAGATCTACTGCAAGAATGAAGTCCATTCTCAGCAATCAGACATCCCAGAAAAATGTCAGTATCACTCTGAAGGGATGCACAGTTACTGTGAAGGGTCCCAGAGGAATTCACATCAATGTAGAGCACAGGCTCCTGGGAAAAGAAAAGAAGAGTCTCCAAGTTGACAAATGGTGGGAAATAGAAAGAAACTGGCCACTGTTCATACTCTCTGTAGTCATGTCCAGAACCTGGTCAAGGGCATTTCACTGGGCTTCCATTACTTGATGAGATCACTTCCCCATCAATGTTGTTATTCCAGAGAATGAGTCTCTTGTCAAAATGTGAAATTTCTTGGGTGAAAAAAATACACCCACAGGGTTCAGATGAAGACAGGTGTTGCTTGTTCTGTGTCTCAGGCTCAGAAAGATGAGTCAATCCTTAAAGGAAATGATGTGAATTTGTTTCAAATTCAGCTGCTTTGATTCAAAAACCCACAATACTTAAAAACAAGGATATACAAAAGTTTTGGATGCAATCTATGTTTCTGAAAGAGGAATAGGACAGTAGGCCGATGAATAAGATCTAAGTTATCCAGATACAGAAACAAGATCCTGGATCATAAGAACAATTTGGATTATTATTAAAAAATAAAAGACCTATTTATTTGGATGCAGGAGGGAAAGGCAGATTTCAGTCTTCAGGATGTAGGAATTTTGTTCAGAAGTGCTTGAACCATAACAGGATGCTGTGCTTGACCAGAGAGCTTTACACTGTGCAACCACACAAACAAACCAACATGAATCTTCCTCAAAAAATCCTAAAGAACTTTATTCACCTCATATCAAAAGAAAATGTGCTCTGGAACACCAAAGAAACAGATTAGACTCTGCAAATCTAACACAACAGAAACCCCAATCTTATGAATGAGCTTCTGGAAACGATTATAATTTCTAAGCACTCTTTCTTCACACACACACACACACACACACACACACACACACACACACACCTTCCAACCTTCCAGTTCTAATTCATGTACAATTACACGATAATCTATCATTCCTAAAAATGAGTCTTCTGGCACTGAGGGGATAGCTCAGTTGGTAAAGTGCTTACCTCAAAAGTATGAGGACCTGAGTTTCATCCTTAGTATCCAAGAAAATAATTCTGGCAATACTGGAGTGCACCTGCAATATTAGTACTGGGGAAGCAGAGATAAGTGGTATCTGGAGCTCAATGGCCAGTCTAACATAATAAGTGAGCTTTGGACCAGTAAGATACCCTTTCTCAAAACAGGTGAATATAGTTCCTGAGGCTGGTAGCCAAGGTTATTCTTCAACTTCCACATGCACATTTGTATACACACATGTGTGCTCAGACACAGAAAATACAGTCACACATGCATATCACACACATGCTAAAATGAGACTTCTGATGATTTCCTTTTGATTTTCTTATGTCTTTTAATATATCATTTCCTAAACACTAATAAGCCTGAGTTATTCCAAGTTCTCTAGTACCATCCCCATAACAATGCTAATCTTGAAAAGTAATATTCCAATGCCCAGTACCCTCAAATCAAAAATATCAAGAGCTGGACTGGAGGGATGGTTTAAGGGTAAGGCATTTGCCTGCAAAGTCAAAGGATCCAGGTTCAATTCCCCAGGACCCACATTAGCCAGGTGAACAAGGGGGCGTGCTAGTCTTGAGTTCATTTGCAGTGGCTGGAGACCCTGGTGTGCCCATTCTCTCCCCCCCCTTTCTCTGTCAAATAAATAAATTAATTAAATTATATTAAACGTATCAAGAGCTTAGTTTATATCAAGAAAAGGAAAGTGGGGGCTGGAGAGATGGCTCAGCAGTTAAGTCATTTGCCTGCAAAGCCAGAGGATCCCAGTTTGACTCTCTAGGACCCACGTAAGCCAGCTGTACAAGGGAGCGTATGCATATGGAATTTGTTTACAGTGGCTAGAGGCTCTGGAGTGTCCATTCTCTCTCTCTCTCTCTCTCTCTCTCTCTCTCTCTCTCTCTCTCTCTCTCTTTCTCTTTCTCCCCCTCTCAAATAAATAAATAAATAAATTATATTTTTAAAAAGAAAAGGAAACCATGTATCCTTTGGCTCACATATATCTATCAAAATAGCTATAATACATTTAAGACAGGAAAGAACTTTGCCAACAAGTTGTCCTCATGAGATAGCACTTCTCTACCATAAAATCTTTTTCACTTAGTAAACAGACATTGATCATTCCAAAAAGACTTTTGAGACTTGAAGATAGATTACTTCTTTATTCTCATAATTTTCCTTTGGGTTTGGAGAAAAAATGGAGAAGGAAAATATCCTCATGTCAGTACATTTGAAATTGTGGGCAAATGCTTTACAAAACTTGTAGAGATAGCTATTAAAGAAATTGAATCTACCCATTGTGGTCATTATATTAGTGTTCAAAATATTTGCATTCTCTCTTCATGATGCCCTGTTCTTAGGGGAGGATTATGTGTTCCCAGCTGTTTAAATCAGGCATGTCCACTGAACTGAACTAAGTTTCATGCAAAAACTTCAGAAGCTATCCTACCATAAGCTTTCTCCTTCAGTCTTATAGCTGTAATGTTACAGACAGATAGTTATGTTATCCTTGTTTCCTCGCATAAGATAATGAGAGCAAAGCCATGGATGACTCCTAAGGGAGAAGCAGGGCAAGGAAGGCATATATCTTTCTTTGAAATATGAATGTCATTTGTTATTGCAGTCTAATCTGGATGTCCCAAAATAGGAGGAAACTCACTCTTCAACTACAGTAAAGACACCACTAAGTGGTAGAGTATAATCATTAGGATTAAAAGTAAGGATATCCTCTATCAACTGAATAATGTTGTATATATGACACTGTATTTGATATCCTAGATAGCTCTCTAAGACAAGAATAAAAAAAAAAAAGATGAGAGATAGATGACTGAAAGTGGAGATAGTTCATATGTATAATATTTAAATATATATCATAAATATATTTAAAAGAATAAAGTAACACTGCCATTTTTCCAAGAGACTTGATATCCAACAAAAGATGCTAAGAAGAAAAGGTAAAATATTATTGGAAAACATAGAAAACTTAAACAAATGGAACCCTAAACCCCAGAAATAATCTAATAAATTATTCAGTTACATTCAGACCCAAAAGATCAGTTTATTGAAGCTAATGAAGCCAAGTTTCTAATGTATAAAAATGAGAAAAGACCCAATAATAATAAAGATAATATTGAAGAAAAATAATGAAAGAGAAGATAAGTAAATACAATGTTGAAGAAAAATAATAAGACATGAAGAATCACCCTACTGATATCTTGGCTAGCTCTGACACAAAAGAAATTGAGATGATGTGGTATTGGCATGGGGACTCAGGGAAGAAGGTGAAGAAAGGCCAGAAGCAGATGTACACATATGAGAATGTGGTACATGATAAAAATGGCATTGACCCATGTAGGAAAATGTCTTTAGATCTTCAGGGTAAAAAGAGTAAACTATGAAACAAAGATTATAAATTGACTTTGTGAAAATTTATAAGTAATATATATCAAAAGCCATTATTAACGAATGAAAGAGAGTGAAGGAAGGAAGAAAGAAGGTGGAAAAGCTGGGAAAGGATATTTAATCTGTATATAACTGAGAGAAAATTAGTAGTCAAGGCATACAAGTATATGTAAATTAAAATAAGTCTACCTCAAAATATGAGAAATGACTAAGAAGTTGATTCCTACAAAAGAAAAACAGAATGCACAATAAACATAAGAATATGTTAACACAGTAAATAGTGAAATTCCAAGGGAAAAAAGATAAAAGTTCATAACTTTCAAACTGGCAAGTGTTTAGATGTTTGACAGTATAGAGCAATGAAATATTGTAGGTATTCCTGGGAGGATCGAACAGTGCAGTTGTTCCCGGGATAGTTCAGGCTTGTCTGGTAAGGTGGAGAACATGTTCCCTGTAGGCCAGTGATTCCACTCCTGAGCTTGTACACTAGCAAGAAGTGCACACCCAGCTCTCATAAGGAATGCACAAGAAAGAAAAGCCATTGCAGAATTTTTAAAAATTTAATTATTTATTTAGTGGAGAGAAAAAGAGAGAGAGAGAATGGGCATGCCAGGGCTCTAGCCACTGCAAAGGAACTCCAGAAGCATGTGCCTCCTTGTGCATCTGGCTTATGTGGGTACTGGGAAATAAAACCTGTCTTTAGGTTTCGCAGGTAAATGCCTTAACCACTAAACCATCTCTCCAGCCCCCACTGCAGCATTTTTATCTTTTTTTGGGGAGAGAGAGAGAGAGAGGGAGAGGAAGACAGATAGAGATGGTGCACTAGCAGCATCTCAGCTGCTGAGAACGAAATCCAGATGTGTGTGCCCCGTTGTGGTCAAGTGTGGCATTGCGCCCTTGCATCACTTTGTATCTGGCTAAACGTGGGATCTGGACATTGGAACCGCTGGAGATTGGAACTGGCGTTGTTGGGCTTAGGAGGTGGGTGCCTTAACCGCTAAGCCATCTCTCTAGCCCCCATTGCAGCATTTTTAATTGAAGGTCGTCTCATCTATAAAACAGGAATAATATTGATACCTACCTCTAAGGCTTGGTGTAAGAAATGGATGAATTGTGACAGATAAAAATGTACATGTAGGGTAGTGCCTTAAATAGAGCAAACATGTTGTATTAGCTCTTGTTAATAAACCAATTTTAGGTCTCCTTTTACATTGTTTTGATTACCAGTAATTGCTATACTACACTCAAGGCTTCAGATATTTTTGTTCACAAGCTTTCTTTTCTCTACTACAGCTGCTGACTTCATTTAATGAAGGGTCCCCTAGGTCTCCAACAAGTGGATTTGCCACAAAGGCATCAGGCCTGCTGAGATTTGGATGAGCAATAAACATGCTCTGTGGTCATGTTCATGTGAAACCTTTGGTCCAGGGGTGATCTGGGGCAACTATCCCACTTACTCTATTCCCAGTAAGGTCTGCCAGAGACCGTTAAATTATCAGATCAACACATGCTGAATCATGCTAGGAGGAGTTTTAATGTTACCCTTTATTAAAGGTTTTTAATTGTAAAGTTCTATTTGAAATAAAAAAGAAAAAGACTTCCAACTGAATGCTGGTAAAAGCTGCACTATATGCAGCCTTATGGGAGACAGAAATCATCAGTGGTGAAAACAGTAGACACTGGAAACCTAAAGTTTGGCCAGACAGGCCAAATGACTGAACGGGTGCAATAGTGGCATGTCTGCTCTTGGGGAAATCAATTGCTTCATAATTGGACTGAAGGCCCTCTCTATGGGCGGAGTACCTGGTACTGAAAAAACTAATCAAAAGTCTATGGCAGGGGAGGTCATGAGCCTTAGGTGTATAAAGCCTGCTCTTGTCTGGCTAAATGTATATATTATTCCCACAAAACTGCCCTGAAAGCACTACACTTAATGTTCATATTCATATATTAATGCTATTCTCACTTCTGGTTAGAGAAGCTTCTCTTTTCAGATGGTGATGACCACTGGGATGACACGAAAGGTAACATAGTGCTAAGAAGAAGGGATGGAGGAGTGCCCAGCACTGAAACATCTCTATCACACCCTCCAAGACTCAGGATCCATTGCAGAAGAGGTGACAGAAAGAATGTAAGAGCCAAAGGAAGGGTAAGACTCCTTACCATGCAACTGTCCAGACAGAAATTGGCCTTGATATCCATGACCTCGCAGTGCCTAGTAATACCTTCATAAGACCTTCTTAATAGGAGAAAAAGATGATAACATCAAATTAAAAGAGAAACTAATGGAGAGAAGGAGGGGATATAATGGAGAGTGGAGTTCTGAAGGGGAATGGGGGAGGGGGAAATATGGTTTATTATATGTAAGTATAGAAGTTGTCAATAAAAAAAGAAAACATAAATAAATAAAGTATAAAAAAGGAAAAAGAAAGGGAAGAAAGGGATGTGAAATAAAAACCTAGATTCCAAATGGTTCTCAAAGTAGGAAAAAGTACACATTATTAACAAAGAAATGCTTCTGGCAACTCTACCCAGCATTTCAATGTCAGTAAATGTCTTTTACCATCACCCTTAATAAACTTTATTCACATAGATCCTCAATACTAAGGCTTAATGTGAAATAATGTCTCATACTTACATGAAAATGTGTAGGCATTTTTAAATTGCTCTAAAATAGTTTGTTCACCAGCACTTCTCTAAGTCTGCCCCTACAGTGTTGAAGGCTTTGTTACCATGGTCATTCAGCACAGGAGAAATTAAAAGAGCAGACTTTTAGGATTGTGTTGGTTTGAATGAAATGTACCCCATACACTCCTGTGTTTGAATACTTAATCCCTACTCTGTAGTGCTGTTGAGGAAGGTGTGGAACCTTCAGGAGGTAGAGCCTGCCTAGACAAAGTACATCATTGGGGGAAGGCATTGAAGTGTTACAGCCCAGTCCCTCGTGCTGTTCTCCCTCTCTCTACTTCTTCTCTGTTAATGTGATTATGCAGTGTTTGCTTCCCTCTCCTGACATGCTTTCTCCACCGTGAGGGACCTCCCCTTGCCACTGTAATCTGAAAATAAACTCTCCCCTTCCTTACACTGCTTCTGGTCTTATATTTTGTCTCAGTAATGAGAATTTGGTTGATGCAGACCATCAAATCTCATTAATATATTGGTCCTTTGCTAACACAAATAAGGTTGGTCCTGCAAGTACCTTCTGTCCCACCTCCTATCTGTTGTATAATTGTTGGGGGAAATTCATTTGATTTGAACCTAAAGGAGTTATATACCCATCTAATTAATTAGTAAGATAATTTATTTCATAGGTATTTATAAAGCATTACAATGTGCCAGGAAAATATTTACCCACTTGGTGACAAATCATTACTAGATTTCTGCTTTAACTTTGTACTTAACTACACACTCCCCATTCTTATTTTTCATACTTGAACCTAATACTTCTGTTCCTTCCCCAACTCTTTCCCTATTTCTTTAACACACAAATGTGAGTGTGAACATGCACACACTCATACATACACACAGCAAAGATAATTAGAGGGTCCAACTGATGAGGGTCATATGGGTTTCCTTCCTCCAACCAAAGTCTATCTGGCCCATGATATGGGGATCCAGACTTAGCATAAGAAATTTATAAAAATAATCTATCTTTTCAGTAAATTCACATTTAACAATTTTTGGTTTACCCTTATTGACTCATAGAGCCAATATTACAAAGGCTTTTATAAAATTAGTGGTTATTCCCATTGTTTTGAAGATTCTTTATTTAAATATTTTATAGAAATATAGTTATAAAATATTATAATAGTGAAATGAAATAATAATTGTTGGTTTAATTATATTATGTAGGACTTAAAGGGCCACAAAAATGTTATGAAAAGTATAGTTCATCATTTTCAGTATACATTGAAAGATAACAGGACTGGTGAAATTGCTCAGTGGTTAAAGGCACTTGCTTACAAAGCCTGATGACCTGAGTTCAATTCCCCAGTACCCGTGTAAATCATATACACAAAGTGGTGCATGTATCTGGAGATTGTTTGTATTGGCTAGAGGCCCTAGCATTCTCATTCTCCCTCTCTCTCTCTCTCTCTCTCTCTCTTCATATAAATAAAAAAAAAAATTTTGAAAGATAACAATGACCCTAACATCTGGATCCTTAATCAGATGTTCTGTATTCTTAACCAAGTCTTTCAGTTTTTGTTTATTTGTTCTTTGGAGACAAATTTCCCTGAACACTTTTTTTGGGTTAATTTTATTTTATGTCAACAAAGGAGAGCAGGACAATATTTTTTTCCACTCTTGTTGAAATGGCATTTTAGTAATTTTTTAAATGACTGTTCCTTCCAATGTCTGGCTGCCAGTAATTCTCCCTTTGTTCATTAAGAAAGCTGTTTCATGGAACTAAATACAGAGTTCTCAGAAGAAGAAATACAGATGGCATATAAACATCTAAAAAAATGTTCTACATCCCTAGTCATCAGGGAAATGCAGTTAAAACTGCCTTAAGATTCCATCTCACTCCTGTCAGATTGGCTACCATCATGAAAACAAATGACTATAAATGCTGGCGGGGATGCAGAAAAAGAGGAACCCTTCTACACAGTTGGTGCGAATCCAATCTGGTCCAGCCATTGTGGAAATCAATGTGGAGGCTCCTGAGACAACTAAATATAGATCTATCATATGACCCAGCTATACCACTCCTAGGCATATATCCTAAGGACTTGTCTCACTACCTTAGAGATACTTGCTCGACCATGTTTATTGCCACTCTATTCACAATAGCTAGGAAATGGAACCAGCCTAGATGTCCCTCAACTGATGAGTGGATAATAAAAATGTGGCACATTTACACAATGGAGTTGTACTCAGTGGTAAAGAAAAATGAAGTTATGAAATTTGCTGGAAAATGGATGGATTGGAAAGGATTATATTTAGTGACGTAACCCAGGCCAAGAAACCCAAAGTCACATGTTCTCTCTCCTATGTGGATCCTAGCTACAAATGATTGACTTCTATGTTAGTAAAAATAAAACTCAGTAGCAGAAACCAGTAAGCTAGAAACAGGATATAAAGGGAATAGAAAGGGAGGGAGGGGGACTTAATATGATGGTATTATATATATGTAAGTAGAAGAACAGATTAATGGGGGTGAAAAGGCCTAAGTGAGGTCAAGGGAAGAGATTGAGTAAATGAACAGTGGAGGGAGGGCTAATCAAAATCTAAGAGGATATAAGTAAGTCATGTGGAAACCTACTTTTCTGAACAATGGAACACTCAGAAGCCATAGATTGTTACTAGAAAATTTTCAGTGCCAGGGATGGGATACCTTCCAGTGAGTTGTTGGCCAGGGAGGTCACAGATACCCCCAAAACATTATAGACCATTGCCAAGGCCCTTGGTTTCCCACCAAGAATAGATGGCAAGACCCTATTGCAGAAGACTCCACATACTTGGTTGGCAAGGTCACTGAGAAATCTTGCTGGAGCTGAGCTGAAAACCTCCTCCATGTGTACCAGCTGACAGAAAGTTGGAAAAAGCTACACTGCATGCAGTTCAACGGGAGAGAGAAAACACCAGTGAAGGTACTCAACAGTGTACACTGCACGCTTTAAATTTGGCCAGCCAGGCCAAATGAGCCAATGGGTGCAATAGTGGCATGTCTGTTATGGGGGGAAACCAACTGCTCTCTAATTGGACTGGAGGCCCGCTCCATGGGTGCTATACATCCCTGATACTGAAAACCTATGACAGGGGTAGTCATGAGCCCAACAGGTGTAATGTTTGTTGGTGTCTTGCTAAATGTATATACTATGCTCACCAAACTGCCCAGTAAGCACTTCTCTTAATGTCCACAACCATCTATTAATGCTACTCTCACTTTTGTTTAGAGAAGCTTCTCTTTTCAGATGGTGGCAACCTTGGGATGACTCAGAAGGCATCATGGTGCTGAGAAGAAGGGACAGAGGAGTGCTCAGAACTGAAACATCTCTAACACACCTTCCAAGGCTCAGGGTCCATTGTGGAAAGGGGGGCAGAAAGAATGTAAGAGCCAAAGTAAGAGTATGACTCTTTACAACATGCTCCTCCAGACACAAAATGGCCTGGAATTCCATGACCTCACAGTGCCTGACACTACCTACACAAGACCATCATAATAGGAGGAAAAGATCATGACATCAAACTGAAAAGAGAGACTGATTGAGAGGGGGAGGGGATATGATGGAGAGTGAAGTTTCAAAGGGGAAAGTGGGGGGAGGAAGGGAAGTACCATGGGATATTGTCTACAATTAAAGAACTTGTCAATAAAAATAAATAAATGAATAAATAAAATAAAAAATGTTAAAAAATAAAGAAAGCTGTTTCAGTTTCCTCTTTCTTTGACTACTTGCATCAAGTACTCTAACCCTCTCCTTGTTTTTTTCTTTTTTTAATATATTTTTATTAGCTATGCTATATGGTATATATAGTCATGATGATACCATCGTTAGTCTTCTCCCTGTCCTCCCCCCATGGGTAATGTGGATCTTGCCTTATGTGGGTAGCCATCAGTTATGTGGGAAAGGCAATGACTCTGTGTATAATGACCCAATTCATGGCTCTAACAATCTTTCCACCCCCTCTTCTGTGAATTTCCCCGAGCCATGTTGGGTTCATTTTAGTCTATTTCAGTGACAAGGTTTTGGGAGTCTCTGTGTCTCTGGATATCTGATTTGTTATGGGCTGAGTGTTCTTTGTGTCTATCTCCTTCACCCTTGTGCTGGTACCAGGTTCACCAAAAAAGCAGCACTCTTGCTCATTTCCCCTATAACTCTATGGCTTCAGCTGGTGCCCTGTTGAGGTGCAATGTGCTGATTCTCTCCTCAGGTTCTGCGTCCATCTGAAAGGGAGAAGCAGATTCTCCAATGGAGAGTGAGGTCAGTGCAAGATACATGGATAACCATTAATATTTTAGAGAGAATTTAACAGGTGTAGGCCCTCTTGTATCCCACTATTGGTGGGAGCTTGATATTGGAGAGTGGGCTTGTTTTTGGATATGGTTCTGACTTGTTTCCCATTTCTAGATATGGGTTCCGTACCACTGAGCTGATCCGTTAGCCAAATCTAGAGCAGTTGGTAACCCACCATGGCTGTGCACCACTACTGCACTTGTGTGAGCATCACGTCAGGTTGTTTGCTGCTGAGTAGCTTAGACCATGAGTTGCTTAGACAGATGTTGGTCATTTTCCCCTAGTCACTTATGTAGCACCTTCTGGCACTAGACAAGCTAACTGTCTGGGGACTGACTCTCTTCCAGATTCCAGAAAGGTCTCTCCATGTTCTGTCCAAACAGCATATGATGTCTTCAGCAGTAAGGTCTTACCAATAACCTTTGGTAGGTCATCAAGCACTCTGACAGAAATCTGTCTTCTTTTGGGAAATTATGTTGGTCTCACTGATCAATAGCTCATTGTGGATGTTAACCACATGCTGGTATTGGGAGTTACAGGTCAGTGCCAAGAGGGTATGATGAAGCCTAACCTCAGTCTTCTCCTGTTTCTCTCTCTATCCTTGTTTTCTGTCAGCAGAATCTTCTTCATGCTCTTCATCTCAGTCTCGTTCCACAACTGCTCTAAGCCTTTCAACTTTAGCAATTTTAGTGCTGAATTATTTCTGCATTTCATATTAAATCAGTTCCTCTTAGATTCCTCCATTATCCAACTTCTACTTTGAAACCTTCCCAAGTGGATTGCACAAAGATTGTGAAATAGGTCTAGATTTGCTGGATCATTTTAGCAAGGACATTCACACAGTGGAGTTTCCAACATGAAGCCCTTTGCTAAGTCATTTTTAATACCTTCTTATCCAATGCTCTCAAGAATTCTACAAAGTAGCAAATTATCCAGTAGGAAAACTGAGATTTGGTAAATTTAGAAATTAGAAACTTACGTGTTGGTGACCAGGACACGAGGATTTATCAATATAGCTCCAATCATTCTTCCTTAAACTAAATAATGCCTAACATTTTTCTGCACCAGAATTGCCCACAATATTTGATTAAAAAGATAAACAAATTATCCTTTCCAAAACTACATTAGTACCTATGAGAAAACAGACCAGAAATGTACATTTATAGACAAATTTCCCACATTATGCTTAAGCACATAAAAAGTTTGGAAATTGCTGAAATTCAGGATCCACATCTCATAATTCTTCTGTTTTCCTGTAACCAGCACAGTTTAGATTAATTAATACGGAAATTGAAACAATAGGATCTCATGAAGCTAAAAAACTTTTGCACAGACAAACGTAGCATAAGCACAGCCAATAGATTAACCACTGAATGAGAGAATATTTTTGCCAGCTATACCAATGACAAAGGCCTAATATCTAGAATCTATCAAGAACTCAATAAAACTAAACAATAATAAAAAAAAAAATCAAACAACCCACTCAAAAAATGAGGTAGAGAACAGGGAGTTCTCAGAAGAAGAAATACAAATGGCTAATACACAATTCAGAAAATGTTCAACACCCCTAACCATCAGGAAATGAAAATCAAAACTATGGGATTCCACCTTACTCCAGTAAGGATGACAATCATTAAAAAATCAAATGACGCCAGGCGTGGTGGCACACACCTTTAATCCCAGCACTCAGGAGGCAGAGGTAGGAGGATTGCCATGAGTTCAAGGCCACCCTGAAACTACATAGTGAATTCCAGGTCAGCCTGTGCTAGAGGGAGAACCTACCTCAAAAGAAAAAAAATCAAATGACAACAAATGTTGGCAAGAATGTGGGGAAAGAGGAAGCCTCATCTACTGTTGGTGGGAATGTAAACATGTACAACCACTATGGAAATTAACATGGAGATTCCTGAAAATGATGACTATAGAACTACCAACAGACCCAGTTATCCCCTTACTAGGAATTTATCCTAAATGCTCCACACTTCACTACAGAGATATTTGCTCAACCATGTTTATAACAGCTCAATTCACAATAGGTAAGAACTGGAATCAAACCAAGTGTCCATCATTAGATGAATGGATAACAAAGTTGTGGTATATTTACACAATGAAATTCTACTCAGTAATAAGAAAAAAATGATACAATGAAATTTGTAGGAAAATAGATGGACTTGGAACAGATCATACTCAGTGAACATACACAATCACAAAAAGACAAGCACCACATGAGCTCATTCATCTGCAGTTCCTATTCTGGATCAGCTTCAGTTGCTGGCATACCTGATAAGCAACCTGAGGCCCAGACAATAGGAATAGAAAGGTTTGTGAGGAGAGGAAGGGGGGGTTGGGGAGAAATAAACACAAAACTTAAACCCAAAATAAACTGGTACCATAGAAACCTCTATCCTTGAAGGCAGACTAAAAGATTTAACCTTAAACAGGACTATGTGGGGAGTGCCTGAAAAGAAGGGCCCAGAGAGGGCAGGATGAAGCTTAACCTTAAATTTTTTTTTATCTCTGGCCTGTAACTCCCAATACCAGAAATAGGTGCAACCCATATTGAGCTGTTGATTGGAGAGACCTATAAGGTCACCAAAACAAGACAGCCTTCTGTCAGTGCACTTGATTACACTCCTGAGGTAAAAAGACCATATTGCTGAAGACACCATATGCTGCCAACAAAGAACATGGAAAGACCTGGCTGGAATCCAGAAGAGATCCAGTCCCCAGACAGCCCATCTAGTGCTGGAAAGTGCTACATGAGCTACTGGGGGTAAGTGGCCAACAATGGTGTGAAGCAACCAGCCTGACAAGATGTATATACCAGTGCAATGGTGACACACAGCCGTGGTGGGTAACCAATGGCTTTTTGATTGGCTAAGTGATCCTCTCAGTGGAAAGGGACCCATGTCTGTAACTGGGAACCATGTCAGAATCCTATGGAAACAAAGATTATGCTCTCCAATGACAAGATCCCAGTAGTCTTTGGTTAAAAGTGGGGTTGCATATGTAAAATTATACCTAAATTAATAACCTATTTAAATTAATATCCTATTTAACCTATGCTGACTTCATTGTCCACTGGAGAATCTGTTTTTCTTTTTCAGAAGGCAGTGAGACCCAAGGAGACAAACCAACCCTTGCACTAGCCAAGGCCCAGCTGAAACTACAGAGCAAGTGGCAAGATGAGCAAGAGTGCTGCTTTCATGGTGAGTCTGATATCAGTGCCCAGGTGGAGACAGATGCTGAGGATGCTCAACACACACCACAGCAGAAATCCTGAGGCTCCCAAGAGCTCATCACTAAAATAGACTTAATACACACCCATCAAGGCTCAGGGAATTTTGTAGAAGAAGGAGCAGAAATATTGCAAGAGCCACATGTTGGAATGTCATACCCAGAGTCATTGCCCACCACCTGCAATATCTGACAGCTGCTCCCACAATGCATAACCCACAACCCCATGCAGAATACCAACAACCCCACTGGAGAAGACCCCCAGACAAATGGGGGAGGGACAAGAGGAAAGATGGTACCAACACATGATTTATCCATACTAAATATGACCATAATAAAAAAAATAAAAATACATTATATAAATGTATAAGTTATCAATAAATAAAAAATAAACTTTAAAATGTATTCAAGCAGACCACTAGCTTCCACCAACCCAAAATCTAAGATGTCATCAGATAGTTTCTGTGCCTTATAGCAGACTGCTCTGTTTTCTTGCTATAACTCACTTTTTGGCAGTTCCCACCAATGTATTTAGTAAATGCTTTGATTCATGAATTTCTTTTGCTATATAACCAATAAAATCTCATTTAACCTCTAAAATATACTGAAATTAACTAAGTCTGCCAGAAGAAAATGTATTGCTTTTGGTAAAGTGTCTTTGATCTTTAGAAACAGGCCTTATGAAAATACTGGAGACATCAACAGTTTTACTTCAAAGTAGAGTAGCCCTAACACTGGCATTATGCCAACATGGTAAAAGCCACCCTCATTGGTCACACTCATTTGTCTCATAATATATAGTTGGGTTACTTCCCACTAATCTTTCTTACTGGGAGAGCTGTTGGGACGATGATCTTAGAATGTCTCAAATCTGTCCAAGAGTGAAAAAAATGAAAGAAACCTCAGAAAGTAGATTTTTAAAATCTCTTGTTCAAAATGTCCTGTTCTAGCTGGGCATGGTGGCGCACGCCTTTAATCCCAGCATTTGAGAGGCAGAGGGAGGAGGACTGCCGTGAGTTCAAGGCCACCCTGAGAATACATAGTAAATTCCAGATCAGCCTGGACTAGAGTGAAACCCTACCTCAAAAACAAACAAACAAAAAAAAGTCCTGTTCTAGTTAATATAATGGGTTGCTATCCATCCTCCAGCATCTTGTGCTAGCACTGACCAGCCCCACTGTAGTCTCATAATATGAGTCTTAAAAGGTTTACTGTGTAAATCATTGTCCACAACAACCATCTGCTAGTGATGCATGGGAATTGGGTGCATAAATAAAATCACAGGGAACCAACACCATTTGGCTTTAAGTAGTAGTAGATCTAGTGGCTATAAAAGGTGACATTAGAAAAATCTTCCTTATTCTTGGGAAGGAAATTGGGGTCTCTGTTTCATCTAGAGGCTATGATGGTCTTACTCTTTGACCTTCTGCCTGATAGGAAACAAAAAGCATTGAGCAGATTTTTAAGGTTATGGTAAAATTCTTTCTAGATCACTAGAAGTGGTAGAATTTTCAGGCTGGAAGGACTCGAAAATGTCTAGCTCCATTTGTTTGCTCAGTATCTTATGGGCTAGGTTTTGTGAGAGGTGGGAAATTGGAATACACATATATTTTCTTCCACTGCCTTTCAGTCTGGTTTAGGATAAACAATGAGGTAGTAAAACAGATAAAGGGGGATCACATGCAAATGAGAGAGAGGCTCTGAATAAGCTGCTAACATGGTGACAAGAAGGGTTTCCTTTAGTTCCTTCTTTGGGGAAGTGACAAGACATTGAACCTTATTCTTTACCTCCTTTTCAGAAGCATAATATATGAAGATACACTACGGTAAGTAGCTGGCCACTCACAGCAGTTCTCTTACTCCCCAAGTGCTGGAATTAAAGGTGTGGGCCACCACAACTAGCTTCAACTTTGTAAATGCCCAATTTTAAAAGTTGAACCCAATTTTTAAAGTTTAAAGGAAATAAACCACACTGGGGATATAACACAGTGAGAATATAATTCAGCTTGTCTCCCATCTGTAAGGTCCCAAGTTTGATCCCTGGCCCTCAAAATAAATAACCAGACTTTTGTTTTTTGGTTGTTATTTTAAGAAGAAAGTAAGGAAGTATTGACTAGTGACAGTTAGACAGTGGAATTATATATCACTTATTTTTCTCTGAGTCCTTATTCTAATTAGTACAGTCAACATTACTTTTATTTAAAAATGTAATTTAATAATCCATACACCAAGAAGGAAAAATTGTTGTCTTATGTGCTTTTCTTTTAAGGAGAGAAAAAGACTAAAGTACTCTATTACCTCAGTTTGATATAAAAAATATACTACAATAGCTAAAGTTGTCTAAAATATTTCAAATATACAATGTAAAACAACCCACGTCAAACAGTGTTTATTTTTACTATGTGTACATGGAAGAAAAGGATGGAAATAAATAGATTAATTAGTTAGTTAATTAAATTAGATATAATTTTATTAAAGTCACAAAATGACAATCCAATCATTAGTAAAGATGCCCCACCCCATTAAAGCAAAAATATATAATTTTAAGGTTACATTTTTTTTTTTTTTTTACTTTTCAGAGTTAATACCTGTTTTCTAAGATTAAATCTATAAAGTTCACACAAGGAGCAAAAAGCAATGACATTTTCCGCTCATGCAAGAAGAGATTCCAAGCTGGGCGTGGTGGTGCACGCCTTTAATCCCAGCACTCGGGAGGCAGAGGTTGGAGGATCGCGGAGAGTTCGAGGCCACCCTGAGACTACATAGTTAATTCCAGGTCAGCCTGGACCAGAGTGAGACCCTACCTCTAAAAACCAAAAAAAAAAAAAAAAAAAAAAAAGAGATTCCAGTCCCTGTTTCTGCCCTGTTATTTCTTCCCTGCTTCCTTTCTTATTAGCCTCATCTTAGAGTAGATCTGTGTGTGCAGCTCAGCAAAGTGGGAAGGTCTTGAAAGCAATAACCAAACACTGGTCAGGAATTATATTGTCAGACCTTATATACACTTACCAGAAAAAATTAAGAATACACCAGCACTCAATTTACATGCAATAGTCATTCCAGCTCAACCTAGAGGACATATTCATCTATGGGAATTATCTCATAATGCAGATGCATTGCATTTAAATGGACTGCATTCAATCATATATCTGCAAATGAGGATCCATTGACTTCCTGCTTTCCTATATGAATCTCTTACTTCCTTCTCTGGCTCAGTGTTCTAGTTCAGTGTTCAAGCACTATACTACATACAGTGGAGAAAGTAGACACCCTGATTTTCCTCTTGATTTTAGTGAAAATGCTCTGAGGTTTCCTATTTAATATAAAGTTTGAATGGGTTTGTCATATACAGCCTTTATAATATTAGATATGTTCTTCTATACCTCGTCTCTTCAAGGCTGTGACATGGAGTGTTGGATTTTATTAAATATCTTTACACATCTATTGTGATGATCATGTGACTTTGGTTCTTGAGACATTTATATGATGTGTTGCATTTGTCAATTTGAACATCCCTGCATCCCTGAAGGAAAGCCAACTTGATCATGATAATCTATGGGGCAGAGAGCTGAATAGGGAGTTCTCAATGGAAGAAAGACAAGTGGCTAAAACTCACTTAAGAAAATGTTCAGCATCCTTAACTGTAAGGGAAATGCAAATTAAAACAACTCTGAGATTCCACCTTACTCCAGTCAGAATGGTATTAAAATATCAAATGACAATAAATGTTGGCAAGGATATGGGGAAAGAGGAACCCACATTCACTGTTGCTGGGAAGGCAAACTTGTACAAACACTCTGGAAATTAATATGGAGATTCCTGAAAAAGATGAAAATAGAGCTACCAACTGACCCAGCTATTCCTCTACTGGGCATCTTATATCTTAAAGACCCCACTCTTCACTGCAGAGATATTTGCTCAACAATGTTTATAGCTGCTCAATTCACAAGAGGCAAGAACTGGAATCAACCCAGATGTCCATCATTTTATGAATTGATAATGGAGATGTGGTACATATACACAATGAATTCTGCTCAGCAATAAGTAAAAATGATACAATGAAATTTGTAGGAAAGTGGATGGACTTGGAACTGATCATACTAAGTGAACTCACACAAACACACAGAAGGACAAATGCCACATGTTCTCCCTCATTTGTGCTTCCTAACCTAAATCAGCTTGAGTTACAGACATATGGCAGGCAACTCAAGGAATAGATAATATGGATGGAAGTGTTCAGGAAAAGGAGAATGGCAGGGCAGAGGAAGATATACACAAAAGTAAATCCAAAATGAATTGGTACCATAGAAAACTCTCCTGGATAGCAGACTAAAAGATATAACCCTCAATAAGAGTATGCAGGGATTATCTGGTAAGAAGGGCCCTGGGGAGGGTGGGATAAAGCCTAACCCTAAAACATTTGGGTCTGGCTTATGACTCCCACTAACAGAAATCAGTTACAATCCACATTGAGCTATTGATCGGAGAGACCTACAAGGTCCCCCAAACAAGACAGGCTTCTGTCAAAGCACTGGATTACCCACTTAGGGTAAAAGGTTAGACCCTAGTGCTGAAGATACCACATGCTGCCAAAACAAAATGTCAGTAGATCTGGCTAGAACCTGGAAGGTTTCCAGATGGTCTGTCCATATAGTGCTAGAAAACACTACATGGCTGCTGGGTGAAAATGGCCAACAATGCCATGTGCTAGAAGAGGACACCGCTATACAAAAGCACCAGCCTGACAAGATGGACGTTCTTGTGCAGTAGTAGCACCCAGCCTAGGTGGGTAACCAGTCTGATTAGCTCTCTCTGATTGGCTAAGAGATCTACTCAATGGAAAGGAGCCCATAGCTAGAACTAGAAACCGAGTCAAGATCATGGACTCCATCAAGAAGCTCCCCCTAGTCTTTGGCCAAAAGAGAGACTACACCCTTCAAAATCTCTCTTAATTAACAATACTTATCCCATTGAACCTATGCTGACTTCAGTCTCCTTTGGAGAATCTGTTTTTCTTTTTCAGAAGGCAGCTAGAACACGGAGATAAACCACCCCTTGGGCATCAGCCAGGGCCCAGATGAAACCACAGAGAATTGGCAAGATGAGCAAGAGTGCTGCTTCCATGGAAAGCCTGACAACATGTGCCAGGGTAAAGGAGACAGACACTGAGCTGAGGATACCCAAAATGTACTAAAGCAAAAATCCAGAACCTGCTAAGAGCACAACACTAAACTAGACTTAAAACACACTCACCATGGCTCAGGGAATTTTGCAGAAGAAGGAGAGGAAAGATTGTAAGAGCCACATATTGGAAGGGAATGTCCAGAGGCATAGCCCCACCCCCCACCACCTTACCATGACTGATTGCTGCTCTCACATCTCATAACTCACAACCCCAAAGTGAATACCAGCAATCCCACTGAGGAGGGCCCTCAGAGGAATGGAGGCAGAGTGGAGGGAACTGATGATATCAACACATGATGTGTCCGTACAAGGTTTCTACTTAATGAAAAAAAAGTGTGTGTGTGCACACGAGTGCACACATAAGCTGTGGTCTCTTGCTGATGCAAATGAAGGCCCATCCAGCTTTTTGTGGGTAGCTGAAGAACTGAACTCAAGCTGGCAGGCTTTGCAAACAAGTACTGAGCTATCTCTCCAGCTGCCATTTCTAATTTTTTGAGTTTCCTCCATACTGATTTCCATAATGGCTTTCCCACATTGCATTTACACCATCGGTGAATAACAGTCCCTCTTTCCTGAACTCTTGCCCACATTTGTTGTCAGTTTTCTTGGTGATAACCATCTGACTGGGCAAGGTGCTATCCTGAAGTAGTTTTCATTTACACTTCCTTGGTGGCAACATATGTTGAACAATTTTTATGTACTTACTGGCCATTTGTGAGTCTCCTTTTGTGAACCATATGTACATTTCATCAATCAATTTGGTGACTGAAAGGTTTTTTGGTGTTTAGTGTTTTATACATTTTCAAGTTTTTCAATTTTATTTTTTTATATTTTTTGTTTTCAAAAAATTTTTCCTATAATAAACATTAAAAAAGAATTTAAAAGATAAAATTACCTAATAACCTCTGGATTTCATTGGCATCCTTTGTAATCTACTTTTAATAATTTGTATTTTCTCTCCCTTTTTATTAAAAGTGTGTCAATTTTGTTTATTTTTTTCAAAGAACTGATTCTTTGAGAGTGAATGGGCACACCAGAGCCTCTAGCCACTGCAACCAAACTCCAGAAACATGCACCATAATGTGCATCTGGTTTACATGGGATCTGGATAATCGAACCTGGATCCTTAGGCTTCACAGGCAAGTGCCTTAACCACTAAGCCATCTCTCCACCCTAGAACCAACTCTTTGTTTAATTGAGTCTTTTTTTTTTTTTTGGTTTCTTCAAAATAGGGTCCTTCTCTAGCCCAGGCTGACCTGAAATTCACTCTGTAGTCTCAGGATAGACTCAAACTCACAGTGATCTTGCTACCTCTGCTTCCTAAGTGCTGGGATTAAAGGCATGCACCACCATGCCCGGCTCATTGAGTCTTTTCATTGTTATTTTATGTTCCATTTTATTAGTCTCTGCCCTGATGTTTATTATTCCTTTCAGTTGACTGCTTTGGGTTTGGCTTATTCATATTTTCTAAGACCTTGATATATATCATTCAGTTAGTTACTTGACACGTGGCTAATTTTTTAAATTTTTTGTTAACAATTTCCATAAATTTTGACAATACACCATGATCATGATCCCCTCCCAACACTCCCATTTCCCTCTTCCCAACTATCTCCTCCACTGAATCCCTTCTTCTTGCCAACTAGTGTTTCTTACATTTTGATACTGTCATTTTTTCCCTCCTATTATGCAGGTCTTTTGTGGGTAGCATTAGCAATTGTGAGTTCATGAATCTCAAGACCACTTTGTGCTTGGATATGACAGGATTATAAGCAGTCCTCCCCCTTCCTTTGGCATTTCAATTCTCTGCCACCCCTTCCACAATGGTCTCTGAGCCTTGGAGGATGTGATAGGGATGTCTCACTTAGTACTGAACATGCCACTGTCAATTCTTACCACTTGGGAGTTTTGAGTCACCCCAGTGGTTCCCATCATATGAAAATAGAATCTTCCCTATCCAAAAGTGAGAATAGCATTAATATATGGCCCTAAACCTTAAGTTTTTAGAGGGAAGTTTGGTGGGCTTATGACCTCCTCAGCCATGGACATTTTTATTTTTTTATTTATTTATTTATATTTATATTTACTTATATATTTGAGAGAGAGAGAGAGAAAGAGGCAGATAGAGAGAAAGAATGGGAACACCAAGGCCACTAGCCACTGCAAATGAACTCCAGACACATTTGCCACCTTGTGCATCTGGCTTTGCATGGGTACTGGAGAATCAAACTTGGGTTGTTGGGTTTTGCAGTCAAGCACCTTAACTGCTGAGCCACCTCTCCAGCCCAGCCATAGACTTTTGACTAGGTTTTCAGTATCAGGCAAGAATTGCTTTCTGTGAAGTGGGCCCCAAATCCAGAGAGCAAATGGTTTCCCTACAAACAGACATGCCACCATTATACCAGTTGGCCTGGTTGGCTAGCCATAAAACTTACAGGGATTGCTGGTTTTGACCATTAATGAATTTTCTCTTCCCAAAGGCTGTGTGCTGCATAGCCCTTTCCAGCATCCTGACAGCTAGTTAATAGGGAGGAGTGTTCAAGTTCACCTCCAGCTTGATTTCTCAGTGACCTGCAGCCCAAGCATGTGGAATCTTCAACAATAGGGTCTTCCCATCTAGTTCTGGTGGGTAACCAAAACCTTGGCAATAACCTGTAATGTTTTGTGGATATCAGGGGCCTCCCTGGCCTACAACTCTCTGGAAAGCAACCCCCCTCCCCCAGCACTAAATTTTTTCTAATAACAATATGTGGCTTCTGGGTACAACATTATCCATCTCCGCAAGATACTTCTGCCCAAAATCTCTTTTATAAGATATACATTATTAGCTAATGAAGAAGTTTTTGTATAATTATTCATAAATCTTGAAAGAGGCTTACTAGTTCCTGTAAATTTGTTGGGGTTTTTTTCTGGATGATTGAATTTTGAATTTCTTTCCTCTTCTATTAATGTTAGCTGTTTGCTGGTTTGCTGTGTTGAACATGACAGATTCTTTCCTACTTCTCCTTTTTTCATCTACTCTTGTAACAAAATTATTTCTTTCCTTTGTTCTTGTGATAGAGATTGGCTTTGTTTATCCTCTGTGAGTTAGGAATCTTAAGTACCATCTACAATGCAGAGGGAATACCAGGTCATCCTGGGCTAAAGGGAGACCCTACCTTGAAAAAAACAAAAAACAAACAAAAAAAAAAACTAGGTGTAAATACCACACCAATAGCCTGTACTTCTTTAAAAATCAATGGTCTTCAGCCTACACATAAAATTTTCTGAAAGTTTTGTTTGGCAGTCATAAATTTAGCTACATTTGGAGTGGTATAATAAACACATGGCCATTAGACTGCTCTTGGATAATTTCATTATCATCAAGTCTAAAAAAATCATATATTCATCCCTTTTTTCCTTATTGATAATACTTTTAGGCTGGAGAGATGGTTTAGCAGTTAAGGCGCTTGCCTGCAAAGCCAAAGAACCCAGATTTGATTCCCTAGGACCCATGTAACCCAGATGTACAAGGTGCCACAAGTGTCTGGAGTTCATTTGCAGTGGTTGAAGGCCCTGGTGTGCCCATTCTCTTCCCCACCTCAAGTAAATAAAAATAAAATGTTAAAAAAATCATAATACTTTTATCATAACCCAACTGGGAGGTAATCTCCTGGGAGAATAGTCACGTAAGAGTGATGCTCTAAGGAACCACCAAGAACAATGGCAGCCTGAATGCCAGTGAGTCCTTCTCATGAGTCCATTCACTCCCCACTCCATCTGGACTCTGGCTTTTGTGCTGCTCTTTGTCGTCATTCCAAAAAAACATGTTTGACTGTGCAACTAAAATTCCAATTCAGTGAATACTGAGCCCCAGGGTTTGCTAGGAATTTGTGTTATATACAAATTTACAAAGTAGCTAATCATGTTTGACATTAAAATAACATGAAACAAAAGTGTAAAAATAAAACAATAAAATATGTGGAAATAGAATACTGCTTTAGGGCAGGCACCAGATTTATTCAGAATAATTTGTGCCAGGTAAGAAGTAAGGAATGTTAATTTTATTCCTTTTTTTCCAAGACAGTATGGTCTGGTTAATTTGCAGTACTTAGTAAACATACCACTTAGAGATTGTCTTAGATACTGACTTCTGGTACCATGTTACTTTACTTAGTTCCTCTATTAAAAATATATTCCAGAGACATATATACATAGACTTTCCCATGTATACTTATCTATAGCAAATCCCCTCTAACTGAAATCCTGTCTGAATAAATCAGAAACTGAGAAAACATGACTTTGTTTTGCTTTGTTTTTGTTTCATTTGCTTTTTAATCCTTTAGCTGCAGCTTCTTAACCACAAAGTCCAGTGTCTTTCAGTCTGATAGTTAAGGCCCTGCTGGAAGCTTTGGATCAAACCTGCTCCTCCTTCAACTGCAGTCATTAATTTTAAAAAGTCGCCTTCATTGAATTCTCCCCTCTGCTCACATTCAGATTGGGTCACCCCTTCAGTATATTATTGTGACTTGGTGACAATTTGGATCTAAATTCTGCTCCCACAGCCCATGTATTAAAGGTTTGGTCCCCAGGCCGGCACTGTTGGGCAGTGGTGCAAACATTAAGATGTGGGACCTAGTGGGAAGTCTTATGGTCATTGGGAACTTGCCTTTGAAGGAGACTGGGGCACTCTAAACTAGTTCTCTCTCACTCTCTTTGTCCCTCTTGCTCTTCCTCTCCCTTTTTTTTTAAATTTATTTTATTTATTTGTGGGAGGGGGGAGACAGAACAAGGCAGAGGGTGGAGGGAGACTATAGGTGTGCCAGGACCTTCAGCCAGTGTAAATGAACTCCAGAGGCATGTGCCACCTTGTGCATGTGGCTTATGTGAGTCCAGGGGAATCAAACCTGGGTCCTTTGGTTTTGTAGGCAAACACCTTAACTGCTAAGCCATCTCTCTCCAGCCCTCCCTCACTCTTACTTCCCAGCAATGAAGTGGGCAACTTTATTCTGCCACACGCTTTCTACCTTGATATGCTGACTCATCACAAGCCCAAAAGCAACTGGGCCTACCAATCATGGACTGTATGAGCCAAAACAATCCTCCCTTAAACTCTCATTGTTTCAGGTGTCTGTAATTTTTAGCTTTGAAAATTAACTGAGGTAGTTGGCAATCCAAGTGTGAGCCAACAGGGTGCTTGGCCAGAATCAACAGAACAGACTCAAAGGGCACTTGGAGGTGTCTTTCTTGGAAAGTCCTAAGATGTAAAAACAAAGGCTATGCAGAGAGAGGAGAAAGAAACTGAACAATGGCCATACTTCTGATTATGCTATTAAACAGCTTTTATGAATACTGTAACCTCCCAAAGTAAGAACATTTATTATATTTTATATACTCACATTATATTCTTAATGTATAGGCACCTAGTAGGCATATAATAAATATTTGCTGAATAAATAAGCAATTTCAATTTTTAACTGATTACTATTTCATCAATATCTCCTTTTACTTAAAAAGTACTTATAGGGGTTGTGGAGATAGCTCAGTGGGTAAAGTGCCTTCCTTGGAAGCAAAAGGACCAGTGTTCCAACATCAGAACCCATGTAAAATCCTGGATAACATGGCCCTGGGTATGAATCTTGTAATCAGTGCTGGGGAGGCAGACAGGAGGATTCCTGGAGCTCTCTGACTGGCCAGTCTAGCCCAGTCGCTGATCTTTAGGCCAAAGAGAGACCGTGTCTCAAAAAAAGAGGTGGACAGTGCCCTTGAGGATGACACCTGAGGTTGTCCTCTGACCTTCATAGGCAGAACATGCACAGCCATACCCACATGCATGCCAAACACATACATATGTGTCAACACAAACTTGCAAAAATAACCTATAAATGTTCACATTTATAATAAACTATGACTTCAATAGCAAAAATTAAGGAGACTAATACTACTAAACATTGAAGAGGATGAAAGTCAAGTGCAACATAGATGAGGGACAGAGTGAATCACAACCACCACCTTGGAAAACAGTTCAGCAGTCTGTACTGATGGGTCTTCACTACACATTATGTGATTATTCTTTGGAGTTCACATGTTTATTATATATATATTTTATGTAGCAGCTATCATGTTTTAAAATAAACAGTAAAAATGTTCAAAAATAACAACCTGAAAATATTTTTTAGTAAAACAAAACCAATAAAACTCACTGGGTATGTACACATGGACCTGGTTAGCAGGTCCTTTCCAAGAGAAATGGCAGAGTGACTAACAACTAACTTCATCATATGACAATGGGAAAGTCAGAATGATAATGAGTTTACTGGATTCGTGACTTGTTTTTACTTCATTAACTTTCTAGTCCTCATCAAAGTATTGTGAATAATAGGCTGAGTTTTTCCACTGTGTGGGAAGAATTAAGACAGAAAATCTTTCATTCCGCATTGTCATGCACAGAACAATCTCTGTTTAAGTAGAACCCTTGGGGACAAGAAGAGAGGATAACTTGTGATAAATACCAATTCAGGTTCCTGTTTAGGTTTTTTGCAGCAATTCTTGAACAAATAACCTTTTTTCCAGCACTGTGTGTGGCCTGATCATGATGAACAACTTTTCCTTTATGTTTCAATATAAAGACCATCAGGGACTGTTGGCTTAGATATAACATTGAGCCTGCTAGTTCCCATCTCTTTACAAAAGATTTCATCCCACAGATATTACATGTACTTTCCCTCTCCTGGTTTGTGCTAGCACATGGCCCACCATACCTTCCATGCTCATGTTCTGAGTCCACATATCTTTCATAGAGAATCAAAAATTGAAGAAATAACATTTACATTAGCATCACATGAAAGATAAAGCTATGCCTTTGAATAGCAATACAGTTCTTTTGATGTTACGATCCTCATGACTGTGAATTTTAAATTCTCATTTTTCTTTTATAAGTTTTGTGTCCTTACATTCTTGGAAAATATCTTAAACTTTTTCTGTTACTAAGGGATTGTTGCAGTCAGGTTTGCATTGTTGGCAACCAATAGGAGGTTGAGAAGAGGGTGGACACCACCTTCTGGCCAACATCAGATGGACAACAGCAACAGCAGAGTGTGCCAAACACCGGCAAGAGGAAGCTGGCTATAAGACCCATAAGCCTGCCCCCAACAATACACTGCCTCCAGGAGGCTTTAATTCTCAAATTGCCATCAGCTGGGGACATAGCATTCAGAATACATAAGTTTATGGGGGGGGGGACACCTAAATCAAAGCACCACAAAGATATAAGTAAATGATTGAGGAAACTGCTTTACAGTAATATCAATATAATTCCAAAGAATTTTTATGTTTATTATTATTGTTAACAACATATTTTGTATGGATACATCATGTGTTGGTATCCTCTTTTTCCTTGACCCTGCCCCCATTCCACTGGGGATGCTCCTCAGAGGGGTTGCAGGTGTTCCCCATGGGATTGTGGGTTATTGTGGTATAAGGGTCCGAAAATCACTGAAGAAAGACCCTGGACTTAAATAGCATGTAAAAACATAGAGCGTTTATTCTGCACAATCAGCCAGCATATGGGGTTAACCATTCATACAAAATGGTGACCACAAGAGGAGCATGAAGGCCCCTTTTAAGCACAACTAGGGGAATTCCAGGCTTGTTTGGTAATCTTCTAATATGATTGGCTAGGCAAGCAACAGTTACATTTGTACATCTTTGATTGGTTGGGGCAAAAGGGACATGTCTGGGCATGTTTGGACATGTCTCCAGGAACTGACTCGGCCCCCAGAGCCCTCCCCTCCAGGAAATTAAAACTTAGGCCTAGTTAGGCAGCACCTTCCTGAAGCCTGTCATGGTGTCAATTTGATCCCTTCTTTCCCCCCTTGAGTATGGTTCCATCTCAAATCCTTGAGAGAGATCTAGGGGTATCTATATATTTACATAAGGGGTACACTTGGCTCTTAATAGGGTGAAGGGAAGTAGTTCCATCCATCATTTGCCAGTCTCTAGGGTTAAAGTCTCCTTCAAGGCCGGATTCATCCTTTCTATCTGTCCTGAACTTTGGGGATGATAGCTGCAATGTAATTTTCAATTGATCCCCAATGTTTTGGTCAATTCCCTAATGACTTCTGATATAAAGGCAGGCCCATTATCTGATCCTATCTTGAGGGGAACCTATAGCAGGGAATTATCTCTAACAATTTCTTAACTATTATATGGGCTGTCTCAGAATTGGTAGGGAAAGCTTTTATTCACCCTGAAAAAGATATCAACATAAACAAGCAAATATTTATATCCATATTGACCAAGCTTTACCTCTGTGAAATTAATTTTCCAATATCTACCTGGCTCTGTTCCCTGCTCTCTTGCCCCCATTGGTGGTGCCTTACCAGAGGAGGCATTTGTCTGTTGGCAAGCCTGACAGCAGGTAGTGGTGTCCTTGATGACTGAGTCCATACCTGGGAAGAAAAGCTCTTCTCTTATTAGCTCGGCTAGTTTGTTGCTGCCTAAGTGAGTTCCTTTATGTAGTTGGTTAGCCAGTCTCCACCTGAGGGCTTGGGGACAGCAACAGTTGTCCATTCTTCAGTTGGTACCATCCTTGTGGGGTCTGCTCCTTTATCAGATGAGAGGTGAGCCATACATCTTGTTCTGTGTATGCCAGTTGCTCAGCAAGAGTGGATGCCAGGAGGGTGACCAGACATTGTGACAGATACTGAGAGGCAGCACTTTTTGCTGCTAGGTCTTCCAGTCACCCTCTTGCTTCTGTGGTCTCTCCTTTCTGATGGACCAGACAATAGATTATGACCACTTTAGTAGGCGCCCAAATGACAGCCAATAAGTCCAGAATTTCATTTTTATTTTTGATGTCTTTACTTTCTGCTGTTAATAGCCCTCGCTCCCGGTAGATGGCTCCATGTACATGAGCCATGGCAAAGGCATAACAGCTATCTGTGTAGATATTCACTGTCTTGTCTTTTCCCAACATCAGGGCCTTGGTCAGTGTTATCAGTTCAGCTTTCTGAGCTGATGTACCCCAAGGCAGGGCCTAAACCCACAGGATTTCTTCCAAAGTCACCATAGCCACTCCTGCATACCTGATTCTATCCACGACAAAGCTGCCCCTATCAGAATACATCACCAGGCCAGGGTCCAGCCAAGCCCGACCAGATCCAGGTGGATCCCATGGAAGGTGGCGGTGATCTCTACACAGTCATGCAGAGGAATTGATGCCTTATTCATCTCAGGCAGCAGGGAGGCTGCATTCAAAGCAGCAGTTTGGTGAAACTGTATCCTTGGTTGATCTAAGAGCAAGGCCTGATAGTGGGTTATGCAGGAGTTGGAGAGCCATCAATTGGGAGGGCTTTTTAGAAGACTATTGTATGTGGGGCTGTAATTGATAAAGTCTGTCCCAAGGCTATTTTCTCTACATCCCTTGTCAGAATAGCAGCAGCTTCAACAGCCAGGAGGCATGGGGGCCAACCAGTGGCTACTGGGTCTAACTTCTTAGATAAATAGGCCACTGGGAGATGCCATGGCCCCAGTCTCTGGGTTAGGACACACTTAGCTGTCCCCTTCTTTTCATCCATGTACAAGTGGAAGGGTTTGGTTAAGTCTGGAAATGCCAGGGCAGGTTTTGGAATGTTTGTTCCTCATTTTCTGCCCAATTAAAAAAAAAATTTTTTTTTTGCCTTCTTGTATCCTCATATAGAGGCTTGTCTAATTCAGCAGACCTTTGGGATACAACTTCTGCACAGCTTCAAGAAATTCTCAGATTTGTCTCTTAGTCTGAGGCATGGGAATCTGAGTGATGGCCTGAATTCTAGAGGCCGACAGCATCCTCTTACCTCCTTGGAGTTTGTATCCCAAATAGGCTGTCTTACGCATGCACAGCTGAGCCTTACTGGCTGACACACGATATCCCAGATGTTGTAAGGTGTCCAGGAGATGCTCTGTGGCAGCGAGACATTTTTCCTCTGTTTCTGAGGCTAGGAGGAGGTCATCCACATACTGCAGGAGTGTTGCCTCAGGCGTCTCATTGCAAAAACCCTGCAAATCCTTATGGAGAGCCTCATAAAACAGAGTAGGGGAATTTTTAAATCCCTGTGGAAGTCTAGTCCAGGTCAGTTGTTCACTGGTGCCTCATTCCATATCTGTCCATTTAAAGGCAAAAATGGGTTGACTTCCCTTTGTCAATGGGATACTAAAGAAAGCATCTTTTAGGTCCAGCACAGTATATGTCTTTCAGGTGGAATCATACTGAGCAAAGTATAAGGGTTGTCTTGTGGGGCCTTGTGTCTTCTGGAAGGTGGTCACTATAACCTTAGTATTTTCTTAGCCTGTCTATCTTTAGAATGTCTTTATTATTATATACCCTGGCAGTAATCCTTATTAACTCTGAAAGAAGTTTACTCTCAAATACTTTTATTTTCTGAATCTCCTTTCTCATATCTGGTGTGGACTGAGTTACAAAAGCAATGTTAATACTTTGCCTATTCTCAGGGGCTTCAGGTTCTATGGATGGGGAAGGGGTAACTAACTTCCTACAGCCTTTTTAGGAAAGCAGCAGGGGAATCAGTGGGCCCTTGGGTCCCTTCAGAATCACCTTGGACAAATTTGTAGGGCACCAAGCAAGCAGCTGCCTGGAGACCACCCATCAGAGTCAGGCAAAAGAGGTTAAGGGATGGCCTACCTTCAGGGGTGTTGGAATCTCAGTCTGGTTGTGTGGAAAGGAAAACCTTGTCAATAACATTAGGGTTCTCTATGAGGCGATTGTCAGCTCCCAACACTAGTTTCTTGGCTTCCCTTTAGATTTTTTCATGTTCCTCTGTGGTGAAGAGGATCTGCAAGAATTGCTGACAGTCCTCCCATGTGTGTTGATGGGTATAGAAGACTGTCTAGAGAAGGGATATCAGAGAATCTTCTTTAAGTCATATTTAGGTTTAGCAATAAGAATGGGGGTGCTGGGGAATCAAACCTGGGTCTTTAGGCTTCCCAGATAAGCACCTTAACTGTTAAGCCATTATTTATTTGATGTCCATCTGTTTTTTTTTTTTTAAATTTATTTGTAAGCAGAGATAGAGAGAGATAGAGGAGAGACCGAGAAAGAATGGGCATGCCAGGGCCTCCAGCCACTGCAAACAAATTCCAGATGCATGTGCCCCCTGAGCATCTGGCTAATGTGGGTCCTGAGGAATCGAACCAGGGTCCTTAGGCTTTGCAGGCAACACCTTCACCTCTAAGTCATCTCTCCAGCCCCTGATGCCCTTATTTTTATATCATCTGTTATGTAAGGAGTTTGATTAAGTACCTTAACTCACTTTACCTATTTAACCTTTTGTCTATTGAGAAATTTCATCTAACAGATGATCAGGTGTTCAAAGTGAACTATAAAGAGTAACAAAGTTTTTTGCTGTTTTTTTTTATTCCCTTTTCCTTGTGAGAGACAATTGGCCATTTTATCTGGACAGGGTCAGGGGGACATATGCCTTAAACTTGCATGGAGTCTGAGATAAAGGGGGCATCATCCCTTTTTAGAGTCCAGCTTGCCATGGCTTTAAATAGCATATGACAGTAAGCAAGAGTAAAATGAAATGACAGAGCAGAGAGCTAAGCATCCTGGCATTCCTTGTCTTACTCTGGAGTTGTTTGTTTTTACCTGGGAAATTTATTTTATCCATTTGTATCACATAAGGTGATAGGGTCTTGTCTATGTCTAACCAGGTTAGACCTCCAAAGAATATGAATTACATCTGTGCTTATGACTTTGTGACCCATCTAGCATAGGACATTACCTGTGTCTAATGTAAGCAAAATTTACATTAAGTCTATGCCCCTATATAAAACCTCTAGAGCATCCTTAAAATCTGTAAACAGTTAAAGAAATCTTTAACTTCAGGCATGGTGTTTAGGTTTAGCCTGAAAATTAGCTTTTGTTCCTTTCAAAAGGAAATTAATTTTAGGGAAAAGTTTGTGTGTTTTTTTATATCACTTTACATCTTTTTTATATATGTACATTTTTATCTACATATTTTAACATCTGACCTAAGTTCCATTAAAAAAGCATAAGCATTCTATGTCCAACATTGACAAATACCTTCTCAGTTTCTTTACTCATTTCATCTCAACCCACAATTAACCATCTTTTTTATAAGACAAAAGATTTCACCATATCGATTAATCTTATTACCCATTGACAAAGAGCAAGTAGTTTGGCTTCAAAGAGTTAACCATTTTATTATTGGAAATTTGCAGAGAAAAAGCCTTAGTATTTAGGTCACCAAAAAATCTCTACCTGACAATCAGACTTGCTTTATAATACATATATATGTATACCTTCAGATTTTATTTAATCCATTGATTTGAGATACTCCTATTAAAAAACTCCATGAAATACACTTTCTATGAAAACATGACAACTGTTTTGTGGATAAACTTTATCAATATCTCTAACACACTTGGAAATGTCCAAGAAGGGGGGTTCTCCACCAGATATTGCCAAGGTCAGGATGCCCAGGACTCCCACACACAATACCTTTAACTTGATAAATGGTGGGAAGGTGGAAGGTGCCTCCCTCTGGCCTTTCTTTCTCACATTGAAAGTCAGCCACTCATTCTTGCAAAAGATGGTTAATTTTCATGGCTGTACTGTTAAACTCAGATTGTCTGCCAGGTGTCTGAAATCCTTAAAGTGTGACTGGACTAGGTCCAGTGGGGTGGAGCTTGCCACCTGCCCAATGGTGACTTACAAGAAAGTAAAAAGGACAAACAAGACACAAACACACAGAAACAAACTTCCCAGGGAGTGAAAAAGAAACCAAAATGATGCTGACATTGGCCTATCTGGTAAACAGGCTCCGCCAGATGGGAGCAACCCTCAGTATTTATCAAAACCAGAGTCAGACTGGAGCTCTCAGGCTCCAACAGATGGGGGTCCAGAGTGTCCTTGGAACCCCCTGGCCCTGTAGCATTAATTGGTGCATCTGCCTGACTTTGTGAGCCTCCAGATTGTGTCCAGATACCAGATCTATCAGAGAAACAAGAAACAGACTAAAACAAAGACACACAGCACAGAGGGGCACCCCAACTCACTGATCAGCAGAGAACCAATTGCTCCCCTAGAAATGTTCCACTATCGAGCCTGGGGGTCCCCAGTGATCCTGGGATGAGCCCCCAAATGTAAGGGTCCAAAAATCACTGAAGAAAGACCCCAGACTCAAATGGTATGTAAAAAACATAGAGCAATTATTCTGCAGAATAAGCCTGCATGCAGGGGTCAACCATGCAAACAAAATGGTGACCATGAGAGGAGCATGCAAGTCCCTTTTAAGCACAGCTAAGGGAATTCCAGGTGGGTTAGGTAATCTTCTAACATGACTGACTAGGCAAGCAACAGTTACATTTGTACATCTTTGGTTGGGGTGAAAGGGACATGTCTGGGCATGCCTGGGCATGTTTGGACATGTCTCCAGGAACTGACTCAGCCCCCAGAGCCTGCCCCTCTGGGAAATTGAAACTTAGGCCTAGTTAGGGTGGTACCTTACTGAAGCCCATCATGGCATCAGTTTGGTCCCTTTAGTGGGAGCAGCAGTCAGTTCTTTGAGGAGGAGGGAATGCCTCTGGGTATGATTTCACAACCTGTGGCTCTTAAAATCTTTCTGTTCCCTCTTCCATAAAATTCCCTGAGCTGAGAAATTCATGGAAGAAGGGGCAGAAAGATTGTTAGAATCATAAGTTGGGTCATTATGCACAGAGACATTGCCTCTTCCACATAATTGATGGCTGCCCCCACAATGCATGACCCACAATCCCCAACAAAGAGATGGGGGAGGCAGGGAGGAAGCTATCGATGGCACCAACATGAATGTACTCAATTATGAGCATAACTAATAAAATAAATAAATAATTTTTTTTTAATCCCCTGAGCTGTGGTGGGTGAGTTTTAAGTCTATTTCAGTGATGAGCTCTTAGGAGCCTCTGGATTTCTGCTTTGTTAGGTGTTGAGTATCCTCAAGGTCTGTCACCTACACCCTGGTGCTGATTTTTGGGAATAGCACAGAAGAAGCACTCTTGCTCATCTACCCAGTTCCTCTGTGGTTTCAGTTGTGGCTTGGCTAAAGTGCAAGGAGTAGTTTATCTTCTCAGGTCTCCCTGCCTTCTGAAAAAGAACAGCCTCTCTAATGGAAAATGAAGTCATCATAGTTTAAATGGGATAAGCATTAATTTAGGGAGAATTATATGTATGTAACTCTTCTTTTAGCTAAAGAATAGTGAGAGCTTGTCACTGGAGAACATAATCTTTGTCTCCATAGTATTATGATCTGGTTCCCAATTCCAGATAGGAGTCCCTTTACACTGAGCAGATAAATTAGCCAATTAGAAAGCTATTGATTACCCACTGAGGTCATGTGCCACTATTGCACTGACATGTACATCCTGTTGGGGTGTTTGCTTCTGAGTAGCTTAAACCTCTTTTTGCTCAGACCATTGTTGGCCACTTTCCCCAAGTAGCTCATGTAGCATTTTCCAGTACTAGCCAGACTGTCTGGGGACTGGATTTCTTCTGAATTCCAACCAGCTCTCTTCATGCTCTGTGTCAGTGGCATATGGTGTCTTCAACAATAGGGTCTTAGCTTTTGCCTCAGTTGGGTAATCAAGTGCTTTCACAGAAATCTGTCTTTATTCAGGGACCTTGTAGGTCTCTCCAATCAACAGCTCATTGTGGGTAGCAACCAATCTCTGGTACTGGGAGTTACAGGCCAGAGACAGGGAAAAAAAATTTAAGTTTAGGCTTCATCCCACCCTCACCAGGGCCCTGCTATTCAGGTATTCCCCCCTTACTCCTTTTGAGGGTTATATCTTTTAGACTATCTCCAAGGATAAAGGACTCTATGGTTTCAGTTCATTTTGGATTTAGTTTTGTGTTTGTTTTTCTCTCCTTCCTTTTCCCTTCCCCCCACAGAGAAATTTTTATATTAGTAATGTTAAATTCTTTTTTTTAATATTTTATTTTATTTATTTGATAGAAGAAAAGAGACTGGGAGAGAGAGAGAGAAGAATGGGTGTGCCAGGGCTTCCAGCCACTGCAAATGAACCCCAGGTGCATGTGCCACCTTGTGCATCTGGCTTATATGAGTCCTGGGGAATCAAACTGAGGTCCTTTGGCTTTGCAGACAAGTGCCTTAACTGCTAAGCCATCTCTCCAGTCCCAGCACTGTTAAATTCTTTATTTATTCACTATATAAAAGAAATCAAACCAGTATTGCATAGAAATTTACCAAGTGGGAATTAATTTAAAAGTTCTAAATTTTCTAAATGTCTTGGGCATCCATACCAGAAGATATCCTTTCTATTCTAACCCCTCAATTTCTCCCTCAAATGATAATTTGTCTCATTCAAGTTAACAGAAGCAAAGAAAATGGATTTTAATTCCATAAAAACAAACAAATGTCAAGTCAGGAATATTTTCTGAATATACCAAGATTGAAAACACAAAAATGATAGCTCAAGTCCTGTCATGCTGGAAAGTTGGAAGCTTCTGTAAGGAATTATTCCATGGAGACTTCTTTCCCCAACATCCCTGACAAATGATCACTTGGTCTCTAATAGAAAAGACATCCTGGAGGAGCCCAGCCCATAATTCCACAGCCATCCTGGTTTAAAAGGTTGTATGTCAAACTTTCAGTTTTACCACTTTCTAGCTTTCCTACATTTTCCTCTGTCTGTATTAAGATAGCAAATCTCTCCTTGGGTTTAAAATAATGACTACAACATCCTTTAAAGGTATGTGAGTCAGTGGAAGAATATTTGCCTTCCATGTACAAAGCCCTATGCAAACTCCAGCACTAAAAAGAATACATAATTTTTTAAATACCCCCTATTATTTCTTTGTTCCACTAAATAATTTCTCACAGGACACTTTCCAGTTTTTCCCCCAAAAGATTTCCATTTCAAATAACATTTTGCAACTATTACTCTGAAAGTATGGTGTGTAATACTGGGGCTCTAGTCAAAGGTAGAGTTTGCCTAAAATATATGAGACCCTGATTTTGTTTTTTATATCACAAAAAAGCAAATTAAAATACATAAATTAAAAATATGGTGCCTCTTGGCTAAGAGATCCACTCAATGGAAAGGAACCCATACCTGGAATTGGAAACCTAGTCTGAATCTTATGGAGACAAAGTTTATGTTCTCCAATTTCAAGCTCCCACTAGTTATTGGCTAAAACAGGGGCTACATCCATCAAATTCTACCTCAATTAATAACACTTATCCCATTTAATGTATGCTGACTTCACTCTCTGTTGGAGAATCTGTTGTGTTTTTATTTTTCAAAAAGTAGTGAGACCTAAGGAGATAAACCATCCCTCATATCTTAGTTAAGGCCCAGCTAAAACCACAGAGGAAATGGGGAAATGAGATGAGCAAGAGTGATGCTTCCATGGTGAGCATGACAATCAACATCAGGGTGAAGGAGACAGACACTGAGGATGCTCAACATATACCAAAGCAGAAATCCAGAGGCTCCTGAGAGCTCATTCCTAAAGTAGACTTAAAACACACCCTCCAGAGCTCAGGAAATTTTGTGGAAGACAGATTGGAAAGATTGTAAGAGTCACAGGATGGAGTGTCATGCCCACAGGCATTGCCTCCCCCCAATAACTGATTGCTACTCCCACAAGGCATAACCCACAACCCCATGGGGAATACCAGCAATCTCAATGAGAGGGGCCCACAGCAGAATGAGGGCATGAAGGAGGGAAAAGATGTCACCAACACATGACATGTCTGTACAAAATATATTTTTAATTTTTTTTTTAAATGGTGCCTCAAGATGAAGAGATGGTTTAGCAGTTAAGGTGCTTGCCTGCAAAGCCTAAAGACCTAAATTCAATTCCCCAGTACCCACGTAAAACCAGATGCACAGAGTGGCACATGCATTTGGAGCATGTTTGCAGTGGCTAAAGTTCCTGGCATACCTGGCATACCTGGCATTTCTCTCTCTCTCTCTCTCTCCCTTGAAAATAAATAAATTTTAAAAAATACATGATACCTGGGCTGAAGAGATGTCTATGGTTAAAAGTGCTTACCTGCAAATACTGACAGCCTGGGTTCAATTCCCCAGAACCCACATAAAGCCAGATGGTGCGTGCATCTGGAGCTCATTTACAATGGCAAAAGACCCTGATGTACCCATATTCATTCATCCATCCATCTATTCATTCATTCTCTCTCTCTCTCTTTCTCTCATATAATACACACACACACACACACACACACACACACACACACACACCTAGAAGAAGACCTGATAGGGTGTGTATGAAATATCATATACCATACATAGACTTTATGTATTTATTACTAACATCAAATATATTTCTAGCCTTTATATAATTCAAGAATTGCTCATTTCACAAATATGTACCAAATACCTAGCAAATTCCAAGTATTCGGTTATACATTGGCAAAATCAGATAAAATGTACATTCTGCCTCTGACAGTTTCATTACACTATTAGCTAAGGAAAATGAGTCAATTAAAATCTCAGCTCCTGAAAAGACTTCCTGAACAAAACCTCAGTAGCTCAGGAAATTAAACAATGACTCAACCATTGGGATCTCATGAAACTGAAAAGTTTTTTTCATAGACAAACATACAATAAGCAGAACCAATAGATTCCCACAGAATGGGAGAAAATTTTGGCTTCCTATACAACTGACAGAGGCCTAATTTTTATAATCTACAAAGAACTCAAAAAACTAAACAATAAAAAAATCAAACAACCCACTCACAAAATGGGGCAGAGAACTGAACAGAGAAGTTCTCACAGGAAGAAATACAAATAGCAATCACATACTTAAGAAAATGTTCAACATCCCTAACCATCAGGGAAATGCAAATTAAAACAACCATGAGATTCTACCTTACTCCAGTAAGGATAGCAAACATTAAAAAAATCAAATGAAAACAAATGCTGGTGAGGATGTGGAGAAATAGAAACCCTCATTCACTGTTGGTAGGAATGTAAGATGGTACAACCACTATGGAAAGCAATATGGAGACTCCTAAAAATGTTGGCTGTAGAGTTACCAACAGACCCAGTTATTCCCTTACTGGGCATTTACCCTAAAAGCTCTATGCCTCAGTTCAGAGAGATTTGTTCAACCATGTTTATAACTGCTCAATTCATAATAGCTAAGAACTGGAATCAACCCAGATGTCTATTATTAGATGAATGGATAACCAAGATATGGTATATCTACACAATGGAATTCTACTCAGCAGGAAGGAAAAATGACACAGTGAAATTTGAAGAAAAAAATGGAAGAGATCATTTTCAGCAAACTCACCCAATCACAGAAGGATAATGGTCACATGGTCTCACTCATCTATGGCTCCTAACTTGAATCTGCCTGAGATGCTGACATACCTACTAGGCATCTCAAGAACTGGACAATAGGGAGGGTGGGGCAGGAGAGGAGGGTAAGGGTGGGGGAAGGACACAAAACTGGACCTAAAGGGAACTAGTACCATAAAATCCTATATCCTGAAAGACAGACAAAAAGGTTGAATCTTCATCAGGTCCTTAGAGGGAACACCTGAACCAAAGGGCCCTGGAGAGGGAATGGTGAAGATTAACCTTAATCTTCTCCTGTATCTATCTCTCTCCCTCTCTCTCGCTAGCCCTCTCCCTCTCTCTCTCTCTCTCTCTCTCTCTCTCTCTCTCTCTCTCTCTCTCTCTTTTCTCTTTTATGTTACCTGTACCTTTTTCTTCCTTCTTTTCCCTTGGTGCAGGCCTCCCAGTACCAGGATGTAGTTAATATCCACAATGAGCTGTTGATCAGAGAGACCTACAAGGTTTCCCATAAGAAGACAGACTTTTGTCAGAGCACTTGATTACCTACCAAAGGTTAATGGTAAGACCCTATTGCCGAAGACATCATATGCTGTTGGTATGGAACATGGAGAGACCTGGCTTGAATCTGAAAAAGGGTCAATCCCCAGACAGCTTGTCTAGTACCAGAAGGTGTTACATGAGCGAATGGGGGAAAATGACCAACATCTGTGTAAGCAACTCGTGGTCTAAGCTACTCAGCAGCCAACAACCTGAAGTGTGCAATAGTGGCAAACAGCCATGGTGACTTACCAACTGCTCTTGATTTGGCTAACAGATCCGCTCAGCAGAATGCAACTCATAGCTGGAACTGGGAAACAAGTCATAACCATATCCAAAAAAATGAGTTCACTCTCCAGTATCAAACTCCCACCAATCATGGGCTACAAAAGGATCTACACCTATTAAATTCTCTCTAAACTAATAATGGTTATCCCATTTATCCAGTTCTGACTTCACTGTCTGTTGGAGAATCTGCTTCTCTTTTTCAGATGGATGCCAAACCCGAGGAGAGAATCAGCCCATTGCACCTCACCAAGGCCCTAGCTAGAACCATAGAGTAACTGAGGAAATGAACAAGAGTGCTGCTTTCTTGGTGAACCTGGTATCAGCACAAGGGTGAAGGAGACAGACGCAAAGAACACTCAACTCCTACCAAATCAGATATCCAGAGACACAGAGGCTCCCAAGACCTCATCACTGAAATACACCTAAAACGAACCTAACATGACTCAGGAAAATTCACAGAAGAGGGGGTGGAAAGGTTGTTAGAGCCAAAAGTTGGGACATTATGCACAGAGACATTGTCTCTTCCCCATAACTGATGGCTACCCCCACAATGAATGACCTACAATCCCCAAGGAGGAGGGTCCCTTTGGAGGGGGAGGATGGGGAAGAGGCTAACAATGGTACCAACATAACATACACACTGTGTACATAACTAATAAAAAATAATGACAATTTTTGTTGGGCATGGTGGTGCATGCCTTTGATCCCAGCACTGGGGAGGCAAAGGAAGAAGGATCAATGTGAGTTTAAGACCAACCTGGGACTACAGAGTGAGTTCCAAGTCAGCTTAGGATAGAGTGAGAACCTACCTCAAAAGAAAAAAGAAAAAGAATGACAATTTTTTATTGTTAAAATTTTTTTCACTTTTTGCCGGGTGTGGCGGCGCACGCCTTTAATCCCAGCACTTGGGAGGCAGAGGTAGGAGGATCACCAAGAGTTCGAGGCCACCCTGAGACTACATAGTTAATTCCAGGTCAGCCTGGACCAGAGTGAGACCCTACCTCGAAAAACCAAAAAAAAAAAAAAAATTCACTTTTTATTTTACTTATTTGATGTATATTATAGCAGGTTATTCTCTTTTATCTCCTCGCCCCTGCTCCCATTTCCCTGAGAGCCCATCCCAGTGGGGTTACTGGTGCTCACAGCTGGTCATGGAGGCCTCAATCAGTCCCCGTGGAGTATCAGGGGCTCATGCCTTAGGATATTCTTACCAACTCTGTGCCTCTTACAATCTTTCCACACCCTCTTCTGCAATGTTCCCTGAGCCATGGCAGGCCTGTTGGCAGTCTAATTTAGTGTTTAGTTCTCTGTAGCCTCTGGATTTCTACTTTGATAGATTTTGATTGATCACCAAGTCTGTCACCATCGCCCTGGAACTGGTTCAGTAAGGGCAGTAAAAATGAAGACTTTTAACTCTGTCTTTCTATATTGTATATTCTATCTGTTATCCTTCAAACTTATATGAAAAAAATTTGCTTTCAGTTTCTTAAATGACCCTTGCAAAAACAAGTAGCACAGAATTCAGGACAGATACCAACAGGGATTGTTTCTCCTCTCTGCTCCCATAAATCATCTTGCAAACACCTGGAGTACATAGACATAACCAGGTAAAGACTGACCACTTCTGTCATCACCTCACCTTTTGTCAATTAATTCACAAATCATAGAAAGTGCTTGTAAAGCATATAAACTTCTTTACTCAAGAGTTTTTTTTGTATATACGTTTTTCTGATTTGCCATAGTAGCAATCTTATTCTAAAAGGATGTAAAGTCATTCTCTTATTCTCAGTGAACTTATAGTGAAACTTTGTGATGTCACAATTTTCCAGTGTTCCTTTAATTGTTTTTAGATTTATTGAATCCAAGTTCCCCCTTTAATTTCAATTTTCTAGGACTTTAGCAATTGACTCTACAGGCTTCCTTTTGTTTGGAGGGGATTTTTGCCATTCTTTTTCATCCTCTATTATTCCCCTGTCTCTCCAAGTATGGAGAGAGTAACCGTTTTCCTGAGAAACAGAGCTCACTAATGTCAAGTGAAGACAGGCTCACAGTGAGATGAGAGACGGCTGCAAGAGGGCTGCCTGTGCATCTTGCCCAGATCATGCTTTCAGGTTTCCTTTAGTTGTCATATGAGTTCTCCAAATGAAAGCTTAGAGTTAATCCAAAAGCAGACACAGATATGATTGACAGTTCTCTGATTGAATGAAAGTAATAGAGCATTTCTCTTTCAGCGTACATACAATCTCATCTGAGTAGCTTGTTAAACTGTAGATCCCACCTCAGTGGCTGGGTGGGAGAGCCCAAGCTTCTGCCTGGGTGATACTCCTGCTCTGAATCATGGCCACATTTCACATGGTAGGGTCTTGTGATGTCCTCATAGCTTTCCCGGAGCACTTCAGAGAGCCAAAGCATAGTTAATGTGACTTGAGAATCACCACTGCTTTGTCATAGTCTTATATCATTAACTTATCTCCCTCCACAGTAGGCACAAATATGCCCCTTCTACCAAAGATGTCACATTCCAACCCCTGTGTGGTAGTTTGAATGTATGATCCTATAGACTCAGCTGTTTTAATACAGCTGCTTGCAGCTTCCGCCTCTAGCAGGCAGACTCTTGCTACAGGGGGCACATTACTGGGATGGATCTGAATTCCAGCCCAAAGGTTGCAGAGAGGTGTGAGCTCTACCAGGTTCCTCTTGGCTGCTTTTTGGTGTTTGCTGGCTGCTGATGGTTTTTCTCACTTTGCCTGGATTTAAGAAAGGGAGACTGCTTCTTCTGCCATTGATGGAACTTCCCCCTTGACCTGTGTGGCAGTTTGAATATATGTCCCCCAATATATTCAGTGTTTTATTAGTTATAGTTTGCATCTGCAATCACCTTGCTAGAGGCAATGTCACTGGGGGCTGGTCTTAAGGTGTGGGTTTGAGATTCCATTGTAAAGATAGGCAAATGTGCCTAGCAGGAGTTCCTGAAGTGTGCTGTGTGACCTTTTGGCTGTAGTTTTGCTCTGTGTGCTGTGGTGGCTGGTTGGCTTTTGCTCTCTCTGCTTGGCCCTGTGAGAGCAAGTTGCTTCTCCTGCCCTTATGGAACTTCCCCTGGATCTGTAAGCTTCAATAAATAATATCCCTTCCTCCATAACTGTGCCTGGTCTGGAAGTTCATCTCAGCGAACCTGAAGCTGTCTGCTACAACCTGTAAGCTTGAAATAAACCCTTCCATAAACTGTGTTTGGTTAGATGCTCATCCCAGCATTGTGGAACTGTCTACAAAACTCTGGAACCATGAAAGGGGATAAGAGATAGTTTATTCTGGTGTCAAATATGAGTGACCATGGCCCAAGAACACAGATTTAGGTTGCCCCAACTCCATCTTCTCATATGTTAGCAGTTTCATGAAGGTTTTATGCTTACAGAACAAAAGAAAGTCATAAATCAAGGCACTTTTCAAATACCATTGACCATCAGGTAGGCGGGTTATAACAAAATGGGGAAATCACCATAGGCCTCAAATGCTAGCTGATGACATTCTTGACTCTTGGGTTGGTGAAAGCTGGAGGTTTGTTCTTACATTCCAAAAATGATCACACCTGATAAATTGATAGTCACCAAGATATTGAGCCAGACACAGAAGTGGGCACCAAATGGCTATTAGGGGCTAAAAATAGCTCAAAGTCATTTGGCTCTGATCCTGCAACATTCCAACACTGTAAGAGACCAGTCCATTCAGCCTTATTTGAGGCAGATGTGGCACCTTTTAGGAGCTTCAGTTCACATGGCAAAAGGAATAACATTTGTAAATGAAAGTTACTATAGATAGACCTTCATATGACCCAAATGTAACATTCCTGGGTATATATAAAGAAATCTAAGTCAGCTTACCAGAGAAATACTTGCACATACATATTTCTTGCAGCATTTCTCAAAATATACAACATATAGCATATCAACAAGTGAATGAATAAAAAAAAAAAACATGATATAGAAGCACAATGGAGTTGTATTCAGCCAAAAGAATGGAATTGTGTTGTTTGCAGGAAGATGGATGGAACTTCGGATCATCATACTAAGCAAAGTAAATCAGACTCAGAAAGACAAATTGAAGGAATTAGCTAATCTCTCTGCTGAGCTTCTCAGTAATTCATGATACTTCTGCTGAACACCAAGAAGTCTGTTCAGAGACTGCGCCCCACCCCCACCCTGCTACTTTGATAACCCAGGGGAGCCTGATTCCTAGATGGCTATCTCAGAAGAAAGGAGCTCACAGAAGTCCACTTCCTTCACACTTGCTAACCCTTCTCACTCTCCCTTCCTACCAACATGGCCCCAACCCTTCTGATAAAAATCTCTCGCCCAATACAAGTGTGGGCACTTCACATTTCCAGAGTCCTAACACCTCAGATGCGAGGGGTCCCTCTATGACTCACTTCCAATGAAGTCTAATTTCTTGATCATAGAGATTCTTATTTCTGATTTTTCCAACATAATCACCATCTGTTTTCTCTTATATGCAGAATTTAGGTTTAAAAAATAAGTACATAGGACATGAGAGTTGAGAGCGTTCTATGAAGGGAGCAAAGTGGGCAAAAGAAAGGAGGTGGAGGGTAACAGGAGAGTCATGGGGAAAAGGAAGGCAAAATAATCTGCTTGTATTCTATGTGAAATTTAGTAAATAGAGGGGCATGGGGGACTATGAATGGTAATGGGATGGGGGTTAGAATGATCAATGTGTGATGATTATGCATGTAAGAAGGAGTCATAATTAAACCCATTATTTTGTAAACAAGGAAAAGAAAAGTAAGATTGTCTATTAATCAGCTGTTCATGAAAACAGGAGATTCCTCAAGTACCCAAGAAGGTTCAGAATAATCACTAGGATCCTTATCAATGGAAGAGGAACACAGTTCCAGTGTAATAACAAATCGAAGAGGAATGCTGTTCCAGTGTAATCATAAGGATCCTTACCAATGGAAGAGGAATTCAGTGCCAGTGTAATCACCAAGGTCCTTACAAGTGGAAGAGGGATTCAGTTGAAGAGAAATTCTTGAAAAATGGTTATAAGATACTGCTACTGGCCTTAAAGGCAGAAGACAGAAAGCAAGTATGGAAAATGACAGCTTCTTCAATCTGGAAAAGGTAAGGACATAGATTTCCTCTCTAGGCTCCAAAAGGTCGGCTTCCCTGATGACTTCCTGGTTTCAACACCGTAAGTAACACTGATATGCTGACTTCCAGCCTACAGAACTGAAAGCCAATGCTTGTGCTGTTTTAAGTAAGTGCTTGGTAATTTGTTACAGCAGCAATAGAAAGCTAATATAGTCTCACGGTCATGCTTTTTCACCAAATAACTACAGAGCCAACTCTAATGGTTTATATAATATTGTGGCTTTCTCTTTATAAAGTAGGTAACATGTAGTACAGCTTTTGCCCTTCTCACACTTACATTTTTAAAATATATATATAGCTTTATTTATTTGTTTGTTTATTTATTTATTTATTTATGAGGTAAAAAGAGAGAAAATGGGCACATCAGAGCTTCTAGCCACCTTGTACATCTGGCTTACATGGGTACAAGGGAATCAAACCTGGCTTCTTAAGGCAAGTACCTTAAATGCTAAGCCATCTCTCCAGTCCTCACTTTAAAGCCATGAAAATCTGTAGACACTACAAGAGAAATCACTGTATGCAGAAGTCAGTGTGTATGACCATAAAGTGCAGTTTATTGCACTAAGTCAACATCTAGATTTTTTTTTTCAGTACTCAAAATTGTTTTGTTGGGTTAAGAACATGATTTACTGCTCAAACTAACTGCCTACACTCTGGCTTTAAGTTTAATATTTTACTGTTTTTAGTGTCTAAGATGTGTCACCATTATTGCTTTAAAAAATTGAAAATCCATTAAATGAGTTTTTGGTTAGAATTTTCTCCTTTTTTAAATCTATCACCAAATAAGTTTAAATGTCAGAATAACTTTTCCATAAATTCTAAATTAGTTAGAATTTTGGTTGGACCAAATCAGTTCAAGTGTCAAAATAAAAAACATTGAAAGTTAGGTCATTTTTTAATCATATGTGTGTGTGACTGTAGGCATGCATGTGCCATGGCATATGTATGGAGGTCAGATGACCACTTTTGGACCAATTCTTGTCTTTCCACATCCTTTGAGGTCCAGTTTCTATCTCTGGATTTTCCCTCTGCTGTTACTGTATTATCAATGGAATTCTGAGAAATTCTCCTATCTCCACAACCCATCTTGTTGTCAGAGAAGCTGGCACCATCTTCTGCCTTTTTATGTGGGATCTGGGAATTGAACTCCAGTACTCTGGCTTCAGCAGTGAGCAGCTTGCCCACTAAGCTCCTCCCCATCTCAGTAGTTAGGTCTCTTACATGCATGATTTTTAACTTCTTAGTGATGGAGGGAAAGGGCTACTAAAGTATCCTGGGATTTTATTTCTTGAAAATATTGAAGAAATCAGCAAAGTAAATTGCCTGAAAATGCACAAGATTTGATGACAAAAATCTCTGCACAGCAAGTAAATGAAATTGCTAAAGAATAAGTTAAAATGGTTCAGGTAAGTTCCAATGGTTCAGAGACAGTGGCTGTTGTTTAATGTGTCATGTGATAACACCTGTGAAAAGGTCACTTCCAGTAGCAGAGGTACTGTTTCTCAATGTAATATGTGCAACAACAGGAAGAATTGCAGGGTGTGCCTCCCACTAGGACTGGAGATCTGTTGGGGGGTGATCAATGTGACAAGGACACCCAAAAAGCCTGAGAGGGTAAGACCATGAGGAAGCACTGCAGTGAGGCCAAAATTACAGATATTAGATGCTGTCAAACAGGGTTGGAAATTGCATACATCAGAAACCAACCTTGATTTTAGAAAAAGGGGCTACAATTGAGAAACTACATGGTTGTTCACAATTCTTTGACTCTGTTAAGAGGTGAGAATGAAGGTAAGACAAAAAGACCAGATCCCAGGCTGGAGAGATGGCTTAGCGGTTAAGGTGCATGCCTATGAAGCCTAAGGACCCAGGTTCAACTCTCCAGGTCCCACATAAGCCAGATGCACAGGGTGGCACATGCATCTGGAGTTCGTTTACAGTGGCTAGAGGCCCTGGCGAGCCCATTCTCACTCTCTCTCTAATAAATAAATAAATAAGTAAATAAAATAAAATATTTTTAAAAAGACCAGATCCCAAACCCGTTCAGACAGCACTCCAAATATTTCTCCACTTAATGTGGGCTGCAGGAGTTGCTCCTCCATTCTCTAGCCCTTCACACCGAAAGCCACAGCTGGTTCTCAAAGCTCAGTGTTATTGCTCCTTCTGCTAACATTGCCCATCAGCAGAATGGATTTTCTCCAGTGCCAGCTCCTATAAACCAGTAATTCCTTATTCAAAGTGGGAAGGGGGGCTGGAGAGATGGCTTAGTGATTAAAGCACTTGCCTTTGAGGCCTAGGGACCCAAGTTCAGTTCCCCAATACCCACATAAGATAGATGCACAGGGTAGCACATGCATCTGGATTTTGTTTGCAGTGGCTAGAGGCCCTGGTGTGCCCTCTCATTGATTCATTCTCTCTCTCTCTCTCTATTCTCTCTCTCTCTCTCTCTCTCTCTCTGCCTCTTTCTCTCTCAAATAAATAAATTTTAAAAAAATTTAAAAAACAAAGTTGGAAGAGGATGTTTCTCTGTTTAGCACAACCTGAGAATACAAATGTCAGCTATCTCAGCCTCTATTGTGCAAGGCAGTCTCTACCTCTCACCAAGTTAACAGACATTCCTCAGTATCCATAAGGGTTTAGTTCCAGGACACACCCCTGCCTCCATCCCAACCTCCCACCACCCCTCCTTGCAAACAGTAAAATCTCCAGGTACTCAAGTTCTTTTATAGCAGCGTGCTATTGGCACATAACCAAGTCCATCCTCCTGGATACTTTAAGTCATCTCTAGATGAACTATAATACCTAATGCAATGTAAACACTGTATAAATGATTTTTGTTCTGAATTGTTTAGGGAATAATGACAAGGAGAAAACTCTCTGTGTTTGGAACAGATGCAATTTTTTTTTTTATTTTTATTATTTATTTTCAAGGAGAAAGAAAAGAGAATGGGAACACCAGGGCTTTTTGCCACTGCAAATGAACTCCAGATGCATGTGTCACTTTGTGCACCTGGCTTTATACTGGGGAATCAAACCTGTGCCATCTGGCTTGGCAAGCAAGGGCATTTAACAACTGAGCCAACTCTCCAGCCCAATTTTTCTTTTACCAGATATTTTCTGTCTGTATTTGGTAGAATCCACTGTTGTGTAACAAAGGCACATAGAGACCTACTGAGATTGTGTGTAATTCTAGGACAATCAGAGGGTCTTAAGATATTATTCATTCCCTAACTATTCAAAAACAGCAAAGATCCATTGCAAGACACATGAAGTTCATGAAAGGAAACATGGGGATTAAGTTAGTGCTAATTTCATCCAAATTCACCTCAAAACATTTGAAGTAAGAGAAAAGGGAAAGCTTCCTATTGCCCCACTGACAACCTCTTAAGAATCACCATCTACAGTTTACCTGGTTGGAAATTATGTCATTGTATGAATCTCAGAGCTGATGCTGAGTAAAAAGTTAAATAAAGCATCATGGCAATTACAGACTTTCTAAAGATGGCACAACTTATGTTAAATATCTTTCTGATGATGAATAAGAAAAAGATTATTTTTTAGAAAAAGGTTATTGATTAAATATAACAGTATAAACTTCAATCCTGATGCATTGGCCTTCTCTATTTATTAATATACAAAAATATCAAACCTGATTTGAACCCTTAATATATATCAAACACTGATGATTTCTTACAAAATTATTTTATCCCATCTTTAAACACAGATGAGGAAGATGACACAAACCTGCCTCAGTAAGAAACCTGCTAAGGGTTACAAAAAGCAGAGCTAAGACTTCACTTCAATTATACTTCCACTTCAAATTTCAGCTAAGCCTGATTCAAAACCCCAACTGTCATTAAACAATGCTATAGCCTGATATGTTGGATCATGCCTATAATCCTAGCACTGACACTAAGGTCAGAGGGTTGACAAGTGTTCAAGGCCAGCCTGAACTACAGAATGAGTTCCAGCTCAGCCTGGGCTAAAGTGAGACCCTACTCCCCCCAAAAAAACATTTGAACTGTAGAATTTCAGCAAAATTAGCCTTTCTCTTTGGTTTTTTATTCATTATTTTCTTTTAAATCTTAAAAATAATTAGAGTCACCTGGCCTAGTAATGCAAGCCTGTAATCCCAGCTACTTGTGAGTCTGAGACAGGAGGATTACAGGTTCAAGGCTAGCCTGAATAACATTAAGTATTATATTTTTAAAAAGGGAATGTAGGCCAGGCATGGTGGCACACGCCTTTAATCCCAGCACTCAGGAGACAGAAGTAAGAGAATCGCTGTGAGTTTGAGGCCACCCTGAGACTCCATAGTGAATTCCAGGTCAGCCTGAGCTAGAGTGAGACCCTACCTCGAAAAAAAAAAAAAAAAAAGTATAGGAGCATTAATATAGCTTAATTGTACATTGCTTGTTTAACATGTACAATGACCTTGGTTAGATCCCCACCACCACAAAAAAACATCATTAATTAATTAATTAATTAGATTAATTATATCCAAATTTTACCATCAAAATCTAAACCTGCAACTAAAAGTACTTGTGCAACTGGGAACTCCTCTCCTCTAAAGTGTTCAAGGCCTTGGACAAATATTTTTGTAGAATCACTATCATAAAAATAATTTGACTTAAAACATATATCAAAATTCATGGATTGGGCTGGAGAGATGGCTCAATGGTTAAAACTTGCCTGAAAAGCTTAACCACCAAGGTTCAATTCCTCAGTACCCTCCTGAAGTCAGATGCACAAAGTAGTGCATACATCTGGAGTTTATTTGCAGAACTAGAGGTCCTGGTGCTCCCATATTCATTCTCTCCCTCCCTCCCTCTCTCTCTCTCTCTCTCTCTCTCTCTGCTTGTAAATAAATAATTATATATAAAATACATAGATTCATGTGAAAAATTAGATTTATTGATGAAGATTTAGAATAATGAGTTTAAAAAAAGGTACTTGCTTATTGTCTAATTAGTCCCTGTGAACACTCTTCAAAGTGTCCAGAGGCTGTGTCAAGAGTCTGTATCTCTGTGCTCAGGTGTAACATCCATGCTTTCATGCTTTTTATTAGCAAATATGATGACTACATATCTCCTATTATAAGACTGTGTTATCATCACAGTGCCATGGCTCATCAGAATCCATTTGTATTGAATCAACATACCTTCTGCCTCTGTGGTTCCCTAATATTTACTATATATTTACTAATAGTGCTGAATTATTACCCATGCTGCCCATAGATACTATCTTGTAATCTGTCAATTGCTAAAATTTTTTAAGGAATACCCACAAATGCTATCTTATCCAAAGTATGCAAGATATGTGAATGAGAATTCATTTACTGCTTATTTAAATTTAGCATTCAAAAATTTTTAGCACAAACATAAAAACACACATTTTACAAAAATGTGGACTATAATTCTTCATACTATTCTACCAAGGAAGATAGGCAAGGGACCCATCAGTGAATCAAGAATGATCCCATTCATTCAGAAATATACATCCTTTATCCAAATGACTTAAGACCAACCAAACAGAAAGTAGGAGGAACCCACTGACATTGTACAACAAGGTCTCAAAATCCTTGAAGATTGCTCAGCCACCCTGGGTGTCAGGGATAGTAATGGAGAGACATAATTTGAGGGAAACAGTAAGCCCATCCTACATGAGTCTCAAGCCATTGCAAACACTTTGTTTACCTGGTTATCCATTTCATTATCGCTGAATTAAAATAAATCCTCTAAGGAGAATCATAATTATAAGAAATCTTGGTCATTACAAATTCTCTACAAACAGATTTTACTCTGCTCTAAGTGAACTTGAGGACTTTTTCACCAGTTCTTGTGACCTTTGGTCTAAATATTCTGTTCTTGTTAAAAAACATTCAAATTTTAGCAACTGGCTAATCTTTTACAATGGTCAATATTTTGACCAATGCCAGTATGATGCTGTCCCCAGAGCAAATTAGTGGCTAAACTAGCAATTGAATGAAATACAGAAATCAAGAAACACAATCTATTAAGTATTTGCTGAGTAATCTTGCCTGTGGCTAGACAAATATTTATGCCAACAGACATCTGTTTCAATCTATCTTCCCAGATATAAATGGATAATTTGACCTTACATTCTTGTGTGGGTATTAGCTCTGATCAAAGCACCCTCTGGCAAAATTTACAAGGATCACTGGGAAACATAATGTCTATTAGAGGCTTGTAAAATTAAGTCATGGGAGGAGGAAAGGGGACATTTATTTTAAATGTAGTGTCAGCAATGCCAAAAGGTTTTCTGTTTGATATCACTACCATAAAGACAATGTTTAGCACCATACACTGAATTTTTATACTTTCCATAATTTCATACTGCCCTTATTCAGTAAAACAATAGTTAAGATTTATCAGAAATTTATCATTAGTTTTTAATACATGATTTAATATTTTTCTTATTAACAATTTTATCTAGACAAATGTCATTCTAATTTAATAATGAAAAGAAAAAGAAAACAGGATTCACTCAACAAAAATTTGGACAGTGAAGTATTTTATATAAGAAAAAGGTCAATGAATGGCCAAGTGTACCTCAGATGGCAAGATGCCTTTTGTAGTTAAATGCTTTTTCACCCCATCTAGAGATAGCTGAAGCATATGCAGAAAGAATCAGATGTACTCCACACCAAAATTCCTTTAATTTTTGATAAAGGCCAAGTTAGCTCTTCATCCCTGAAAGATAATTTGTGTGAGGTGTGTCCTAAATTCTTCCAACAGTGCACTTCCTGACATCTCCAAGTAATACATCTTGTCCTCATACATGAGAAAGTGTTTAGTAAAACCAGATGGCCAACTGTTTTCCTGTCCTGAGGCTCTAAAAACTAGGAATAGCAGATTTAAGGTCAAAAATGTTACAAATTCTAATGAGATGAACAAACTCTTCAAAACTCCAGTTCACCCATAATTAGATTATCTCACTTATTCTCCACCCAACCCATATAAAGACATGGTTTCTTATCTGAAAAATATTATTCTAACACACATTGAGCAAAAATCTCCTCCATCCCCACCTTTGTAAAAACCTACACAGGGTCTATGCTGTTATTTAAAGCAGTTAAGAAATCAATAGGGAAATAAAAGTAGATTCTCAAACTTGTTTAATCAATGTATCTTTATTATTAAATACCTTGAATGTCACCCCTGAATGTTTGACTCAGTGAAATCCAAAGCTAAGAAGCTCTTGGGCCCTGGGATCCTGGCAAGATGAAAAGACTGTCTGGGGTTGTGCGTTTCTCATGAGTTCCATGCCAGGTGGTGCTAGGGCTAGGGGACTGTGCACTGATTTGAAAAACAACTTTGCATGAGTGGATGATGTGCAGAATTCTGTTACTGCTATCATGCCCACTTTCTTCCATGAACTATTCCAAGCCCACTGATTCTTTCTCCAGGTCTCACTTCCCCAGGGTTCAATTCTACCCAGTATATGAAGCACCCATGTATCCATGCTTGCATTTCCAGCTGCCATCTCTCTTCTCTATTGTAGCCATTCCATCTTCTAGCCTCACCTTCCTTTGTCGTCACCTCCTCAAGAAGTTCCCCAGAAGAGAATCAGTGTCTGGACTTTGTTAAGTAAGGGGGGAAGAAAATCTAACATATCTACAGGAAATACAGTATAACAACAATGGCTTCAGAAATCTTTAAGATAAATCAGATAATTAAGCTCAAAAAGTTTTTAAGGATGAAATATAACATTGTAGGTGTTGCAGTTACCTTCCCATTGCTGGGACAAAGCACTAAACCAAAAGCAGCTGATGGGAGGAAAGTTTCTGTTTTGGTGTACAGTCTTAAAAGGAAGCTTCATGAAGTCAAAGGACAACATAGCAGCAGAGGCTGGCCATCACCTCTGCCACAACAGTTGAAAAATGGTAGCAAGAGAGTGAGCCTCATTAGTGCTGGTAAACTGGGGACTAACAAAAGTCAAGGTCCATGTCCAGTGATAACACTTCCTCTAGCAAGCATCCACCTCCCAAACTGCCACCAGCTAGAAACTAAGCATTCAGACACATGAGTTTATGGGGGACATCTGATTCAAACCACCACAATGGGTTACAGAAATAAAACTTTAAAAAAACTATAAGCCAAGTCATCAACCAATGTGTAAGAATTCACAGAAAAGAGTGATTAATTATAGTAGAATAAAGAAAGGAAAGTTGATGAGAAATATCCAGGTGGTATGATATTATAAAACTTGTATGCCGGGTGTGGTGGCACATGCCTTTAATCCCAGCACTCAGGAGGCAGAGGTAGGAGGATCGCCGTGAGTTCGAGGCCACCCTGAGACTACATAGTGAATTCCAGGTCAGCCTGAGCTAAAGTGAGACCCTGCCAAAAAAAAAAAAAAAAAAAAAAAAAACTTGTATGGGAAAGATGTTCTAGGATATAGAATAACAAACAAGAAAAGCATAGAAAAGTTTTAGCCAAGGATATAAGAGGATACTGATCAAAGGATTCATATGAAAATCCTGTATGCCTATTTAAAGAGAAAATGCTTGCATTTTAGGTAGAAAGCTATGAGGCAATGACTAAGACTTCTACTACCAGCTTTGCATGAGATGATTTCATTTACGTCAGTTTCCATGCATAATTACAATAATTATTAGTATCCTTTCACTGCTTCCAGTGATATAAGTTTGAGAAATAAATTGAATTGTCTCCAGTGAACTAGAAAAAAAAAAAGACCTAGAAATAAAGTTTTACAACTATGGGTCACTTGCTTTTCAACAAAGGTATCGGAAGCATACGTTGGGAAAAAATATAGCCTACTCTACAAATGGTGCTGCAGGGCTGGAGAGATGAAGTAGCAGTTAAGGTGCTCACTTGTGAAGCCTCAGGACCCATGTTAGACTCTCCAGATCCACGCAAGCCAGACACACAAGGTGATGCAAGCATGCAAGGTTACACATGAGCACAAGGGGGTGTGCATGTCTGGAGTTCGATTGCAGTGGCTAAAGGCCCTGGCATGCCAATTCTCTCTCTCTCTCTCTCCCTCCCTCTCTCTCTCTTTCTCTCAATCTCTCTCCCTCTCTCTTTCATAAAACAAAAAAAAAGGTGCTGGCAAAAACGGATATCTGGGCTGGAGAGATGGATTAGTGGTTAAGGTGCTTGCCTGTGAAGCCTAACGACCCAGGTTTGATTCCCCAGTATCCATGTAAGCCAGGTGCACATGAATATGAATATGAAGTTCATATGCCAATGGCTGCATTCTTTCTCTTCCTACATGCCTCTTTCTCTTTCTCTCAAATAAATAAAGAAAAGAAAAATATTTTAAAATGGATATCCACCTGCAGAATAATGAAAATAGGCCCACATTTCTTACCCTGCACAAAGAGCAATTCAAAATGCATCAGAGACCTTTATTTAAGTCCAGAAATGCTAGCCGGGTGTGGTGGCACACAATTTTAATCCCAGCACTCGGGAGGCAGAGGTAGGAGGATTGCCGTGAGTTTGAGGCCACCCTGAGACTACATAGTGAATTACAGGTCAGCCTGAGCTAGAATGAGACCCTACCTTGAAAAAAAAAAAATAAAAAAATAAAACCAGAAATTCTAAAATACTACAGGAAAACAGGCATTTTACTTGAAGTTATAGATGTAGGTAAAAGCTTTCTGAAGAGGGCTCCAACTGCATAGGAAATCATCCCAAGAAGCAACATGAAATTAAAGAGTTTCTTCATAGCAAAAGAAGCTCTCAGCAGAATGAACAGGCGCTTTCAGATTGGGAGAAGATCCTTGCCTGCCTGGAATTGGAAAAATATATTAGGTGAGGTAACCCAAACCTAGAAACACAAAAATCATATATTTTTACTTACACATGTATCCTAACTTTTAATGTTTGTATGTTTGTAAATAGAGGATATGAGACATCATATGGAATATGATTCAAGGTAGGAAAGCATGACAGATGAACCAGAGGTAATGAGACAGGAAAGGACAAAGGAAAGATGTAGTATGAAAATAGGGAAAAAAGGTAGGTTGGTGGGATGTATTGGGATGTGTGCGTACAGGTGAAAGGGAAACAAAAAATGTTTGAATTTTGTATTTTAAGATGGGATGCCTGAAATAAATAAGAAATGCAGAAGGATTTGGAAGCAGAGTTCAGTAGGTGAATGGATTTCTTATCTTCACATGGACATCCCCACAAGCGCTTTATTCAACATTCCTCCCTGAAGTTGGGTCCTTCCTTTCCACTTTTCATCAATAACAGTTATATCTGTTTTTGTTTTGTCTCCCACACATCTATAGATACTGAGGGAAAAATTCAACAAGAATTCATCCTTCCACAGTTGTACTTATGACAGACTTCTAGCTTATATTCCCAGTTTCCAATCCACTGAGGTTCAAAATGTTGATGTTAGTTAACCACTTTTAAACAGCTAAGTGATCATAACCAATACAAATAGTAATTTATGTGTCACACTATGTGACCTTTGATATCAATCTGCACCCAAACTCAATGAAACATAACAGCAATCAGCATGGAAGACCATAAATGAAAGTGTAAATTGTTTTAATTTTCATAATATAAAATTTATCTGTCCTTTTCTTTTCCTAGACTCAATTTATGTGAGCTGTTTATGACAATTTTACAGTCTCCCCTTTCTGATCTTCATCCAGACATAAGAGAAATCTGTTATTTCCTGAATAAAATGTATATGAGAAATTTGATAGACAGTGTTTACCTTGACCATTGAGGCTTCTGTGGAGTTATTGACTTAAATTTAACTTTCTGTTTATCTGAGCTATAATTATGGCTCTTGTCAGTGCCCTAAGCAAAGGCGGCTCAAACCTTGAACCTTCTGATTTGCTTTGTTCTCCGAAGTTCTATCTATCACTACACCTGCTTTCCATAGTCCAGATTAGCCTCCACCCTTCTTCTTCACCTTAGTCTCTAAAATTTCAAACTAGACCTATCGTATTCCGGGTTAGGGTTATGGACTACTTGCTAGCAGGAAGTTTGATGATCTTTGCATCCAACAAAATCATAATGCTCAAATAGAAAAAAACACCTAAGGAGTACAATGACCTTATAGGTATCAAAAATGAGTCCAGATACCTAGTAACCTAGTAAGGGTCAGAAAACAAAGTTGGCAAAGATTTTGAACAAGAGCAAAATATTATATTTCTAACTCATGGCTTTGTTTATGACACTTGTTTTTTATTCCTTAGCTGTGATGCCAGTGCTGAGACCATATTTAGTGATAGCTATACTTTAATCACAAACATAGCATCTTCCAGTCTTCCCCATCCTCTCATTAAGCTTCCTTTAAAGGCACAACTAATTCATTTTCACCTATAAAACCGAAACTCCTAGGGTGGAATATAACAACTACTAAAGCAATTTACTGAAATCAAATTAAATTCAAACAACAGAGAAGTAACTTATTATCAGTTTGAAAGGACATAGGGAATCTAAATGATGCTGAGTTGATATCAAGATAAAAAATAGATATAACTCACATATATTGTCACATCAGTAATGTTCTTAGAGAAATGACAACCGTCAAAAGTTTCAAGGGATTTTATAAGTAAAAGGTTTCCCAGGAGTATAGAAATAATTACTTTATATAGTATAGACTAAGAACTAGTTCAAAAGAGTAATCCCATATCCTATATTGCCAATATTGATGGTCTAATAAGCTGAAAACTCATTTTGTCTACAGATTTCAATGCCTTTTAAAGATATATTAAACAAACAACAATGACCTACACACACATTATCCCAACTTTGATAGTTATTGCAAAAAAAATAGAAGAAAAAAATAATAAAAATCAAAATAGAATTCCAGAGTCTCAAATGTACATTTTGTTCCAGCAGCAACCCACATGAATTTCACCCTTATCCACTAAAAACCAAAACATTAATTTACATACTTGAAAGCTAACATGGCTTTTGTGCAAAGCATTTATTGGATTGCTTAACATAGAAATAAATTAAAATATGGTGAAAGCCAAAGCTTTACACAGAAGAACAAGGTGTCAGAGTCCAGGCCAGTGTACTCGTTTCCTCTGCCTTTTCTGTTTTCCACAGTAAGTCCAAGAAGAGAAGAACAAGCATAAATAATAAAACAGGAAGAATAAAAATCTGAACTATGACTTTCCAAATTCTCAATGGAAATATATCTATCAAAAGGAAAGATAAAGCCCTGATGCTTGCTTGGCTTCTTAGGGATATAGGGTGCCTTTTGCCTATAAACATTTATATACATTTTTAAATTTTTAAAAAATATTTTATCTATATATTTATTTAGTGAGAGAGAAAAATAGAGAGAATGGGCACACCAGGGCTTCTAACCACTGCAAATGAACTCCAGATGCATGCACCACGTAGTGTATCTGGCTTATGTATGTACTGGGAAATGAAACCTGGGTTCTTAGGCTTCTCAGGCAAATGCCTTAACTGATAAGCCATCTCTCCAGCTCCAGAAATTTTTATGTTATTATTAACAATATATTTCATATGGATACATCATGTGTTGGTACCCTCTTTTCCCCTATCCTGCCCCCATTCCATTGGGGATGCTCCTCAGTGGGATTGCAGGTATTCCCCATGCGGTTGTGGTTTATGCATTGTGGAAACAGAACTCAGTTACTTGGGGGGAGAGGAGAAAATGCCTATGGGCATAAATTCTCAACCTTTGGCTCTTATGACCTTTTGCCCCCTCTTCTGCAAAATTCCCTGAGCCATGGTGGGTGAGTTTTAAGTCGACTTCAGTGATGGGCTCTTAGGAGCCTCTGCATCTCTGCTTTGGTAAGTGGTGATTATCGTCAGGGTCTGTCTCCTTCACCCTGGAGCTGATTATCAGGTTCATCATGGAAGCAGCGCTCTTGCTTGTCTCCACAATTCCTCTGTGGTTTCAGCTGTGGCTTGGCTGAAGTGTGAGAGGTAGTTTATGTCCTCAGGTCTTGATACCTTCTGAAAAATAACATATTCTCCAAAAGACAGTGAAGTCAGCATAGTTTAAATGGGATAAGCAATATAAATTTAGGGAGAATTTGATGTATGTAACCCTTCTTTTAGCCAACGATTAGTGAGAGCTGGACACTGGAGAACACAATCTTATCTCCATAGGATTCTGATCTGGTTCCCAACTTCAGATATGGGTTCCTTTACACTGAGTGGATCTCTTAGCCAATCAGAAAGCCATTGCTTACCCACCGAGCCTGTGTGCCACTATTGCACTGATATGTACATCCTGTCAGGGTGTTTGCTTCTGAGTAGCTTAGACCTCTGGTTGTTTAGACCATTGTTGGCCATTTTCTCCCAGTAGCTCATGTAGCACTTTCCAGCACTAGACAGGCTGTTTGGGGACTGGATTTCTTCTGAATTCCAACCAGGTCTCTCCATGCTCCGTGTCAGTGGCATATGGTGTCTTCAGCAATAGGGTCTTAACTTTTGCCTCAGGCAGGTAATCAAGTGATTTGATGGAAAGATGTCTTGATTTTGGGACCTCACAGCTCTCTCTGATTAACAGCTCAATGTGGATAGCAACCAATCTCTGGTACCAGGAGTTATAGGCCAGAGACAGAAAACAAAAAACGTATAAGCTTCATTCCACCCTCACCAGGGCCCTACTTTTCAGGTGCTCCCCCATTACTCCTTTTGAGGGTTATATCTTTTAGGCTATCTCCAAGGATAAAGGATTCTATGGTATCAGCTCATTTTGGATTTATTTGTGTGTTTGCTTTGTTGATACAACTTTAAGTGAGGCAAATAGGGACATACCAGAGTTTCCTATAACAGACCTTTATAAAATTAACAAAACATTAGCTAGCAGACATTAACTTTCTGTTTTGTTTTGCTTTGAGAAGAGTAGATAGAGCCTTCTGAGTTATTGAGAAGGAAAGAAGATATTTTGCATTTATGACCAACATTTGCTTTGTCTCTGCCATACATTTTCCTTATCAGTAAGTCTTATTGGTGTGGATGATCTTCAGTCTTAAGGTCATAATATATCCAATATCCATACCATAACTGTGCATAACCCAGTCCTAGCTTCACTCATGAGACTCTGGAGATGCACACATATCCCTGTTCTGATGCTAATGCTATTGGCCTCATGTCGTCAAAGGGACTAGCATGGCTCAGGCCAGGAACAAATGGAGAAATGAGAATTCAAATCTAATTTTTTCTTACTCCAAAACCATTTTCTCTCCACAATACTATGCTGCCTTTAGTAACTGCAAGTGATTAACCAAATATATCAATGAGAAAACAATTAATTACATGTACTAAGGAAAGATCATTTTCTTGCTGATGTCTGAAAAGAAAATGCTTATATAATTATTTTAAAGGGCTAAAGCATGAAAACACTATGACTGATTTTTTTTTTATAAATGTTACTGATATACTTATAACTAATAAGCTCTCCTAAGTAATTTAGAAAAATTCCTAAACTAATCAATGCATCATATTTCTGAATGTGCACTTAATTACTTTCTCACTTTCCCCACATTTCCCTCGTAGAAGGGATACTTAGTGGTAAGATGATTTCATAGATGAAATTCCTTAGAATTGTCACAAGATGCAACTTTGAGCTGATTTCTATTAATAGATGTTTGCCCCAGCCTTCAATTTTGAGCAAGTATGTGAGGAGCAGCTAACCAGAGGTTTAAGGGCAGCTTGTGGCCAAGGAACAGTGTGTCCTTCTGTGTGACACAAACTAGCACCTAGAGAGCTAAGTCATGCTGGCCTCACTGAAATCAATCTGTCATCAAGTAATCTATGAACTCCAGATGGCCCCCTTAAAACCCCCAAAAGTTAGCTGTGTCTATTAGTTCCAAGTAAAGTCATATATTCACTTACCAAAAACATCTATCAACAAACAGAACTTGAAATGTTAGCAAAACATCTCAAACACACTTTCAATTCATAATTACATCCTGACCTTTAGTAACAAATGAAAATATTGTTGGATCCTTAATCTTTCTGAGACAGCAGCAGTGATCAGCATGCTACAGTGATCAGAAGTTCTTGAAATGAGACAGCCATCCCTTTAAGACTCTGGACTTTGCTTTACTTCAGAAAGAAGCATTTGGCATTAAGTTCTTTTCCCTCAAAGCCACATTACTGCTGAGCGGAATAACAGATCTAAGTTATTTAGCATGGCAGCCTGCTAGGCAGTACTTTTCTGCATGGTTATCACAGACTATGCCTAAGGTGGATATTGTAAGGCCCCAGGCCAAAATCAAAGTGATTCACAAGTTCTGTATAAGTCAACTGGAAATCATTTTGCTTGGCTTTCATGTTGCTATTATAAAATGGAACTAATCTAGACTAACAAGGAATAATCTACTAAGGGCTGACCTCTTCCTTTGCCTTTTCTCATGTTCCCCACAGACTTGGTTTGGAAGGTGTGAACCATAGGCAGAAACCATTTACAAAATTCTCTAGCTTGAAAAAGAAATTCTACACCCAGTACCTGGTTTCTGCTCACTCTATAAAGTAAATTATCTATAAACATTAGAAAAATTGTCCAAGTCACAATTAAAGCAAACAGTCCACATTTATTGTGGGGTTGACCAAGGGAAGAAGTATTTTTTTACACATCCAGAAGAAAGGTGTCAGTATCAAACGCATTGTAGAGAAGGCTAATCACCAACTTTCAAAAGGTAATTTTGAGTTACCTGCCTGGGTAGTTGAAAAGACTTTTTCAGTGAGTAGAAACCACTGTACCTATTATCAAAGAGACTTCTGCCTATCTTATCTGGAGCTTAGTATATTTCAAAAAATAGAAAAGCTTCAGGCTGAGGATATAACTCAATTGATAGAGTATTTGTCTAGCATGTGTGAAAGCCTGAGTTCTACACCTAGCACTACATTAAATCAGACATGCTGATGCAGCTATACTCCTAGCATTACAGAGGCAGAAGCAGAACATTGGTAAGTATGAGGTCAACTGGTAATAAGTACTACATTTGAGGCCATCCTTAACTACATAAGTCCATGTCTCAAAAATAAAAGAAATTGAAAAATAGAAACATTTAATTATATGCCAAAACATATTTGGAGGCTGGAGAAATGACTTGACAGTTAAGGTGCTTTCCTGTGAAGCCTAAAGACCCAGGTTCAATTCCCACATAAGCCAGATGCACAAGGTGGCACATGTGTCTTGAGTTTGTCTGCAGTGGCTAGAGGCCTTGGTGTGCCCGTTCTCTCTCTTTCTCTTTCCCTCTCTCTCTCTGTCTCAAATAAAATAAAATATTTAAAAAACATATTTGGTGATACTAAAAATTGGTATGATTTCAAGGGTTCATATTATATTCTAGGAACTTGACATTCACTTTGTGCCAGTAATGTTATTTTAGGACAATTCTATTTTATCCACAGGGAAGCAGGAGTTCAGTGACCAAGTAAAAACTTCATCCACTCAAATAGAATCAACATGAGGCAAACTTTAGTTTAATGAAATAATGTTGGGGGGGGCAAAGTTTTATTGGGTACAAAATAAAGAAAAAGAAGAAAACCCAGTGTACCAGGTCTACACCCCAGATTTCGGGATCTCAAGGTGCAACCCTGAGCTGTTCAGAGTGTCAGCTTTTATTGGAAATAACCACATGATGTTCATAGAAAAAACAGATGGGAGTTAAACCATAAAGTTACTGTTAAACAGGGGGATGGCTATTACAAGAAGTCACAAGGTATTCATTACATAGATCACATAGGTGAAACAGAGGCAAGAAACATTCTATGCTATCTAATCACAAAGATATTTAGAAACAAAGAGATACAGGAAGGTCATGGTACATTTACATGGAGGGGTCTTCCTGTTCCTTAGGTAACAGTAAACACCTGCATTTTGCAATAAGGCCTATGTTAACAATTCTTGGAACTGCTCCTTTATCTATGAGGAAGATCAACTTTGGGTGGTGGCCTCCATTATGTGTGCCTAAAGGCAAGGGCTGCACAGGAGGATGCTTGACCAGGTCTATTGTGTCCTTTCACATTCCATTTTCCATTTCCCCTCTGATGTGACACTAAGTCAAATCTTTGACTCATGAAGAACAGTGTCTAGGGTATTTTCATCTAAGAGGGTGTATTGTGTCTGCAATACAATGAGTTTAACAGAATTTATTCTATTCTTTATATATCTACTTAGAGTATTAATAATTCAGAGTCCTATGGTAAAACCTAAGATCAGTAGTATCAGGGGGCCAGCAATAGAAGAGATAAGGGAACTTAGCCATGGAGACCAATTAAACATAGACTGAAACAATTATTATCAATCTGTCTCTGAAGTTTATTTTTCTTTGAGATTTTCTCTAATTAAAGCCAGTGTATTTCAGATTATTTCCAACTGATTGGCATAAAAGCAACAAGTTTTACCTAAAGCTATACATAGGCCCCCTCTTGTTTCATAAAAAGTAAGTCTAATCCTCTTCTATCTTTGTCCCCTCCACTTTCATGGCCATTGGAGTGGTTAGGATGACCTGGTGGGGCCCTTCCAATGTCCCAATATGGTATCTCTTCATCCAAACTGTGTTGCAGGGCTGAAAGGGATGGGGGCAAACAGGGTGTGTCTGAAAAGCAGCCTTGACTGCCAGAACAATGGACTCCTGGACTCTTTGTAAGACTTGGATAGAAAGAAGCCTTTCATTAGTAAAGTCAATTATCTGCTTAAGATCCATCTGGGCCAGGAAGGGGGTGGGGTGTCCATACATTTACATAAGGGGTACACCTGGCCCTTAACAGGGCAAAGAGAAGGAGTCCCACCCATCCTTCACCAGTCTCTAGGGTTAATTTAGTTAAAGTCTCCTTCAAGGTCCGATTCATCCTTTCTACATGTCCTGAACTTTGGTGATAGACACAATGTAATTTCCAATTAATCCCCAGCATCTTGGTCAATTCCCTAGTGATTTTTTGTTTGTTTGTTTGTTTGTTTTGTTTTCAAGGTAGGTTCTCACTCTAGCTCAGGCTGACCTGGAATTCATTATGTAGTCCCAGGGTGGCCTTGAACTCATGGTGATCCTCCTACCTCTGCCTCCCAAATACCGGATAAAAGGTGTGTGCCGGGGGCTGGAGAGATGGCTTAGTGGTTAAACGCTTGCCTGTGAAGCCTAAGGATCCCGGTTTGAGGCTTGATTCTTCAGGACCCACGTAAGCCAGATGCATAAGGGGGCACATGCATCTGGAGTTTGTTTGCAGTGGCTAGAGGCCCTGGCATGCCCATTCTCTCTCTTTCTCTCTACCTGCCTATTTCTGTATTTCTCTCTCTCTCAAATTAATTAATAAATAAAAATAAAATATTTTTTTAAAAAGGTGTGTGCCACCAAGCTTGGCCCTAGTGGTTGTTTACACAAAGGCAGGCCCATTATCTGATCATATCTTGAGAGGCAACCCAAAGCAGGGAATTATTTCCTCTAACAATTCCATAACTACTATTTGTGCTGCCTCAGACTTGGTAGGGAAAGCTTCTACTCATCCTGAAAGGGTATCAACATAAACAATTAACTATTTATATCCATTGCCTCTGTGAAATTAACTTTCCAATATTGACCTGGCTCTGTTCCCTGCTCTCTTGTCCCCATTGGTGGTGCCTTACCAGAGGAGGCATTTGTCTGTTGGCAGGACTGACAGAGGGTGGTTATGTCCTTGATGACTGAGTCCTTACCTGAGAAGAAAAGCTCTTTCCTTATTAGCTTGGCTAGCCTATTGCTGCCTAAGTGAGTTCCTTTAAGGAGTTGTTTAGCCAGTCTCTGCCCTAAGGCTTGGGGCCACAATAGTCGTCCATTCTCCAGTTGGTACCAACCTTGTGGGGTCTGTTCTTCTATCAGATGAAAGATGAGCTGTAGGTCCTGTTCCGTGTATGATGGTCGCTCAGATGAATGGGTGCCAGGAGGGGGACCACACAATCTGATGGATGCTGAGGGGCAGCACTCTTTGCTGCTAGGTCTGCCAGTCTGCTCCTTCTCACTTCTGTGGTTTCCCCTTTCTCATGACCCAGACAATGAATTATAGCCACTTTATCAGGTGCCCAAATAGCAGCCAAAAAGTCCAAATTTCATTTTTATTTTTAATGTCTTTACCTTCTACTGTTAGTAGCCCTTACTCCTGGTAGATAGCCATATGGACGTGAGCTGAAGCAAAGGCATAACCACTGTCTGTGTAGATATTTACTGTCTTGTCTTTTCCCAATATCAGAGCCTTGGTCAGTGCTATCAGTTCAGCTTTCTGAGCTTTTGTATCCTGAGGTAGGACCTCATCCCAAAGGGTTTCTTCCAAAGTCACCACACCCGCCCCTGCATACCTGATTCTGTCCACAACAAAGCTGCTGCCATCAGAATACATCACTAGATCAGGGTCTAGTCAAGCCACATCTGTCAGGTCTGTGCAGAGACCATGGAAGGCAGAGGTGATCTCTTCTTGGAGTTTGTATCCCAAGTAGGTTGCCTTACACACACACATCCACATACTTTAACATTCTGATCTAAAAAGCATTTTTAACAAGCATTTTATGTCCAACATTGAAAAATACCTTCCCAGTTCCTTCAATCATCCCATCTCAACCCATAATTAACCATCTTTCTTATAAGACTATTAAGAGAAACTACACCAAATTGATTAATCTTATTACTCACTGACAAAGAAGCAAGTAGTCTGGCTCCAAAGAGTTAACCATTTTACTACTGGAAATTTGTAGAGAAAAAGCCTTCATTAGTATTTAAGTCACCAAAAATCTCTACCTGACAACCAGACTTGCTTTACAATACTAGTATATATACCTTCAGATTTTATATAACCCATTGATCTGAGATAGCCCCTATTAATAAACTCCATGAAATACACTTTCTGTGAATACAGGCAAAACATGACAATCATTTAGGGATTTTTTTTTTTTTTTTTTTTTTTTTTTTTTTTTTTTGGTTTTTCGAGGTAGGGTCTCACTCTGGCCCAGGCTGACCTGGAATTAACTATGTAGTCTCAGGGTGGCCTTGAACTCATGGCGATCCTCCTACCTCTGCCTCCTCCCAAGTGCTGGGATTAAAGGCGTGCGCCACCACGCCCAACGATTTAGGGATAATCTTTATCAATGTTTTTATTAGGAGTAACTAAGGCAAATTTTTGTTTCTATCTTGAGGTAGGCTGGCCTAGAACTCAGGCCAGTTGCTTCCTCCTTTTAAGTAAGAGGACATTACAATCTTTTAAAATATCTGGTAAATGATGAGCCTCCACTTCAGAGAGAATTTTGTTTTTTCAAATAATCCTCTATGGAAGTTGAAGTTGATCTAGAACATAAATTCAGTAATTATATTTATGAGATCATGCAACAAAGTATGGCTTTGTTTACATAAAATTTCAGTTCACCATGGGCTTTAGTTAAATCTGACTTTTAAAGACAAAAACCAAAAAACATTGAAATAAATAAAATGCCAACAAAAACTTTAGGAAAGACCTGTTGGACTATTTGAATTAATAAAGAAACCAAAAGGTGTTTATAAACAATGTCTTATTTGTTTGAAGCCCAAACAAAATAGGAAATATCAGGCACAGTTCAAATTAAAAATATGTACTTATTTCTATCAAGCAATTTATAAGTCAAATGATTTAAAATGTGGAGTTAGGCTCCCACATTGGAACCTTGAATTGGAGATCCTCCTGCCTCAGCTTCCCAAGTAACTAGGATAATAGGCCTAGCTCATTTTATAGTTTGTCTTTTTTTTCCTGAAGATCTTTAAAGTGCTTTTTAACCAGTTTTAAAGGAGATTTTTCAATAGACTGATTTTGACCCATATCTTTGAAGACAAGAACAAGACACACGAACACAACACCAGGCACAAATATACTAGCAATTCCGACTTTCCTGATGCTGCCACATGGCTGCCAAACCAAAACTGAACCAGAAACAGATGCATATGCCAAACCAGAAACAGACCTCCGAGATCTCTGAACAGAGCCAGAGAGTGTTTGAGGGTGACCCCTTGATCCCTCATCCAGGAGAATTAATGCTGTGTCCAGCTTCTCCCTTGGACCCAGAAAAGTATACAAAACCAGAAAACCAGAAAAAAAAGAAAAACAAAAAGAAGACTGGAAAAAGCACCCCCAGAGGTTTCTTACCCAATAAAGGAGGTGGCCGGCAGTCCTAGGCAAAAGTTCCCCATCAACAGCTTGCTACCAACTCCAAAACCAGGAACATGTAGATGGATGGAGATTTGGTTCTTGGGCCAAAATTAGCAGTCCTTCCCTGGTTCACTCGGGGAGGGAGGTCTTGAAATGTGGATCCAGGGCGAGTGCCCAAAATGTTATAGGGTCCAGCATCACACAAGTGAGACCATCGACTCACAGAATGTGAGGCAAAGTTTTATTTGGTAAAAAAGAAAGAAAAATAAGAAAAGCTGGTTAAGCAGGTCTACACCCCAGAGCTCAGGATCTCAGGGTGCAGCAAGCAGGTTTAATAAATAATTGTTGGTGGACCAATTCCAAAGTTCATGGCACCTTTCCCTGTACCATGTTAATTCTCCAGAGATATGAAAATAAGGAAAATGAGTAAAGAAAGAAGGGAAGGAGAGGAGATGGAGGAAGCAAGAAAGAATGGGGAAGGATGAAGCAAGGGAAGAAGGGAGGGATGAAAGGAGAGATAGAAAGAATGAGAGATGGAAAAGTAGTATCATCTCCTACTGGGCAAAAGAATATCTATATATTTTACCTGTATTTTATATTTTAACTGCCTAAAGCATTTGTGCTATTGTTTTCAATTCCATTTTGTCTGGCTATTTCATTAGAATTAAAATGTCATTACAGAGCACTGAAAGCATTAGTTAAAATCTTGTTAACAGATTTTTAGAACTAAAAAAAAAAAAAAAAAAAAAAAAGGTTCAGGCTGGAGAGATCGCTTAGCAGCTAAGGCATTGGCCTGCAAAGCCAAAGGATCCCAGTTCGATTCTCCAGGACCCACAAAAGCCAGATACACAAGGGGGGGTGCATGCATCTGGAGTCCACTTACAGTGCCTGGAGGCCCTGGTGAACCCATTCTCCCTCTCTCTCTCTTAAAGAAAAAAAAAATAAAGTTTAAAAAATATTTTTAAAAACAGTTTCATGTTCTTTAATGATGCAGACATTCAGAAAGATTTACTAATGATCACCATACAGTCAGACTGACATCACTAACACTCACAATCACCATACAAACTTATTAACTAAACTAAAACAGCATTTTATTTTAGCCATAAAGTAGGATGAGGTTACATTATTTGAAGGAAAATGTATGCTACTGGAGATAATTGCATTAAGGGTATTAAGTAAGTCTTGGAGAGATAAATATATATTTTCCTCCATTTGTGGCTCCTAGATTGTATATGAATGCAGAAAATCACATATTTACAAATTATATGAAAGTAGAAGCAAAACAAAGGGGAATACCAGGAGAGGGGAACAGAGAAAAGGGGAAGGGGAGGATGTGCTCAAGTTACATTTTATATTTTTGTTAAAATAGCCATATGATGCTGCCTACACAGAGCATGGAAGAGACCTGGCTGGAATCCAGAAGAGAGTCCATTTCCAGACAGCCTGTCTAATGCTGTAAAGGGCTACATTAGCTACTGGGGGAAAGTGGCCAACAATGGACTGAGAAACCAGAGGTCTAAGCTACTCGAAGCAACACACTGACAGGATGTACATGCCAGCGCAATAGTGGCACAGAGCCTTAATGGGGAATCAATAGCATTCTGATTGGCTAAGAGATCTGCTCAGTGTAAAGGAACCCATATCTGGAATTGGGAACCAGATCAGAATCCTAGGGAGACAAAGATCATGCTCTCCAGTGCCATGCTATCACTAGTCTTTGTCTAAAAGAGGGCTTCCATGCATCAAATTCTCCCTAAATTAATAATGTTTGTCCCATTTAAGCTATGCTGACTTCACTGTCCATTGGAGAATATATTCTTTTTCAGAAGGTACCAAGACTGGAAGAGATAAACTACCCCCTCGCACTTCTGCCAAGCCACAGCTGAAACCACAGAGGAATTGGGGAGATGAGCAAGAGTGCTGCTTCCATACTGAACCTGATAATCAGCACCAAGGTGAAGGAGACAGACCCTGAGGATACTCAGCACTTACCAAAGCAGAGATCCAGAGGCTCCTAAGAGCTCATCACTGAACTAAACTTAAAACTCACCCACCACAGCTCAGAGAATTTTGTGGAAGAGGGAGCAGAAAGATTGTAAGAGTCACAGGTTGAAATATCATGCCCAGAGGCATTCCTTCCCCCTCAAAATAACTGACTGCAGCTCCCACGACACATAACCCACAATCCCATAGGGAATACCTGCAACTCCACTGAGGAGGGTCCCCAGTGGAATGGGGGCAGGAAGGAGGTAAAAGAGTGCACCAACACATATGTGTCAATACAAAATATGTTGTTAGTAATAATAACAATAATAATAATAAATATGAAAATATCCATATGACCTTATGTAACACAGCATAGCAAAATAATAATAATAATAATAATAATAATAATAATAATAGGGAAATGTAAGAATGGCAAACTTTTATTCTGTGAACTTTCTACAAAACCAAGATCGAAAAAAAAATTAGTGTGGAAATCTGTGTTTCTAATCATGATTGATTTGAATGTAATTAATCATATTTAATTTCATTTGGAGCCTTAGCTAAAGAAATTTTTGTTTTAAATACTCAAAAAACTTATATTAAATATCTTTGTTATAGTTTCATTTAGGTGTCACCCATAAACTTATGTGTTCTGAATTCTGGGCACCAACCTGATAACAATTTGGAAATTGGAGCCTCCTAGAGGCAGTGTATTGTTTGAGGTGGGCTTATGGGTATTATAGGCAGCTTCACATTGCCAGTGTTTGACACACTCTCCTTCTGCTACTGTCCATCTGATGTTGGCTAAGAAGAAATGTCCAGACTCTGCTCATCCCATGTTTTTCCCTGCCATCACGGAGCTTCCCCTAGAATCTGTAAGCCAAAATAAACCCTTTCCTTCACAAGCTACTTTTGGTCAGGCTTTTTTTTTTGCCAGCAATGTGAAAGCTAACTTCAAAAACCTCCTTGATTATATGGAGAAAGAAAAGGTAGGGAATCTACAATGATAGATAAATGGTAAACTGGACTGTAAAATTTTTCTGTTCAACAAATTGAGAGAGTGTGATGGTTAATACATATGCCATTATGATCAGCTCTTAAGTTGATGAAACACTATATATGGTTGTCTCACTAAGTGTGAGAGATAAGGATTTGACTCAGAAGACTGAGTAAAGAAGACCCACCCAATGTGGTGGACATCATCCAACACTTTTTGATTACCTAAATAGAACAAAACAGGGAGTGGAGTTTATTCTTCCTAGCTGGGACATTCTTTCATCTCCTGATTCCAACATCCTTCCCTTCCTCCTGTTATCTGACCTTCAGGTCTGAAGGACTCATGGTCATGGGGTTTCCTGGTTGTTAAGATAATACAGGTGGCACTTCCCAGCTTCCACAATTAGGTAATACATACTTTTGGTTCTGTTTCTCTAAAGTACTCTGATTAGTGCATGGAGTAAAAAGGACATGCCCACAGGTAGAGGAAACATTACAAAACATAATAAAAGATAGTACTCAAGACAAGCAAAGTATTTCATGCTTTTCTTTAATCAAAGTACTCAGGAGGCTAATGTAGGAGGATAACCTTGAGTTTGAGGTCACACTGGTCTACAAAATGCATTCCAGATCAGCCTGGGAAAGCACGGTTCATTACCACCAAATTAAGACATATTATTCAGAATATATGAAAAATGGGCATAAATTTATTGTAAAAAAATGACTATCTAGGGCTGGAGAGATGGCTCAGTGGTTAAGACGTTTGCCTATGAAGCCTGAGGACCCATGTTTGACTCTCCAATTTTCTCTCTTTCTCCCTCTCTTTCTCCCATTCTCACTCTCAATTCCTGTCATAAAAAAGAGGGATCAGTCTGTTGGGCTGTCCTCAAAATAAAATAAAAATAAATTTAAAGAAATAAAAATAAGACTATCTATCCAGGCATGATGGTGCATGCCTTTAATCCCAGAATTTAGGAGGCAGAGGTAAGAGGATTGCTGTGAGTTCAAGTTAGCTGGTCCACAGAGCAAATACCAGGAAAGCCAGAGCTACATAGTGAGACTGTCACAAAACACTGACAGCAACAACAAAATCCAAGCATGTAAATAATAGAACTGCCATGAAATATAACTATGCATACTAGCATAGTTAAAATTAGATGAGTAAAATCAATAGATAAAATTCAGTAAGTATCTAGAAAATATCAAGCGGGGAAGCATAAGAAACATTCAAATACTACTAGTAATATGGTATAAAACTAGTAATATGGTATAAAACCTAAGGAAACTAAATAACTATACTTGTTAAAATTGAATCTACATAGCCGGGCATGGTGGCGCATGCCTTTAATCCAAGCACTCAGGAGGCAGAGGTAGGAGGATCACCATGAGTTTGAGGCCACCATGAGACTACATAGTGAATTCCAGGTCAGCCTGGGCTAGAGCGAGACCCTACCTTGAAAAAAAAAAATGAATCTACATACTTTGCAAACAGCCATTTGATTACTGCTTTTTATTATTTAAAAAAATATTTTTATTTATTTATTTGAGAGAGAGAGAATGGGCTCACCAGGGCCTCATGCCACTAAATACAAAATTCAGACACATGTGCCACTTTGTTCATCTGGCTTTATATGGGTACTGTGGCACTGAACTCAGGCTGGCAGGCTTTCCAAGAAAGTGCCCTTAACCACTAGGCCATCTCTCCAACACTGATTACTGTTTTTATACCCAACATAAATACATATAATTATTCATCCAAAGACATGCACAAGAATATTCATAAATCCTAAAACTATAAAATAGTCCAGATGTTTATCTAAAATGAAATAAATTGTACTAATAATATATGTATAATGAAATTTCATAGAGCAAGGTAAGAAAACTATAACTAGATACAATATGAATGTTTCCAGAAAATAAGATGTTAGTGTGTAAATCAGAGGAAAAAAGGCATTTACTACACAGAAGAAAAAGAGGACTTCTGGGTAAGATGGCTGCATAGAAGTCATACCAATCCAGCCTAGGAAGGGATTTGAGCAAAACCACAGCAAAACACATTCTTTGTATGAAAAGTGAAGGTATAAAGGTTTTTATTGGTCACAGCAAAGAAGCAGAAGAGACTAAGATCTATCAGAAAGGAGGAAATTGGCCAGAATCCCACAGAGGAGCCTCACGGATATGTTCACCCACCCAGCACCCAGCTGCAGGAGCAGAGACCAAACATGGTGATTTTCCAACCTCAAAAGCCTCCTTACAAAGTCAAGAAACCTGAAAGGGAGACAGCAGAGATTAGATGAGGAGCTGCTGAAGGGGCACAAGTGGGACCAGCTGACTAGTTCCAGTACAATTCCAGGCATCCTGCACTTTCACATCCCCCAACTGACAGCTCTGTGACCCTCTGGAGAACACATTCAGCTCCTGATGTCAGGGCATCCAGCACAGCTGAAAAAAATACCAGATTCACAGCACAACGTGGAGGGATCAAGGTGGGCACTCAGCATTGGTGAGATTTGAATCCACCCCAAAAGGTAATGAGGCTGACCTAAGAGGGAAATTCTGAAAAAAATCTGAAAGAAATGGATGATTTGATTCATATGACTTACCAAAATTATATCAAGATGGGATAAACCATTTAAATAGACTTAAAACAAGTATGGAGATCCAAGCAGTTATAATAAGTCCCCCACCTAAAAAAAGTAGAGGCCCAGATGGAATCATTGGTGAATTTTACCAGACTTTCATGGGAGAACTAACACCACTGCTTCTCAAACTTTTCCATAAAATAGAAAAGGAAGGAATTCTACAGAACTCCTTCTAAGAAGCCAGCATCACCCTGACACCAAAACCAGACCTACACAGAACAAAAATATATATATATATATACAATTACAGACCAATCTCCCTCATGAACATATATGCAAAAATTCTCAACAAAATATTGGCAAGCAGAATACAAGAATATATCCAAGAGATCATTCATTCCAACCAAGTAGGCTTCATCCCAGAGATGCAGGGATGGTTCAACATATGCAAATCGATAAATATAATACACTATATAAATGGACTGAAGAACAAAAATCACATGATCATCTCAATAGATGCAAAAAAAAAAAAAAGCATTCAACAACATCCAACATCCCTTCATGGTAAAAGTCCCAGGAAAACTGGGAATAGAAGGAACATATCTCAACATTATAAAAGCTATTTATGACAAACCTACAGCCAACATAATACTAAATGGGGAAAAACTTGAAGCTTTCCCACTAAATTCAGGAACAAGACAAGGGTGTCCACTGTGCCCACTTTTATTTAATATACTACTAGAAGTCTTAGCTATAGCAATAAGGCATGAGACACTCATAAAAGGGATACAAACTACTAGAGAAAAAGGTAAGGGAAACCTTTCAATATATTGGCATAGGCAATGACTTGCTGAATATAACCCCAATTGCTCAGGAAATAAAAACACTGATCAACCCCTGGGATGTCATGAAATTACAAATCATTATTTGCAGATGATATGATTCTATACATAAAGGACCCTAAAGACTCTGCTAGCATAATTTTAGAGCTGATAAACACTTTTAGCAACATAGCAAGATACAAAATAAACACACAGAAATCAGTAGCTTTCCTATATGCTAACAACAAACATGTAGAGGATGAAATCAGGGAATCACTCCCATTCACAATTGCCTCAAAAATAAAAAATAAATAAATAAATAAATAAATAAATAAATAAATAACCTTGGAATAAACCTAACCAAGAAAGTGAAGGATCTCAGTCTGGAGGGATGGCTTAGCAGTTAAGGCATTTGCCTGCAAAGCCAAAGGACCCAGGTGCGATTCTCCAGGACCCACATTAGCCAGATGCACAAGGGGGCACACGCATCTGGAATTTGTTTGCAGTGGCTGGAGGCCTTGGGTCACTCATTCTCTCTCTCCCTCTCTCTCTCTCTCTCTCTCTCTCTCTCTCTCTCTCTCCATATATATCTCTTTCTCCCTTTTTTTCTGTCAAATAAATAAATAAAAATAAAATATTTTTAAAAGAGAAAAAGTAAAGGATCTCTACAATGAGAACTTTAAAACACTCAAGCAAGAAATTGCAGAAGGAAGTAGGAAATGGAAAGAAGTCCCAAGTTCCTGGATTGGAAGAATCAATATTGTGAAAATGTCCATCTTAAGCAACAAAAATAAGGCTGATGGTATCACCATACCTGATTTTAAGCTATATTACAAAGCCATAGTAACAAAAACAGCATGGTACTGGCACAAAGGCAGACACAAGGATCAAAATCAGTGGAAAAAAATAGAGGACCCAGATGTTAATCCAGGCAGCTACAGTCATCTGATTTTTGTCTGTTTGTTTGCTTGCTTTTCAAGGTAGGGTCTCTCTCTACCCCAGGTTGACCTGGAATTCACTATGCAGTCTCAGGGTGGCCTTGAACTCAAGGCAGTCCTAATACCTCTGCCACCCAGGTCTTGGGATTAAATGCATGTGCCACAACATCCAGTCCTCAACCATCAGATTTTTGACAAAAATATTCATTGGAGAAAAGATAGCCTCTTAACCAAGTGGTGCTGGGAAAACTGGATATCTATATGAAGAAGGATGAAAATAGATCCTTGTCTTTCTCCATGCAAAGAGTAAAGTCCAAATTGATCAGGGACCTTAACATCAGACCAGAAACTCTGAAACTGCTAGAGAAAAAGGTAGGGGAAACCCTTCACTATATCGGCATAGGCAATGACTTGCTGAATATAACCCCAATAGCTCATTAAATAAAACCACTAATCAACCCCTGGGATGTCATGAAATTACAAAGCTTTTGTATAGCAAAGGACACTGTGAATAGAGCAAAGAGACAACCTACAGAATGGGAGAAAATCTTTGTCAGCTACACATGTGACAGAGGATTGATATCTAGGTTATACAAAGAACTCAAAAAACAAAACAATCAGAAATAAAACAACCCAATTAAAAAATGGGCTATGGAACTAAATAGAGAGTTCTCAAAAGAAGAAATACAGTTGGCATATCAACATCCAAAAAAGTGTTTGACATCCTTAGCCATCAGGGAAATGCAAATTAAAACTACCTTGAGATTCCATCTCACTCCTTTCCGAATGGCTACTACCAAGAAAACAAATGACAATAAATGTTGTTGAGGATGCAAAAAAGGAGAACCCATCTACACTGTTTGTGGGAATGTAGTCTAGTACAGCCATTGTGGAAATCAGTGTGGAGGTTCTTGAGAGAGGTAAAATTAGGTTTACCCTATGATACAGCTACAGCAGTCCCAGGCATATATCCTAATGACTCTTCTCACTAGCTTAAAGATACTCACACAACCGTGTTTATTGCTGCTCTACTCACAATAGCTAGGAAATGGAACCAGCCTAGATGTCCCTCAGCAGGTGAATGGATAATAAAGATGTGGTATATTTATGTGGTTTTATGCAGCGGTAATGAAAAAATGAAATTATGAAGTTTACAAGGAAATGGATAGATCTGGAAAGGATTATACTAAGTGATGTAACCCAAGCCCAGAAAGCCAAATGCTGCATGTTCTCTCTCATATGGTGTATCCTACCTACAAATGTTTAGACTTGTGTGTGAGCTGGAACCAAAAATTGGTAGTAGAAGCCAGTAAGCTAGAAAAAGGCTATAAGAGAAAGAAAAGAGGGAAAGACTTTGGGGGATGATATTGTATATATGTAAGAAGAAGAACAGATTAGAGAGAGTGGAATGGCCTAAGTAAGGTCAGGAGAAGAGACTGAGTAATAGAAGGGTGGGGATAGGGTCAATCAAAATTCAAGATATTCTGAATAACACATAGGAAAGCTTGCCTACATTTTTAGATAATGGCTCAACCAGAAGCCATAGATTTCTACTAGAAAATTTTCAGTGCCTGGAATTGGATACCTTCCAGTGAGTTCCCAGAGGGTCCCTGTTCCTTCAAAACATTAAAGGCTATTGCCAAGGCTCTTGTTTTCCCATGAGTAACAGATGGTAACACCCTATTGCTGAAGACTTCATATTCCTGGGTGGCAAGGTCACTGAGAAATCAAGCTGGGGCTGAGCTGGAAACCTTCTCCCTGAGGACCAGCCAACTGCAAGCTGGAAAAAGCTGCACTGCATGAAGCCCTATGGGAGACAGAAGTCATCAGCGGTGAAAACAGTGAACACTGGAAGCCTCAAGTGTGGCCAGACAGGCCAAATGACCTAACAGGTGCAATAGTAGCATGTCTGCTCTGGAGAAAACCAACTGCTCTCTAATTGGACTGGAGGCCTGCTCTATGGGGGGAATACATGCCTAGTATTGAAAACCTAATTGAAAGCCTATGTCAGGGGAGGTCATGAGCCTTAGGGGTATAAAGCCTGCTCTTGTCTCATTAAATGCATATATTATGCTCAACAAACTGCTCTTTAAGCACTACACTTAATGTTCATATTAATATATTAATGCTACTCTCTCACTTTTGGTTATAGAAGCTTCTCTTTTCAGATGGCAGTGACCACCGGGATGACCCAAAAGGCAACATAGTGCTGAGAAGAAGGGACAGAAGGGTGTCCAGCACTAAAACATCTCTATCACACCCTCCAGGGCTCAAGGTCCATTGTGGAAGAGGTGGCAGAAAGAATGTAAGAGCCAAAGGAAGGGTACAACTCCTTACAATGCACTTGTCCAGACAGAAATTGGCCTTGACATCCATGACCTCACAGTGCCTAGAAATATCTTCACAAGACCCTCAGAATAGGAGAAAAAGATGATGACATCAAATTAAAAGAGAGACTAATGGAGAGAGGGAGGGGATATGATGGAGAGTGGAGTTGTGAAGGGGAAAGTGGGGGAGGGGAGGGAATTATGGTTTATTGTCTGTAAGTATAGAAGTTGTCAATAAAAAATTTACAAAGAAAAGAGAAAATGAGGAGAACCAGGAGAAGGATAATGATGATGGCAAAATTAGCCTATTCTTACTTCCACATCCAATGAAGATGGAGAAACAGGGAAGTAATTGAGTCTTCTATCTTAAACAGCTAACACACATGATAAAACAAATATTAGAATGATTGTTTTCAAGATACTAGGCAAAAAATACATTATAAATGATCCTTGAGAGATGAAAGCCCCAGATGTGCCCTACTCTCACCCAAGCTTAATGCTAGAAAGCTTTCAGGCCATGACTCAGGGAAGGACAGGTGGGCATCTCCCACCAAAATGGAGCTCAATGTCCAGGCAGGGAACACTGGCTGATGTTTGCAAAGCAGAGCCCTGTCGCATATTGCTAAACACAGGCTGAAACTGTGAGGAAGCTGACCTGGGCTGTTGAACATGGCAGGGGTCCTTGGGCTGTGGAGGTTGCAGCAGGCCTTATCTTCGGTAACCCACTCTGGCACCAGGGCTGGCCACTCCCTCCTTGTGAGGCCATAATGTGCCTCATCCCCACCCAGAGGCTCCTATGGAAAAGGGACCAATGGGCCACTCCTTCCTCTTCCAGAGCACCTGGACATCCATAGCCCTAAGGTTTCACTTTCCCCACAGTTCCATGACCTTGTGGCCAGCTGCCCAAGAGACCCTTTTATGGTAGTAAAAGTCTCTCTGCAGATGCAGCCATCTGATATGTGACTCAAGTCATGTAGCTTTTCCTGCCACTTCTGCTATCTCCCTTGTAACTTCTCCTTCACAACTTCTGCTTTCCAACACCAGCCAATTAGGTAGTGACCCATGAACCTATGTATCCAATCACCTTATGATCTGTATATGCCTTCTCAACCTTTATCAAATGTTTATAAACCCACTCCCCTTTTGAATAAATGAGTGCTGTCCATCAGACGGTCTCCCAGCTTTTTTCTTCCCGTTGCACCCATAACCACAAGAGACCCTGCTCCACAGTTGCCCAAATGCCTCTGGGGAGCCAGTACACAATGGCCCCTTGAGGAACCAGGGACCCACAGCTGGTGCCTGAACAGGAACCCTCCAAGATGCGCTGGGGGTAGGTGAGTGCTCCCCCAGAGGGACAATCATCATCTAGGGGGACATCGATGCCCAGTTTTGAGGGCTCCACGTTTTGAGGGTTGGCAGGATCTTTCCTTTTCCTCCTTTAAGTTTGCAACATCATGTAGGGCCCTATATGGTGAACAAGCAACTGATGTCTTTTAGCCAAGGCTACCCTTGTCATTGACTGAAGGCTCCTAGCCCTCTGTATGGACCCTGACAGCCCAGCTAGGGCATTGGCAACAACCCCCTAGCTATCTCTCTTAAAAACAAAAACTGGTAACACATTGACCATTTAAAAGCCTTTAGGTTGGTCGCTAGACTCTTAAATTTGCAGACAGGCTTGCATTTGGGCCTTTGGGGGTTCCCCACCCCATGTTGCCCTCTGTTCTTGGCATTTCCATTCTCCTTTATGTCATGGGCAATATTGCCTCCCACCAAAAGGAATCACTGATTCATGCATTAAGGTCTTTCCTGAAAGCTAGGGGAATTAAGCTCTCCCAGAGAGAGGCTATCTCCTTCTGGGAAGAAGTCCTCCAGATCACCCCCTGGATTCTTTCCGTGGATTCCTATGACCCAGACAAGTGGACCTGCATAGCTTATTTAGCCAGGAGACTGGAGGTTCAGGAAGGAAACCCCCCTCCCTCTCTTTTTACCCAATCATAGCAGCTGTTAGGCAATGCATTGCCCCCCCCCAAGTCCTGTTCCACACAAAAATCAGACAATGATTCTGATGAGGAGAGTCCCGAGGACAGCCAGTGGCAGACCTCAGTTCCCTTGAAAAAACAATATAAGAAATTAGAAAAAAGAGACCCCAAACTCCCCTACACCTCCTCCCCTTTATCTGCCTTTACCACCATACCCGCCTCCTGATCTGGACTGCCCCCCTCCAGACTCATGTTACACAGACCAAAAGAATACCAACATGATAAACTCCCTGGCCAGGACCCCCCCTCCATTTCCCCACACACTCACGATCATACAACAGCTATGTGAGGCCCAAGATAACAATAGAAAGGCATTCAATCAGGAAGTAGCAGCCTTTCCTGTTAATGTTAAACCAACTCAGGCTCGGCCTCTAGACTTGTACCCCTATCAAGCCAATGATCTTAAAGGACTCAGACAGGCTGTTAGGGAGGATGGGATCCATGCGCCATGGACTAAGTCTATCTTCCAGAGCCTATGGGGCTCCATTAATACCATCCAGGACTGGCATGATATCTGCTGTCCTCATTGCCTAGTCCTCTGTTCCTTCAATGGGAAGCACTCTATAGAGACGAATGTCTCCAACAAATAAAAATAAACCAAAATCAACAAAACATTCCCTGGGAGTTTGATGAATTATTCAGACAGGGCAATTTCTTCACAGGCCTTCACCAGGCCCAACAGCCCCCAGGGTTCTATGACCAAGTTCGCCTCTGTGCCCTCCAGGCATGGGATAGAATAACCACCCTCCCCAAACACCCAGGACAATACCTCTTCCTTACTGTCTCTTAGTCAAAAGCCACAAGAGACTCTCTCTGACTTTACATTAAGGACAAAAACCAACTTAGAGAGAAAAATCCCTGACCCAATGGCCAGGGACCTCCTTCTCAAAAGCATGATTTGGGAAGGTATGACTTCGGAGTGTAGACTAGCCTGTCAGGGCCTTAAGGATGAACATTATGGTAAATGGATGGTTGCTATTCGGGATATCAGAACTACTTCATACAAGGCTGCCTCTTTAGCACAGGCCTTTGCAGTGGCCTTGAAAATTAAAGGCAAATGCTTTAATTGCAGAGAAGAAGGACACTGGAGAGGGGAATGTCCTCAACATCAGGCAGCTAAAGGCAGCCCCCCTCCAAAAATAGTCTGTCCTAGATGTTGCAAAGGGTATCATTGGAAAAAAGACAGTTGCTCTACTTATGACAATGATGGAAAAGCCCTGGAGCCTTTAAACTTCAATAGGGGAAACCCTCAGTCCTGCCAATAAGAGGGAAAACCCATAATAAACAATGGGTAACAAGTATCCTAGAGGGGGCCCACCCAAGGCAAGCCTTAAAGGTCAGAGGAAAAATTTTCAAATGTCTAATCGATACTGGAGCAGATAAGACAATTCTAAAGCAATCTGAAGTTCCCCAACACTGGGAATTAGTTCCCAGGCCCAAATTAATGGGGATAGGTCATCTTTCATAGGCATATGTTACCAGGAAACCTTTAAGTGGAAGGACCCAAATGGAACTACAAGTCTCATCCAACCCTTAGTGGACTATGTAACAACCAACCTGTTAGAGAGTGACATTCTTGAAGCCCTAGCTAGATATTGCCAGTAATATAGAGGGAGAATGCATTGAGATGGAAGACTATGAGAGATACCTTCGCCAGTGTCACCCCCAATCCTAGTGGTCACTGTTAAGTGCAAAACTCTCTGCTAGAATGGTGCTCTGATGAGCCAACCTGGGTTGAACAGTAGCCTTCCCAAGGGAGAAATTTGAAAACTTAAATCAGTTAGTAACGGAACAACTCCAACTTAAACACATCCGCCCCTCCCTGAGCCCATGGATCACTCCTATGTTTGTAATTTGAAAGGGGTCAGGAGGATGGAGGTTACTATAAGATCTTTGGGCCATCAATAAGGCCATGGTCATTTGGGGCACCCCTCAAAGAGGACTGCCCATGGTGTCGGCCATTCCAGCCAATACTCCCTGCCTTACTATTGATATTAAGGATCATTTCTTTTCTATCCCCCTGCACCCTCCAAGACTAACAACGTTTTGCATTCTTGGTCCCCTCCATCAATAATGCAGGGCCTGCCAAACTCTTTGAGTGGATGGTTCTGCCCCAAGGTATAGCTAATAGCCCCACTATAAGCCAAGAAGCAGTTTCTACAGCATCAAGACCAAATTTAGATCAAGTCCTTAATATTATCATTATATGGATGACATCCTAGTGTGGAAAGACTCCTCCACCTCACCAGCCAAGCTAAGGGATCAATTAATACCTCCTCTCATTGAGGCAGGACTCAAAATTGCCCAAATAAAGTCCAACTTATTCCACCTATAACTTTCCTGGAGATAGAACCCTCCTTCACCTCTGCCCATCCTCTAAAACCCATACTCTTCTTTCCTCATATTGGCCTCATTTCAGAGCTTTCTGGGGAACCTGAATTGGCTCCAGCCATGGCTCCCTGTCCCCAACAGTGATTTACAACCCTTATTTGACATGCTAAAAGGTGACAAAGACCCACCCTCCCCGCACCTCCTAAGCCCAGAGGCAAAGCAGGCATTAACCAAGATTAATAAATATTTTCTGATATGGCACTTGCCTGGTACTCACCAGACAAGCCAATTCAGCCTATGATATTTAACTCTTCAACCATCATGGGAATGTTATACCAACCCCAAGGAGTCCTGGAATAGCTGCACACTTCCATTGGCAGTGCCCCCCACATATTAACAGAGATTGATGCCCTCAGAGCCATGATCAAACCAGGCAAGACTGGGCTCTCCAAACCTTAGGCAGACAACCTGACACTATCATAACCCCCTTCTCCCTCACTGGTATACAATGGCTATTGAGGAACCACTCCCAATTTGCAATCAGCCTAATAGGCTTCCCTGGTCAAATTGACAACCACTACCCTGATGAAAAATGGATTCTTGCAACACCCCTTTTAAAATGGCTCCCACCCACCTTTTTTCAAGAAAACCAATTTCTGGAGCCACCCCCATTATTATAGATCTTCCTACAGGACAAACCCAAACCTATTTGGATACTGGCCAGAAATGTCCGATTCAATCCCACCGACCAAGGAGATGGCTCGTCTGACACTGAAATGGAAGCATCCCCCTCACTGGTGTTGTGGGAAACAGAAAAGGAAGGTCTTCCAGGAGAAAAACATTCTGACCTGGGGCTAAACGAGGAGTCATGCTGGTACAAAATTCACAACAGTCTCTGTTACCAGAGACCCTGTTTATATCCTCACTTGCTATCCTGACCTTAGGAGTAGCACAGGCTCAACAAGCATATTGGGGTTATGTACATGACCCCTCTCTAGCTAGGGCTGCTCTTTGGGAAAAACCCCTATCCAGGATATTTTCCAATGCTAGTCAAAATGACTGAATCCTGGTATTCCAGCTTTGGAGCTCAAGTGTTCTAGCAGCTCAACAGATTGATGACACAAAAAAGAAGATTCACAGAATGGCTAATTGTGGGGATCATTACTACAATCTCCATCATCACCTCTTCCACCATGGTAGCAACATCCCTAGCACAATCAATGATGACAGTTGAACATGTTAATGGAAGAGCTAAAAATGTATCTCAAGGCCTTTCATCACAGGTAGATAATGATTAAAAGGTGTTAATCCGATTAGATGCTCTAGAGGATGCTTTTATGTATCTAGGAAGATGGGTTGCCAATCTGACAGCTCAAATGCAGTTGGTCTGTCATGCAAATTATCAATTATATGTGTTACTCCTTCCCTTTACCCTACAATGGGACTGCCACTGAATGGTAGAGAACTGAAAACCATATTCAGGGTATTTGGAATCATGATAATATCAGCATAGATTTCCAAAGTTTACAAAAGGAAATATCTGTTATTTTGCATAGTCACTTGTTTTCTGGTGATCCTGCTAAGGTGGCTAAAGGGTTTTTTGATGCCTTACAGAATACATTAAAAAATTATCTCCCAAGCAGTTTCTCTCTCAGCTTTTCATTTGGCTAGTATTGGTGTCAGGCATCCTGCCACTACTCTTATGCATAATGCCCTGTATATGTAAATTAGGCTCAAACAACATAGACAAATCATGACCAGTCAGGTCCTTGTATACCATCTAGCTCTAACTGGACCCACTTTAAGCCACAAGAAACTTATCCAAGATGCCCCATTTTAAAAACAAAGGGTACTTTTCTGGACAATGGAACACTCAGAAGCCATAAATTGTTACTAGAAAATTTTCAGTGCCAGGGATGGGATACCTTCCAGTGAGTTGCTGGCCAAGGAGGTCATAGATACCCCCAAAACATTACAGGCATTGCCAAGGCCCTTGGTCTCCCACCAGGAATAGATTGTAAGATCCTATTGCTGAAGACTCCACATACTTGGGCTGCAAGGTTACACTGCAAAAGATGGCATTGAGCATAGTAAAGAAACATTCAACCAATACAATATTTAAATAAGGCAAACATCAAACTCTGTAGCTCAGAGTCCAACAACTCTAGTCAGTGACAAATCTCCAAGTCCAACAATTCTAACCAGCAACAAGTCTCAGAAGTTCCAATTCTACCCTGTAGTTAGGCTACTTAAAGTCCTGAAAAACTTCATCCAGTGCTGGCAGCTTTCCTAAGCAGCCATCTTGTGGTCCCAGCTTCTCCACTGGGTCTCCACTGCAACCCATGGTTCATCCTCATGGGTCTTCACTGCAACCCATGGTTCACTGTCCATAGTTCTTACCATTCAGGTTCATCATCTTTTCAGTATAAGTGTTTAGTCCATTATAGTTCTTTTGAGGTGTCTTTTCTGTATTATTCATTGGACAGGATATTTTAACATCATTGGGATTGACTAAAAACTATGGGGACTTTTAAAGTTCTGAATTTTGTTTTATATCATGGTGGTTTGATTCAGTGTTTATTAAACATAGGTGTTCTGAATGCTAGGTTCCTAGATGATAGAGATTTGGGGTGTAGCCATTGTTTTAGGAATAGAACCAGCTTTCAATGGTGTTTTGTCAATGTTGACTGACAGGTTTTGCTATCCCCTTGTCAATGTTTGGCATACTTTCCTGTTGCTGTTGTATATCTAATATTGGTGAGGAGGCGATATCCACCCTCTACTCATGCCATCATTTTTCCCCTGCCATCATGGAGCTTCCCCTCGAATCTATAAGCCAAAATAAATCTTTTCCCCCATCCCCCAAAGCTGCTCTCAATCAGGTGTTTTCTGCCAGTAATGCAAACCTGACTGAACAAATGGGTTGCTATTACATTCTAGTATAAAATATTCAGGACTACTAAACTCAAAAGTTATTTCTTCTAATAATATCTACCATTTGCAGATGTCATCTGGCCCTTTCTGTATAAGCCTATGTTGTAGACAGCTTCAGGTTCGCTGAGATGAACTTCCAGACCAGGCACAGTTATGGAGGAAGGGATATTATTTATTGAAGCTTACAGATCCAGGGAAGTTCCATAACGGCAGAAGCCTGCTCTCACAAGGCCAGGCAGAGAGCAAAAGCCAACCAGCCACCACAGCACACAGAGCAAAACTACAGCCAAAAGGTCACACAGCACACCTCAGGAACTCCTGCTAGGCACATTTGCATATCTTTACAATGGAATCTCAAACCATCACCACACCTTAAGACCGGGGCCCCAGTGACCTTGCCTCTAGCAAGGTGATTGCAGATGCAAACTATAACTAAAAAAAACACTGAATATATTGGGGACATATATTCAAACTACCACATTCCGCCCCCTGGCCCCCAATATATTTAGCTCCTGGCCCCCAATAGATTTATAACTATCACACATTGTAAATTGTACTCAGTCCAATTTCAAAGGTTCTCACAGTCTTGATCAACTTAAGATAGTGAGTCCTGTAAAATCAAACAAGTTAAATACTTTCAACATGTAAAGGCACAGAGTAAACATTTTAACTGTATAAGGAATAGCAAGGAGAGACTAAAACAATGCAAACTCAATCACCATCAGCCATCATCAAACTTCTGCAGTTCAAGTTCAATATAACCAGAGACTAACAGTCTCCATGTTTTACCAATTCCGCCCCTCCAGCTGGGCAGAGTCGCCAGGGAAAACTTTCATCCCAGTTCAACACTGCACTCCATGGTAGTCCTTTTGCACAGTCCTGGTATATCCAAAACATCTTCAGGTCTCCATGCAACCCACAGTCCATCTTCCAAAGGCTCTTCCAGCCTATTCCTGAGGGTCTTCATGCCCTGCTTCATGCCGCATCTCAGCAGCGGCTCCTGGAACCGTGTGCAACTCATGACCATTCTATGCATTTTTCATATTTCCAAAACTAATACCAGGTGTGCAGGACACAGCCATATTCTTAATCCAGGGACAAAATAAATCAGAGCCTTGAAAAGCAGGTTCCTTCTCCAGTAAACACTCTTTCCAAAAGTTTGCATTTCTAACAGTCTTTCCTCAGGCATCCTCTCCATTGTTTTAATGTAAATCAAGTCAGGCCACCTTCCTTCCACCTTCCTTAAGATTGCTAATGTGTAGACAATAGCAGCTTAACCAGTCTCAGTGCCTCTACTTTTAGCTTGCTTCAGGTTTTCCAACTCAAAAATCTTAAAATTTCAGTCCGATATCTTTAGCCAAGCACATCAGTCCATTACAAATTTAACCTTGATCAAACTTTCCGGACCTGGATAGCAGAACGTAGCCATCCCTTATGCCAGTAGCCCAGTTCCAACAAAGTCCTCTGCCATCTTTCCTTCCCCTTAGAAAGCTCATAAGCCAAGCCTCGAAGTTCAATACTGTCTGCACTTAGCATTCTCAAACTCTCATCAGAATAGTCCATAAAACTTGGCTTACCATTCCAGAAGGCATCTTCAGTTGCAAGCACCAAGTCCATGCCCATTCCTCCAAAACAAAGGTTCCAAAAGACGAACATCCACACGATCTGGTTCATCTCACCCCACACTCCTCGGTACCACTTTACTGTTGCAGACAGCTTCAGGTTCGCTGAGATGAACTTCCAGACCAGGCACAGTTATGGAGGAAGGGATATTATTTATTGAAGCTTACAGATCCAGGGGAAGTTCCATAACGGCAGAAGTCGCGGCCTGCTCTCACAAGGCCAGGCAGAGAGAGCAAAAGCCAACCAGCCACCACAGCACACAGAGCAAAACTACAGCCAAAAGGTCACACAGCACACCTCAGGAACTCCTGCTAGGCACATTTGCATATCTTTACAATGGAATCTCAAACCATCACCACACCTTAAGACCGGGGGCCCCCAGTGACCTTGCCTCTAGCAAGGTGATTGCAGATGCAAACTATAACTAAAAAAAAAACACTGAATATATTGGGGGACATATATTCAAACTACCACAGCCTAAAAGGATTAGGACTCAGGAAACTAGACAAATAAAGGAAGGCAGAAAGAAAAGAAACAAACATATGTTGATTCTTTGGTCACTGAAATTTCTGCAATAAAGTACTGCTTTCTGATCTAGCAGTTTTAAGTCTTCTGCTGGCCTCCTTGAAGCTGCAAACTACATTTTTAGCTAGAAAATTGGATAAAATTTCCGAACATTCCAAGATCTTGACTTCTGAGACATTTTCAAGCACCAATGCCCAGTTTCAGTCAGTTTCATGGAACCATGAACCTCTGGCAGAGGGCTATGGGCCTTTGCTGTTTCAAAGTTCCCTCTCCCCACCCCAAGACAAATCTTTGGTACAATCAACTAAAGAAATCTGTGAAGCTGGGCGTGATGGTGCACACCTTTAATCCCAGCACTAGGGAGGCAGAGGTAGAAAGATGTCCGTGACTTCAAGGCCACCCTGAGACCACATAGTGAGTTCTAGGTCAGCCTGGACTAGAATGAGACTCTACCTCAAAAAAACAAAAAACAAAAATGAAAGAAAGAAAGAAAAGAAAGAAAGAAAGAAAAGAAAAGAAATCTATGAAACAGTGTTTGCGTTTGAGACCCTCAAAACTCTGAGGAAGAAATCAACTATAAAGAAGCATTTCACACAGAAGAGCAGATATAGACAGAAAGCTTTTTTTAAAAAACATGAGATTTTTTTGTTGTTGTTGTTGTTGTTTTTCGAGGTAGGGTCTCACTTTAGCCCAGGCTTTACTATGTAGTCTCAGGCTGGCCTTAAAACATGGGATTCTTAAGGCCAGGATAGAAAGATATAAAGCCAAAAGGTGCTTATTATGGAAGACATTTAAAAGAGTAATATCTAGCTGGGTATGGTGGCACCCGCCTTTAATCCCAGCACTTGGGAGGCAGAAGTAGGAGGATCACTGTGAGTTCACAGCCACTCTGAAACTACATAGTGAATTCCAGGTCAGCATGGCCTAGAGAGTAAGACCCCACTGAAAGAAAGAAAGAAAGAAAGAAAGAAAGAAAGAAAGAAAGAAAGAAAGAAAGAAAGAAAGAAAGAAAGAAAGAAAGAAAGAAAGAAAGAAAGAAAAAGAGAAAGAAAGAGAAGAAAGAAAGAGAAAGAAAGAAAGAAAGAAAGAAAGAAAGAAAGAAAGAAAGAGAGAGGAAGAAAGAAAGAAAGAAAGAGAAGAAAGAAAGGAAAGAAAGAAAAGAAAGAAAGGGAGGAAAGAAAGAAAGAGGGAGGGAGAAAGAGAAAGAAAGAAAGAAAGAAAGAAAGAAAGAAAGGGAGGGAAAGAAAGAAAGAAGGAAAGAGGAAGAAAGAAAGAAAGAAAGAAAGAAAGAAAGAGAAAGAAAGAAAAAGAAAGAAAGAAAGAAGAAAGGAGGGAGGGAGGGGGGAAGGGAGAGAGGTAGGGAGGGAAGGAGGCAGGGAGGGAGGGAAGGAGGGAAGGAAGGAAGGAAGGAAGGAAAGAAGGAAGGAAGGAAGGAAGGAAGGAAGGAAGGAAGGAAGGAAGGAAGGTATATTTAAGTCAGGAATGGTAGCACATACCTTTAATCCCAGCACTCAGGAGGCAGAAGTAGGAGGATCACTGAGTATGAGGCCACCCTGAGACTACATAGTGAATTCCAGGTCAGCCTGGCCAAAAGCAAGACCCTATCTCAAAAAAAAAAAAAAAAGAAGAAGAAGAAGAAGAAGAGGAGGAAAAAAAAAAAAAAAAGTAAGTAGAAGAAGAAAGAAAGAAAGAAAGAAAGAAAGAAAGAAAGAAGAAGAAGAAAGAAAAGAACGAAAAATATATTTAATGGCCACATGAGCCCATTGATACAAAAGACAGAATTTCCCCACCCCACCCCCAAGAAGGCTAGGATCCTGGAAACTGTGACAACGTATCTTCTCAAGCTGAAAACACAGAATTCATTGTAAAAATGCTGGAGAACACCTTCTAAAGTTAGGACGACAGGATTAAGTTGTTAAGTAAAATAAACCTCATAATTTGAAGGGTGCAATATCTGGATCAGCACACTAAAATACTCCAGAGTGACTGGTCCCTGGATGCACATGCCACAGACAGGGGTGGAATTAGGAATGGAAGGACAAAGCACAGCTCAGAGATGTGAAAACAGAACCAGGCAGAAGCAGAAGGATCCAGAGTTAAGATATGATCTGCTGAGAGAATAATTGTCTTGTCTCGAATGTAATGTAGATTACAAGTATTTGACAAGGAGATACTTTGGCAATTCTAGAAAATATCACTATCAGCATGTACATGAACATGAAGAAACAATGTAGAAACTTAAAAATCTCAAGGGGAAAAGACCATTAAATGAAGCATGCAGAGGATTTCAATTGTGAAATCTATCTGGTATCTGGGAAATTCATCAGTTATCTATGTGATTCTCACACTGGTGATAGGTTAGATTTGCCAGTCATTGGGTTTCTAGGCTTCAGCAAGTGTTATCAAATAGAAATAGAAAGATACAGCATGAAAAAATGCCTGCTCACAGAACACTATCCCTAAATAGAATCCATTCATTAATCTCTGAGGAGCCAGTTGTATACATCTTAGAGGGAAAACAGAAATCAAAGGGTCTGAGTATCAGAAGGAAGAGAAAGCACTTGTAATAAACCTAAGCAGGCAAAGTCATGACCATTATAATTGTTAAAATTGGGAAAAGTAGAGTACATGGGTACATACATACCCTTGTTAATTCTGTTCTTGAGAATTTGAAAATGCATATTAGGAGAGATGTCAAACTTTCAAGTTCATGAATTGTGTTAACTTTCTGTCACTGTGACAAAATACCTGAGGTGATCAACTTAAACAGAAGAAAGGTTTATTTTAGCTCATTGTTTTGGAGATTTTAATCTATGGTTGGTTTCTTTCCATTTGGACCTCTAGTAAGACAGTGTATCATGCTGGGCATATGGTTAAGGAAACTTAACCTTAGGACAGCCAGAAAAAAAAAAAAAAGAAGAAGAAAAAAAAAGAAGAAGAAGAAATAAGAATGACACCAAACTTCCAATATCCCCTTCAAGGGCACATCTCCAGTGACCTCCCACTAGACCCTACCCTTTCAAGATCCCATAACTTCCCAGTGGCACCATGGACTGAGCACCACACATTTAACACATCAGCCTCTGAGGGGACATTCCACAGATTGAAAAAATGTACTTGAAATTATGAACAGGAGCCATGGAATACAAACCAAGAAATATATCTTCATCTTTTTTCTCTAAATATATGACTAACATTTTGGCAACACAAAGTTCAAGGTTCTAGGACCATTTCTTCCTGGATATACTATTATAGACGAACAGTTGGTCCATTTCTCAAATGTATGAATGTAGAATTGGTTGTCAGTTGTTTGGTTTTATTAACTCCTTGGGTGTTTTTTCCTTACAGCAAGGTTATGGGAGACTTAACTGTTTCAACTGATATAGTGAAGCACATTGCCCACAGATGGCTAAAGGAAGTCTAACTCGACATAGGTATCAGAGAGAGAATTAGAAGTTGTGTATGAATCAAATGATTTTAATTTTAACTTAAGCAATGTAATTTGATTTGGAACTTGAAATCCATGAACTCTCCCTGAAGTCTTTAGAGTTAGAATATATACATTTGTATTCAAATTTGGGACTCCATGAACTGGTAGGGGATCAGTATAGTATCTTAATGTGCTAATCAATCTGATTGCAAAACTCTGACAAGCAACTTTGGGCATTGCCATCCTAGCTGCAAGATGTTAACTTGTGACTGATTTTTAGAGGCTCCTGTGTACTGAATCTACACTGTTAAGTAGCAGTTTCAAGATGGCTCAACAATTGGTAAGAGGGGAGAGTCCTCAAAAAGAGGTAGTCTGTCTCAAAGACTTCATCTTTTCCTACCAAGGACAAGCCATAGTTATGATTGAGCATAAGTTTAATGGTTATACTCAATGGATTACAGCAACAACAACAGTGACAATCCATGCAATAGAACCATAGGAGAGTATTTTGGTCACTGCAGGCTACTATAACAAAATACCACAAAGAACAAAAGTTATTTCTTGCAATTATGGAAAGTCCAAAGTTAAGGCAGCTAGCAGGTTCAGAGTCTGATAAGGGCCTGATTCCTTTCAGATAGCCTTCTTCCTGCTGTAATCTCCCATGCACAAAAGCAAGGGATCTCTCTAAAGCCTCTGTTGGAAAAACAAACCTCACTGTGAGTGCTCTGGCTCCTGATGTCCTACATCCTAATACCACAAGTACTTCAGCATGTGAATTTGGGGCAAACATGAACATTCAGGCCATAGTGCAAAGGAAGGGGAAACTCAGCACATGGTTGGGTTGATAAATATGGGGGCAGGAACTGGGCAAGCAGAACTGAAACCCTTCCCCTTGCTGTCTCCCTTTCAGGACAATGCACTGAAGATGTAACACAATTCTCACACTGCTAAAATTTTACAGCTCTGTCCTCTGGGATGTGATTTGCCAGAACCCAGATAGGCTTGTGGTTGGAAAAAATCTGCCTTTTTATGAACTAAGTATTTATGGGGTTCAATATCTTTGCCACACACCCACCAAGTGTCCCAAGACATCCAGAAGAAACAAAGCTAACATCCAAATCCTCCCCCAGCAAGACTTATCCGTCCATCTCAGCTGAGCCAGAGAGAGAATTCATAAGGATGGTATGTACTGTTCCTCTCCAAACCCGAAATCTCTTTGATCTCAAAGCCCAACCTAACCCTATTGCCTCACAGAAGACAGTTTGGTAACCTACCTAAACCAAGCAGATATTTAATTGCTAGTCCAATGCAATTACGACCGGAATGGACAGAATTTACTGAAATCATGCGTAGGATTTAGTAAGAGGTTAACACATCATGGGGGCAGAGAAAGAACCTGAAAAATTATAATGCTACCATTAATAAACATGAGAAAAGAGAAGGAGAATATCATCCTAATATTACTAGTGCATCAGGGTTACAAATGTTTACTTAAGTGTTCTGAGTTAATTGTACACAGATGAAAGGACTTGGGAAGCACTTTGCCAACTACCCATTGTCTATGGCCAGACACACCAGGAGCAAGAGCAGTAACATGTGACATATAGTAGAATACAAGCTCTGTGACACAGACCTTTATTTACAGCCATCAATGGCAAAATGCTTACTCCACAGTCGAACATCAGGTCTTCCCACAAGTCTCCAGAATTCTCCATCCCTGTGTTCCAGGTTTCTCATCCCAGAGAGCTTTCCTCCTGGTTTCCTTCCTAACCCTCTCCAGTGGATCTTGGCTTCCTAAAAGCACTCACCTTTAACATCACAACTTTCCTCTGATAAATCAGCCCAACAACTTTATCCTTTCTGTATCTGCATCTGTCCTCCTGACCTGACATCACACACCATCTAGAATCCTTCCTAGAAATGTCAGAGCCCTTTGGATAATGATGAATGAGGCTGTGAGCACAGATGGAAGTTTTTACAGGGGAAACTACAGGGCAAAACTTGAATTCATGCATTTGACTAGTCACAATTCTGATAAAAATAACAATTCAAATGTTGAATGTTTACTACATATAATGACCTATACTGAGCATCCATCCTTAAATGGGCTATTTCATTTGCTCCAATAGTTCTTTGAGTTTTTATTCCTACTGAACACATATGGACCCTAATGCTTAGGGGATAAATATTACAACTAGATGAAGGGTCATCTTGAAGTAAGGATTCTTGATGCTCTATGTAGCCTTTAGGATGTGACAACCATATTTTTCTCATTTCTATCAGCTTTTTAAAATATTCCATTTTGGGCTGGAGAGATGGCTTAGTGGTTAAGGTGCTTGCTGTTGAAGCATTAAGGACTGGGGTTCAATTCTTCAGGTCCCACGTAAGCCAGATGAAAATGGTGGTGCAAGCATCTGAAGTTCATTTGCAATGGCTAGAGGTCCTGGAGCAACCATTCTCTCCCCCCTTCTCTTCTCTTCCTGTCTAATAAGTAAATTATGCATATAAAATTCTCTAAAATAACTATGGCCATTCCATCTATCTGGTACTAACTTCTCTTTCCATTGGAGAATTTACTTATCTTTTTCAGATGGATAACGAACCTGAAAGGAGGATCAGCCTATCACAACTCACCAGGGCCCCAGCTGAAACCATACAGTAATGCGGGGAAAAGGCAAGAGTACAGCTTTCTTGGTGATCATGACACCAGAAAAAGGCTGAAGGAGATAAACACAGAGAACGTCCAACTCCTACTAAGCCAAATATCCAGAGACACAGAGGCTCCCAAAACCTCATCACTGAAGTAGAACTAAAATGACCCCAATGTGGCTCAGAGAAATTCATGGAAGAGGGGGCGGAAAGAGTGTTAGAGCCACAAGTTGGGGCATTATGCACAGAGACTTGGCCTATCCCCCGTAATTCTTGACTACCCCCACAATGCATGACCCACATTCCCCATTGATGAGGGTCCCTTTGGAAGAGGGAGGACAGGGAGGAGGATAATGTAGTCACCAATATGAATGTAAAATTCAAATAATATAAATAAATAAATAAATAAATTATAAAAATAATTAATTAATTAATTAAATCTTTTTTTGGAGAGGGAGAGGAAGACAGATAGATGGGCGCGCCAGCAGCCTCTCAGCTGCTGTGAATGAAATCCAGATGCGTGCATCCCCTTGTGGTCATGTGCGGCATTGCGCCCTTGCATCACCTTGCATCTGGCTAAACGTGGGACCTGGAGATTGGAACCAGTGTTCTTAGGCTTAGGAGGCAGGCACCTTGACCGCTAAGCCATCTCTCCAGCCCTTAAATCTTTTTTAAATGTTCCATTTTTTCAATATTTTCTCATGAAAAATATCAGGTATTTAAAATTATGTTAGACATATATATGCACATATCCCCACTTACATTGCAATGATACATTGTCAGCACTCAAATACTTTTTGTTCATTTGACTTATAATATAAAGAAAACAGATCTGGAGCTCTAAACCTCCAAATCAACATCTCCAGATTTCCTTGCTTCTATACCTCTTATGGTATACCCCCCATTCCAGCTAAGGCCACAACATTAACTTAGATCTACTCTTTTTCAGTCTGTTCAGGCAAATCTCCTATTAATTGCTTCTTGAAAAAGCGTTCTCACTATGAATCGTGTCACTACATGACTACTAACACACCTGCCCTAGTGCTTTATCATTTAGACCTCAAGTATCACAAAAACATTGTAAATGGACTCTGGCTTAAGTGTCCAATAATATATTCAACACACTCTAAATCCTCCAGTGGATTCTCATTACACTTTGATCAAATTATGCCTTCTATGTCTCTAGTATAATGTCCTACTGACTTGCTAATCAAGATTCACTTTCAACCTGCTTCACTTCAAATACCCTGGATATATTTATATTTCTCTTAAGTGAACTGTGAGTAACCAATAATGTAAAAATGTGATTATCATCACTTACTAATTATATCTGTGATAAGGTAAATTAAGATAACACAATTTTAATTCAGTAAGTACAAAACAAAATTAAAAGATTAACAACACAATGTTGTTAAAGATGTAGGAAAGGAAGCATTTTAATTCATTGACAAAAAATTGTTTTATGGGGCTGGAGAGATGGCTTAGCCATTAAGGCACTTGCCTACAAAGCCAAAGGACCCAGGTTCGATTCCCCAGGACCCACGTAAGCCAGATACACAAAGTGGTGCATGTGTCTGGAGTTCATTTGCAGAGGCTGAAGGCTTGGGTGTGCCCATTCTCTCTCTCTCTCTCTCTCTCTCTCTCTCTCTGACATATAAATAAAATTAAATTTAAAATTTGTTTTCCTATTTGAAAAGCTATGTCTATCAAAAAACGCTAGGATTTTCTCTATAGATATTATTAAACAATGAAACAAAAAATATATTCAAATTCATTTATTAAATGTGCAATTAAAAGTACTCCCTATGGGCTGGAGAGATGGCTTAGCAGTTAAGGTACCTGCTTGCTAAGCCTAAGTACATCCATTCAATTCTCCAGGTCCCACATTTAGCCAGACGTAAAGTGACAGCAAGGGCACAATGCCACACTTGCTCACAAGGTGGCACACGAATCTGGAGTTTGTTCACAGCAGTCGAGAGACCTTTGGTGTGCCCATTCTCTTTCTCTCTCTCTGTCTCTATCCAAAAAAAAAAATAAATAAAAATACTCCCTAGTCCCAGTGTCCTATAGCTCAATAGGATAACTGTTGATAATAATGTACTGTATATTTCCAAAAAGCTAAGAGAAATGTTTCTGAATGTTTTCAGCACCAGGAGATACACGTCTTTACCTTGATTAGAACATTACACAATACACTTATCAAACATCTCATTTTATCCCATGAATATGTACAATTTTTATGTGTCATTTTAAAAATACTGTCTGGGCTGTGGAGATTGCTCAGTGATTTACAAAGGTACTTGCTTACAAAGCCTGCTCACCCCTGGTACCCCATAAAGCCAGATGCACAAGTGGTACATGCAATTAGTTTATTTGCTGTGGCAAGACACCCTGATTTGTCTATTCTTTCTCCTCCTCTCTAATAGATAAATAAATAAATGAAAATATTTTTAAATACTACTTACTTAACTAGTTAGAAAATTATGACACCTCTATTCAGTGGCATACTTCATTTCTGAAAATATATATATGCATGTGTGTGAGTGTGTGTGTGTGTGTGTGTGTGTGTGTGTGGTTTTTATACATATACATTTGATTGGACTTTATGTACTGACAAGGAAACACATTTATGATATATTATTCAGTGCAGTAAAGTCAATGAATCTCAAGAAAGTTATACAGAGTAAAAAATAGAATTACCTTCATCCAGATGTGGTGGTTTATACTTTTAAACCTAGTACTTGGGATCCTGAAATAGGAGGATCACCATGAGTTTGAGGCCAGCCCAGGCCTTGAATGGAATCAGTTCCAGGTCACCATGGGCTGGAATAAGAGCCTGCCTCAAAGAAAAAAAATAGGGTGATCTCAAAAGGCTTTATACTGTGTGCATACATAAAATGACAAAATTTTGGAAATGGGCACATGTGTGACTGTTAGAACTTGAGTTTGAGATGAAGCAAAGAGAAGAAACCTTGTGGAGATTGATACAGTTCTATATCTTGACTATGGTAGTATTAGAGGAAGCCTCATCTATGATAAAATGGTATTGAAGCACCCATATGAATGAGCATTTCTATGGTGGTAATCAGAACAAACTCTGTAAATACAGCAACACCAATGTGCTGGTTCTGATACTATACACAGATGTTATGACTGAGGGAGGTCAGGTGAAAGGCACATGGGACATCCCCCTACAAATCTTTGCCACTTCTTAAGAATATAGAGAGCTGCAGAGATGGCTTAGCAGTTAAGGCGCTTGCCTCCAAAGCCTAAAGACAACCCTCCAGATCCCACATAAGCCACATGCACAAAGGTGAGGCAAGCAAAAGGTCACACATGCCCAAGCATCTGGAGTTCGATTTCAGGGGCTGAGGCTCTGAAGCGCCAATTCTCTGTCTTTCTCTCTGTCTCTCCCTCTCTCTCTCTCTCTCTCTCTCTCTCTCTCTCTCTCTCTCTCTCTCTCTCTCTGTCTTGGTTTCTCTAAAAATAAATAAATAAATAAAAAGAATGCAGAGCTGGGTATGGTGGCACATGCCTTTAATCCAGCACTTTGGAGGCAGAGGTAGGAGGATTGTCATGTGGCCAGACTGAGACTACATAGTCCAGGTCAGCCTTGCCTAGACCCTACCTCAAAAAACAAACAACAACAACAAAAGAAAAAGAATGTAGAAATAGAGTTATTTCAAAATAACACTCTTAAAAGCACCTAGGGAACTCTTCATGTTCACAAAAAATGCAAATTAACAATGAGTATAAAGATATAAGAGAGATGAGGATGGAGGCACATGCCTTTAGTCCCAGTACTCAGGAGGCCAAAGTAGGAGGATCACTGTGCGTATGAGGCCAAAATGAGAGTACATTGTGAATTCGAGGTCAGCCTGGGCTAGAGTGAGACCCTACCTCAAAAAAAGAAGAAGAAGAAGAAGGAGGAGGAGGAGGAGGAGGAGGAGGAAGAGGAAAGAGAAGTAAATATATATGAATACAATCAGAATTGTTATAACATGGCCAAATATAGTGACACAAAAATATTCTTAATATTTTTTATTTTAATTTTTTATTATTTTTATTGACAACTTATATACTTACATACAAAAAACACATATTTCCCTCCCTTCCCCCATTCCACTTTAGAACTCCAATCTCTATCATATCCCCTCCCTCTCTACATTAGTCTCTCTTTTAATTTGATGTCATCATCTTTTTCTTCTATTTTTGAGGGTCTTGCGAAGGTATTGCTAGGCACTGTGAGTTCATGGATATTGAGGCCAATTTCTGTCTGGGCGGTTGCATTGTAAGAAGTCATACCCTTCCTTTGGCTCTTCCATTCTATCTGCCCCCTCTTCCACAATGGTCCCTGAGCCTTGGAGGGTGTGACAGAGGTGTTTCAGTGCTGGGCAGTCCTCCATCTCTTCTTCTCAGCACTATGTTGCCTTTGGGGTCATTCCACCAGTCATCGCCATCTGAAAAGAGAAGCTTCTCTAACCAGAAGTGAGAGTAGCATTAATATGTGAATATGAACGTTAAGCATAGTGCTTTCAGGGCAGCTCGGCGGGAATAATGATAATAATTATGGAGCAGTTGGTTACCCTCCAAGAGCAGACATGCCACTATTGCACCCATTCAGTCATTTGGCCTGTCTGGCCAAACTTGAATATTCAGTGTCCACTGTTTTCACTGCTGATGACCCCTGTCTCCCATATGGCTGCATGCAATGCAGCTTTTTCCAGCTTTCAGTTGATTGGTCTACAGGGAGAAGGTTTTCTGTTCAGCACCAGCTTGCTTTCTCAGTGACCTTGCCTCTCAGGCAAGAGATGTCTTCAGCAATAGGGTCTTACTATCTGTTTCTCAAGGAAAACCAAGGGCTTTGGCAAAAGCCTTTAATGTTCTGGAGGCTACCGGGACCTCCTTGGCCAACAACTCACTGGAAGGTATCCCATCCCAGGCACTGAAAATTTTCTAGTAACAGTCTACAGCTTCTAGATGTGCCATTCTTCAAAAAAGTTGGTTTACATAAGTCTTATTCACAATATCTTGAATTTAGATTGACCCTCCCCCTGCCCTTCTTTTATGCATTCTCTTCCCATGGCCTCACTTAGGCCATTCCCCTCCCCTGTAATCTGTTCTTCTACTTACATATGTGCAATACCATACACTTAAGTCCTTCCCTCTCCTCCCTCCCTTATAGCCTTTTACCAGCTTACTGGTTTCTGGTATCTATTTTTGGTTCCAGTTCACAAACAAGTCTGTACATTTGTAGCTAGGATCCACATATGAGAGAGAACATGTGACGTTTGGCTTTCTGAGTCTGGGTTACCTCATTTAGTATAATCCTTTCCAGATCTATCCATTAAATAGCAGTAAATATATTATACTAATAGTCAGGATTGTTATAACATGGCCAAATATAGTAATAAATAACTGTAACTTCAACATTAAAGATATTAGTTAAGAAAACTTCCGGTTAAAATGGCAGCATAGGAACCATGCCAAACAGCCTTGGGGAGAAAAAAAAAAAAAAACAGCAAAATACACTCTTCTACTAAAAAGAGAGGTGTTTAGTAAATTATCAACCACAGCACAGAAGTAGGAGAGATCCAGAGTCTAGAGCCCACAGAAGCAGACAGAAGCAGCTCCAGCAGTGGTAAGTTCCACACAGCTGCAGCCTCCAGGCTCAGCCTGAGCAGCAGGAATTTAAAGCCAGGAGAGGGGAATCCCTACTCACACCAGCCTCCTCACAAACTCAAGAAACGTAGGAGGATGGCAGAGACCAACAGAACAGCTTGTGAGGAAGAGGATCACGTGGACCAGCAGGCAGACTTCAGCCTCCATCCACAGCCTCCCCTCACCCATGACCAGCACAGGCGCCAGCAAGCACCAGAGACCTGGGGAAGGGAACTCATCTACAGAGCACCCAGCACAGGTGATCAGAGCAATGACCCTCAGACCCAGCCAGCCTGAGCCCACAGCACAGCAAAGAGGGACCCAAGTGGCTGTGCAGCACAGCAGAGAACAAAGCTGTCCCAAAAGGTAACTGGGATTACACCAAAACCTTTGGGACATGATGAAGGCAGTCCTAAGAGGGAAATTTACAGCTTTAAGTGCCTATATAAAGAAACTAGAAAGCCCGCAGGTAAACATCTTAATGCTCCACCTTAAGGCCTTGGAAAAATAAGAACAAGGCAAACCAAAAATCAGTAGATAGGAAGAAATAATAAAGATTAGGGCAGAAATTAATGAAATAGAAACCAAAAAAAAAAAAAAATCCAAAGAATCAATGAAACAAAGAGTTGGTTCTTTGAAAGGATAAACAAGATTGATAAACCCTTAGCAAATCTGACCAAAAGAAAGAAAGAACAGACACAAATTAATAAAATCAGAGATAAAAAGCCACCATTAAAACAGATACCAGAGAAATTTAAAAAATCATAGGGACATACTCTAAGAACATATACTCTACTAAGTTTGAAAATCTGAAAAAATGGATGATTTCCTTGATATATATGACCTACCTAAATTAAATCAAGATGAGATGAATCACTTAAATAGACCTATAACAAGTATGGAGATCCAAGCTGTTATAAAAAAATCTCCCTACTAAAAAAAGTCCAGGCCCAGATAGATTCAGTGGTGAATTTTACCAGACATTCATGGAAGAACTAACAACAATGCTTCTCAAACTTTTCCACAAAATAGACAAGGAATGAATACTACAGACATGAAGCCAGTATCACCCTGATACCAAAACCAGGCAAAGACAGAACAAAAAAAGCAAATTACAGATCAATCTTCCTCATGAACATAGATACAAAATTGAGAAAAAATGTTGGCAAACAGAATACAAGAAAATATCAGAACAATTATCCACCTAGACAACTAGACTTTATGCCAGAGATGCAGGGATGGTTCAACATACACAAATCAATAAATGTAATTTACTATATGAATGGACTGAAGAACAAAATTCACATGATCATCTCAATAGATGCAGAAAAGGCAACATCCCTTCATGATAAACTGGGGATAGAGGGAACATACCTCAACATAATAAAGGCTGTTTATGACAAACCCACACCCAACATAATACTAAATGGAGAAAAACTTGAAGCTTTTCACTAAAATCAAGCACAAGACAAGGGTGCCCACTGTCCCCACTTTTGTTTAATATAGTATTGGAAGTCTTAGCCATAGCAATAAGGCAAGAGACACACATAAAAGGGATACACATTGGAAAGGAAGAGATCAAGTTATCATTATTTGCAGATGATATTATTCTATACATAAGGGACCCTAAAGACTCTACCAGGAAACTGTTAGAGCTGATAAACACCTATAGCCATGTATCAGGACATAAAATAAACACACAGAAATCACTAGCCTTCCTATATGCTAACAACAAACACACAGAGGATGAAATCAGAGAATCACTCCCATTCACAATTGCATCACACAAAAAAAAAAAATACCTTGGGATAAACCTAACCAAGGACGTGAAGGATCTCTACAATGAGAACTTTAAAACACTCAAGCAAGAAATTGCAGAAGACATTAAGAAATGGAAAAAACATCCCTTGTTCTTGGATTGGAAGAATCAATATTGTGAAAATGGCAATCCTACCAAAAGCAATCTACACATTTAATGCAATCCCCATTAAAATGCCAACAGCATTCTTCACAGAAATAGAAAAAAACAATCCAAAAACTCATTTGGAAGCACAAAAAACCTTGGATATCTAAAACAATTTTGAGCAACAAAAATAAGGCTGGTGGTATCACCATACCTGATTTTAACCTATATTACAGAGCCATAGTAACAAAAACAGCATGGTACTGGCACAAAAAGAGACATGTAGATCAATGGAACAGGATAGAGGACCCTGATGTAAATCCGGATAGCTATAGCCACCTGATCTTTGACAAAATGCCAATAATACTCATTGGAGAAAAGACAGCCTCTTCAGCAAATGGTGCTGGGAAAACTGGATATGTATCTATAGAAGGTTGAAAATAGATCCTTATCTCTCTCCATGCACAAGAATCAAGTCCAAATGGATCAAAGACCTTAATATCAGACCTGAAACTCTGAAACTGCTAGAGGAAAAAGTAGAAAAAACCCTACAACATATTGGTCTTGGCAAAGACTTTTTGAATATAACCCCAATAGCTCGGGAAATAAAACCACAGATCAACCACTGGGACCTCATGAAATTACAAAGCTTTTATACAGCTTAGGACTCCATGAATAGAACAAAGAGGCAACCTACAGAATGGGAGAAAATCTTTGCCAGCTATACATCTGACAAATGGTTAATATCTAGGATATACAAAGAACTGAAAAAATTAAATAATAAGAAATCAAACAACCCAATTAAAAAATGGGCTATGGAACTAAATAGAGAGTTCTCAGAAGAAGAAATACCGATGGCATATAAACATCTAAAAACATGTTTTACATCCCTAGTCATCAGGGAAACGCAGATTAAAACTGCCTTGAGATTCCATCTCACTCCTGTCAGATTGGCTACCATCATGAAAACAGATGAATATAAATGCTGGCGAGGATGTGGAAAAAGAGGAACCCTTCTACACTGTTGGTGCGAATCCAATCTGGTCCAGCCATTGTGGAAATCAGTGTGGAGGCTCCTGAGACAGCTAAATATAGATCTATCATATGACCCAGCTATACCACCCCTAGGCATATGTCCTAAGGACTCGTCTCACTACCTTAGAGATACTTGCTGGACCATGTTTATTGCCACTCTATTCACAATAGCTAGGAAATCGAACCAGCTTAGATGTCCCTCAACTGATGAGTGGATAATGAAGATGTGGCACATTTACACAATGGAGTTGTACTCAGCGGTAAAGAAAAATGAAGTTATGAAATTTGCTGGAAAATGGATGGATCTGGAAAGGATTATACTTAGTGAGGTAACCCAGGCCCAGAAAGCCAAACATCACATGTTCTCTCTCCTATGTGGATCCTAGCTAAAAATGATTGTACTTCTAAGTGAGTAAAAATAATACTCAATAACAGAAGCCAGCAAGCTAGAAAGGGGATATAAAGGGAATAGAAAGGGAGGGAGGGGGGACTTAATAGTATGGTATTGCATATATGTAAGTAGAAGAACAGATTAATGGGGGTGAAAAGGCCTAAGTGAGGTCAGGAGAAGAGATTGAGTAAAGGAACAGTGGAGGGAGGGCTAATCAAAATCAAAATCTAAGAGAATATAAATAAGTCATATGGAAACCTACTTTTCTAGACAATGGAACACTCAGAAGCCATAGATTGTTACTAGAAATTTTTCAGTGTCAGGGATGGGATACCTTCCAGTGAGTTGTTGGCCAGGGAGGTCACAAATGCCCCCAAAACATTATAGGCCATTTCCAAGGCCCTTGGTTTCCCACCAGGAATAGATGGTAAGACCCTATTCCTGAAGACTCCACATACTCGGTTGGCAAGGTCACTGAGAAATCCTGCTGGAGCTGAGTGAAAGCCTCCTCCATGTGTACCAGCTGACAGAAAATTGGAAAAAACTATGCTGCATGAAGTTCAATGGGAGAGAGAAAACACCAGTGAAGGAACATTGAAAGCTTTAAATTTGGCCAGCCAGGCCAAATGAGCCAACAGGTGCAATCATGGCATGCCTGTTATGGGGGAAACCAACCACTCTCTAATTGGACTGGAGGCCGGCTCCATGGGAGGGAATACATCCCTGATACTGAAAACCTATGACAGGGGTAGTCATGAGCCCTAGGGGTGTAACATCTGCTTGTGTCATGCTAAATGTATATACTATGCTCACCAAACTGCCCAGTAAGTACTTCTCTTAATGTCCACACCCATATATTAATGCTACTCTCACTTTTGGTTAGAGAAGCTTCTCTTCCCAGATGGTGGTGACCTTGGGATGACTCAGAAGGCACCATGGTGCTGAAAAGAAGGGACAGAGGACTGCTCAGCACTGAAACATCTCAAACCCACCTTCCAAGGCTCAGGGTCCACTGTGGAAGAGGGGGCAGAAAGAATGCAAGAGCCAAAGGAAGAGTAGGACTCCTTAAAACATGTTCCTTCAGACACAAAATGGCCTGGATATCCATGACCTCACAGTGCCTGACACTACCTACATAAAACCATCATAATAGGAGAAAAGATCATGACATCAAACTGAAAAGAGAGACTGATTGAGAGGGGGAGGGGATATGATGGAGAGTGAAGTTTCAAAGGGGAAAGTGGGGGGAGGGAGGGAAGTACCATGGGATATTGTCTACAATTAAAGAACTTGTCAATAAAAAAAAAAGGATATTTATTAAGAATAAGAAGCCAGGCATAGTAGCTCACACCTTTAATACAAGCACTTGGGAGGCAGAAGTAGGAAGATTGCTGTGAGTTCAAGGCCACTTTGAGACTACATAATGAATCTCAGGTCAGCCTAGACTAGAACAAGCCTTACCTTAAAAAAAAAAAAAAAAAAAAAGAAGAAGAATGTGGAGATAGGAAAATCACAAGTTCAAGACTGTAGCAGACAGCTTTTGGTTCTCTGAGATGAACTTCCAGACCAGGCACAGTTATGGAGGAAGGGATATTATTAATTGAAGCTTACAGATCCAGGGGAAGTTCCATAATGGCAGAAGAAGCTGGCCTGCCTTCACAGGGCCAAACACAGAGAGCAAAGCCACAAGCCAAAAGCCTCACAGCACAGAACACTTCAGGAACTCCAGCTAGGCACACTTTGTATATCTTTAGATTGAAATCCTAAACCCACCACCACACCTTAAGATCTGCCCAGGGACACTGCCTCCAGCCAAGTGGCTGCAGATGGAAACTATAAACTAATGAAACAGTGACTATATTGGGGGCTATCTATTCAAACTACCACAAAGACCAACCTGCTATATACAAAGACTATGTCTCAAAAAAAAAAAAAACCCAGAATTGTTAAACATTTTTTGAATCCATTATTGGGGCTGGAGAGATGGCTCCATGGATACACACTGGTGGCACGACTCAGTATCCTGAATTCATACTTCCAGACTCTCTCAAAAAGCTAGAAGTTGCCGGGCATGGTGGTACACACCTTTAATCCTAGCACTTGGGAGGCAAAGGTAGGAGGATCGCCATGAGTTTAAGGCCAGCCTAAGAATACAGAGTGAATTCTAGGTCAGCCTGGGCCAGAGTGAGACCCTACCTCAAAAAAAAAAAAAAAAAAACCTGGAAGTTGTGGCAGGCTTCTGTAATCCGAGTATGCCTACCACAGAAGGAGGTGAAGACAGGAGAATTTCCTAGAAGCTCATAAATGGAGCAGTGAACTATGGGAGATCCTGCCTTAAACAAAGGTAGAAGGGGGCTAGAGAGATGGCTTAGCAGTTAAAGTGCCTGCCTGCAAAGGCTAAGAATGCTTGTTCAAATCTCTAGGTTCAATGTTTAGCCAGACACAAAAGTGACACAAGCACGCAATGTTGCACATGCACACAAGGTGGTGCACACATCTGGAGTTCATTCACAATGCCTAAAAAGGCCCTGGCACACCCATTCTCTCTCTGTCCCTTCCTCTCTCTCTCTCTCTCTCTCTCTCTCTCTAATTAAAAAAAGGTATAAGGCAAGGAACAACACCCAAAAATTGTCCTCTGACCTCCATACACACGCTATGGTGACCACAAACCCACACTTTCACACACACTAAATAAATAAATAAATAAATAAATATTTTTAAGAATAATAGTCACTTCCTGGGAATGTGACAAAGGAAACAAGGAGAGGGAAATTTTTAAAATATTTCTATTAATTTATTTGCTAGCCAAAACAGGAGAGTGGAGAGAGGCAAGAAGGGAGGGAGGGAATGAGGGCACCAGGACCTCTAGCATTGCAATGAACTCCAAATGCACGTGGCACTGTGTGCATCTGGCTTTATGTGGGTACTGGGTAACTGAACCTAGGCCATCAGACTTTGCATGTAAGTCCTTTTAACTGCTAAGCCATCTCTCAATCCAAGGAGAGGGAAATTTTATGTCATATGTTTTATATTACTTATTTCTATACCACTTACATTTCTTTTGTATTGGTATCATTTCTTTTATTTATTTATTTTTTGGTTTTGTTTTAGTTTTTGGTTTTCAGTGCTGAAAATTGAACGTAGGATCTCATACATGCCAAGCAACTGTTCTACCAACTGAGTTATTCTCCAAGCCATATTATTTCTTTTAATAATATAAAGTTGATGAGAAAGGAGTTAAAAATTTAAAAGGTCCCCTTTAAGAGAGAGATGGCTTAGCATTTAAGGTGTTTGCTGTGAATCCCAAGGACCCAGGATAAACTCTCCAATACCCATGTAAGCCAGAGACTATATAGTGAATTCCAGGTCATCCTGAGCTAGAGCAAGACCCTACCTTGAAAAACAACAACAACAAAATGAGGATATCAAAATAGAAAAGACACTAGTTGGAAAGAAGAAGGAATTCAGTGGAGGGAGGATAGAGAAGGGATAATGAAGAGTGATAGGAGGAGACTATGATTATGGTATATTGTCAGTATATATGGAGGTTGTCAATTAAAAATTTTATAAAATAAAATGCATCCACAAAGTTAAATGTTTTTAAAAGAAACTTTCACAATATGTTAATGTAATACAGTTAAGTTACTTCTTTCAGAAAAAAAAAGCTATGTTTTTTATAAATTACCAGAATTCTCACGTTAATATCTAAAAAATGATTCTGTCCAACCTCCTTAGTCCCATGACAGCTGATCCACAAGTGTATTCTTTCCTGCCAAAAGCTGGTCTGCACTCTTGTGGTGATTTCTGTCCTATGCCACAAGTATCCTCAGATCCTCAGCAGTATTTACAATAAAGGGAAGACAGTTCAAACTGCATGTGTCTGTTGTTCATTATTCACAGCTCCTGCACTTCTCAGCAGTGTGGGCAGACATCATGTAGTGCTTATGAGGACACAGTAGAAGCACCCTCAGGACACATCCGCAGTCACTGAGGATAGATCTCTTCTCTACGCTACATTGGTAGCTGCACAGGCAGGATGCTGTTAGGTTGTGGATATTTATATTCAGTTGAAGTAACTGAAAGAAACTGGTCTGATTTATATATGTAAGTATATAGTTTTCTTCATTAAGTGCAAAGAATTAATTTTACAATAAAGTCAAGAAAAATATGCCTGCATTTTACTGTACTCCAAGAAAGTACTCTATACATAATAATAGCTCAAATATATGATGGAACATTATCTCAGTTATTATATTATGGTGGGTATAAAGGATTTGGTTCTGTTCAGTTACAGAATAAAATACAGCCTTTAGGATTTTTCACTTGATTTTCCAACTTCACTTTGCCTTGTACACCACCTACAGGAAATATGTAAGTCCTACACTAAACGCATGTATGAATTATAGAAATAAACTGAAGAAGCTTATCGTGAAGTTTATAAAATAAAGTGCATTCATGTGCCTAATACTACATATATCCCTGCTGGGCTATGACTTCTAAACTTATAGAGATGAAGCCAGTTATCAATTGGAATTTAGCACTTATATTTGCCTTTACTTAACATTTTTCTTTAGACTAGTCAAACTCTTCTTCTTCTTAGTAAATTTGATAGGACACAAATATTTTTTAAAAAAACAAAACTTTTTTTAAAAAGCCTTGGCTGGAGAGATGGCTTGGTGGTTAAAGGTGCTTGATTGCCAGCCACCACCTAAAGCATGATGAACATTTGCTTGCAGCAACAAAAGATCCTGGCACACACAAACATGCAAATAAATAAATTAATGAGTTTAGCCAGGCGTGGTGGCACATGCCTTTAATCCCAGCACTTGGGAGGCAGAGGTAGGAGGATTGCCATGAGTTCGAGGCCACCCTAAGACTACATAGTTAATTCCAGGTCAGCCTGGACCAGAGTGAAACCCTACCTCGAAAAACAAAAAAAATAAAATAAATAAAAATTAATTAATTAATGAGGGAAAAAGTTTAAGCCTGACAGACCTAGGTTCAATGGGTTCAGCCAGATGCACAAAAAACAACTGACATTGGTTTACAGTGGCAACATTCTCTGGGGTATACACACATGTGCATACACACACAAATAAATAAACAATATTTTGTTTCGCAAAAAAAAAAAAAAAAAAAAAAAAGAAACATCAAACAACTGAATTGGTTGGGTCCATTCTCTTCAAAAACAATAAACAAATTTTGTTTTTGAAACAATGGGTCCTCCTTCAAAAAACAATAAAAATTGACAGCAAGGATTGGAGACATGGCTCAGCAGCTAAGGCATTTGCCTGTCCTAAGGACGCATATTCAATTCTTCAGTACCCATATAAGCCAGATGCACAAGGTGGTGCATGCATCTGGAGTTTATTTGCAATGGCTAGAGGCCCATTTTCTCCCCCTCTCTCTGTCTTTCTCTCTCTCTCATAAATAAAGAGCAATAAAGATTGACAGCAAAGGCTGTACAGATTGCTCAATGGTTAAGGCACTGGCCTGCAAAGCCTAATGACCCAGGTTCCCACATAAACCCATATAAAGCCAGGTGCACAAAGTGACCCATATATATGAAGTTCCTTTACAGTAGCTAGAGGCCCTGGTATGCCCATTCTCTATTTCTGTCTCCTTTCTATCTCTCTGCTTGCAAATAAATGAATAATTTTTTTTAAGATTGAGAGTAAAAATGAAGATAAGGAGTTGAAGAGTTCAGGAAGACCTGGTGGGAAAAAAGGTCTACAATATTATTACCAAAAGTTGGAACAAAATTTAAAATGTAAGAATATAAATGATTCAAAGGGAAACCTAATTGTAAATTTTTTAAGAAATAAATGGCTGTAAAGAAATATGAACATTATGCACTAATTGCCTCTCCAAGTAACAATATTTATATGACCACAAGAATTCTTTCATTTAATTTACCATACATCTCTTAAATTAAGTTGCTAAGTTTAAAATTTTTTAAATGGATTTGTGGAAGTATTGCAAAGCTAATACAAAAGGCCTCCACATGTTTATTATCCAGTTGCCCTGATCCTCACTCACTACTTTGTCAGGGTACACTTATCAATACAGAAAAAATAATTATTTATTACTAACCAATAAACTATAGTCTTCATTCATATTTTATGTTTTCTAGCATCAATATCTTGTTTTCTATTCTGGGATCCATTTAAATGCAGCTAATTAGCATTATAAATATATCGCTAGACTTGTTTCCTACGATCTCAAAGATGACCACACTTTTTCAATTAAAAAATCCTTTTTTAAACGTATACATATTTTTGCTTGTGTGTGTAAATGTTGTGTTTGTGGTATGCATGTGTGTGTGGTGGTGTATGCACATGCATGTGTCCTTGCAGCACCTATGGGCTCACCTGTGTCCCAAGCCATCTCTTCCACCTGCTGTGTTTGTACTAAAGATCAACACTGATCCCTGAGCTTGCCTATCTTTCTTTTTTTTTATATTTTTTATTTATATTATTCTAATTTTACATTCATAATGGTAACTCCATTATCCTCCTCCCTGTCCTCCCTCTTCCAAAGAGTTGATTCCTCATGGCCATGCCCAGCTGTTTAACATGCATTCTGGAAATTTTAATTCAAGACAATCTCAGACCCCCCTCAAGCTCTCATGGTTGTGCGGCGAGAACCCTTAATCCTGAGCCATCTCTAGCCCAAAATGTATACATTTCTCCTGTGAAAGGCCAATAGAACAAAGGAAGGTTAGTCTCAGTAAATGTTATATTGTCTGTACAGAACAATATTACATTTATCCCATGTGTGCTGCATTTTATTCTTATTTGAATTGGACTCATTCTAACCTTAAATCTTTTTATTTATTTTATTTTATTAAATATATTTTATTTATTTATTTATTTGAGAGCGGGAAAGAGGAAGAGAGAGAGAGAGAATAGGTGCGCCAGGGCCTCCAGCCACTGCAAACAAACTCCAGACGCATGTGCCCCCTTGTGCATCTGGCTTAAGTGGGTCCTGGAGAATCAAATTGGGATCCTTTGGCTTTGCAGGAAACACCTTAACTGCTAAGCCATCTCTCCAGCCCTAATTTTATTTATTTATATTTATTTATTTATTTTGGTTTTTTGAGGCAGGGTCTCACTCTAGCTCAGGCTGACCTGGAATTCACTGTGTAGTCTCAGGGTGGCCTCGAACTCATGGCAATCCTCCTACCTCTGCCTCCTGAGTGCTGGGATTAAAGGCATGCGCCACCATGCCCGGCCTAATTTTATTTTTAATTGCATTATCAAGAAATAGGTTTATATTGGCATTTTCATGTATATTTCACTTTGGTTTCAGTTTGCTTTCACCCCACCCCTCAACATCTTGCCCCATCCCCACTTTGACCCTTCTACCTTCACATCGTATGTGTTTCATCACCCTCTAACTCCCTCCCTTAAAGCCTGCCTTTTATTTTGCCTCTCATGGACTCTTCTCTAGCTTCCTGGACTCCACGTGTACTCACACTCACATAAATACACATATATAAAAATTCAGCTGGGTGTGGTGGTGCACAACTTTGATAGCACTAAGGAGGAAGAGGAAGGATGATCACTGTGAGTTTGAGGCCAGCCTGAGACTACATAGTGAACTCCAGGTCAGAGTGGGCTAAAAGGAGACCCTACCTCGGAGAAAAAATAAATAAGCCCAAGTCATATCCAGGACGTGCTTATGAAGGAGAACAGGTGGTGCTTGCTGTGCTGAGCCTTGGTTTCTCACTTACTATAACATTTCCCAGAACCATTCGTTTCCTGAAAATTTCACATTTTTATTTTTCTTTATGGCTAAATAAAATTCTGTTGGAGAGGCCAGGCACGGTGCTGTACACCTTTAATCCTAGCACTCAGGAGGCTAAAGTAGTAGTATCACCATGAGTTCAAGGTCAGCCTGAGCTTCAGAGTGAATTCCAAGCCGGAATGCGTTAGAATGAGACTGTGCCTAAAAAGAAAAATTCCACTATGAGTATGTGTTCATTCCCCTTGTCTTTGCTACTGTGAATACAGCAAGGCGAACATTGCTCTGCAAATATCTTTGCAGTGCAATCTAGTCTTTTGAGTATATGCCAAAGGCTGGGCCCTATGGTACTTAAGAAAATTTTAAAAAGTTAAATATGAACCACACTATAAAAATATTTTGAAATTCCATTGTCCTAATGAATCATTGAAATAAATAGATGAGAGCATCATCTGCATAATTTTTGTAAACTCTTTAACTTTCAAGAGAAGTACATGCTGTGCATTCATGTTTTATAATTATGGACCAGAAAAATGATGTTAGAAGGAAATCTATTCTGAGGAAATACAACTCTTAAAGACTGGTAAAATAATTTTTTTGAGAAATGAAATGCTTTTGAGAGTGTGACTTAATAAATTTATCTTATTCGATATCATCTGAGTGTCTTGTCTATGAAATTGAAATTCAGATTTCTTTTTTTTAATATTTTTATTTATGAGAGAGAGAGACCTGGCACACCAAGACCTACTGCCTCTACTCCAGACACATGTGCCACTTTTGTACATCTGACTTTACATGGTCACAGGGCAATCAATCCTGGGCCACCAGGCTTTGCAAACAAGTGCCTTTAAGCCATCTCCCCCACCCAAAATTCAGATTTCTTAATAAGCATTTCACACAGGTTCCACCTACCCTGCCGATTACAAGAACAGCAGTATCAAAACATGAACACTAGAGGGCGCAAGAATCACAGCCTATTGGTGAATGTCTATTACTGCTTGGATTTACACTATGCATAAGCAAAACTGCACCATGTGGTGTGCAAAGCACTATTTGATATAACAGAGATTTCTTCCCTCTTAAAGTAATATGAAAATATCAGAGTTTCTTTAATAGAGTACATTCTTGCCAAATATTACTTTAAGGCAAATGTGATTATTTTTAAAATATTATGGAAACACCATTTTTAAATATTTTCCAATCTTCATAATTCCTTTTATAAGTACCATCAATCAGTTCAAAATGGGAAAGGGCTAAGACAAAATAAACCCTTTCACTATTTCTATTGTTAAGGTGAACCAATTACAAAACATTTGCCACAGGTGGGGTTTATTTTTGTTTCTATTTACTACTCACTTTTCTCCCTTTGTTGAAAGTTTTTGTTTACATATGTGTAAATAAATAATATATATATATTACAATACATGTTTTATTCATTTGTGTGTGTGCACAAACAGGAGCCTCTTGCTCTGTAAATAAATGCCAGATGATTGTGTCACTTTTCAAATTCATACCATGTCCCAAGGGGAAATTTTATGTATTTTGAGTATTATAAGAAAAACACAAAATTTCCCTTTGAGAGATGGTATGAATTTGAAAACTGTATAACAAGGGAGTTCTGTGAGGGATATTGAGGGATGAATTACATATCAGTGAGAATAAATGGAGAAAATAGAATGAATAACAACATGGCTAGAAAGACAGAAATATGTTGACGCACATCTGTAGGACTGGCTGGCAACATGTGCATTGTGTGTAGACAGGGAGGATGATCCCCCTGCAGTGAGAATGGATGATCTCTTTGCAGTGTGATCTGGGACTCAGCCTTTTGGTTCACCTCTCTCACTCTTCTGAAGTGTCAATGGGGAAGACCTTGGATGATGTTTGGTGTTGTGGACGTTGTTTGTATACCAAAAGTTATTTGAAATGAATTCAAATACCCGTATGTTCTTTCCACAAGGAGTTGTTTTTTTTGGGGGGGGGGAGGGGAGACACAGAGAGAGAGACAGAGAGAGAGGGAAAAGAAGACAGATAGAGATGGGCACGCCAGCAGCCTCTCAGCTGCTGTGAACAAAATCCAGATGCCTGTGCCCCCTTTTGGTCAAGTGAGGCATTGCACCCCTTTTTCATCTGGCTAAACGTGGGACCTGAAGATTGGAACCAGTGTTCTTAGGCTTAGGAAGCAGGCGCCTTAACTGCTAAGCCATCTCTCCAGCCCCACAAAGAGTTTTTAACTCTCTCCAACCCACTCTGATCTTCTATTTCATTAAATACCCAATCAGTGTTTCCTGGTTAGTATTTAATTCTTTCTAACTATTTTGTGTGCTTTCATTCTGTGTCTTCATCAGATCATAAGCTCCTCTTGATAGGGAACCACAAAATATTGGATATTGATTTAATTTGTGTGTGGCACTAATGACTGAGGACACCTAGTAGAACATTAATCAGTGTATTTCATAACTTACAAGTGAATAAGTTAATAATGTGAGTCTGCACACTAGTTAACAGAAAATGAAAATAATACATAAGTTCTGAATATAGCTGAGAAAAACACCCAAATAAATGGTATCTTACTGTTTCAAGGTAATTCAATTGTATTTAAGAATATTGATTTGATATCTACATTCACAATGAACATTCACAAAGAATTTATGTTCAGGTTTCCCCAATAAACTTAGGTGTTCTGAATGCTAGGTTCCCAGCTGATGGAGATTTGAGAATTAACGCCTTCTGGAAGCATGTGTATTTTTGGAGGTATGCTTGTGGGTATTATAGCCAGTGTCCCCTTGCCAGTGTTTGGTACATTCTCCTGTTGCTATTGTCTGCCTTATGTTGGTAGGGGTTGATATTCATGCCATTGTATTCCCCTGCCATCATGGAGCTTCTGTAAGCCAAAATAAACCCTTTTTTTCCCACAAGCTGCTCTTACTGGGTGATTTCTGCCAGCAATGTGAACCTGACTGCAACAACAATGAATTTATTATTAAAATGTTTATGACAATCCAGTGAAATTTGGTCAAGAAATGAGACTCACAGCAGTCAGCAGTCACACCATTAATAACAATGTAATGGGGAGTCAACGTTCTAGTCTACATCTACAACACAAAGCAAAGCCCATGCTCATTCCCACACATCTTCCACTCACACGAGTACCTTGGGAAGAATTCTCAACCTTGGACTAAGCAGTCATATGTGTAGGCAGAACAATTATAAATTAACAAAAAAAAGTAAAAATAAGAAAAATAAAAAGATACTTCCAGAGTTAGTCAAGCAAATGCAGGAGGACCTATAAAATGTCAAAAATGTGACTAATTTCAGGGACCAAAAGATAGAATGGAAGAGCCAAAGGAAGGGTTCTTTTGATTTGTCAGCTGCCCAGTCTGAAAACACGATATTATATTTTCAATGATTTACCTTTGCAAGACCCCTTTTTTCCAACAAAAGATTTACAAATTGAAAGAATCAGGGGACCTCATAACAACTAAAAAGAATTTGAAGCCAGGAAATATCAGGTGGGGTTTTTTTTAATTAAAAGCAATAAAAATAATAATAAAAAAAGGACTAATTTCAGTTAGGGTTCTTTTGATTTGGCCAGGTCTGAGAACACATAGTATTTTCCAGATTTCAGTCCTTTTTTCCAACAAAAGTTTACTATTGAAAGAATCATACTTCATAACAACAAAAAAAAACAAAAAGCACCCTGGAAAAGAAGCATTTGAGAGTTCAAGGCCCTCTTCTTTCTTTCAGCCTTTCTTTCTTTCTTTCTTTCTTTCTTTCTTTCTTTCTTTCTTTCTTTCTTTCTTTCTTTCTTTTTAAGGCAGGGTCTCACTCTACTTCAGGCTGATCTGGTGCTCACTCTGTAGTCCCAGGCTGGCCTCAAACTCAAAACAATACTCCTACCTCAGCTTCCCGAGTGTGGGATTAAAGGTATATACCACCATGCCCAGCTTAGCTTTTGATTTTTTTTAATTGCATGGGATTTTTTTGTTGTTGTTGTTTTTATGTTTTATTTATTTGACAGTGGTAGAGAAAGAGAGAGAGAGAGAAGCAGGAGCCAGGCGAGGTGGCACATGCCTTTAATCCTAGCACTCAGAAGGCAGAGGTAGGAGGATTGCTGAGAGTTCAAGGCCACCCTGAGACTACATAGTGAAGTCCAGGTCAGCCTGGGCTACAGTGAGACCCTACCTCATTAAAAAAAAAAATAAAAAAATAAAAAATAAAAAAAAAAAAAAAGAGGGCTTGAGAGATGGCTTTGATGTTAAGGAGTTTGCCTGCAAAGCCAAAGAACCACAGTTCTATTCTCCAGGACCCATATAAGCCAAATGCACAAGGGGGCACACATCTGGTGTTCATTTGCCATGGCTGGAGGCCCTGGCATGCCCATTTTCTCTCCCTGAACCCCCCCGCTCTTTCTCTTTCTTTCAAATAAATAAAATATATTTTAAAAAGAAAAAAGAAAAAGAAAAAAAGAAAAGAAAAGAGAGAGAGAGAGAGAATGGGCATGCCAGGGCCTCCAGCCACTGAAAATGAACTCCAGACATATGCATCACTTCATGCATCTGGCTTATGTGGGTTCTGTGAAATTGAAACTGTGTCCTTCAGTTTTGCCAGCAAGCACCTTAACCACTGAGAAACCTCTCCAGTCCCTAATTGCATATTTTTTAAAGAAGCAACCTACAGGCTGGAGAGATGGCTTAGCAGCTAAGGCCTGCTAAGCCTAAGAACACTGGTTCCAATGTCCAGCAGTTCCAATCTCCAGGTCCCACCTTTAGCCAGATGCAAAGTGAGGCAAGGGTGCAATGCCGCACTTGACCACAAGGGGGCGCACACATCTGGATTTCGTTCACAGCAGCTGAGAGACTGCTGGCGCGCCCATTTCTGTCTCCCTCTCCCTCTCTGTCTATCTCTCTCTCCAAAAATAAATAAAAAATAATTTAAAAATTTTTAAAAAGAAGCAACCTACATCTTTTTTACTCTCATGAGTGATCTCTATTTGCTAACTTGGAGCTACATAAACTAACAGAGCTTGTCTGTATGTCATGTTCCTTACCAATTCCAGCTAGTAACTAGTAATTGGGTGCTCTTGTTGTTTACGCATTTTCAACAAATATTTACTGAGTGCCTGTGATGTGCTAGAATTTCAGGCTACATTGGTGAATAATGATCTGTGGCTCCTCCTCCTCTTCTTTTATTCTGAAACAAAGCCTTGCTATATAGCCTTGGCCAGCCTGGAGCTCACAGTGCAGCCCAAACTGGCCTTGAATTTGCACTGGTCCTCTTGCTTCTGTCTCCACAGTACTGGGACTTACAGGCATGAGCCACCATGCTTGATAAGATTCCTGTTTTTCTTAGAAAACAAAAATAATTAAAGGGAAGATATTGGGAAGATATTGAGACAGTCACAATTTTTAATAGGCCTGTTCAGAATAGGTCTCATGGAAGAGACACTGAGCAAAGTCTTAGTTGACTGGAGTCGCTCTGAGGAAATCTAGGGAAATGGCATTCCAGGCACAGCAGGCCACCTGTGTGAAGGACCTATGCAAAATGCTTTTGATATGTTAGATGAACAATAGTCCAGTACATCTAGGCAAAAATGAGATCACTAAGAGATGAGCTGAGGTGAGGGAGGGGGCACAGTGCAGTAAGGTAACTGGTATTGTAGATATTCAAAGGGCTCAGGCTTTTACTTGAGGAGAATGAGGACCTTTGCCGAGTTATCATAGGAGTGGCATGTTCTGATATATATCTGTAGTGAAAACTAAATAGAATCGAATAAATAGAATAGAATAAAGCCATATAATTGTTGTTAAAATATAATTCAAAAGCAAGAGGCTAGGCCAAGCCAAGTAGTACAGATCTCTAATCCCAGCCACTCAGGAACCTAGGGCAGGAAGACTATAAGTTCAAGGCCATCCTGGGCAACTTAGGAAGACCCTGACTCAAAAAAATAAAAGAAAAAGAAGTCCAGGTGTGGTGGTGTATACCTTTAATCCTAGCACTTGGGAGGTCCAGGTAGGAGGATCACTGTGAGGCCACTCTGAGGAGACTAGAATGAATTCCAGATCAGCCTGGACTAGAGTAAGACCCTACCTCAAAAAAGAAAGAAAGAAAGAAAGAAAGAAAGAAAGAAAGAAAGAAAGAAAGAAAGAAAGAAAGAAAGAAAGAAAGAGGGGAGAAAAGAGCTAGAGCTGTAGCTCAGTGGTCAAATACTTACTCAGTATCTGTAAAGTCCTGGGTTTAATCCCCAGTAGCACCAAAGACAAAAGTAAAAACAAAAAGGCCAGAAACTAGCACTGGAGGGATAATGGTTTAACCTACAAAACTGAAACAATAATTTTTCTCTTGTGGGATACCAAGACTTATTGCATGATCATTAAATCTTTCGTAGTAAGCTGGGTGTGGTGACGCACGCCTTTAACCCCAGCACTTGGGAGGCAGAGATAGGAGGATCACCGTGAATTCTAGGCCACCCTGAGACTACAGAGTGAATTCCAGGTCAGCCTGAGCTAGAGTGAGACCCCACCTCGAAAAAAAAATCTTCCGTAGTTAGTAACAAGTATATAGATAAACTTAATTTTTTGTGGGGAAGATCAAGGTAGTGTCACATACTAGCCCAGGCTGACCTAGAACTCTATAGTTCCAAGGATGGCCTCGAACTCACAGTGATCCTGCTACCTCCACCTCCCTGACTCCTGAGTGCTAGGATTAAAGGCATGTGCCACCATACCCTGCTACCTTAATTTGAATATTGTTAAATAATGCTTTGCTCATCAAGGTTTAAGAATAAGACCTTAATGTCTCATCATTTCGATTATTAAAATAAAAAGATGTGATCCCTTAAAATGTGTTTATCAATTTATTCAGTCACTGAAAATCAATTTTTACTACTGCTGAAGACAGCACATGCTTCAGTTCCAGAACACTGAGAGATGAAGCTAGAATTGAGCTGAAAGCTTCCTCCCAGCTGAGTAGCAGTTGTAGTGCTGAAAGGTGCTATGCAGGCTGCTGGAAGAAAACAGTGATCAATGCTCTTAACCCAGGCAAGCCAAGTTGTGCCTACTCTACTATTGGACTAGTGCAATAGCAGAATCTCTATCATGGGGGTAACCAACTGCTCTCTAATTCGATTTGGAATCCACTCCATGGAAGGGAATTCATGTCTGATACTGAAAACCTCATCAAAAGCCTATGATTGGGAAGGTCACAAACCCTAGGGGGGAACTACTACTGTTGCTTGACCACATGGATATATGATGCCCACCAAATTTCTGTCTAAATATTGGTTTATGCATATATATTAGTGCTTCTCTAACTTTGTGTTAGAGAAGTCTCTCTTTTCAGATGATGATAACCATTAGGGATACTCAAAACTTAACAAAGTGTTAAGAAATGTCAGTTGAATGCTCAGCACTTAATAAAACATCTCTATCACACACCCTGCAATGGCCTATAGCAGACAATGTGGCAAAAAGAATGGAAAAGCCAAATGATTGGGAAGAGTGATTTGGAACATTGTCTCCCAGATATAAGGTGATATTCATGACTTCACAGAAGCTATCCTTGTCTACTCAAGATCTGCATGCTATTGGACCCACAAACAGGTTGTTGTGCATGGTTGAGGGTGCAAAATAAAACCATTAATATAGAATAGGGAATAGTTGAAAAAAGTGGGGAGGTTCAAAAATCTGGGCATGGTGGCACGCACCTTTAATCCCAGCACTCGGGAGGCAGAGGTAGGAGGATTACCAAGAGTTTGAGGCCACCCTGAGACTACATAGTGAATTCCAAGTCAGCCTGAGCTAGAGTGAAACCCTACCTCGAAAAACCACACACACACACACAATAGTGGGGAGGTTCAGTAGAAGGGGATGGGGAGTGTTGCAGTTAGATTAATGTTGCTGGAAGAAAACACCTGACCAAGAGAAGCTTGTGGGAGAAAACAGTTTATTTTGGGTTATAGACTCAAGGGAAAATTCCATGATGGCAGGGGAAAACAATGGCATGAGCAGAGGGTGTAGATCACCTCCTTCCTGGCCAATCACATAGACAACAGCAGCAGGACAGTGTGCCAAACACTGACAAGGGGAAGCTGGCTATAACACCCATAATCCCACCCCCAAGAATACACAAGCTCTGGGAAGGGTCCATTGCCCAAATTGCCACCAGTTTGGGGCATAGCATTCAGAACACATGAGTTTACGGAGGACACCTGAATCAAACCACCACATTCTGCCCATGGCCCCCATAAACTAACAGCCATACATGATGTAAAATACAATATTTTTAGTATAACTTTAAAAGTCCCATAGTTTATATCAATCCCAATGATGTCCACACATCTCCATAGTCCAAGGTCTTTTAACTGAGCCATAATACCTAAAAAAAAAAAAAAAAAAATGATGACACAGAATCAACATTCACACTGCAAAAGATGTCATCAGGCATAACAAGGATAAATTGAACCAATACAAGATTTAAAATAAACAGGTCAAACATTAAACTCTAGCTCCAAGTCTGACAACTCCAGCCAGTGACAAGTTTCCAAGTCCAATAATTCTAACCAGTGACAGACAAGGCTCTGGAGTTCCCATTCTGCCCCTCTGGCTAGGCTACTCACAATGCCATAAAACTTCATCCTGCCAATAGCTCTCCTTGGCAGCCATCCCATAGCCCTGACATCTCCATTGGGCCTCCACTGCAACCCATAGTTCATCCTCACCAGAATCCATGCAGTAATCCAACAAGCCTGCCCATGGCCATTTCCAAAATACAAAACCATGTTGCCAATTCAATGATCCATTCTTGCATGAAGTTGTTATACTCCATAGTACCTGGGGAGCTACTAATTTGTTAATCCAGGAGGGGAAATAAATCCAACTTTGAAGAGCAAACCACTCCTTCAGCATTCAGTTCCCTTACTCAAGAGTCCAAATTTTTACGATGTTCCAGTGCAGATCAGCTGGCCCAATCTCAATAGTTGCAATCTCTCAAACAATTGCAGCTGAATGGGTATCAGTTTCAGCACAAAGGTTTCATTTATTTCTGTGCCATATTCTTCTGCTCACACCAGTCCATTTCTACACAATGTAACCCTGCCCAAATTTTCAGTATATAGTCATAATAACAAAAACCTCACAAAACTGCTTCTAGAGCTGGAAAGATGGCTTAGTGATTAAGGTGCACAAGGTCACACATGAACACAAGGAAGCACACATGTCTGGAGTTTGATTGTAGTGGCTGGAGGCCCTGATGTGCCAATTCTCTCTCTCTCTCTCTCTCTTCTCTCTCTCTCTCTCTCTCTCCCTCTCAGAAAAAAAAAAAAAAAAAGGCCAGTCTGTTGGGCTTGCCTAAAAAAGTCCTCCTTCAAGCCCAATCCAGTCAAAGCTCTTTCTTACTCTCATAAGCCAAACCTCACAGTCCATAAAACTTACTATATTCAGGTCTTTCAATTCTACCAGAATGGTCCACCACGCTGGACTTACAGTACTGCAAGGCATCTCTTAGACCAAGATTTCAAATCCATCCACATTCCTCCTTCAAATCAATCCCAAATGCCCGAAAAGCCATAAAGTCAGTTTTCTAGCAGTAATGACCCAGTTCTTGGTACCAATTTAAGTGTTGTACTTAGATTCAGTAGCTGGCAGAAAACACCTGACCAAGAGCAACTTGTGGGATGAAAGGGTTTATTTTAGCTTACAGACTTGAGGGGAAACTCCATGTTGGCAGGGTAAAACAATGGCATGAGCATAGGGTGGACATCACCTCCTGGCCAACATCAGGTGGACAATAGTAAAAAGAGAGTCTGCCAAGCACCCATAAGCCTGCCCCCAACTTCCAGGAGGTGCCAATTCCCAAACTGCCACCAGATGGTGACCTATCATTCAAAGTACATGTTTATGGGCAACAACTAAATCAAACCAATACAAAGTCCAAACTAAAAAAGCTTCTGAATTGGTAAGAAAACAATAACATGAAGAGACAAACTGCAGAGTGGAGAATTTTCTGTAAGCCTTGAATTAAGCAAGAGATTAGCATACAAAATTGGTAAGGAACTCAACCCAATAGCAAGAAAACTAATTCTGCTTAAGAATGAGCCAGAATTGTGTTCTCAGGGAATTAATTCAGTTTATTTGGACCCTGTTTCATTCTTTGAACATATTTAGAAACATTCTTTTGAAATTTTTATCTGAAATTTGGTCTAAGTACTATATCTGGGGACAATGACTCTGGGATTGAACTTTTTGGAGGAAATAGGATATCTTGAGAGATTGTTTGGAAGTTCTAGCAAGGGGAGCACAGCTACTCATATACCCTTGACCAAAGACCAGTCCTCCTCAATTCAGGGAAGGTCATCCTTCAACCAAGAGCGCAGCTTCAGGAGGGACGCACATGGGGCACTGAGGGAAGAACAGGACACCCGCCTAGCAAGCCAGATCAGCCAAATCAACCAGGGCAATCAATGGGGTGACAGATGTCACAGCCAGATTGCCCTCACATACAAAACATGGTATCTTACTATTTCATCTTCCCTGTTTTTTTTTGTGTTGGCACTTGTACATCAGTTATTTGGCTGAATTTCTTTAGGTCACCGATCTTTTTTTCAGTGGGAGTGTTTACAGTGTTCAGGAGAGACTATGTTATAGTAGGGTTGTGGTGTAATTTTCTTGTTAGACTGGTGTTCAGGGCAGCATATTCTCATTCTTTCCCTTAGAGGAGAATACTGTCTGCAATAATAGTCAGCATCCAGAAGTAAACCCACTGTGAAAATACAGTAATGGTAAATACAAAATATAAAACAGTGATGCCTTAACTATCAATCCATTAGTAGTAAAGGGGGACTGACAGGAGTGTATATACTATAATATCTTAGTTATTACAGGTATATGTGAAAATAAAAAGAAGAAAAACACTGTATGACTGGTGATTAGCATTACAATAATGGGGGAAAGCAGAGGAAGGGAACATAAATAAAAGGGGGGAATATAGGGGTTAAAAAGTAGAAGGGAGGGCTGGAGAGATGGCTTAGCAGCTAAGGCGCCTGCTTGCTAAGCCTAAGAATGCTGATTCCAATGTCCAGCGGTTCCAATCTCCAGGTCCCATGTTTATCCAGATGCAAAGTGAGGCAAAGGTGCAATGCCGCACTTGCCCACAAGGGGGTGCACACATCTGGATTTCATTCACAGCAGCTGAGAGACTGCTGGCGCGCCCATCTCTGTCTCCCTCTCCCTCTCTGTCTATCTCTCTCTGTCTCTCTCTCCAAAAATAAATTTAAAAATAATTTAAAAAATAATAATAAAAAGTAGAAGGGAGATGAGGAAGTTTTGGCTAAAGGTGAAAAGAAAGAGGTAAAGACAAGATAACAGGTAACATACAACAGTTCCAAAGATGCTGCAAACTAGGCCAGATTGTGTTCTTTAGTAGGAAAAAGAAAGAGGAAGGATGGCAAAAAGTTGTTATGGGACAAAAATAGAGCAAGGCTAAACTGGCCTGCTAAATGACCATTGTGTATTAAATAAGAAAGTAATAAATGTAGAGGAATTGGAGCTGGATGGCAGAGATATAAAATGTGAAAACTCACTGTCCTGATTGCCCACTTTTATGTGGGCTCACCTATATTCCTTCCCTGGCTTATCTCACTGCTATGGGTGGTCCCTTTAGGGACCTGGTCTTCTTTAGGATGATCAGATTATCAATGATGTTTTGATCCATGGGTGGGGCTTCACAAGTAGAGTCTCAGATCTGGAGTTCCTTCCAGGATCTGCTTGTGGATAATGGCCTTGCCCATGTGCAGGTCTTCCTAATGGCCTGCTTCGAGTGATTGTGAAATATCTCCTCTGTTTCCTGTTTCCTATCAGATTTTCAACTTGCTAAATGTTGTACAGATCTGCTTCAAAGTTTCTTCTCTGCACATGTAAGTATTCTGTTGATCAGATTTCAAAGTATAGTCCTCCAACATTAGGTCCTAGTTTCCCAGGAGTGTGGTTCACAGAATGCCTCATGCAGAAATCTTTGTGAAATCGCCTCATGCATTTTCTGTAGTTTTCAGTACGCAGATATTTCATCCTATTGTTTAATATCTCTTGTAATGGGATTGTCACCTTGATTTCTTTCTCGGGGAGTTTTTTGTTAGCTGATAGATGCACTCCTGGTTTGGGCATATTGACTTTGTATACTACAACATTAAAGAATTTATTAATTAGTTCTAATATATTTCTTTGGGTGGAGTTTGAACATGATATCAATCTGCAGAAATGTGATATACAGCCCCTATTTCACAAAATTTATAAAAATCAATTTTAAATGAATTAAAGACATATTAAGACCTATAACTTTGGGCTGGAGAGATGGCTTAGCAGTTAAGACACCTACCTGCCTGCCAAGCCTAAGAATGCCCATTCAATCTCCAGGTCCCACATTTAGCCAGATGCATAAGTGAAGCAAGAGTGCAATGCTGTGCTTGCCCACAAGGGGGTGCACATGTCTGGAGTTTGTTCTCAGCGCCTGAGAGGCCGCTAGTGTGCCATTCTCTCTCTCTCTCTAAAATAATAATAATAAAAAAAAATAAAGACCTACAACTTTGAAATTAAAGTATAAAAACATGGGGGAAACTCTTTAACATTGTCCTGGGTATAATTATATATATATATATATATTGACTAACAGGATGTTGCAGTTAGCTTCATGTTGCTGGCAGAAAATACCTGGCTAAGAGCAGCTTGCTGGAGGAAAGGGTTTATTTTGACTCCTCCTACTTTGAACAAGTCCTTTTACAATGGGCCATCCACCTTCAGACTTATTGAGCATGTTTCCTCACACACAGGTCTGCCTGGCTTTATTGCTGATAGGAATTTGCAGGTAGACAAGTTTATTGCTGTCTCCTCCTTGCCACCTTTAGAACAAGCTAGATGTTTACACCAAAAGTTCCATCTATCCCCCACTAACCTACAGACCCAATACCCTAAGCTCTCACTTAGCCAATGCAAACATTTAACCTGTACCTGTAAGGCATGCCCCCCCAGCCCCCTTGGGCCCACGACAGCCTCAAGGAGTCAATCCTAGAGGCCTTCTATCTGGCAGATGGATGTTACCCACATTCTTTCCTTTGGTAACCTCAAATATGTCCATGTCATCATGGACACTTACTCTAAGCTTACTTTTGCTATTGCTCTCTTGGGGGAGAAGGCGTCCCATGTCATTAAGGTGACAAAAACCACCATGTTGGTCATGGGTGTACCTGGGTCAATTAAAACTGATAATGGCCCTGCATATACATCTGCCTGATTTACATCCTTCATGGAATCTTGGGGAATCAAACACTCCCTTGGGATCCCCTACAACCCACAAGGACAAGCCATAGTGGAGAGAACTAACTGGACCCTAAAGGAACTAATTATAAAACAAAAGTCCACTATGTCACCCAAGGATCCCCACTTGGCCCTGGTGGAAGCTCTCTTCACCCTCAATTTTCTCACCTTTGATGAGGCAGGACTCTCCCCAGCCTATAAACATTGGAGATCCCAACCAACCACAACGCCCTTACCCTTAGTCCACTGGAAGGATCCTCTTACTAATATCTGGAAGGGACCCCACCCTCTTTTAACACAGGGCCAAGGGTATGCTTGTGTCTTTCCAGAAACTTCATAGATCCTAATCTGGATCCCTGCCAGAAACATTCGTCCAGCCACTGACGTGGAAATCAACCTTGATGAGGAGGATGATGCCAAACCCCTCAGGCCAGATACGGGACTGTAAACTTATTCCCCCTTTTCTCCTTTTATCTCCTTTTCTCCCTACTACCACCTCCCAGAAACCATTTTGGACAATTGTTCTCAGGCCATACTTGTTTGGTGAGGTGGCCCTAGATTCCCATGCTTTTCCTAGGCTTCATTTTAGACACGCTATTTTGCAGTATTCCTCCCCCTTCAAGCAAGTACTTCTCTTTAACCACACCTTTGCCCTTTTGCTTATTAATGCCTCTTATGGTAATGCTACCCTCCAACCAGCCATAAATTCCTTTGCAACTCCTTTGATTGCATTGATCTGCTACCATTAAGGACACTCAATGCTACTATTTATGGGGCTAAGGGTGAGCTCATGACAGTCACCCAACAACCTGTTTATGTTAAATCTCCCTATTATTTTGTCTTGGTCCCAGCACTCAAGGCCTCAGTCTTTTTACTCTTTTCTGGGGCTTTCTCAACTGCTAACTCCTTAGTTGCAGACTGAGCCCTTGCATGACTATTCATGCTGACCTCCATGTTATCATTAGACAGGCACCAATTGGCTTTGCAGCTGTTTCTCCTGATGATAACTTTACATTTCTTTCTTCAACCCTTCCTCCCTTCTTATCCTGGCAGGAATCCTAGTTATTCTCACTATCATGCTGGTCCTTTTCAGTTGTCTCAGAGCTTTTTCTCGGTGCATCACCACCATCCAAACAAACCAGGTTCTACTACAGTGAGCCATTTATCAATCAACAGGGGCAACCCCTCATGAACCACCATATGATATCTTATCTGCCATTTCTCATTTGTAAATCTGTCCTACCCTAGTCTTTTCTCAGGTTCTATAGTTGATTCTCACTGGGACAGTTCACACACCACAGAACCACCTCCACATGGCCCTCCCATGCCTCCTAAGCGACAGTTACAACCCCTATGGCTTTCTCACCAGGATGGTGGGTAGTCAATGACAAGTAAGACCCCATGAGATGGGGCAACCTAAGATAGGCACTGTCGCATGAGGTGATCCCTTGGGGCCTGGGGTCAACATTGACTTTGCAAAGAACCATGCCTCCCAGGGTCACCAATAGTAAAAACAAAAAGGAGGATATGTATGGCACAATGCAGGTCGGGCCCTAGCCAGGCCACCTGCTAGTAGGAACCAGGAAGTGGCTTCTGTGGACATGGCATCCTGCACAGGCCTGGCGTGACAACAGCTACAGCCCCATGCCCATGAGCAACCTGCTGCAAGATGATCTGCCTGGAGACAGGCTGTCATTTGTCACAAGAAGGGAACCACCCCATACAACAATTGGCCAGCCAAACCCTTAAAAACCCCTACACTTCCTTGAATAAACAAGTTTGCAGCAGCTCACCCTCTGCCTGTTTCCACCCAACTCCTGGTATCTGTGTCATGACTCCGCGCCTCTTCCCCACTACCCTTCGGAGACTCTGCATCCCCTCCTGGGCTGGCCCTAGGAGGGATCCCAACATTGGTTCTAGAAAGAATTTTATCATTTCTATTTGATATTTGTTTTCTGTTGTGTTATTTTGCATCATGTCCATCTCTTTTTTGAGGTATGACTTCAATTCAATTTTTATTTCCTTGATGCTTCCTGGAGTCCATTCTTACATTTGATTAAGTCTTCATTAAGCTTAATCAGTCAGTTGTCAAGATCTTCCATTTCTTGACTTACCTTCAATTCATTCATATCTCTTTGGAGGGTTCTAACATTTTCTTCAATCAAGTTAAGCCTACTGTCAAAAGCTGAATGCTCTAGGAGATGATTCTGTTCAATTTCATTGATATGATTGTTGGTTCTTTGATGGTTTGCTTCCAGTTCAGTTTATTTTTTTTTTAATCAGGGTCTCATTGGTTGTTGTGTTTTCATTTTGGGAATGAATTTCTGTTGATTTCTCTATGATTTCATTGGAGGCTTCCATTGTAGGACTAGGCATCCTTGGTGGAGATCTCTCAGTTTTCTGACTTTCATTGGCTTTTTTTGCATTGTTGTCTACCCATTTAGGGAGACTCTTTATTTTATTGAGGAGGAAGCAAGTTTTTGTCCTTTGGCCCATGCACCCTCTGACTCAGGTGAACAGGGATGTTGGTACCCAGTGGCCAGTCAGGATACCAGAGCAAAAGGCCTGATTCCACAGCTCACACAGGGACCAGGCCTCCCCAAGCAAGGCACAATGGGACCTACCAGAACCAGAGGACTGGGAGGAGCCAGGGAACAGGGATCTGGCCTACTCACTCCATGCCACACCCTCCAGCACACAGACTGGCTCAGGGAACTTGGACCAGGGAACTGGGAGGAGCCAGGAAGGAGGGGTCTGGCCTACTCACTCCACAAGAAGCCCGGAAATGGGTCTGGCCTACTCACTCCAGACTGCTGTGCTGGCCTTGAACTCACAGCGATGCCCCTACCTCAGCCTCCCAAGTGCTTGGATTAAAGGTGTGAGCCACCGTGCCTGGCTACATTTCTTATTTTATTAAAAAATCAACTCCAGCTGGAGAGATGGCTTAGTGGTTAAGGAACTTGCCTATGGAGCCTAAGGACCCAGGTTCAATTCTCCAGGTCCCATGTAAGCCAGATGCACAAGGTGGCACATGCATCTGGAGTTCATTTGCAGTAGCTAGAGGCCCTGGCATGCCCATTCTCCTTCCCTCCCTCCTTCCTCCCTCCCTCCCCCCCCCCTCCTTCCTCTCTCTCTCTCTCTCTGTCTCTAGTAAATAAATAAAACTAAAAAAACAACTCCATAAAATATTTTAGTTAAAGTTGCTTTAATGTGTAAAATAGTTGAACTTTGACAATGACCACATGTGTGGGTGTACTGAAGGACAAGAACCTCCTGTGGAGTGAACATCAGCTGTCTCAGCTGCAGGGATTCTGGTAATAATGTTGTGCAAGGGAGAAAAAGCTAACAGATAGAACCAAGCTATAGAAAGAGCCTAGCTACAGGCCAGCCAGGTGTGTGTGGCCAGCAAATCTCGAAGCCATGTTTAGTGCTTAGGCTTAACTTCCCTATCCTAGCCTACACTGATCACTCAGATGGGGGAGGCTGGAGGAGAGATGGGCAGCACCATTGATCACCTTGTGACTTGGTATAATAGGGCTGCTATCACAATAGCCACTATGTGGCTTAAACAGCAGAAATCTTTTCTCACAGTTCTCAGGTCCAGAGGTCCAAAGACAAGGCAGTATCAAATCTGGCTTCTTTTGCGTTGCCTCCTCTTGGCCTGAAAATTGCAGCCTTCTCCCATGTCCTCACATGGTCATAATTCAGTCTCTGGGGTATCTACATTCTAGTCTTGTAAAGATATCGGTATCATGCACCCATCTGACCTCATTTACCTTAATTATATATTAAAGGTCTTATCTGTAAACACTCACTTCCTGAGGTACCAAGGTAATAAGATTTCTACATATGAAAAATCAACCCCCTGCTCCTTGTCAAGCTCCACATGGTCTGTTTGGTTAAAAGAGGTCTCTCAGCTATGGAACTCTAAGCTTGGGGCTCTAAACAACATAAACAGCAACAGCAATAAAGAAAAACAGGCAAGGTATGGTGGTGCATGCCTTTAGTCCTAGCATTGGGGAGGCCGAGGTAGGAGGACTGCAGTGAGTTTGAGGCTACCCTGGGATTACAGAGTGAGATCCAGGTCAGCCTGAGCTAGAGCAAGACCTTACCCTGAAGAATCAAAAAAAAAAAAAAATGGGGGCAGGGGAGGCAGGGAAATAATTTTTAAAAATCATTAAAACAGCCATAGTGGAAGAAGCAGAATTTGTGCTTTCTTAAAGTTAGAACTTCCATTTGGCCTCTAAATCAGCTGATGCTTGCTGGTGGTGGCTATTGTCTTATTGCTATGGATATATGATGAAGTGAATCAGCTACTTCCAGCAAGAGGAAGCCTCCTCCAGAATCTGTAAGCCTGAAATAAACCCTTTCCTCCCATAAGCTGCTTCTGGTCTGGTCTTTGTCCCAGCCATGAGAAGATAACTGAGACAATACCTTTGTACCTTGCATGGAAATTGGAGGCTAAGCCAGAAAAAAATATGAGTGTACCCAGTTGTAAACTTAGGAGGCAAAAGAGAGGCAAAAAGCCTCTTCAGACTAGGGGTGCCAAGTGCTCACTACAGACTCATCAGGTACAAGAGACTAAGGACACCACTGTGGTTTGGATTTGGAGAGGGTATCATAGGATAAATCACAATCACAATTATAGAAGGACATAAGCTTCAAAGTGGAGAAACAATGAGCTGGAACAGTAAGAACTACAAAAATCACAATAACAACACACATAGTAAAACTAAGAGAATGGACTCAAGTTTATCAGAGTCTCAATTTCCATAAATACTATCTCCTTTACTTCTGTTCTTATAGCTGAGGAAGACCAGAAGATAAAATAGCTAAATATTAAAAATCAATCTAGTGGGCTGGAGAGATGGGTTAAGGTGCTTGGCTAAAAAGCCTAATGACCTGAGTTTGATTCCCCAGTACCCACATAAAGCCAGATGCACAAAGAAGTTCATTTGCAGTGGCAGAAAGCCCTGGTGTACCCATATTCATTCATTTATTAATTCATTCTCTCTCTGCTTGCAAATAAATTAAAAAAATATTTTTAAAAATAATCAAGCATAAATCAGAAAAGGAAATGCAAATTTGTTTCAGCAGCAAAACATTCTATGTGCCTCTCTTTCAAATAAATACAAAAAATAAATATTTTTAATATTTTACTTTTCATTTATTTATTTGAGAGAGAGATATAAGAAATAGGGAGGGAGAGAGAAAGAATGGGCATGCAGGGCCTCCAGCCACTGCAAACGAACTCCAGATGCACTAAGGTGATATTTTTTAAAATAATGGATTGCATTAATGGATGCAAATCATTAATGAAAATCATGAAAAACTAAAGAATTAAGGTATTTTCTTTCTCCTTTACCCAGTGGTAAAATCTCCTTGAAGCCATATGTATTAGTTTCCTTTGTCATGCTTAAACATTTGTTATTGCCACAGAAGCATAATGTTGACATTTCTGGTTGCTAGGAGCATCACAGCCTTGGATACAAATACAACAGCATTCAGTTGGCACAAATGTGGGACTTTTTAGTCAACAGAACTCTCTTTTTTATATGCTGATACAATAGTGGAAAGATTAGATTTACTATGCAAATTATGCATGAAAATCTGAAAATTCCTTAATCCAGAGAAATAAAAGCCCCAGTATTTAAGATTGTATATTTAAAAGATTCCCCCTCCTCCTTTTTTTTTGAAGTATCTTTCAAGAATAAAAATGGGGGAGAAAAGGAACAAATAAAAGCTTTTAAACCTATCAGTAGCAGAATGACAGAATATATTGTGCTGAATATAGAACATGGAATTCCATGGGCTCATTAAAAGAAGTACAGTGTAGCCATGTCAGTTGACTTGAATTTCCACTGTTTGTTGTCAAGTGAGAAAAACAAAATTTAAAAACACCACTGTTCATAGTGCTGTGGAATTTGGAGGTTCAGGAGGGATCCCCAAGAATATATGAACCCCAAGTTTTGGGTTCTGTCCTACCTTTAAAAAAGAATTAATAAAGATGGACTTAGCCTAACATGGTGGCACATGCCTTTAATCCCAGCACTTGAGAGAGGCAGAGGTAGGAGGGTCAGTGTAAGTTTGAGGTCAGCCTGAGACTACATAGGGAATTCCAGGTCAACCTGGACTAGAGTGAGACCCAGCCTCGAAAAACAGAACAACAACAAAAAAAGATGGACTCAAGAATAAGAAGTTATCAATTATTAAGTTTATTTAGGAGTAAACCACAAGTCGTGGGGTTTATTTAAGAGAGATTGGGATTTAAGAAAATCTGAGGCTTATTAGAATAAAGCAATAAACAAATTGACAAGAGAAAATGAATCTTTTAAAGAGAAATTAAAGTTGCAAACATGTGGCAGTCTCACTTAAGAGAAACTGAGGTTTTTGAAGAGGGATTAGAGTAGAGTCAAAACATGTGGAAAGTAGAACCTAGGAGGTTGTAAGGGAGAATTAGGAGGAACCCATATAGCATCTGCTATGTGATTTTCTGTGAAAGGTAGTTAAGAGGGCAGATCATGGTGACTTAAGGAAGAATAGTAGAGAGAAAATAATCAGGTGAGAAATGCAAAGTAAAGAGTGTTATACCCACTCTTTTTTTTTTCTTTTTTTAGTTACCCTGAGTTTAGAGTAATTACACAGGTAACAGGCCTGGAGTTAGTGAAAGCACACACATGGAAGGTCTAGAGTGTAAGGAAAATAACATATGTGGTAGATTGAGATCAGAGAAAAATCATACATGTAATCAAAGTGAGAAGTTAACCCAAACTATAAAGCGGAGGCAAGCAGAAAAACCATCCAGACCAAGAAGCAAACCTTGCCCCCACCCAGCCAGGCTGGGTGAGACAGGAAGCCAGTCATGTATATGCAGGTAGAGATGAGGAAGAATCCAGACAGAGCTCCACAAAGGGGATAAAAACTCAGGCAGAAAGAAGATGACAGCCTTTATTATATGCAAGGTGGACACCCAATTGGTTTGTAGATGTGGAGGGCAGACCCTAGATCCAGGCCACCTGGGCCATTTATTTAGGTATCATGCTAGACTATGGGCTGCAGGGGGCAGTGTAGCTCAGTCTCAGACACAAGTTCCATTTTTGTCAAGAGTTTCATTCTTGTGTCAGGGCAAAGTGGCATGTGGGTGGCATTTCCTGGTTCTCTCTGGGCCTCACTCTCTAACTGAAGCTATCTAAAAGAAGTTAAATTTCTCCTATTCTCCTTCAGTAGCACCATTATTTATAATGGTTAAAGTCAATTATAAGGGATAGGGAGACTGCTCAGCAGTTAAGTGTGCTTGCTTGCAAAGCCTAGCAGCCGTGAGTTCAGTTCTCCAGCCACCCTTATAAAGCTGTATGGGAGTTTGTTTGCAGAAGCAAGAGGTCCTGGTATGTGTGCACATACACATGCACACATACACAAACATAAACAAATAAAATTTAAGTCAAGTAAATTGTGCACTGACAGATGAGTGGATAAAGAAAATATGTGTGTGTGTGTGTGTGTGTGTGTGTGTGTGTGTGTGTGTATCTCCAAGATGGTATTAGTCCACTTGAAAAGTGATGGAAATTTTGACACATGATATCTAATGGATTAATGCTAAGCACATCATGCCCAGTAAAATAAGCCATTCACATAGGCTCACGTGCATACACACACAATACTGTAGGATCCCATTTGGATGAGATGGAATAATCAAATTTATAGAGATAGAAAGTAAAATGATAGCTGTCAAGAATTGGGGACTTCCAGGTAAGATGGAAGCATAGGAGCCATGCCAAACCAGCCCAGGGAGGGATTTAAGGAAAACCACAGCAAAATACACTCTTCTGAAAAGTGCAGGAGTATAGGCTTTTCTTAAACACAGCGGAGAAGCAGGAGAGACCAAGATCCACCAGAAAAGAGGAAAGCAGCCAGAAACCCACTGAGGAGCTGGTGTCTCTGATCCACCCAATTAACGCTAGGTGCCAGCAAGTGTGCCAAGCGGCAGCAACCAAGACCAAGCAAGGGGACTTTCCAACCTCATTAGCCTCATTGCAGAGTCAAGAAATCTAAAGGAAAGACAGCTGAGATCAACTAAGGAGCTACAGAAAGAGATACAGGGGGACTGTGTGAGCAGCTGCAGGCTTCCTAAACTCTCCCATCCCCCAACCATCAGAACCACAAAACTCTGGCATTCAGCCCCCAGTGGCAGAGCACCCAGCACAACTGAACAGAGCTCCAGCTCCACAGCACAACACAGAGGGATTGAGGTGGGCACTCAGCATTGGTGAGATTAAAGCCACACCAACAGGTAATGAAGTTGACTGAAAAAAAAAAAAAACAGGTAGAGATAGGCCTGCAATGGAACTGCTAATCTCTTTCATGACACAGCAGGTTATGGGTTACAAATTTTGGCTGGCTTTACCATTTTTAAATAAGCTGTCGGTTGAGAGATGGCTTAGCGAAAGGCGCCTGCCTGCTAAGTTTAAGAATGTGCCGGTTCCAATCTCCAGTGGTTCCAATCTCCAGGTCCCATGTTTAGCCAGATGCAAAGTGATGCAAGGGGCAATGCTGTACTTGCCCACAAGGGGCGCATGCATCTGGACTGCTCACAGCAGCTGAGAGGCTGGCAGTGCCCATTCTCATCTGTCTCTCTTGCTCTGTCTCTAGTAAATAAATAAAACTAAAAACAACTCCATAAAATATTTTAGTTAAAGTTGCTTTAATGTGTAAAATAGTTGAACTTTGACAATGACCACATGTGTGGGTGTACTGAAGGACAAGAACCTCCTGTGGAGTGAACATCAGCTGTCTCAGCTGCAGGGATTCTAGTAATAATGTTGTGCAAGGGAGAAAAAGCTAACAGATAGAACCAAGCTATAGAAAGAGCCTAGCTACAGGCCAGCCAGGTGTGTGTGGCCAGCAAATCTCGAAGCCATGTTTAGTGCTTAGGCTTAACTTCCCTATCCTAGCCTACACTGATCACTCAGATGGGGGAGGCTGGAGGAGAGATGGGCAGCACCATTGATCACCTTGTGACTTGGTATAATAGGGCTGCTATCACAATAGCCACTATGTGGCTTAAACAGCAGAAATCTTTTCTCACAGTTCTCAGGTCCAGAGGTCCAAAGACAAGGCAGTATCAAATCTGGCTTCTTTTGCGTTGCCTCCTCTTGGCCTGAAAATTGCAGCCTTCTCCCATGTCCTCACATGGTCATAATTCAGTCTCTGGGGTATCTACATTCTAGTCTTGTAAAGATATCAGTATGATCCACCCATCTGACCTCATTTACCTTAATTATATATTAAAGGTCTTATCTGTAAACACTCACTTCCTGAGGTACCAAGGTAATAAGATTTCTACATCTGAAAAATCAACCCCCTGCTCCTTGTCAAGCTCCACATGGTCTGTTTGGTTAAAAGAGGTCTCTCAGCTATGGAACTCTAAGCTTGGGGCTCTAAACAACAACATAAACAGCAACAGCAATAAAGAAAAACAGGCAAGGTATGGTGGTGCATGCCTTTAGTCCTAGCATTGGGGAGGCCGAGGTAGGAGGACTACAGTGAGTTTGAGGCTACCCTGGGATTACAGAGTGAGATCCAGGTCAGCCTGAGCTAGAGCAAGACCTTACCCTGAAGAATCAAAAAAAAAAAAAAAATGGGGGCAGGGGAGGCAGGGAAATAATTTTTAAAAATCATTAAAACAGCCATAGTGGAAGAAGCAGAATTTGTGCTTTCTTAAAGTTAGAACTTCCATTTGGCCTCTAAATCAGCTGATGCTTGCTGGTGGTGGCTATTGTCTTATTGCTATGGATATATGATGAAGTGAATCAGCTACTTCCAGCAAGAGGAAGCCTCCTCCAGAATCTGTAAGCCTGAAATAAACCCTTTCCTCCCATAAGCTGCTTCTGGTCTGGTCTTTGTCCCAGCCATGAGAAGATAACTGAGACAATACCTTTGTACCTTGCATGGAAATTGGAGGCTAAGCCAGAAAAAAATATGAGTGTACCCAGTTGTAAACTTAGGAGGCAAAAGAGAGGCAAAAAGCCTCTTCAGACTAGGGGTGCCAAGTGCTCACTACAGACTCATCAGGTACAAGAGACTAAGGACACCACTGTGGTTTGGATTTGGAGAGGGTATCATAGGATAAATCACAATCACAATTATAGAAGGACATAAGCTTCGAAGTGGAGAAACAATGAGCTGGAACAGTAAGAACTACAAAAATCACAATAACAACACACATAGTAAAACTAAGAGAATGGACTCAAGTTTATCAGAGTCTCAATTTCCATAAATACTATCTCCTTTACTTCTGTTCTTATAGCTACTGTATTAGTCAGGGTTCTCTAGAGGAACAGAATGGACAGAATGAATTGTATTAAAAGGGATTTATTGGATTAGCTTACACAGTCCAGCAATAGCAGGTTGCAGGTCCGAGAGTCAAGAAACCCGGTAGCTGCTCAGTGCACGAGGCTGGAGGCCTCAGCAGTCCCAATCTGGCACTGAAGGCCTGGAGGCTTCCTGGAGAGATGCTGCTCTTCAGTCCACCCTGGTCTTCAGTCCACACTGGAGAGCAGCAACACCAAGCAGCAGGTACCAAGCAGAAAACACCAAGCAGCTAGTAGCACGGCAGCCAGGTGGGAGAGAGAGCCTTTCTTCCCAGAGCTCCTTTTTATCAACCAGCCCCCTCCTCCAAGAGGGGCGCCCACTCTGGGCCGCCCACTCTGGGGAAGGCTGGGGAAGGATTCTTCCTTTAGTTAATCCTTCCTAGAGGCAGCCTCAGAAACACACTTATGAGGAATGTCTGTGGATTCTAAACAAATCAAGTTGACACAGACTTAACCATCAACAGTGGTTAACTAGCAATATGATCTTAATCAGTATTAATTACCTAATAGAGAAGTAGAGGAAGAACAAAACATCTTAATATTGGTATACATATGTACAAGCACTCTTAACAAGGTAAGACAGGAACACTCATGGCAATTACAGTCCACATTTTTGTAACTGGTCCCGTGGCCTTAGCTGGTATTTGTTACTGCCTTCTTCTACTACCCATTCAGTATTTCCTCCACCTTCAGCAAGCACCTCAGCAGGTCTTGGTTCTTTACCTGGAGGGGTGACCCATACCTTCATTCCTGAAGGATCTGGGCCATTTATCACATTGCCTTGATTGGGTTGTTGCAGTTGTCCATTGACTTTGATAACAGGGCATGGTAACACCAAGAGACGCCCTAGAGAATCTCCAGCACTCCAGACATACTCTTCCTTACCTCCATTGTGGAGGAGCAGTCCAATTTCCCCCTGGTAATCTGGATCAATTACCCCTGCTAACACTGTAACTCCTTTCTCAGCCTGTGCACTCAAGGGCATCAGGAGCCCAAAGTGGCCAGGGGAAATCTCAGCTTCCAGTTCAATGGAATGTTCTTTGTGCCTCCTGGCGAAAAGCACTCCCGCTCTGGAACCAAGACCTCTAGGCCAGCAGAGCGTAAGGTTGTGGGTACAGGAAGCAAAAATTTGGCTAATGGGTCACTTGGGGTGATGGTAAGTGGTACCATTCCCATTTCCACCCCTTGATTCCTGGACCCATGAATCCGGGCTATAGGAGAAACAGCACCATATATAGGACGCTGATTCAGAGCATATACAGCCTGCTGGAGGACACGCCCCAGCCCTCCAAGCTATTGCCACCTAGTTGGCACTGCAGCTGTTTCTTTAAAGGCCATTCCACCACTCTATCAAGCCAGCTGCTTCAGGGTGGTGGGGCACATGGTAAGACCAGTGAATTCCATGATCATGAGCCCACTGCTGTACTTCCTTGGCTGTGAAGTGAGTCCCTTGGTCAGAAGCAATGCTGTGTGGAATTCCATGACGGTGGATAAGGCATTCTGTAAGCCCACGGATAGTATTTTGGCAGAAGCATTACGTGCAGGAAAAGCAAATGCATACCCAGAATAAGTGTCTATTCCAGTAAGGACAAAACGCTGCCCTTTCCATGATGGAAGAGGTCCAATATAGTCGACTTGCCACCAAGTTGCTGGCTGGTCACCCCATGGAATACTACCATATCGGGGGCTCAGAGTTGGTCTCTGCTGCTGGCAGATTTGGCACTCAGCAGCAGCCGTAGCCAGGTCAGCCTTAGTTAGTGAAAGTCCGTGTTGTTGGGCCCATGCATAACCTGCATCCCTGCCACCATGGCCACTTTGTTCATGGGCCCATTGGGCAATGACAGAGGTGGCTAAGGAAAGAGGTTGACCACTGTCCACAGAACGGGTCAGCTTATCTACTTGATTATTAAAGTCCTCCTCTGATGAGGTCACCTTCTGATGAGCATTAACATGGGACACAAGTATCTTTATATCCTTTGCCCATTCAGAGAGCTCTATCCACATACATCTTCCCCAAATGTCCTTTTCACCAATTTTCCAATCATGCTCCTTCCATGTCCCGGACCATCCTGCCAAACCATTGGCCACAGCCCAGGAATCAGTGTATAACCGCACATCTGGCCATTTTTCTTTCCAAGCAAAATGCACAACCATGTGTACTGCCCGTAGTTCTGCCCATTGTGAAGACTTCCCTTCACCACAGTCCTTCAGAGTTGTTCCCAGAAAGGGGCTGTAATGCTTCAGCTGTCCACTTCTGGGACGTGCCAGCATAGCGTGCTGAACCATCTGTAAACCATGCCCTGGTCTTCTCCTCTTCAGTCAACTGATCATAGGGCACACCCCATGATGCCATAGGTGCATGCTTTGGGACAGAAGGCATTGAAAAAGGAGTAGCAACCATAGGCATTTGGGCAACCTCCTCATGTAACTTACTTGGGCCTTCAGGGCCTGCTCGAGCCTGATCACGGATATACCACTTCCAGTTGATGATGGACTGCTGCTGTGCACGTCCAACTTTATGGCCTGGTGGGTCAGATAACACCCAGCTCATAATGGGCAGTTCAGGTCACATAATAACTTGATGGCCCATTGTCAAGCGTTCAGTTTCTATTAAGGCCCAATAGCAAGCCAAGAGCTGTCTCTCAAAGGGAGAATAATTGTCTGCAGATGATGGCAGGGCCTTGCTCCAGAATCCCAAGGGCCTCCGGTGTGATTCACCTATGGGGGCCTGCCAAAGGCTCCAAACAGCATCCCTATCTGCCACTGACACCTCAAGTATCATTGGATCTGCTGGATCATATGGCCCAAGTGGCAGAGCCGCCTGCACAGCAGCCTGGACCTGTTGAAGAGCCTTCTCTTGTTCTGGGCCCCACTGAAAACTAGTAGCTTTCTGAGTCACTTGGTATATGGGACGGAGTAACACACCCAAGTGAGGAATGTGCTGTCTCCAAAATCCAAATAGGCCCACTAGACATTGTGCTTCCTTCTTAGTGGTAGGAGGGGCCAGGTGCAACAACTTATCCTTCACCTTAGAAGGAATGTCCCTGCAAGCCCCACACCACTGGACTCCTAGAAATTTCACAGAGGTGGAAGGTCCTTGAATTTTGGATGGATTTATTCCCATCCCCTGATGCGCATATGCTGTACCAGCAACTCCAGAGTGGCTGCCACCTCCTGCTCATTCGATCCAATCAGCATAATGTCATCGATATAATGGACCAATGTGACACCTTGTGGAAGGCACAGGCGATCAAGATCCCTGCGAACTAAGCTATGACACAGGGCTGGAGAGTTAATATAACCTTGAGGTAAAACAGTAAATGTGTACTGCTGACCTTGCCAGCTGAAGGCAAATTGCTTCTGGTGGTCCTTATAGACAGGTATGGAGAAGAAGGCATTCGCAAGATCAATAGCTGCATACCAGGTACCAGGAGATGTGTTAATCTGCTCAAGTAAAGAAACCACATCTGGTACAGCAGCTGCAATTGGAGTCACCACCTGATTAAGTTTCCGATAATCCCCTGTCATTCTCCAAGATCCGTCTGTCTTCTGAACAGGCCAAATAGGGGAGTTAAAGGGGGATATGGTGGGAACCACCACCCCTGCATCCTTCAAGTCCTTTATAGTGGCATTAATCTCTGCAATTCCTCCAGGGATGCGATACTGTTTCTGGTTCACTATTTTTTCCTTGGTAGAGGAGCTCCAATGGCTTCCATTTGGCCTTTCCAACCATAATGGCCCTCACCCCACAAGTCAAAGAACCAATGTGGGGGTTTTGCCAGCTCCTAAGTATATCTATCCCAATTATGCATTCTGGGACTGGGGAAATAACCACAGGATGTGTTCGGGAACCCACTGGACCTACTGTCAGTCTAACATTTGCCAAAACTCCATTGATCACCTGACCTCCATAAGCACCTACTTTAACTGGAGGGCCACGATGCTGTTAGGGTCTCCTGGAATCAATGTCAATTCAGAGCCAGTATCCAGTAAGCCCCGAAAAGTCTGATTATTTCCTTTTCCCCAGTGTACAGTTACCCTAGCAAAAGGCCACAGGTCCCTCTGAGGAAGGATAGGACTAAGCTTAATATTGAAACTTTTGGGGATTATGGGAGGGTCCTTCCTCAAAGGGACCCGGCCACCCCTTCAATCAAGGGGTTCAGGATCTGTAAACTGGCTCAAGTCTGGAAACTGGTTAAGAGGCCTTGATTCTCTGTTGCTATAATTCAAAGTGGCCTTTGGGTTCTTTGCTCTGGAACTTTTCTGCTTATACAGATCAAGCAGGAACTTAGTAGGCTTTTTATCTATTTCACTTCTGGGAACACCATGATTAAGCAGCCAGTACCAAAGGTCTACACAAGTCATACTGTTACGAGCATTGTTTTGCCTGCGCTGTCCATTACAGTAAACACGCTCACCTTGCCTTTGGCGATTCAGTGCTGATACTTGGCCCTTGTTACCCCGAGAGCCAGTTAGACCCATTGCATCCAAGTCACCTAATGCAGCAACTGCGGCTCCCACTGTGATGTCTTCTTTACATAAAAGACCAATGATTGGGGACTTTAAGTGTGCTGGTGCTCCCCTCACAAATCTGTTTCTTATAGTCTTAGTGAAGGGCACATCTTCTGCACGCTCCCATTGCGGGCTTAAAGATGAGTTTACATGGTAAATCCACTCCAGCATTCCAAGTTCTCTGAGCCTTTTAATCCCTTCATCAACATTAAGCCAAGGGATATCAGGCAGCTCAAGCTCATTCACAGTAGGCCATCTTTGATCCATACTTCAGCCAACCAATCAAATAAACTCTTGGCACCTCTTCCAACTGCATGAGCTGCAGTGTTAAATCTAAAATCTCTGGTTAGTGGGCCCATTTCAATAAATTCAGCTTGATCTAATTTTATATTCCTTCCTCCATCATCCCACACCCTTAAAATCCATTCCCACATATATTCCCATGCTTCTGCCTGTACAAGTTAGAAAGCTCCTGAAGTTCTTTAGGGGTGTATCTCACTTCCTCTTGAGTCACGCTTTCTAACTCCCCTTTAGGGGCATGCCTAGCCTTACGCCTAGTTATAGGCCTTGAAGCAAAGATGGGTGGGCTCTGAGAAGCATCAGCACATCCTGCAGGGAGGGTCATTACTGCTTCCTCAGACAAAGAAGGAGTGATTCCCTCAGGGGGGTGGGGTGCACCTGCAGCTAAAGGAGGGGAAGCCACATTCTCATGCAAAACAACTTCTTCAGAATCTGAGAGTTCAATGTCCCCAGATTCTTCAGGGTCTTCCCATACATCCCCATCCCAAGTCATGGGATCGCACTCTTTTCCAACCAATGCCCTCACTTTAACTTCTGATAGTTTGTGAGGCTGGGAATTGAGCTTACGCTGCAAGTTAGCCAATCTTACAATGAGAGCTTGAGTTTGGTTTTCTGCAATTCGAGCCCTGTTCTGACTAGACAGGAGATTTTCCTCCAGGGCACCCTTAGAAACCTTCAGATCATGTACATGGGTCTTAAGCTTGGAATTTTCCTTTTGGAGCTTCTGCTTTTCTCTCAACAGTTTATCTAGAGATGCCAGAAGAAACCATCCAGCATCATCATTTGTCTTACTTTTCCACAAATATTCAAAAGTTCTAGATACAGAGTCACTAAATTCCTTGCTCCTCACAAGATATGACTCAGAATCACTAAATACATCTATCTCACGGAGTTATTTAAATAGTTCACACCATGGATTATTAGTGCCCTCCTTATTACCACTTAAAGTGCTCTCCTTATTACCAGCAGAGCCTTTAGTGGTACTAGAGTTGGAGAACCAACTCCACAGAGCACCAAGCCTACTAGGAAATCCATTCTTACAATTCTGTTTCTCTAGAACCACTCCTGGTACCAGAATCTGTATTAGTCAGGGTTCTCTAGAGGAACAGAATGGACAGAATGAATTGTATTAAAAGGGGATTTATTGCATTAGCTTACACAGTCCAGCAATAGCAGGTTGCAGGTCCGAGAGTCAAGAAACCCGGTAGCTGCTCAGTGCACGAGGCTGGAGGCCTCAGCAGTCCCAATCCGGCACTGAAGGCCTGGAGGCTTCCTGAGAGACGCTGCTCTTCAGTCCACCCTGGTCTTCAGTCCACACTGAGAGCAGCAACACCAAGCAGCAGGTACCAAGCAGAAAACACCAAGCAGCTAGTAGCACAGGCAGCCAGGTGGGAGAGAGAGCCTTTCTTCCCAGAGCTCCTTTTTATCAACCAGCCCCTCCTCCAGAGGGGCCGCCCACTCTGGGCCGCCCACTCTGGGGAAGGATTCTTCCTTTAGTTAATCCTTCCTAGAGGCAGCCTCAGAAACACACTTATGAGGAATGTCTGTGGATTCCTAAACAAATCAAGTTGACACAAACTTAACCATCACAAACACGTATTATATTTTCAACCACAAATGTTAAAAATGTTATAAGTGGGCGGGAGAGATGGCTTAGCAGTTAAGGTATTTGCTTGCAAAGCCAAAGGACCCTAGTTTGATTCCCCAGCACCCACATAAATCAGATGCACAAGGTGAAGCATGCATCTGGAATTTGTTTTTCAGCAGCTGGAGACCCCAGCACACCCATTCTATGTGCCTCTCTTTCAAATAAATACAAAAAATATATATTTTTTAATATTTTACTTTTCATTTATTTATTTGAGAGAGAGATACAGAAATAGGGAGGGAGAGAGAAAGAATGGGCATGCAGGGCCTCCAGCCACTGCAAACGAACTCCAGATGCATGTGCCCCCTTGTGCATCTGATTTATGTGGGTGCTGGAGAATCAAGCCTTGAAGCAGGGTCTTTAGGCTTCATAGGCAAGCATTTAACCACTAAGCCATCTCTCCAGCCACAATAAATATTTTTTAAAATGCCACATGTAGCTGAGTGTGGTGGTGCAAGCCTTTAATCCCAGCACTCAGGAGGCAGAGGTAGGAGGATAGGATCACCATGAGTTTGAGGCACCCTGAAACTGCATAGTGAATTCCAGGTCAGCCTGTTACATGCCTGGCATTGCATTAATGGATGCAAATCATTAATGAAAATCATACTAAAGAATTAAGGTATTTTCTTTCTCCTTTACCCAGTGGTAAAATCTCCTTGGAGCCATATGTATTAGTTTCCTTTGTCATGCTTAAACATTTGTTATTGCCACAGAAGCATAATGTTGACATTTCTGGTTGCTAGGAGCATCACAGCCTTGGATACAAATACAACAGCATTCAGTTGGCACAAATGTGGGACTTTTTAGTCAACAGAACTCACTTTTTTATATGCTGATACAATAGTGGAAAGATTAGATTTACTATGCAAATTATGCATGAAAATCTGAAAATTCCTTAATCCAGAGAAATAAAAGCCCCAGTATTTAAGATTGTATATTTAAAGATTCCCCCCTCCTCCCTTTTTTTGAAGTATCTTTCAAGAATAAAAATGGGGGAGAAAAGGAACAAATAAAAGCTTTTAAACCTATCAGTAGCAGAATGACAGAATATATTGTGCTGAATATAGAACATGGAATTCCATGGGCTCATTAAAAGAAGTACAGTGTAGCCATGTCAGTTGACTTGAATTTCCACTGTTTGTTGTCAAGTGAGAAAAACAAAATTTAAAAACACCACTGTTCATAGTGCTGTGGAATTTGGAGGTTCAGGAGGAATCCCCAAGAATATATGAACCCCAAGTTTTGGGTTCTGTCCTACCTTTATAAAAGAATTAATAAAGATGGACTTAGCCTAACATGGTGGCACATGCCTTTAATCCCAGCACTTGAGAGAGGCAGAGGTAGGAGGGTCAGTGTAAGTTTGAGGTCAGCCTGAGACTACATAGGGAATTCCAGGTCAACCTGGACTAGAGTGAGACCCAGCCTCGAAAAACAGAACAACAACAAAAAAAGATGGACTCAAGAATAAGAAGTTATCAAATATTAAGTTTATTTAGGAGTAAACCACAAGTCATGGGGTTTATTTAAGAGAGATTGGGATTTAAGAAAATCTGAGGCTTATTAGAATAAAGCAATAAACAAATTGACAAGAGAAAATGAATCTTTTAAAGAGAAATTAAAGTTGCAAACATGTGGCAGTCTCACTTAAGAGAAACTGAGGTTTTTGAAGAGGGATTAGAGTAGAGTCAAAACATGTGGAAAGTAGAACCTAGGAGGTTGTAAGGGAGAATTAGGAGGAACCCATGTAGCATCTGCTATGTGATTTTCTGTGAAAGGTAGTTAAGAGGGCAGATCATGGTGACTTAAGGAAGAATAGTAGAGAGAAAATAATCAGGTGAGAAATGCAAAGTAAAGAGTGTTATACCCACTCTTTTTTTTTTTTTTTTTTAGTTACCCTGAGTTTAGAGTAATTACACAGGTAACAGGCCTGGAGTTAGTGAAAGCACACACATGGAAGGTCTAGAGTGTAAAGAAAATAACATATGTGGTAGATTGAGATCAGAGAAAAAATCATACATGTAATCAAAGTGAGAAGTTAACCCAAACTATAAAGCAGAGGCAAGCAGAAAAACCATCCAGACCAAGAAGCAGTGTTCTGCCCCCCACCCAGCCAGGCTGGGTGAGACAGGAAGCCAGTCATGTACATGCAGGTAGAGATGAGGAAGAATCCAGACAGAGCTCCACAAAGGGGATAAAAACTCAGGCAGAAAGAAGATGACAGCCTTTATTATATGCAAGGTGGACACCCAATTGGTTTGTAGATGTGGAGGGCAGACCCTAGAGCCAGGCCACCTGGGCCATTTATTTAGGTAGCATGCTAGACTATGGGCTGCAGGGGGCAGTGTAGCTCAGTCTCAGACACAAGTTCCATTTTTGTCAAGAGTTTCATTCTTGTGTCAGGGCAAAGTGGCATGTGGGTGGCATTTCCTGGTTCTCTCTGGGCCTCACTCTCTAACTGAAGCTATCTAAAAGAAGTTAAATTTCTCCTATTCTCCTTCAGTAGCACCATTATTTATAACGGTTAAAGTCAATTATAAGGGATAGGGAGACTGCTCAGCAGTTAAGTGTGCTTGCTTGCAAAGCCTAGCAGCCGTGAGTTCAGTTCTCCAGCCACCCTTATAAAGCTGTATGGGAGTTTGTTTGCAGAAGCAAGAGGTCCTGGTGTGTGTGCACATACACATGCACACATACACAAACATAAACAAATAAAATTTAAGTCAAAGGCCGGGTGTGGTGGCGCACGCCTTTAATCCCAGCACTCGGGAGGCAGAGGTAGGAGGATCACCATGAGTTCGAGGCCACCCTGAGACTATATAGATAATTCCAGGTCAGCCTGGACTGGAGTGAGACCCTACCTCGAAAAACCAAAAAAAAAAAAAAAAAAAAAAATTAAGTCAAGTAAATTGTGCACTGACAGATGAGTGGATAAAGAAATATGTGTGTGTGTGTGTGTGTGTGTGTGTGTGTGTGTGTGTGTGTGTCTCCAAGATGGTATTAGTCCACTTGTAAAGTGATGGAAATTTTGACACATGATATCTAATGGATTAATGCTAAGCACATCATGCCCAGTAAAATAAGCCATTCACATAGGCTCACGTGCATACACACACAATACTGTAGGATCCCATTTGGATGAGATGGAATAATCAAATTTATAGAGATAGAAAGTAAAATGATAGCTGTCAAGAATTGGGGACTTCCAGGTAAGATGGAAGCATAGGAGCCATGCCAAACCAGCCCAGGGAGGGATTTAAGGAAAATCACAGCAAAATACACTCTTCTGAAAAGTGCAGGAGTATAGGCTTTTCTTAAACACAGCAGAGAAGCAGGAGAGACCAAGATCCACCAGAAAAGAGGAAAGCAGCCAGAAACCCACTGAGGAGCTGGTGTCTCTGATCCACCCAATTAATGCCAGGTGCCAGCAAGTGTGCCAAGCGGTAGCAACCAAGACCAAGCAAGGGGACTTTCCAACCTCCTTAGCCTCCTTGCAGAGTCAAGAAATCTAAAGGAAAGACAGCTGAGATCAACTAAGGAGCTACAGAAAGAGATACAGGGGGACTGTGTGAGCAGCTGCAGGCTTCCTAAACTCTCCCATCCCCCAACCATCAGAACCACAAAACTCTGGCATTCAGCCCCCAGTGGCAGAGCACCCAGCACAACTGAACAGAGCTCCAGCTCCACAGCACAACACAGAGGGACTGAGGTGGGCACTCAGCATTGGTGAGATTGGAAGCCACACCAACAGGTAATGAAGTTGACTGAAAAAAAAAAAAAAAAAAAAAACAGGTAGAGATAGGCCTGCAATGGAACTGCTAATCTCTCTTTCATGACACAGCAGGTTATGGGTTACAAATTTTTGGCTGGCTTTACCATTTTTAAATAAGCTGTCGGCTGGAGAGATGGCTTAGCGATTAAGGCGCCTGCCTGCTAAGCCTAAGAATGCCGGTTCCAATCTCCAGTGGTTCCAATCTCCAGGTCCCATGTTTAGCCAGATGCAAAGTGATGCAAGGGTGCAATGCTGTACTTGCCCACAAGGGGCGCATGCATCTGGAGTTCATTCACAGCAGCTGAGAGACTGCTGGCACGCCCATTCTCTATCTGTCTCCCTCTCCCTCTCTCTGTCTGTCTCTCTCTGTCTCTCTCCAAAAAAAAAAAAAAAAGTAAAAAAAAAAATTTTTAAATAAGCTGTCATTGGGAGTTGAATATTGCTGCCTTTAATGCTTTCATATTTATAGGGCCTTTGTTTTTGCTTCTGTCATTATTGGAGGCAGATCCAGTTCCAGATCCAGGCTGACCTGTAACCCAATTCAGACCAGAATTCTTTATCCCCTAGCTGACAGGAATAAGGGTGTAGAATAACACACACCCTTAGGGATTTTGGCTTTATAAGACTATCTGTTTGTTTTAATCCCCGCACTTGTATACTCTGTGCTGGATTTTATTAAATGTGTATATTGCAAAGTTGAAGTTTAGAATTTGCCAGTAATTTGTTCCACCCAGTCCACTAGAATACTTCCTTAGCAAGCAAACTCAACACCTAGGATTACTTCTGCAGTTGGATTGGGGTACAAAAGCTATACTTGGCACCTTAAACTCATATCCTGAAAGTATATAAAGGTGGATCACCACATCTAAGAACACTGCAGATAAGTAGAAAACCTAAGCATCAAATCAATTCAGGATGCAAAAGTCGCTACATTATAATACAAGAAACACAAAGAATAAAGACAATGCAATCCCATCAAAAATTATAAATCCATCAGAAATGATCACCAATGACACTGTTTTATATGAAATACCTCACAAAGATTTCAAAAGAATGATTCTATCTATACTCAAAGAAATGAAAGAAGAAATAAAAGGATTCAAAGAAGAAAACAAACTCCTAAGAGAACACAGGAAACCACCTTAATGAAATAAAAAGGTCATTATAGGACATGAGTAAGGAAATAGAAATACTGAAGAAATATTGGGCTGAAATCCTCGCTCTGAAGAACACAGTCAAAAAAAAAAAAAAAAAAAAACAACTCTGTGTGGGACTGAAGAGATGGCATAGCAGTTAAGCGCTTGCCTGTGAAGACTAAGGATCCCAGTTCAAGGCCCAATTCTCCAGGACCCACGTAAGCCAGATGTACAAGGGGGCGCATGCATCTGGGGATCGTTTGTAGTGGCTGGATGCCTTGGCATGCCCATCTTCTCTCTCTCTCTCTCTCTCTCTCTCTAATAAATAAATATTTTTTAAAACTCTGTGGGAAGTCTTACCAGTAGAATGGATGAAGGAGAGAACAGAATATCTAAACTAGAAGCGAGGTGGCAGTTCAAATACTGTCCAACAAATAGAAAGACAAGCTAAAAGAAAGGTATGAAGGGGAATTCCAAGATATCTGGGACACTATGAAAAGATCAAATATAAGAATTCAGGGTATAATAGAAGGAGAAGAGTTTCAATCCAGAGGCTTAGTAGGCATTTTCAACAAAATCATAGAAGAAAAATTTCCCAACATTGGGAAAGAAATGCCAATGCAGATATAAGAATCTTTTAGAACACCAGACACAACCTAGAAAGAACCTCTTCTCGCCATGTTATAATTAAACTACTAAACATGCAAACCAAAGAAAATATATTGAAAGCAGTTACAGAGAAAAAGCAAGTGAACTACAAAGGCAAGCCCATCAGGATCACAGCAGATTACTCAACACAAACTTTAAAGACAGAAGGGCTTGGAATGCTGTATTCCAAGTTCTGAAAGATAAAAACTATCAACCAAGATTACTTTATTCTGCAAAGCTATCTATCCAAATTGATTCAGAAATAGGAAGATTCCACAACAAAAAACAGGCTAAAGGATTTTATGACAACTAAGCCAACTCTACAGAAAATACTTAAGGAATCCTTCATGCTAAAGAGAAAGCAAAACACACACAGCAGAAAATAGGAAAAAATAAGCCATATTCAAATAAAACTTAAAACAAGTGAATGAAGAGAAAACAAGAAGCACTACAAAACAAGAAGAATGATAAGAGTAAATACATATCTTTTAATAACAACTCTTAAGATCAATGGCCTCAATGCCCCTACCAAAAGATACAGGCTTGCAGACTGGATTAAAAGGCAGGCTCCTGCCATCTGTTGCCTCCAGGAAACTCATCCCTCAATAGAAGATAAAACCTTCTTAGGGTGAAAGGATGGAAAATGATATTTCAAGCAAGTGGGCCTAGTAAATAAGCAGGGTTTGCTATCCTAACTTCTGACAGGATGGACTTCAAACCAACATCAGTGAGGAAAGATAAAGAAGGTCAATTTATACTGATTAAAGGAACACTCCAATAGGAGGACATTACAATCCTAAACATATATGAAATTAGGGGCTCCCAATTTCATCAAACAAACACTATTAGACTTAAAGTCAGAGATAACACCAAACACAATTGTAGTAAATAACTTCAATACCCAATTCTCATCAATTGACATGTCATCCCAGCAAAAATAAACAGAGACATATCTGGATTAAATGATGTCATGGAACAAGAGGACCTAACAGATTATACAGAACATTCCATCCAAATGCTGCAGAATATACATTTTTCTCAGCAGCACATGGAACATTCTCTAAAATAGACCATATATTAGGACACAAATCAAATCTTAACAAATACAGGAATATTGAAATAATCCCTTGTACGCTATCTGACCACAATGGGATTTAAGTGCAAATCAGCAACAAGAAAAACTACAGAGCATACAGAAATTCATGGAGATGAAACAATACACTATTGAATGATGTATGAGTCATTGAAGAAATTAAAAAGGAAATAAATAAATTCATAGAATCAAATGATGATGAGAATACAATATACCAAAACCTTTGGGAGACAATGAAGGCAGTCCTTAGAGGGAAATTTATAGCTCTAAGTGCCTATATTAAGAAATTAGAGAGTTAACAAGTAAACAATTTAATGCTTCACCTTAAGGCCTTGGAAAGAGCAAAACAAGGCAAATGAAAAACCAGTAGATTGGAATAAATAATAAAGATTAGGGCAGAAATTAATGAAATAGAAACCAAAAAAAAAAAAAAATCCAAAGAATTAATGAAACAAAGAGTGGGTTTTTTGAAAGGATAAACAAGATTGATAAACCCTTAGCAAGTCTGACCAGAAGAAAGAAAGAAGAGACAAAATTTAATAAAATTAGAGATGAAAAAGGCATCCTTACAACAGATACCAAAGAAATTCAGAAAATCATAAGGACACACTTTAAGAATATATATGCCTCTAAGTTTGAAAATCTGAAATAAATGGCTGATTTCTTTGATTCATATAACATACCAAAATTAAATCAAGATGAGATAAACCATCTAAAGAAACCTATAACAAGTATGGAGATCCAAACAGTTATAAAAAGTCTCCCAACTAAAAAAAGTCCAGGCCAAGATGGATTCACTGGTGAATTTTACCAGACATTCATGGAAGAACTAATACCACTGCTTCTTAAATTTTCCATCCAATAGAAAAGGAAGGAATTCTAACAAACTCCTTCTATGAAGCCAGCATCACCCTGATACCAAAACCAGACAAGGCCAGAACAAAAAAAGAAATTACAGACCAATCTTCCCTCATGAACATAGATGCAAAATTTCTCAAGAAAATATTGGCATTCAGAATACAAGAATATATCCAAAAGGTCATTCACCCTGACCAACTAAGCTTTATCCCAAAGATTCAGGGATAGTTCAACATACACAAATCGATAAATGTAATACACCATATAAATGGTCTGAAAGACAAAAATCACATGATCATCTCAACAGATGCAGAAAGGCATTCGACAAAATCCAAAATCCCTTCATGGTAAAAGTACTACAGAAACAGGAAATATAAGGAACATATCTCAAATAATAAAAGCTATTTATGACAAACCTACAGCCAACATAATACTAAATGGGGAAAATCTTGAAGCTTTTCCACTAAATTCAGGAACAAGACAAGAGTGTCCACTGTCCCCACTTTTATTTAATATAGTACTGGACATCTTAGCTATAGAAATAATGCAAGAGACACTCATAAAAGGGATACAAATTGGAAGGGAAGAGATCGACTTAACATTATTTTTAAGATGATATGATTCTATATATAAAAGAACCTAAAGACTAACAACAAACTGTTAGAACTGGAATCACATACCTGATTTTAAGTTACATTACAAGGCCATAGTAATAAAAACAGCATGGCACTGGCACAAATGCAGCCATATAGATTAATGGAACAGAATAGAGGACCCAGATATTAATCCAGGCAGCTACAGCTATTTGATTTTTGACAAAAATGCCAAAAATATTCATTGGAGAAAAGATAGCCACTTCAACAAGTGGTGTTTGAAAAACTGGATATCTATATGTAGAAGGATGAAAATAGATCTTTGTCTCTCTCCATGTACAACACTCAAGTCCAAGTGGATCAGGGACCTTAATATCAGACCTGAAACTCTGAAGTGCTAGAGGAAATGATAGGGGAATCCCTTCAACATATTGGCATAAACAATGACTTTCTGAATATAACCCCAATTGCTCAGGAAATAAAACCACTAACAAACCCCTGGGTTCTCATGAAATTATAAAGCTTTTGTACAGCAAAGGAGAAAATCTTTGCCAGCTATACATCTGACAAAGGATTAATATCCAGAATATACAGAGTACTCAAAAAACAGAACAATAAGAAATCAAACAACCTAGTTAAAAAATGGGCTTTGGGGCTGGAGAGATGGCTTAGCGGCTAAGGCGCCTGCCTGCTAAGCCTAAGAACGCTGGTTCCAATGTCCAGAGGTTCCAATATCTAGGTCCCACATTTAGCCAGATGCAAAGTGGGGCAAGGGCACAATGCCGCACTTGCCCACAAGGGGGTGCACGCATCTGGATTTCGTTTACAGCAGCTGAGAGACTGCTGGCGCGCCCATCTCTGTCTCCCTCTCCCTCTATATCTCTCTCTGTCTCTCTCTCCAAAAATAAATAAAAAATAATTTAAAAAATTTTTTAAAATGGTCTATGGAACTAAATAGAGAGTTCTCAGAAGAAGAAATACAGATGGCATATAAACATCTAAAGAAGTTTTCTTCATTCTTAACCATCAGAAAAATGCAAATTAAAACTACTTTGAAATTCCATCTCAGTCCTGTCAGAATGGCTACCATCAAGAAAACAAATGACAATAACTGCTGGTGAGGATGTGGAAAAAGAAAAATCCTTCTACACTGTTGGTGGAAATGTAATCTGGTCCAGACATTGTGGAAATCAGTGTGAAGGTTCTTGAGACAGCTAAAAATAGATTTACCAAATGATCCAGCTATAGCACGCCTAGTCATATATCCTAATGACTCTTCTCAGTACCTTAGATATACTTGCACAACCATGGTTATTGGTGCTCTATTCACAATACCTAGGAAATGGAACCAGCCTAGCTGTCCCTCCACAGATGAATGGATAATAAAGATGTGGTACATTTACAAAATGGTGTTCTAGTCAGCGGTAAATAAAAATGAAATTTTCTAGGAAATGGATGGATCTGTAAAGGATTATACTAAGTGAGGTAACCCAGGCTCAGAAAGCCAAATGTCATGTGTTCTCTCTCATATGTGGATCCTAGTTACAAATGTATAGATTTGTGTGTGAGCTGGAACCAAAAATTGGTAGCAGAGGCCAGTAAGCTAGAAAAAGGCTATAAGGGAGGGAGGAGAGGGAAGGACTGAAGGAGATGGTATTGTATATATGAAAGTAGAAGAAAAGATTACAGGCAGGGGAAAGACCTAAGTGAGGCCAAGGGAAGAGAATGTGCAAAAGAAGGGTGTGGGGGGGGAGTCAATCAAAAATTGAGATATTCTGAATCAGACTCATGTAAACCTAATTTTTTGGATAATGACACATCCAGAAGCTATAGATTGTTACTAGAAAATTTTCATTGCCAGGGATGGGATACGTTCCAATGTGTTGTTGGCCAGGGAGGTCCCTGTTGCCTCCAAAACATTACAGGCTATTGCCAATGCCCTTGGTTTCCCTTGAGAAACAGATGGTAAGACCCTATTGCTGAAGACTTCACTTGCCTGAGCAGCAAGGTCACTGAGAAAGCAAGCTGGTGCTGAGCAGAAAACCTTCTCCCTATAGACCAGCCAACTGAAAGCTGGAGAAAGCTGCACTGCATGCAGCCGTATAGGGAGACAGAAGTCATCAGTGGTGTAAACAGTAGACACTAGAAACCTCAAGTTTGGCCAGACAGGCCAAATGACTGAACGGGTGCAATAGTGGCATGTCTGCTCTTGGGGAAACCAACTGCTCCCTGATTGGACTGAAGGTCCTCTCTATGGAAGGGAATACATTCCTGGTAATGAAAAACCTAATCAAAAGACTATGGCAGGTGAGGTCATGAGCCTTAGAGGTATAAAGCCTGCTCTTGTCTGGCTAAATGTATATATTATTCCCACCAAACTTCCGTGAAAGCTCTACACTTAATGTTCATATTCATATATTAATGCTACTCTCACTTCTGGTTAGAGAAGCTTCTGTTTTCAGATGGCGATGACCACTGGGATGACCCAAAAAGTAACACAGTGCTGAGAAGAAGGAACAGAGGAGTGTCCAGAGCTGAAACATCTCTATCACACCCTCCAAGGCTCAGAGTCCACTGCGGAAGAGGTGGTGAAAAGAATGTAAGAGCCAAAGGAAGGGTACGACTCTTTACAATGCAACTGTCCAAACAGAAATTGGCCTCGATATCCATGACCTCACAGTGTCTAGTAATACCTTCACAAGACCCTCATAATAGCAGAAAAAGATGATGACATCAAATTAAAAGGGAGACTAATGGAGAGAGGGAAAGGATATGATGGAGAGTAGTGTTCTGAAGGGAGAGGAAATATCATGGTTTATTGTCTGTAAGTATAGAAGTTGTCAACTAAAAAAAAAAGAAAGAAAAGAAAAGAAAAGAAAGAAAAGAAAAGAAAAGAAAAGAATTGGGGCAGGGCTGGAGAGATGGCTGAGTGGTTAAGGCATTTGCCTGCAAAGCCAAAGGACCCCAGTTTGATTCCCCAAGACCCATGTAAGCCAGTTGCACAATGTGGTGCATGCATCTGGAGTTCATTTGCAGTGGCTGGAGGCCCTGGTGTACCCATTCTCTCTCCCCTCTCTCTCTTCGTCTCTCTCTCTCTCTCAGTATCTCTCTCTCTCTCTCTTTCTCAAATAAATAAATAAATAAAATATTTAAAAAATTGGTGTAAAGGAACCTGGTGCACACCTTTAATCACAGCACTTGGGAGGCAGAGGTAAGAGGATTACAGAATTCCATGTCAGCCTGAGATTACATAGTGAATTCCAGGTTCCAGGTCAGTCTGGACTAGAGGGAGACCTTACCTTGAAAAACCAAAAAGAATGGGACAATGGAGAAAACAGTAGTTGTTTTATGGGCATAGTGATTCAGATTTGCAAGATGAAAGGAGTTGTAGAGATTAGCTGCACAATAAGAATGTATTTAAGCTAGCATGGTGGTGCACGCCTTTAATCCCAGCACTTGGGAGGCAGAGGTAGGAGGATGCCATGAGTGCAAGGCTACCCTGAGACTACATAGTTAATTCCAGGTCAGCCTGGGCCAGAGTGATACCCTACCTAGAAAACCAAAAAAAAAAAAAAAAAAGAATGTATTTAACACTACTAAACAGTGCACTTAAAATAGTTAACATAAACTGGGCGTGGTGACCCACACCTGTAATCCTAGCACTCACAATGAAGAAATAGGAAAATCAGGAGTTCAAGGTCATCCTTAACAATATACTGAGTTCCAGGCCAGCCTAGGCTACATGGGATCCTGTTTCAAAAAGTCAAGAAAATCACCCAAATCAAAATAAAAACAAAACCGAGGGCTAGAGAGATGGTTTAGTGGTTAAGACACTTGCCTGCAAAGCCAAAGGACCCAGGTTTGATTCCCCAGAACCTACGTAAGCCAGATGCACAAGGTGGCACATTAGTCTGGAGTTCGTTTGCAATGGCTGAAGGCCCTGGCATGCCCATTCATTTCTCTCTCTAAATATAAAATATTTTTAAGACCAGAGAACCCCCAGAATAATTAACATAGTAAATCATATTAATTACTTTGTTAATTAAAATAAACAAAAAATGGGCTGGAGAGATGGCTCAGTAGTTAAGGTACTTGCTACAAAGCCCAACGACCAGAGTTCAATCCTAGTACCCACATAAAGCCAGATGCACAGACTGGCACGTACATCTGGAGTTCATTTGCAGTGGCAGGAGGCCATGGTATCACTGTTTTTTCTCTCTCTGTGTATCTTTCTCTCTCTCTTTCTCTCTCTCTCTCTCTCCCTCTCTCAATAAATAAATAAATAAAACCATTTTGAAAAAATTATCCTGGTTCAGTGTTGCATGCTTGTAGAGCCAGCTACTCTGGAGGCAAAGGAAAGAGGATCATCTGAGTTCAGGAGCTGAGAGTCCTAGGCAACACAGGATAGTCTGTCTCAAAAACAAAAAAACAGGGCTGGAGAAAACGGCTCAACAGTTAAGGCACTTGCCTGCAAAGCCTAAGAACCTGAGTTCTGTTTCCCAGGACCGATGGAAAGCCAGATGCACAAGGTAGCACATGTGTCTGGAGTTCACTTCCAACAGCTAGAGGCCCTGGTGTGGCCTTTCTCTCTATCTATCTGCCTCCCACTCTCCCTTAAATAAATAAAAAAAAATGTTTTAAAAACTAAAAACAGCAAACAAACAAAAAAATCCACCTATATAGCTATGGTAGAAATAATGCCACCAGACTAACAAATGAATTGTCTTGCATGAATGCTTAGTAGGAGATAGTAGTTTATTCAAGGTCATCAAGAAAACAAATAATAAAGAACCTGAATATAGGCCATGGGAGTTCTTCAAAGAGTAATTTGGGGAGCCTTTATAGCCATAAGTGGTTAGTAATATATCTTGGAATATAACCACATTCTGAAATTTTAAAAATATTTTTATTTATTTGAGAGAGGAGTTTTGGTATAGCAGGGCCTCTTACCACTGTAAATGCTGCTAATGCACAAAAAAAAGAATGTATTTAACACTACTAAACAGTGCACTTAAAATAGTTAACATAAACTGGGCGTGGTGACCCACACCTGTAATCCTAGCACTCACAATGAAGAAATAGGAAAATCAGGAGTTCAAGGTCATCCTTAACAATATACTGAGTTCCAGGCCAGCCTAGGCTACATGGGATCCTGTTTCAAAAAGTCAAGAAAATCACCCAAATCAAAATAAAAACAAAACCGAGGGCTAGAGAGATGGTTTAGTGGTTAAGACACTTGCCTGCAAAGCCAAAGGACCCAGGTTTGATTCCCCAGAACCTACGTAAGCCAGATGCACAAGGTGGCACATTAGTCTGGAGTTCGTTTGCAATGGCTGAAGGCCCTGGCATGCCCATTCATTCTCTCTCTCTAAATATAAAATATTTTTAAGACCAGAGAACCCCCCAGAATAATTAACATAGTAAATCATATTAATTACTTTGTTAATTAAAATAAACAAAAAATGGGCTGGAGAGATGGCTCAGTAGTTAAGGTACTTGCTACAAAGCCCAACGACCAGAGTTCAATTCCCTAGTACCCACATAAAGCCAGATGCACAGACTGGCACGTACATCTGGAGTTCATTTGCAGTGGCAGGAGGCCATGGTATCACTGTTTTTTCTCTCTCTCTGTGTATCTTTCTCTCTCTCTTTCTCTCTCTCTCTCTCTCTCCCTCTCTCAATAAATAAATAAATAAAACCATTTTGAAAAAAATTATCCTGGTTCAGTGTTGCATGCTTGTAGAGCCAGCTACTCTGGAGGCAAAGGAAAGAGGATCATCTGAGTTCAGGAGCTGAGAGTCCTAGGCAACACAGGGATAGTCTGTCTCAAAAACAAAAAACAGGGTTGGAGAAACGGCTCAACAGTTAAGGCACTTGCCTGCAAAGCCTAAGAACCTGAGTTCTGTTTCCCAGGACCGATGGAAAGCCAGATGCACAAGGTAGCACATGTGTCTGGAGTTCACTTCCAACAGCTAGAGGCCCTGGTGTGGCCTTTCTCTCTATCTATCTGCCTCCCACTCTCCCTTAAATAAATAAAAAAAATGTTTTAAAAACTAAAAACAGCAAACAAACAAACAAAAATCCACCTATATAGCTATGGGTAGAAATAATGCCACCAGACTAACAAATGAATTGTCTTGCATGAATGCTTAGTAGGAGATAGTAGTTTATTCAAGGTCATCAAGAAAACAAATGATAAAGAACCTGAATATAGGCCATGGGAGTTCTTCAAAGAGTAATTTGGGGGAGCCTTTATAGCCATAAGTGGTTAGTAATATATCTTGGAATATAACCACATTCTGAAATTTTTAAAAATATTTTTATTTATTTGAGAGAGGAGAGTTTGAGTATAGCAGGGCCTCTTACCACTGTAAATGCTGCTAATGCACTCTAGATGAATGCACTCATTTGTGCATTTGGCTTTATGTGAGTATTGGTGAACTGAACCCAGGCCAACAGGCTTTATAACCAAGTGACTTTGAATGCTAAGCCATTTCCCCAGCCCAAGATTCTGAATATTTTTATAAATTAAAAACATGAACAGGGCTGGAGAGATTGCTCAATGGTTAAGGCACTTGCCTACAAAGCCAAAGGACCTCAGTTCAGTTCCCCAGGACCCATGTAAACCAGATATACAAGGTGGCTCATGCATCTGGAGTTAGTTTGCTGTGGCTGGAAGCCCTGGCGCACCCATGCGCTCCCTCCCTCTCTCTCTCTCTCTCTCTCTCAAATAAATAAATCAATAAAAATAAAATATTAAAAAAATAACATGGGACCTGGAGAGATGGCTTGGCAGTTAAACACTTGCCTGTGAAGCCCAAGGACCCCAGTTTGAGGCTTGATTCCCCAGAACCCACATAAGCCAGATGCACAAGGTGGCACATGCATCTGGAGTTCATTTGCAGTGGCTGGAGGCCCTGGCATGTGCATTCTCTGTCTATCTGCCTCTTTCTCTCTGTGTCTGTCGCTCTCAAATAAATAAAAAATAAAATAACATGAACAGGCAAGGTGTGGTGGAGCATGCCTTTAATCCTAGCACTTGGAGGTAGGAGAGGTGTTGTGAGTTTGAGGCCACCCTGAGACTACATAATGAATTCCAGGTCAGCCTGGGCTAGAGTGAGACCACATCTCAAAAAATGAACCCCCACCAAAAACATAAATAAATAAAAGCCATGAACATACAGGGGTGTGATGACACATGCCTTTAGTCCCAGCACTCAGGAAGCTGAGGTAGAAGATCACTGTGAGTTCCAGGCCAACCTGAGACTACATAGTGAATTCCAGGTCAGCCTGGGTTAGAGCAAAACCCCACCTCAAAAAAAAAAAAAACTGACATAACTTTATAAATTTTAATTGTTAAATATTCATTTGTAATAACAGTTTGTGAAATATATTCAAACTTATTCTTTATACTTTGAATACAATTACATTTTTCAACAGTTCAATCAATACTGCCAACAAAATATAAATTAATTTGTAACAAATTTATACTCTTTTGTTGTTGTTGTTGTTTGTTTGAGGTAGGGTCTCATTCTAGTCCACGCTGACCTGGAACTCACTCTGGAGTCCCAGGCTGGCCTAGAACTCACAGTGATCCTCCTACCACTGCCTCCCTAGTATTGGGATTAAAGGTGTGCACCAGCATACCCAGCTGTAATATTTTTTGTTTGTTTTTGCAAGCAGAGAGAGATAAAAGAGACAGAGAGAATGGGCCCACCAGGGACTCCCACCACTGCAAACAAACTCCAGATGTATGTGCCACTTTGTGTGTCTGGCTTTTACGTGGGTACTGGGCAATACAACCTGGTTAGTTAGGTTTTGCAGGCAAGTGTCTTAACCATTAAGCCATCTCTGCAGTGATGCCCACCCCCACCTGTAACAACTTTAATAAGGTCATACCAGCCAGTGGTTTTACTGAAATAAAGGCAAGAAAAATAATTTTATGGAAAATGAACTGTATCTATGTCAGGTGTGATGGTTGTAAGGAAAGTGAAAGAGAAAAGCAAAGGAAAACAGAGACTGTTTATTGAAGCACAGCGAAGGGCTTACAGCCTTCCCACCGGATGGAGGCTGAAGCACTGCATTAGGCTGGGGTTCAAACTTATAGGGAGGATCCTGAAGAAATTAGACTGGACCAGGTGCAGGTCCAAGGGAAGTAGATATGGAACTTATAGCTATTTATTTGTGTCCTTGCTCAGAATAGGCTTTTTCAGCAAAAATTGTCTAGGGAGGATATCCCAGATGGTTTCTGTTGCTTCAAGGCTTTCTGAGTTAAGGGACACTTATCAGTCAGGGGAGTTATCTGGGACTGAATGCCTCTGATGTTTCTTCAAGTCCTTCTAGTCTTAGGGACAGTCATTAACCCTTTAGTTCCCTCTGGTTTTCAGGGAGCATCATTAACCATTTAGTGGTACACACCTGGAATCCCAACACTCAGAGGCAGAAGCAGGAGGATTTTCAGGGCCAGCATCATTAACCATTAAAAACTTATTTCAAAACAAGTAAATAAAAACACTCAGAGGCAGGCGCACGCCTTTAATCCCAGCAGGAGGATTGCTAAAAGTTGAGGCCACCCTGAGACTACATAGTTAATTCCAGGTCACATAGTAAAAACTTATTTCAAAACAAGTAAATAAAAAATTATTACATAAATCTATCTACGTATATATTTTTTTAAATTATCATTGTACTTATCACTATTCCATCAACAGTTATACTCCTCTGCCATGTTGGGGATAGGAATTAGGGGAAGCATTGTACCACTGAGCCACACACCAGACAGTAATGAAGGAGAAACAAGAATAAGATAGTGTTTTATACGAAGTAACAGAAGCCCGAAGAAGGAATATGAAGATCCTGGCAAAACTGAAATTCTTGTCTGATCCTATCTCATCCAAAATGGCTGCCAGCCACACTTCCCAGCAGGAAATGCTGGCTTCTCTCTCAACTCAGCTTCTCTGGGTCTGGACCCTTGAGTCTACAAACCAATCAGGTCTCTCCTTACATACCTGAGTCTGATAAAAATGTTTACCCTAATTGGGCCGGAGGGAGGTTAAGCCTGCAAAGCCAAAGGAACTAGTTTCAATTCCCCAGGACCCACATTAGCCAGATGCACAAGGGGGCACATGCCACTGGAGTTTGTTTCCAGTGGCTAGAGGCCTTGGCTTGCCCATTCTCTCTTTCTTTTTCTCTCTCTCTCCCCCTCCCTCCCTCCCTCTTTCACTGTCAAATAAATAAATAAAGATAAAAATATATTTTAAACAAATGTTTACCCTAATTGGATATGTGATCCAAACAAAGGATATTGAGCACATGGGTCTCTCGTTCTTGTTCCTGTGATCTCACCCGAACATGCACGTGTAAGCCTGTCTCTAGGCCTGGGTATTTTCCTACTTAGAATTTTTCTTTGATCTCTGAGTCTTATGTAAAAGGACCTTTTGGGTTTTGGATGTATATGACCCCTCCACCCTTCCCACCCCTGGAGATTTCTCTGTGATGGAGATTTCGCCTCTTCATCTCCCCTCTCCCTTTTCAGCCTGGAAGGAGGAAGGAAGAGAATTCTCCTCTGTTTCGAGTCTTTCAGCTAGCCTCCTCCCTGGATCTTAATTCTCCCTGCAATAAACCTCATAATTCATGTTTTCTCCCTAAATAAACTTAATAATTCATAATTTACCCTTCTTGGAGTCTGTTTTAGGAATTCTTTGCTAAGATAGGATAAGGGCCCAAAAGTAGGGGTTCACAGTCCTGGGGTGGACCCCTCTTGAACATCAAAATCCTATATCAGTAATACCTGTCTTCCATGTTGGGGACAGGAACTAGGAAAGCACTGTACCACTGTTGCCAGCTCCTAAACTAGTCATAAAAACTGTGGCTTTCTACATCTTTACATGCAAAGCATGTATTCTCTACCACTAAGCTACATTCCCCTCCCTTACACCTTTAAATTCTCTTGTTATGCATGTGCATTTGTCAAAGTAGGAGAATAGAACATATTTTATTTAACTGCTTGGTAATTAGATTTGTGACCTTCAAGAACTCTGAAAATGGTATGTGAGCTCCAGTTTTACTTTTGTTCCAGGCTGTCCCATCCTTCAACAGGATCTATGAGAATCTAAAGGTGTGAACACCCGCAAAAGGTCATAAGTTACCACTGAAGGTATCCTGATTGCCAGTTTAGCCAAGAGTTCAGAAGAGTGCAATTTTTAGTCAATATACTTATCCAAAACTTTTCTTCATTTCACAAAAAATAAAAATTCATCTCAATATCCCCTTAATAGCTCAAAAAGACCTTCAGTGCCATAATGTCACCTACCATCCCTCTGACTGTGTGCTCTTGCTGCCATGTCATGCCTGATTGCTTTCCTGGTATTTATATCATATTTCAAACTTTTATTTATATCCATTTCATACTAGATTATGAAAACTCCTTTCATATAAAGACTGTATATATTCATCTACTGCCTTCCATGTAATATATGAGGTGCTATGATATGGCTGTCATAGTGTACACATTAAATTTTCCATAAATATTTGATAAATTAGTGAGTGCATAAATACATGAATGCTACTAACCTTCTGCTCAGCCTTCCATGACTGACCATGGAGTCTGGATTAGTTACTGAGCCTCTGTGCTCCCATGGTGCTCTCATGGCTTGTGGAACTGGGCCTTCGCAGGAGTTATCACACACTGCAGTTGGTCCATACCCTTGTTAGGCCAGCAGACTGCACTTACCTGGCTAACCCTGGGATCTTCAGCACTGAACAAAATGCTAATAACTCAGGAACTTCTCAATAAATATTTGTTGCATGAATAATTTCAATGTTTTGAAATCATTTGGATAAAATGTGTTCTACCAAATAATCAGGAAAGCCCTTTCAACTTACTAAGTCTCAATATAAATCTTTTTGTTCATAAAAGATGAAGAAAAGGGAAGTTTAAGGCTAGCTCAACTAAAAGGGATATTGTTGAGACACTGTTAGTAATGAGCTAACATGCAAATTCCAAAAATGCCAGATGTTAATGAAATGTCGTAAGAGCCCAGGATTGAGGTTATTTATAACTTCAGAACAAGCTAGAAGACAGTGAATATGCATTTCTAGAAGTTTTCAGGAGGGCCAAAGAAGAGCCTCTATTTCCCTAAGGCTGTAACTTGTACTTGACAAACACTGCCCCAAGGAGCTGACTAGAAAGTGTGTTAGGACCACTTGTAGCAGGCTTGGGCTGGACCTGTACTTCAATAAACCTACATTCTGGGCTGACTGTGTTAGAATCCAGCTAATCACCCAGTTAGGGTGATGAACTACTCTAGGTTTGTCTGGGCATGGGCGTTGGTGCCAGAGTGAACCTCTTCCTGAGACAGCCCCTAGCCCTAACGAACCAGCTGGCTCTCTAGTTCACCTGAGCCAGAAAACAGCCCACCCCCACAAGGTCATAAATACCTTTGCAAGAGGAGGGCAGGCTCTCTGATCACTTGGGAACTTCCAGCTATGGGTTTTTTCCCTTGGCCCTAGCCCTGACTCTCAGCATGAGTTCTTTATCTCCTCCAGCTCCCCACCTAGCTGGAGCTCCTTGAACTTTCTTTTCTCTTTTCTTTACATGCTTTTTCCCCAGGCCCTCCAGGTGGGATTTCTAGCCACATGGGTGCCTTTCCTGGGCTCTACTTCCCTCAATAAATATAATAATTTAATAACAATCATCCTCAGTTTTCTTTTTTATTCAATTCTTTGATTAAAATTAGAAATGAACCTAGGGTCGGTGGTTCAAGGAATTTTTTGGACCTTTAACACCCGTTACATGTATGTGGGGGGGGGGAGTGCCTGTACGTGCATGCCAGGATCTCTTGCTGCTGCCAACAAACTCCATCTGCATGCACCACTTTGTACCTGGCTTTATGTGATTGCTGGTAAATCAAACCCAGGTTGACTGGCTTTGAAAGCAAGTGCTTTTAACCACTGAGCCATCTCCCCAGCCCCAAGATATCCTTTTTACTGTGTGCTCATAGTGTGACATTATGCTACAATGACATCAACTAAAGGCTCCATCTACCATTTCCTTGAGAAGGCATCCTGGGATAGAATCACCTAACTTTTGACCTAGTGTCTTAGTTGTGACAGGAGAACACTGCTAATTAATTGTGGAAATCTTAATTTTTATATCCCTTGTATATGGTGATTGTTACATTTGCTATAATTTACTGTAAAATATACTGTTTAAAAACTGGTTTGTAATGTATTAGTTCATTATACTCTGTATCCTAGGAGTACTTAGTCAACAGTTGAAATACCTATTTAAGAATGCATACTTCTGGAGTGGTTACTTTCCATTGGAAAGACTGATCAAATTCTGGAAATTTATATAAATGCCACTGAACAGGTTAAGTCAGGAAGTGGCTGTTTCACATTCCTGTTCTATAATTTTACTTTTTGGTTTTCCAAGGTAGAGTCTCGCTGTAGCCCAGGCTGACTTGGAATTCACTCTGTAGTCTCAGGCTCGCCTTGAACTCACAGTGATCCTCCTACCTCAGCCTCCCAAGTGCTGGGATTAAAGGCGTGTGCCACCAGGCCTAGCCATTTCCCTATTTTAGAAAGGTATCGATCTGTAAGGTTGTGGAAGTAGACTGGAGGAACAAGCAACTTATTTGATCTTTTCCTTGTGAGGTAAGTATAAAAGGTATTTTTACTCACATTTTATAGCAAGGCTATAGGGGTAGAAATCTTAGTGATTTACCTAAGGTCCTCTGTGTCATTCTAAAATTAAGGAAAATCAAGACATTTTCCAGATAGTAATGTAGGCAGAAACCTCTATGCAGCCTACCTTTGGAGACTGGTTACAGCATTGATTCTGATTAGTTGTGCATATTCAGGTAGAATTTGTAGCCATCGGAATCAGATTCCCTGAAGACTCTTCTTTGAGTTGCTATGAGGATTACATAAGATCATATTTTTACATTTGTGGAATCAAACCTGGGTCACTAGTCTTTGCTTTTAACCATTTCACCCTCTTTCCAGCAACTAAGACATTAGTCCTTGTCATTTAAGAGCTCATCAGATATTAATTTATCACAACTAACCTTCCATATATCTGATTTTATTGTAGCAAACATGTCCCTGTTTAAAACAAATGTATTCAATAAATGTTCATTGAAAATTGTGTGCACATACATGTTTACTTAAAAAATAATAATTTTAGTTAGTTCGGGAGGCAAAGGAGGATCACTGAGAATTGAGGCCACCCTGAGACTACATAGTTAATTCAGGTCAGTTGACCAAGTGATCTCGAAAAAAAAAAAAAAAAAAATGAAACAAAAAATTCATAGTTTTTGTGCAAACAGCAAGAGAATGGGCACACCAAGGCATCTTGCTGTTGCAAATGATCTCCAAATGCATTCATCATTTTGTGCATTTGGCTTTAAGTGAGTATTGAGGAATCAAATCCCAGAAGGCACGCTTTGCAAGCAAGTGCCTTTAAGGGCTGAGCCATCTCTCCAGACCAGGTTTTTCCTTTTTTTTTTTTTTTTTTTTTTTTTTTTTTGAGACAGGTTCTTGCCAAAGTTGACATGGAACAATGTAACTCAGACTGTCCTCCACTTCTCCAAGTGCTGTAATTACAGGCATGCACCATCATCCCCAGCTATCTTATTTTTAATGTATTATTTTACATTTACCAAGGAAATAAATCAACCTTATGTCCAACTGTGTATTGGACACTATTTTTTTTAATCCTGTTTTCAAATCTTTTCTTCCTGTGCTGACTTCTGTAAATAAAAATAATTTTGTAGGGCTGGACAGATGGCACAGTGGTCAAGGCCTTTCTGGCAAAGGCCTAACGATTCTGGTTCAGTTTCCCAGTACCCACAAAAAGCCAAATGCACAAAGTGGTGCATGCATTTGGAGTTTGTTTGCAATGGCTAGAGGCCCTGGAACACTTATACAAACACACACTCTCTAATTCTCTCTGCTTGTAAATAAATAAAATTAAAAAATAAGTTTGTAGAATTCTTCATATCACCTTCACAGCTGTCACATTAGTCACTCTCTCTTTTTAAAAATATTTTATTCATTTACTTATTTATTTCAGAGAGAGAGAGAGAAAATGGGTATACCAGGGCCTCTAGCCATTGCAAACAAACTCCAGACGCTTGGGCCACCCTGTGCATCTGGCTTTATGTGGGTACTAGGGAATCAAACCAGGCTCTTTGGACTTTGAAGGTAAGCACAACCTTAACAGCTAGGTCATCTCTCCAGCCATACAGCCATTCTTTTCTTTTTAGTCATTTTATTGACGACTTCTATACTTACAGAAAATAAACCACAATAATTCCCTCCCCTCCCTCACTTTCCCTTTGACAACTCCACTCTCCATCATATCTCCTCCATCTCTCTGTTAGTCTCTTTTATTTTGATGTCATCATCTTTTTCTCCTATTATGGGGGTTTTGTGAAGGTATTGCTAGGCACTGCAAGGTCATGGATGTCAAGGCCAATTTCTGTCTAGTCAGTTGCATTGTAAGGAGTGGTACCCTTCCTTTGGCTCTTACATTCTTTCTGCCACATCTTCCACAATGGACCCTGGGCCTTGGAGGGTGTGACAAAGATTTTTCAGTGCTGGATACTCCTCTATCCCTTCTTATCAGCACTATGTTGCCTTTTGGGTCATCCCACTGTTCATCAGCATCTGAAAAGAGAAGATTCTCTAACCAAAAGTGAGAGTAGGATTAATATATGACTATGAACATTAACTGTAGTGCTTACAGGGCAGTTTGGTGAGCATAATATATGCATTTAGCCAGTGAAGACCAGGCTTTATATCCCTAAGGCCCATGACCTCCCCTGACATAGGCTTTTGATTAGGTTTTCAGTACTAGGCATGTATTCCCATCCATAGAGTGGGCCTCCAGTCCAATTAGAGAGAAGTTGCTTTCCCCCAGAGCAGACATGCCACTATTGCACTCGTTTGGTCATTTAGCCTGTCTGGCCACACTTGAGGCTTCCCAGTGTCCACTGTTTTCACCACTGATGAGTTCTGTCTCCCATAGGGCTGCATGCAGTGCAGCTTTATCCAGCTTTCAGTTGGCTGGTCTACAGGGAGATTTTCAGCTCGGCACCAACTTGATTTCTCAGTGAACTTGCCGCCCAGGAATGTGAAGTCTTCAGCAACAGGGTCTTACCATCTGTTACTCATGGGAAACCAAGGGCCTTGGCAATAGCCTGTAATGTTTTGGAAGGCACAGTGACCCACGGGGAACTCACTGGTAGGCATCCCATCCCTGGCACTGAAAATTTTCTAATAGCAATGTATGGCTTCTGGATGTGCCATTATCCAAAACAGTAGGCTTTCATATGGATTTCAGAATATCTTGAATTTTGCTTAACCCTCCCGTCACCCTTCTCTTACTCAATCTCTTCCCCTGGCCTCACTTAGGCCATTCCACTCCCTGTAATCTGCTCTTCTACTTACATATATACAATACCATCCCCTTAAGTCCTTCCCTTTCCTCCCTCCCTTATAGCCTTTTTCTAGCTTACTGGCCTCTGCTACTGATTTTTGTTCCAGCTCACACACAAGTCTAAACATTTGTAGCTAGGATCCACATATGAGAAAGAACATGCAACGTTTGGCTTTCTGGACCTGAGTTACCTCACTTAGTATAATCCTTTCCAGATCCATCCACTTCCCTGAAAATTTCATTTTTCTTTACCACTGAATAGAACTCCATTGTGTAAATGTACTACATCTTTATTGTCCATTTGTCTGTGGAGAGACATATAGGTTGGTTTCATTTCCTAGCTATTGTGAATAGAGCAGCAATAAACATGGTTGGGCAAGTATCTCTAAGGTAGTAAGAAGAGTCATTAGGATCTATGCCTAGGAGTGCTATAGCTGGATCAAAGGGGAAATCTATTTTTAGCTGTCTCAGGAACCTCCACACTCACTGATTTCCACAATGGCTATACCAGACTACATTCCCACCAACAGTGTAGAAGGGTTCTCCTTTTTTCACATCCTTGCAACATTTGTTGTCATTTGTTTTCTTGATGATAGCTATTCTGACAGGAGTGAGATGGAATTTCAAAGTAGTTTTAATTTGTAGAAAACTTTTTTAGATGTTTATATGCCATCTATATTTCTTCCTTTGAGAACTATTTAGTTCCATAGCCCCCACACACACACTTTTTTTGTTTGTTTATATTTCGAGGTAGGGTCTCACTCTAGCTCAGGCTGATCTGGAATTCACTATGTAGTCTCAGGGTATCCTCAAACTCATGGCGATCCTCCTACCTCTGCTCCCGAGTGCTGGGATTAAAGGAGTGCGCCACCACACCCAGCTCATAGCCCATTTTTAATTGGGTTGTTTGATTTCTTATTGTTTTGTTTTTTGAGTTCTTTGTATATTCTGGATATTAATCATCTGTCAGATGTGTAGCTGGCAAAGATTTTCTCCCATTATGTAGGTTGTCTCTTTGTTCTATTCAGTGTCCTTTGCTCTTCCTGCCATCCTTAATAGGAAAAAGAGAGTCATTACCAACAAAGAAATGGGGGAAATTGGCACTGAGAAGTTAAGGAATTGCACCAAATGAGACAGCTCCAGGGCCTTGTCCAGTATTTTTTTTAAGAAACTTTTTTTATTAAGTAGAAATTTTGAATGGATACATCATGTAGGTTCCCTCCTCCCTGCACCACTGCACTGGGGGCCCTCCTTAGTGGGATTGCTGGCATTCACCATGGAGTTGTGGGTTATAAGTTGTAAGAACAGTACTGGGGGGGGGGGGCGAGGAGGAGGGAAGTAGACAATGCCTCTGGATATTCCATCCCACCCTGAAGCTCTTATCTCACAAAATTCCCTGAGCCTTGGTTGGGTGTGCTTTAAGTCTACTCTAATGTTGAACTCTCAGCAACTTCTGTATTTCTCTTTGGGTGCGTTTTGTGTATCCTCAGCATCTGTCTCCATCACCCTGACACAGGTTGTCAGGCTTGCTGTGGAGGCAGCACTCTTGCTCATCTTGCCAATTCTTCTGTGGTTCCACCTAGACCCTAGCTACTATGCTAGGGGTGGGTCACTTCCTTCCAGGGATTCAGCTATCTATTCTTGTCTTGTTGATAGATTTTGGTTGTCCTCAGTTCTCACTGCTTTCAATATGCACTTTAGGAGACAACAATAGATGATTGGGTACAAGGGGCCCAAGCTGGTACCTGGCTCCAACCAGGTGCATCCTAAGTGGATGTGGCTTGCCCTTGAGGCCCCACATTGGGTACCATAACTGTCAACACAGAGACACAGCTCTCACCTCAAAGGAGGTAAGAGGTAGTTTATTCTGGAGCCAAATATAAGTGACCATGGCCTGGAAACACAGATTTAGGTTACCTTGATTCTATGTTCCCAAATATTAGAAAAAAATTTTTTTTTGAGAGAGAGAGAGAAAACAAATGAGCACACCAGGCCTCTAGCTGCTGCAGATGAACTTCAGGTGCATGCACCACTTTGCACATCTGGCTTATGTGGGTACTGGGGAATCAAACCTGAGTCCTTGGGCTTTGCAGGCAAATGCCTTAACCGCTAAGCCATCTCTCCAGCCCTTGTACAGTATTTTTTCCTCATGATACCAAACTACCTCACACAAATGAGAACATACCTATAAGGTATGTTCAATTACTTTGAATGAAGTAATATTACCTTTCACTAATTTTGTCTTAGGCATACAATAGGCACATGGGGTCCGTTGAATTAAAGAGCACATGTAAAAAAGACCTATTACAATTTCTGGTTAAGAGTAACTACATACACTTAGTAAATAACTATGATTTAACTCCGTTTTGAGTACATTTTAATATGTTAATAAGTAATGAAAATAATAAAATATAAAAAATGAAAGATGTCAATAAGATTGAGAGAGAGAGGACTGAGGGGGTGGGGGGGAGAGAATGAATGGGCTGGCCGGGGCTTCTGACCACTGCAAACAAAACAAACACTTGTTCCACTATGTGCATTTGACTTCACGTGGGTGGTGGGGAATCCAACCAAGACCATCAGGGTTTGCAAGAAAGCGCCTTTAATCGCTGAGCCATCTCTCCAGCCCTCGATAAAAACATGTTAATGAGCCATTTTCTCCTAGTGGAAATTTAAGGACAAGGTTCCTTACTTTTAAGCAGTTTTGATCTGGGGCCTAGCACATCATGCGCTCACGCTGCTCCCTCCGCTGCTGTGTGATTTATTCCTTCCTTTTTAGACTGGCGCAGATTACCCTTTGCGTGCCAAACTTATGACTCCACAGGCCCTGCGCGCTAGTGTAGTCAGGCGGCCACAGCCGCACAGCCCCGGGCTGTTTCCATGAGAGACCACCAAACAAGGCTCACGGGCCGCCTAGGCGGGGCCGCTCCCGTGTAAGAGGCCAGCGCCCCTTTCAGCTCCCACCTTCCGCGCCGGCACCATCCAATCGCGTTTCTCGGTGGGGCGTCCGCCGCCCGTGATTGGGTAGGAAGAGCGCGCATGGGCGGAGCGCGAGGCTTGTCCGTCACGTGCGGTGGCTGGGTCTCCGAGGGGGCGGGGCCCGCGAGCCGCTGCGCCTGCGTGCTGGGCGTCCTGGGGAGCTGCCGCCGCCGTGTTCGGGTGAAGGATTCCGAGTCTCTGCGCCAGCCGTGATAACAATGAAGCAGAGTTCCAACGTGCCGGCGTTCCTCAGCAAGCTATGGACGCTGGTGGAGGAGACGCACACCAACGAGTTCATCACCTGGAGCCAGGTACGCCGGGCCGTCCTGCCGAGTGCCCGCCGGCGTCCGGCGCGGCCTGCGGCCCGGCGCGCGGCCTCCGCCTCGCGGGGACCGGGTATTGTGTCGCCGGGCCGGCGGGGGAGGGGCTGTCACGGCCGGGGTGGGCGTCCGGGAGCCGGCGGGCGGGGCGGCGGGACTGACTTGCACACTCACGCTCGGCCGGAGCGCGCGCCCCGCACCCAGCATCCCGGCGAGCAGGCGGTGCGCGGGCCATGCCTGACTGCGCCGGGCTTCACCGGGCCTTGGCCAGTTACCTGCAGACACCCAGCCTTGGCTTCCATCCTCCCAGTAAAAGTGCGAGCGCACCGTGCTCAGTAATTCCGCAAGGAATTAAACATCACTCGCTCTAATTCACTAGCAGAGTGGTTGATTAGTTGGATCCTAATTCTGCTCCTAAAGGATGACCTTAATCAAGCCCCGTATCTTGCCTGGCCTGAGTTACACCGACCTGAAGATTGGATGCGTTGCCTAGGTGACCCAAGACACCTGGCTCCGCTTGTAAAGGTTTAAGCCGAATTTACATCAGTAGTGTCTTTGCTTTGGTATACAGACTGTTAGAATCATCTTATGAAGAGAATTGAAAATAAAAGTCCTCTTGTAACTGATCCGAGATACTTTCAAGTGTACATTTCTTGAGAAGAGTAAGGGGGGAAAAAACTGTTACTATAATGCCTACCACCTGTTATGTGCCAAGTAAGTAAGTGTTCCCTCACCCACCTTCTGTCTGTGTTCCTTTTTTGATTATACTAATTCAGTTTTAGTTACATTTTAACATGGAGCAGCTTCACATGGAATACCTGAAATTTAACTATCACTGTATTTTGCTTGGTATTAGTGTCATTCGTTAGGGTTTTGGCTTTTCAAGGCAAGAAGGTCTCGCTCTAGCCCAGGCTGACCTGGAATTCCCTCTGTAGTCTCAGGCTGGCCTTGACCTCTCATCGATCTCCTACCTCCACCTCTTGAATGCAGGCATTAAAGGCATATACCACCTCGCCTGGCTAGGTTTTTAAAATTTTGCTTTTTTTTTTTTTTTCTTCGAGGGAAGGGTCTTTCTCTAGCCTAGACAGACCTGGAATTCACTATGTAGTCTCAGGCTGGCCTCGAACTCACAACTACCCTCCTACCTCTGCCTCCCAAGTGCTAGGATTAAAAGTGTGTGCTACCATAGGTGACCATATGTTAGTTTTTTAAACTTCCTTCTAGGATTTTTATTTTCCTTGTAGTCAGTATTGTCAACTGGTTGTTAGGATTTTTTTTACCCCACCCCACCCCCAGGTTGTGTGTGTATTAAGCATTTGATGAATTCACTACAGTTGTGTGAGGAAAAGTGAAAATAAGAAAGCCAACCGCCAGCATGTCCTTAAAATAAACAGATGTCTCATGCTTTTCATCAGTCAGAAGGATTAGAAGTTGACAAGGCTGGCTGGGCACAGGCTGTTACTCAGCCATTTAGAAATTGGATTGAGATACTCTTGCCTTCCCAGGCTGAATTATCATACCCCTGTGGCTTATAGAACCCTACTGCCTAAAAATAATAATAAATATATTAGTAATTGGTCTTAATTAAAGGGTATTCTGTCCGTGGTGGGTCAGAATATTTTAGTAGTATTCTTTCAGGACAGTATGAAATGTGGAGAATTTCAGACTCTATTAAGTCTCAACTTGTATTTTAAGTACCCATTTCTAATTTCTAATACACTGATAGGACAAATTATAAATTCGTTGAAGTCAGTCAGTGCTTAATGTTTGATGAATAAATGAAATTCCTATAGGATGCCATGAGAGTGTTCAGAGTGATGCAGTTACATTTGAGAAGAATTCTATAGGTCACCTGGTTTAGCCTCAAGTTCTTCTGTGGTTGAGATTGCCAGGTTTCCACAGCCTAGAGTACTTACATGTAAAAGTACAGGGAGCCAAGGTTGGAGATGAGACTTCATGGGTTTCTGAGCTCCAAGATCAGTCTGTACCAGCAGCAGCAACATTCATATACAGATAGGCATAACTTTTGATTTTATATCAAAATGTTACCTTCCACAGGATAATGGGTGGTTCTGGATAAATGTTAACTAGAGCTAATCCTAGTCTCTTGGGACAGATTCCTCTCATTCTTACTCTCTCACAGGCTTTTCTAAAAGCAGTGACATCATGAAAGATAAAACATTCATTTGAAATTACATGGGAAACCAAAATAAGTTACTCTCATATCTTTTTTTTATTGGCAACTTCTATACTTCCATACAAAAAATGCATGATATTTCCCTCCACTCCCCCTATTCCCCTTTAGAACTCCAGTCTCTATCGTATCCCCTCCCTCTCTCCATTAGTCTCTCTTTTAATTTGATGCCATCATCTTTTTCATCTATTATGAGGGTCTTGCAAAGGTATTGCTAGGCACTGCAAGGTCATGGATATCGAGGCCAATTTCTGTCTGGGCAGTTGCATTGTAAGAAGTCATACCCTTTGGCTCTTCCATTCTTTCCGCCCCCTCTTCCACAATGGTCCCTGAGCCTTGGAGGGTGTGACAGAGGTGTTTCAGTGCTGGACACTCCTCCATCCCTTCTTCTCAGCACTATGTTGCCTTTTGGGTCATCCCAGTGGTCATCACCATCTGAAAAGAGAAGCTTCTCTAACCAGAAGTGAGAGTAGCATTAATATGTGAATATGAACATTAAGTGTAGTGCTTTCAGGGCAGCTTGGTGGGAATAATATATACATTTAACCAGACAAGAGCAAGCTTTATACCCCTAAGGCTCATGACCTCCCCTGCCATAGACATTTGCTTTGGTTTTTCAGTACCAGGTATGTATTCCCTCCCATAGTCCAATTGTGGAGCAGTTGGTTACCCCAAGAGCAGATATGCCACTATTGCACCCATTCAGACATTGGGCCTGTATGGCCAAACTTGAATTTTCAGTGTCCATTGTTTTCACTGCTGATGACTTCTGTCTCCCATAGAGCTGCATGTAGTGCAGCTTTTTTCCAGCTTTCAGTTGTCTGGTCTACAGGGAGAAGGTTTTCTGCTCAGCACCAGCTTGCTTTCTCAGTGACCTTGCCTCTCAGGCAAGAGATGTTTTCAGCAATAGGGTCTTACCATCTGTTTCTCAAGGGCAACCAAGGGCTTTGGCGATAGCCTTTAATGTTTTGGAGGCTATCGGGACCTCCTTGGCCAACAACTCACTGGAAGGTATCTCATCCCAGGCACTGGAAATTTTCTACTAACAGTCTACAGCTTCTGGATGTGCCATTATTTGAAAAAGTAGGTTTACATAAGTCTTATTCACACCATCTTGAATTTTGATTGACTCTCCCCTGCCCTTCTTTTACGCATTCTCTTCCGATGGCCTCGCTTAGGCCATTCCCCTCCCTGTAATTTGTTCTTCTACTTACATATGTGCAATACCATACACTTAAGTCCTTCCCTTTCCTCCCTCCCTTATAGCCTTTTACCAGCTTACTGGTTTCTGGTACCTATTTTTGGTTCCAGTTCACACACAAGTTTATACACTTGTAGTTAGGATCCACATATAAGAGAGAACATGTGATGTTTGGCTTTCTGAGCCTGGGTTATCTCACTTAGTATAATCCTTTCCAGATCCATTCATTTCCCTGCAAATTTCATAATTTCATTTTTCTTTACTGCTGAATAGAACTCCATTTTTAAATGTACCACATCTTTATTATCCATTCATCTGTGGAGAGACATCTAGGCTGGTTCTATTTCCTAGCTATTGTGAATAGTGCAGCAATTAACATGGTTGTGCAAGTGTCTCTAAGGCAGTGAGAAGAGTCCTCTGGATATATGCTTAGGAGTGCTATAGCTGGATCATATGGTAAATCTATTTCTAGCTGTCTCAAGAACCTCCACACTGATTTCCACAATGGCTGCACCAGATTACATTCCCACCAACAGTGTAGAAATGTTCCTGTTTTTCCACATCCACGCCAACACTTATTGTCATTTGTTTTCTTGATGGTAGCCATTCTGACAGGAGTGAAATGGAATCTCAAAGTGGTTTTAATTTGCATTTCCCTGATGGCTAAGGATGTAGAACACTTTTAGATGTTTATATGCCATCTGTATTTCATCTTCTGAGAATTCTCTATTTAGTTCCATAGCCCATTTTTTAACTGGGTTGTTTGAGTTCTTATTATTCTGTTTTTTGAGTTCTTTGTATATTCTGGATAGGATCCTGCTTTTTAATCCAGTCTGCAAGTCTGTGTCTTTTGGTTTGGGCCTTGAGGCCATTGATATTAAGAGTTATTATTGAAAGATATGTATTTATTCTCACCATTTTTCTTGTTTTGTAGTTATTCCTGTTTTCACTTTACTCATTTGTTTTAACTGTTATTTGAGTATGGTTTATTTTTTCCTACTTCCTGCTGTGTGTGTTTTTCTTTCTCTTCAGCGTGAATGATTCCTGCAAGTATTTTCTGTAGAGCTGGTTTAGTTGCCATAAATTCCTTTAGCCTATCTTTCTTGTGGATTGTCCTTATTTCTCCATCAGTTTGGATAGATAGCTTTGCAGGACAAAGTAATCTTGGTTGACAGTTTTTTTCTTTCAGAACTTGGAATACATCACTCCAGGTCCTTCTGGCTTTTAAAGTTTGTCTTGAGTGATCTGCTGTGATCCTGATGGGTTTCCCTTTGAAGGTCACTTGCTTTTTTCTCTAACTGCTCTCAATATATTTTCTTTGGTTTGCATGTTTATTAATTTAATTATAACATGGAGAGAAGAGGCTCTTTCTAGGTTTTTCTGTTTGGTGTTCTAAAAGCTTCTTGTATCTGCATTGACATTTCTTTCCCAATTTGCGGAAAATTTTCTTCTGTGGTTTTGTGGAAAACACCTGCTAAGCCTCTGGATTGAAATTCTTCCCCTTCTGCTATATCTTGAATTCTTACGTTTGATCTTTTCAGGTCCTTGATGTCTTGGAGTTCCCATTCATACCTTTCTATTAGCTTGTCTGTCTCTTTGTTGGACTGTATTTGGTCTGCCACCTGGTCTTCTAGTTTAGATATTCTGTTCTCTCCTTCATCCATTCTACTGGTGAGACTTTCCACAGAGTTTTTTGTTTCACTGACTGTGTTCTTCAGAGCTAGGATTTCAGCCTGGTTTTTCTTCAGTCTTTCCATTTCCTTATTCATGTTCTGTAATGACCTTTTTATTTCATTAAGCTGTTTTTCTGTTTTCTCTTTCAAGAATTTGTTTTCTTCTTTAATTCCTTTGTTTTCTTCTCTAATTTCTTTTATTTCTTCTTTCATTTCTTTGACTATAGATAACATCATTCTTTTGAAATCTTTGTCAGGAATTTCATCTATAACAGTCTCATTGGTGAACAATTCTGATGGATTTGTAATTTTTGGTGGGATTGCATTGTCTTGATTCTTTGTGTTTCTTGTATTATAATGTAGTGATTTTTGCATCCTGGATTGATTTGATGCTTAGGTTTTCTATTTATCTGCAGTGTTTTTAGGTGTGGTGATCCACCTATCTATATACTTTCAGGATATGAGTTTAAGGTGCCAAATGTAGCACTTGTGTCCAAGTCCAACCTCAGAAATAATCCTAGCTGTTGAATTTGCTTGTTAAGCAAGTATTGTAGTGGACTGGTGGAACAATTTACTGGCTTGTTCTAAACTTCAACTGAGCAAAATACACATTCAATTAAAATGAGCACAGAGTATACAAGTGTGGGAATTAAAACAGTCTTATAAGGTCAAAATCCCTAAGGGTGTGTGTTGCTCTACACCCTTAATCCTGTCAGCTAGGAGGTAGAGGATTTTGTTCTGACTTGGGTTCCAGGTCAGCCTGAAACTGGATCAGACCCTGCCCCCAATAATGACAAAAGCAAAAGATAAAGGCCCTCTAAATCTAAAAGTATTACAGGCAGCAATATTAAACACCCCATATTCAGCTTATTTGAAAATGGTAAGGCCAACCACAAATATGTAACCCATAACCTGCCCTGACCTGGAAATTAGCACTTCCAATGCAGTCCTATGTGCCTGTGTTTTTGTTTTTGTTTTTTTTTTTCTTTTTTTTTGGTCAGTCGGCCTTGTTACCTTTTGGTGTGGCTCCCAAACTCACCAATGCTGAGTGCCCACCTCGTTCCCTGAGCTGTGGAGCTTGGCTCAGCTGTGCTGGATGCAGTGCTGGTGATGTGGTACAAAGCTTGAGCTTGCGTCCACGGTGCTGGATATGCTGCTGCTGGGAGATGAATGCTGGCAGTTCACTGCGGTTCTGATGGTTGGGGGATGGGCAAGTTCAGGAAGTCTGTAGTTGCTCACACTGTTCCCCTGTATCTCTTTCAGTAGCTTAGCAGACTTTTTTTTTCAATTTCTGAGCTCTGTGAGGAGACTGATGAGGTTGGAAAATCCCCGTTTTTTGGTCTCTATTTCTGCTGCTAGGCACACCTGGTGGGTTGAGGTCACGGTGGCTCAGTGGTTCTGGGTGGCGGCTTGGAGCCACTGTGGACCGGGCTGCCGTGGGTCAGGCCACAAGGTCCACAGTGGGATTCTGGCCATCTCCTGATTTTCTGCTGTTTCCTAGAAAAAATATTATGCTCTTTTCTGAAGAAGAGTGTAGTTTTGCTTAAATCCCTCCCTGAGCTGGTTTGGCTTGGCTCCTATGCCGCCATCTTACCCCTCCTTCTGCTCTCATATCTTAAAAGTTGTTATTTATGGTTGTTTCTAGTGCCCTTTAAACTTACGTTGAACTGTTGAGGTAATTTAGCATTTACACTGAATAAAAATCATATTGAGGCCTTTTAGAAGCAGCAGATATTCTGGGGACTAGGCAATATTTTATGAATATTTCCCCAAGTGTAAAATAATTTACTTGTTTAGCATGACTCTCAGTCAAGGAGAGAAACCTCCTGTCACCTGCATTCTGTAAAGCTTGACTTACTAGTCCCATGGGTTTACATAGCTTTACTTTTCCTTGAAGTTTGTAATGCAGCAAAACAGAAAAACAAGTATCTTCATCATTATTAAATACAAAACTGTATTTTGAGCTTTCACAATTGTACCAAATGAGTTACTGAATCAAAATAAAGAAAGGGCTTTAGATCTAGAACATCTTCTGGAAAACATTGTATATATTTCAGTTTTTCTTCCCCAGAAAAGATTGCTTTATGTTTTCTTTTTTAAACATTTCCTATAGCTTCACATTTTTATATAGTTGTCCTGTGTTCTCTCTCTCTCTCTCTCTCTCTCTCTCTCTCTCTCTCTCTCTCTGTGTGTGTGTGTGTGTGTGTCTCATTGGTAAATAATCCACTGCCAGAATCAATGAGACAGGACTTTTATACATATAACATAATCTTAGAGGGAAACAACTGTAGAAACTTACATTCAGTGAAGAGATTATGTTCACCTTTTGTACCCTTTGCAGTCTCCACTATTTTTCTTCCCAAATGACCAGATGAATCAAGAAATTGGACAGAGATGGATTAAAACCCAAATGTTTTCTAGCTGTTTTCAGTGATTTCAAGCTGTGGGCCTTTACACTTTCCAGTGGGCTAATATTGCTTTGAACATGACAGCAAACGTTTCCTTGTTCCATTATTCCACAAGTTTAACATGTAAAGTCCAATTTATATGGGCTCACAGAACACTTGAAAGACTCATTGGCAGTGATCTTTTTTCTTTTTATTTAATGGAAAGAGAGCTAAAGACTCAGATGAAATAGTTGGTGGACATTAAGAATGGTTATAGGGTTGGAGAAATGGCTTAGTGGTTAAGGCATTTGCCTGCAAAGCCAAAGCACCCAGGTTTGATTCCCCAGGACCCATGTAAGCCAGATGCACAAGGGGCATATTCATCTGGAGTTTGTTTGCAGTGGCTAGAGGCCCTGGTGTGCCCATTCTCTCTCTGTCTGTCTCCTCTCTCTCTCGCTCTCTCTCTCTGCTTGCAAATAAATAAATAAAATAAAATAATCATTTTTTAAAAACAGGAATGGTTATAAACCTGGCATGGTGGCGCAGGCCGTTAATCCCAGCACTTGGGAGGCAGAGATAGGAGGATCACTGTGAGTTCAAGGCCACTCTGAGACTACATAGTGAATTCCAGGTTAGTCTGTGCTAGAGTGAAACTGTACTTTAAACCAAAAAAAGAAGAATAGTTATAGACTGGTGGTTAAAATTATAAATTTCCCTGGGGTGGGGGAGAAGGGACAAAAGAGAGTTGTGGGTTGGGAAAATGATCAAATTACAGTGTTCATGTGAAAGTTCTCAGTAAAAGTGATAAAAATTATAAATTTTTGTTCTGAAGACCATTTTTCAAGTAGTGTGGCTTAATATATCAGAATATTTTGTGGGACGTGGTGGCTCATGCCTTTAATCCCAGCATATGGGAGACAAAGGTAGAAGATTACTGTGAGTTTCAGGCCACCCTGCGCTAGAATAAGACCCTACCCAGAAAAAAACTAAAAAGAATATTTTGAGCCATCTATAGGAATGGTCAGAAAGTTAAATTGCACAGCCCTAGTTGTTACTACTCTTTGGAAGCTTGCCAGCATTTGTTGGCAACATTTGTGAAGGTGCCAGTCTTGTGCCCCAGTCAGTAGTGACTTTCTGCTCTCTGTCCTGTACAATGATTAGGGAGAAAAGAAGATTCTGTGTTGTATTGCTTGAGCCTCACAGTTTCATGGCAACACAATATAATTTTTGCATTCAAAAGGTTATTTACTAATTTTAGAGTTGGAGGAATACCATAGCAGAGGCACAATATGGTAGGAGTGAATGAAGGGTATATGAGAGAGAGTACATACATAAAAAAGAAATTTTGGTTCGATATAATCCAAGAGTTGAAAATTTAAAAATACAATTTAATGCATTTGGCCAGGAATTCATCTAGTAAACTAGCCATAGATATTTGTTTTGAATCGGTGTGCTAGGTACTAAGAATTCATTCAGTAGTGAATCAGAGTACTTGCTTTCATGGAGCTTACAGTCTGGAGAACACTGGTCAACACAAAGTAAGCAAACACAAGCAATAAAATTCCAGATAGTGAGCAGGTACCATAAAAGAAATAAAAGCTGGACTGTGGGATAGCTCAGTAGGTAAAGTGCTTTCCTTGTAAGCAGTGCCTGAGTTCAGTCCTAAAATTCCACATAAAATGCCTGGTGTGGTGATACACACCTGGAATCCTAGCGCTGGAGAGACATGTGGAATCCCTGGGTATCACTGGCTAGCTAGTCTATCTGAGAATGTGTGCCTTAGACTCAGTGAGAGACCCTGCCTCAAAGAGTAAGGTGGTGCCTGATTGGGGAAGATACTCAGTGTTGACCTCTGGTTACCACCACAGGAAAGCACACACACATATGTACCTGTGTGCGTGCACACACCCAATATCCACAATAACAAAAGGAAACTAAAGAATATAGGGACAGTTGTAAGGAATAACCACTATTGGTAGGGCTGAGATAAGACTACACAAGTAAAAACCCTTCCCTTCAGGCCAAGAGGCAGACCATTGGAGAAGTATGGCTGTGTATCACTGAATGGCTGAGAAGTTACTGATACCACCCACATTGTTGGAGCTTACTAGAAATTCATCCTTAAAACTCTAGGGCAAAGGCTGACAAACTACTTAGAGCCTATACATCTGCCTTACAACTAAAATTTAATTAGAACCCAGTCATGACCAGTCATTTTATTATGACTACTATTGTTTTGTGGTAGTGGGAATCGAAGCCAGATCTTCAAGCATGCCACCCTCACCCCCACTCCATGCCCAGTATTTTTATACAGGAGCTGGAGAGATGGCTCAGCAGTTACACTTGTTGCAAAGCCTGTGGGCATGGATTCAATTCCTGAGTACCCACATGAAGGGAGATACACAAAGTAATGCATGCATCTGGAGTTTGTTTGAAGCAGCAGATGGCCCTGATACACCCATATTCTCTTTCCCAGTAAATATGTTTTTAAAATATTATGTATTGCCCATGGCTGCTTTCTTGCTACGAAGTTAACCATTACCTTAGGATCTCCATGCCTCCCCAGTGCTGAGATTAAAGGTGTGCGCCAGCACACTGGGCTCCTAAAATCTTTATCTGGCTTTTTAAAAAATATATTTGCTTGAGAGAGAGAGAGAGACAGACAGACATACAGACAGACATACAGATACAGAATGGGTGTGCTGTGTGGCATCTAGCCACTACAAACAAACTCCAGACACGTGCCACCCCATGCATTTGGCTTTACATGGATACTAGGGAATTGAATCTGGGTCCTTTGGCTTTGCAGGCAAGTGCCTTAACTGCTAAACCATCTCTCCAGCCCTTTATCTGGTTGTTTGGTTTGGTTTGGTTTGGTTTGGTTTGGTTTGGTTTGGTTTGGTTTGGTTTGGTTTTTTTGAGGTAGGATCTTACTCTGGCCCAGGCTGACCTGGAATGTAGTCTCAGAGTTGTCTTGAACTCATGGTGATCCTCCTACCTCTGCCTCCTGAGTGCTGGGATTAAAGGCATGCATCACCATGCCCAGCTTATCTGGCTTTTTGAGAAAAAATTGTCAACCCTTACTTTAGAGTATCCTAAAAAAAACTGTTATGTTAATGGAAAAAAATTGTTTTATCAGAACACTGCTTTGAAACCTCTAAGGTGGAGAGTTTAAAGGCACTTGCTTGCAAAGCTTGCAGGTCCAGGTTTGACTCCCCAGTACCCATATAAAGCCAGATGCACAAAATAGTACATGCATTTGAAGTTTGCTTGTCATGCAAGAGACACTGGTGTGTCCATTCTCTCTTCCATTCTTTCTCTTTCTCTCCTCACAAATAAATAAAAATAGTTTTTGTTTTTTTTCCATAATTTTTTTAAATGATTCATGCTGCAGAAGAGGTGACAGAGAGTCAGAGGATGGATGGGGAGGAGTACTTTGGAACACAATCTTCCTAACAGGAAGTAGTTTTGCATTCAGTGGCTGTGATGCAAGACCGAATCTGTCAACATGACATCATGGATAATGGAGAAAGGCCATGTTGTGGTTTGATTCAGGTGTTCCCCATGAACTTAGGTGTTCTGACTACTAAGTTCCCAGCTGATGGAGATTTGGGAATTAACACCTCCTGGAGACAGTGTATTGTTGGGGGCGGGCTTACAGGTATTATAGCCAGTTTTTCCTTGCCAGTGTTTGGCGCACACTCATGTTGCTATTGTCTACCTTATGTTGATGAGGAAGTGATGTCCACTCTCTGCTCCTACCATTGTTTTCCCCTGCTATCATGGAGCTTCTTCTGGAGCCTGTAAGCTAAAATAAACCATTTTGTCCCACAAGCTGCTCTTGTTCAGGTGATTTCTGCCAGCAGTGCGAACCTGACTGCAGCAGACCAAAAAAAAAAACCTTCTGTGCTTTACCCCCTGTTGCCTCCCCTATGGCAGGAGCTTACTGTACTTCCTCCTCTTTCCTTCTCTTAATCTAATAAAGACTCTCTAAACCAAAAAAAAAAAAAAAAAAAAATCAAAATTGAAGGGGGATAGTTAGAAATAAGAAGGGGTGTGGGGGACAGGAAGTAATGGGAGGAGGGGGATTATGGTCACAATATATTATGTACATGAAAATTGTCAGTAAAAATGTTTTAAAATGACTCGTTGTTATGGCATATAGCTCACTGGTAAAGGGGCTTTCCTGGCATGCTCAAGACCCTGAATTCCATTCTCAGCACACCTTACTTCCACTTAAGGATGGAAGAATGGAGGAAGGGCAGAAAGAAGAGAAAATATGAATAAATGACACAGATTGGCCCTAGGAACATTATGGGTCCTTTTGCTGATATTGGAAGATTGGAGAAACTGAGCAAATGCCTTTAATCCCAGTACTGGAGGCAGAGGTAGGAAGATGGTTGTGAATTTGAGGCCAGCCTGAGACTTCAGAGTGAGTTCCAGATTAGCCCAGGCTAGAGTGAGCCCCTACCTCGAAAGAATTTTTTTAAAAAATGGAGAGATGGCTTAGTGGTTAAGGCACCTGCCTGCTAAGCCTAAGAAAGTGGTTCCAATCTCCAGGTCCCACATTTAGCCAGATGCAGTGATGGAAGGGAGCAATGCTACACTTGCCCCCAAGGAAGCTCACACACCTGGAGTTCGTTGACAGTGGCTGAGAGGCTGCTGGCTTTCCCATTCTCTGTCTTCCTCTCCCTCTCTCTCTGTCTCTCTGCAATAAATAAATAAATAAATAAATAAATAAATAAATAAATAAATAAATAAATAAAATGGAGAAGTGTTTGGGGATTGTGTATAAATTTCAAATTAAAAGTGAATCATGCCGGGCGTGGTGGCGCACGCCTTTAATCCCAGCACTCAGGAAGCAGAGGTAGGAGGATCACTGTGAGTTCGAGGCCACCTTGAGACTACATAGTGAATTCCAGGTCAGCCTGAGCTAGAGTGAGACCCTACCTCAAAAAAAAAAAAAAAAATGAATCACTAGTACTACAGGCCTTTTAAATATTCCTACTCTGAAATGCTTGGAATAGGGCTGTTCAACTAGTAAGTCCATACAAATATTTCAAAATTTGGGAAAAATCTACAATATTTTTCACCCAAGCAGTTTGGATAAGTGATTTAAAAATTGTTTCATAGTTGGGCATGGTAGTGCACGCCTTTAATCCCAGCACTCAGGAGGCGGAGGTAAGAGTATTGCTATGAGTTTGAGGCCACCCTAAGACTGCACAGTGAATTCCAGGTCAGCCTGGGCTAAGCAAGACCTTACCTCAAAAAACCAAAAAAAAAAAAAAAATGGTTTCATTAAGCTGGGCGTGGTAGCACATGCCTTTAATCCCAGCACTTGGGAAGCAGAGGTAGGAGGATTACCTTGAATTCCAGGCCACCCTGAGACTACTTAGTGAATTCCAGGTCAGCCTGGACTAAAGTGAGATACTACCTCAAAAAAAAAACTAAAGGAAAAATAATTGTTTCACTACCTAATTTATTCAGTTTTTCAAGGTAGGGTCTCGCTGTAGCTCAGGTTGTCCTGAAATTCACTCTCTATTCTTAAGGTGGTCTCGAACTCACAACAGTCCTCTTACTTCAGTCTCTGAAGTTGACAGTGTTTATGTTTAATGGGATTAATGGTGTGCTACCACACCTAGCTATTTCTGAATAGCTTGATTGACTTCTACTCTTTTATTTTATTTTATTTTTTATTGACAACTTCTTTAATTGTAGACAATATCCCATGGTACTTGCCTCCCTCCCCCCACTTTCCCCTTTGAAAGTTCACTCTCCATCATATCTCGTCCCCCTCTCAATCAGTCTCTCTTTTCAGTTTGATGTCATGATCTTTTCCTTTTATTATGATAGTCTTGTGTAGGTAGTATCAGGCACTGTGAGGTCATGGATATCCAGGCCATTTTGTGTCTGGAGGAGCACGTTGTAAGGAGTCCTACTCTTCCTTTGGCTCTTACATTCTTTCTGCCCCCTCTTCTGCAGTGGACCCTGAGCCTTGGAAGGTGGGTTTGAGATGTTTCACTGCTGAGCACTCCCCTGTCCCTTCTCAGCACCATGGTGCCTTCTGAGTCATCCCAAGGTTGCCACTGTCTGAAAAGAGAAGCTTATCTAAACAAAAGTGAGAGTAGCATTAATATAGGTGTGGACATTAAGAGAAGTGCTTACTGGGCAGTTTGGTAAGCATAGTATATACATTTAGCGAGACACCAGCAGACATTATGTCCTTAGGGCTCATGACTACCCCTGTCATAGGTTTTCAGTATCAGAGATGTATTCCCTCCCATGGAGCAGGCCTCCAGTCCAATTAGAGAGCAGTCAGTTTCCCCATAACATACATGCCACTACTGCACCCATTGGCTCCTTTGGCCTGGCTGGCCAAAATTAAAGCTTGCAGTGGTCACTGTTGAGTACCTTCACTGGTGTTTTCTCTCTCCCATTGAACTGCATGCAGTGTAGCTTTTTCCAACTTTCTGTCAGCTGGTCCACATGGAGGAGGTTTTCAGCTCAGCTCCAGCAGGATTTCTCAGTGACCTTGCATCCCAAGTATGTGAGTCTTTAGCAATAGGGTCTTACCATCTATTCCTGGTGGGAAACCAAGGGCCTCGGCAATGGCCTATAATGTTTTGGGGGTATCTGTGACCTCCCTGGTCAACAACTCACTGGAAGGTATTCCATCCCTGGCACTGAAAATTTTCTAGTAACAATCTCTGACTTCTGAGTGTTCCATTGTCCAGAAAAGTATGTTTCCATATGACTTATTTATATACTCTTAGATTTTGATTAGCCCTCCCTCCACCATTCCTTTACTAAATCTCTTCCCCTGACCTCACTTAGGCCTTTTCACCCCATTAATCCGTTCTTCTCCTTACAATACCATCCTATTAAGTCCCCCTTCCTCCCTTTTCTATTCCCTTTATATCCCCTTTCTAGCTTACTGGCTTCTGCTACTTTTATTTTTTACTCACATAGAAGTCCAATCATTTGTAGCTAGGATCCACATAGGAGAGAGAACATGTGACTTTGGCTTTCTGGGCCTGGGTTACCTCACTAAGTATAATCCTTTCCAGATCCATCCATTTTCCAGCAAAGTTCATAACTTCATTTTTCTTTACCGCTGAGTAGAACTCTATTGTGTAAATGTGCCACATCTTTATTATACACTCATCAGTTGAGGGACATCTAGGCTGGTTCCATTTACTAGCTACTGTGAATAGAGCAGCAATAAGCATGGTCGGGCAAGTATCTCTAAGGTAGTGAGACGAGTCCTTAGGATATATGCCTAGGAGTGGTATAGCTGAGTCATATGGTAGATCTATATTTAGCTGTTTCAGGAACCTCCACTCTGATTTCCACAATGGCTGGACCAGATTGCATTCCCACGAACAGTGGAGAAGGGTTCCTCTTTTTCCACATCCTTGCCAGCATTTATAATCATTTGTTTTTATGATGGTAGCCAATCTGACAGGAGATGGAATCTCAAGGTAGTTTTAATCTGCATTTCCCTGATGACTAGGGATGTAGGACATTTTTTTAGATGTTTATATGCCATCTGTATTTCTTCTAAGAACTCTTTATTTACTTCCATAGCCCATTTTTTTAATTGGGTTGTTTGATTTCTTACTAATTTTTTGAGTTCTTTGTATATCCTAGATATTAACCCTCTGTCAGATGTATAGCTTGCAAAGATTTTCTCCCATTCTGTAGGTTGCCTCTTTGCTCTATTCACAGTGACATTAGCTGTACAAAAGCTTTGTAATTTCATGAGGTCCCAGCGGTTGATCTGTGGATTTATTTCCTGAGCGATTGGGGTTATATTCAGAAAGTCTTTGCCAAGACCAATATGTTGAAGGGTTTTCCCTACTTTTTCCTCTAACAGTTTCAGAGTTTCAGGTCTGATATTAAGGTCTTTGATCCATTTGGACTTGCTTCTTGTACAAGGAGAGAGATAAGGATCTATTTTCATCCTTTTGCAGATGCATATCCAGTTTTCTCAGCACCATCTGCTGAAGAGGCTGTCTTTTCTCCAATGAGTATTATTGGCATTTTTGTCAAAGATTAGGTGGCTATAGCTACCCAGACTTTCATCAGGGTCCTCTATTCTGTTCCATTGATCTACATGTCTGTTTTTGTGCCAGGACCATGCTGTTTTTGTTACTGTGGCTCTATAATATAAGTTAAAATCAGGTGTGGTGATACCACCAGCCTTATTTTTGTTGCTCAGAATTCTTTTAGATATCGGAAGTTTTTTGTGCTTCCAAATGAATTTTTGGATTGTTTTTCTATTTCCGTGAAGAATGCCGTTGGAATTTTGATGGGGATTGCATTAAATGTATAGATTGCTTTTGGTAGAATTGCTATTTTAACAATATTGAGTCTTCCAATCCAAGAACAGGGGATGTTTTTCCATTTCCTAGTGTCTTCTGCAATTTCTCACTTGAGTGTTTTAAAGTTCTCCTTGTGGAGATCCTTCACTTCCTTGGTTAGGTCTATCCCAGGGTTCTTTATTTATTTATTTATTTTTGATGCAATTGTGAGTGGGAGTGATTCTCTGATTTCATCCTCTGTGTGTTTGTTGTTAGCATACAGGAAGGCTACTGATTTCTGTGTGTTGATTTTGTATTCTGTTACATGGCTATAGGAGTTTATCAGCTTTAACAGTTTCCTGGTAGGGTCTTTAGGGTCCTTTATATATAGAATCATATCGTCTGCAAATAATGATAACTTGATCTCTTCCTTTCCAATTTGTATCCCTTTTATGTGTGTCTCTTGCCTTATTGCTATGGCTAAGACTTCCAGTACTTTATTAAATAAAAGTGGGGACAGTGGACACCTTTGTCTTTTGCCTGATTTTAGTGGAAAAACTTCAAGTTTTGCTCCATTTAGTATTATGTTGGGTGTGGGTTTGTCATAAATAGCCTTTGTTATGTTGAGCTATGTTCCTTCTATTCCCAGTCTCTGTAGGACTTTTATCATGAAGGGATGTTGGATTTTGTCAAATGCTTTTTCTGCATCTAATTAGATGATCATGTGATTTTTGTCCTTCAGTCCATTTATATGATGTATTGCATCTATCGATTTGAATTTGTTGAACCATCCCTGCATCTCTGGGATAAAGCCTACTTGGTCAGCGTGAATGATCTTTCTGATATATTCTTGTATTCTGTTTGCCAATACTTTGTTGAGAATGTTTGCATCTATGTTCATGAGGGAGATTGGTCTGTAATTTTCCTTTTTTGTTCTATCTTTTTCTGGTTTGGGGATCAGGGTGATGCTGGTTTTCATAGAGTTTAGTAGGGTTCCTTCCTCTTCTATTTTATGGGAAAATTTAAGAAGCATTGATGTTAGTTCTTCCATGAAGGTCCAGTATAATTCAACAGTGAATCCATCTGGGCCTGGATTTTTTTCAGTAGGGAGATTTTCTATAACTGCTTGGATCTCCATACTTATTATAGGTCTATTTAAGTGGTTAATCTCATCTTGATTTAATTTAGGTAGGTCATATAAACTGAGGAAATCATCGATTTCTTTCAGATTTTCAAACTTAGTAGAGTATATGTTCTTAGAGTATGTCCCTATGATTTTTTTAATTTCTCTGTTATATGTTGTAATGTTGCCTTTTTCATCTCTGATGTTATTAATTTGTGTCTGTTCTCTCTTTTAGTCAGATGTTCTAAGAGTTTATCAATCTTGTTTATCCTTTCAAAGAACCAACTCTTTGTTTCATTGATTCTTTGGATTTTTTTTGTTTCTATTTCATTAATTTCTGCCCTAATCTTTATTATTTCTTCCTGTCTACTGATTTTTGGTTTGCCTTGTTCTTCTTTTTCCAAGGCCTTAAAGTGCAGCCTTAAGTAGTTTACCTGCAACCTTTCTAATTTTTTAACATAGGCACTTAAAAGCTATAAATTTCCCTCTTAAGACGGCCTTCATTATGTCCCAAAGGTTTTGGTATGTTGTGTTCTCATTATCATTTGTCTCCATGAATTTTTTATTTCCATCTTGATTTCTTCATTGACCCATTCATCAGTCAGTAGTGTATTATGTAGTTTCCATGATTTTGTGTATGCTCTATAGCTTTTCTTGTTATTGATTTGTAGTTTGATCCCATTGTGATCCGATAGAATGCAAGAAATTATTCCAATTTTCCTATATTTGTTAAGATTTGCTTTGTGTCCTAGTATATGGTCTATTTTAGAGAATGTTCCATGTGCTGCTGAAAAGAATGTGTATTCTTTAGCATTTGGATGAAATGTCCTGTATATATCTGTTAGGTCCATTTGTTCTATGACCTCATATAATCCAGAAGCATCTCAGTTTATTTTTTTCTGGAATGACCTGTCAATTGGTGAGAGTGGGGTGTTGAAGTCACCCACTTAAAGTGTATTTGGTCTTGTCTATGACCTACCTTAGTTCTAATAGTGTTTGTTTGATGAAATTGGGAGCCCCCGTGTTAGGTGCATATATGTTTAGGATTGTAATGTCCTCCTATTGGAGCATTCTTTAATCAATATAAAGTGACCTTCCTTATCTTTCCTAACTAATGTTGGTCTGCAGTCTACCCTGTCAGATATTAGGATAGCAACCCCTGCTGGTTTTCTAGGCCCATTTGCTTGAAACACCGTTTTCCAACCTTTCACCCTAAGATAGTGTCCATCCTTTGTAGAAAGGCGAATTTCTTGGAGGCAACAAATTGAAGGATCCTGCTTTTCTTTTAATATTTTATTTTTATTTATTAGAGAGAGAGATACAGAAATAGGCAGGTAGAGAGAGAATAGGTGTGCTAGGTTCTCCAGCCACTGCAGACAAACTCCAGATGCAAGCACCCCCTTGTGCATCTGGCTTAAATCGGTCCTGGGGAGTTGAACCTGGGTCCTTTGGCTTTGCAGGCAAGCACCTTAACCCCTAAGCCATCTCTCCAGCCCAAGGATCCTGCTTTTTAACCCAGTCTGCAAACCTATGTCTTTTGGTTGGGGCATTCAGGCAGTTGATATTAAGAGTTATTATTGAAAGGTGTGTTACTTGTTTTTGCCAATTTTCTTGTTTTGTAGTTCTTCTGGTTTTACCTTTGCTTTCTTATATTAACTAGTATTGGAATGTGGTTTGTTTGTTCCAGGTTTCTTACATGTGTGCTTTTCTTTCTCTTCAGCATGGAGGATCCTTTCAAGTATATTCTGTAGACCTGGTTTTGTCTTCATATATTACTTTGGCCTGTTTTTGTTGTGGAATGTCCTTATTTCTCCATCTATTTGAATGGATAGCTTTGCAGGATAAAGTAACCTTGGCTGACAGTTGTTATCTTTCAGAACTTGGAATACTTCACTCCAAGCCCTTCTGGCTTTTAAAGTTTGTGTTGAGTAATCTGCTATGATTCTGATGGGCTTGCCTTTGTAGGTCACTTGCATTTTCTCTCTAGCTGCTTTCTATATATGTTCTTTGGTTTGTATGTTTGGTAGTTTAATTATAATATGGTAAGGAGAGGTTCTTTCCAGGTTTTGTCTGTTTGGTGTTCTAAAGGCTTCCTGTATCTGCATTGGTATCTCTTTCCCAATTTAGGGGAGGTTTTCTTATATGATTTTGTTGAAAATACCTACTATGCCTTTGGAGTGAAATTCTTCTCCACTATATCCTGAATTCTTATGTTTGATCTTTTCATAGTGTCCCAGATATCTTAAAATTCCCATTCATACCTTCCTATTAGTTTGTCTTTCTCTTTGTTGGACTGTATTAGATCTACCACCTGGTCTTCTAGTTTACATATTCTGTTCTCTCTTTCATCCATTCTACTAGAGAGATTTTCTACAGAGTTTTTTGTTTCACAGATTATGTTCTTTATTGCTAGTATTTCTGACTGGGTTTTCTTTATTATTTCTATTTCCTTGTTTATGTCTAGTATTGACTTCCTTATTTCATTAAATTGGTTTCCTGTGTGTTCTTTGAATTCTTTGGTTTCCTCTTTGAGGTCATTGAACCCTTTGATTTCCTCTTTGAGTTCTTTGAACATATTTATAATCATTCTTTTGAAATCTTTCTCAGGCATTTCCTCTAATTCAGTCTCACTGAAGGTCATTTCTGATGCATTAATACTTTTTGGTGAGTTTATATTGTCTTGATTTTTTTGTGTTTCTTTTATTATAATGTAGAGATTTTTGCATCTTGGATTAATTTAATGCTTGGGTTTTCTAATGATCTGTAGTATTACTAGATGTATCAATCAATCTGATGTTATATATCTTCAGGGTAGGAGCTTAAGGTGCTAGGTGTGGCTCTTAAGACTCTCTGAGTAACCACAAAAGTGACACTAGGTGTTGGGTTTGCCTGCTCTGAGAGTATTCAAGTAGGCTGAATGGAATAGAATACAGTCAAATTCTAAAAACTTAACAATGTACCCATTCAGTGAAAAACAGCACAGAGTGTTTGTGAAAAAGTAGGTATTATCACAAACAGATTCTCTAATAAAGTCATAGTCCCTAAGGATGTGTGTTGTCCCTCACCCTTAATCCTGTCAACTGGGAGGCTAAGATTTCTGGTCTGTAGAGGGTTCCAAGGTCAGGTTGTGACCAAATGAGACCCTTCCCCAATGAATGACAGAAGAGGAAAACAAAGGCACTATAAATCAGGAAGCAACAAATGACAAGCCCAAAATATAGCTTATTTAAGAATGTCAGATCTGACTATCCATCAGATTTAACATATAATTTACCCTGAAAGGTAAGGTGCAGTTAGCCCTTTTAATGTAAGCTTATGCACCACGCTTATTTGGCGTGTACTGACCTGGTGTAATCCCAGTTACCTTTTGGAACAGCTTTGATCTCAGCTATGCTGCACGGCTGCTTGGGCCCTTCTTTGCTGTGTTATGGGCTTAGGAAGGCTGGGTGGGTCAGTGGGTCACTGCTCTGATGGTGCTGGGTGCTATGTAGGTGAACCACCCTCCCCAGGTCTCTGGTGCTTGCTGGCAGTTGAGCTGGCGGTAGGGAAGGAGAGGCTGTGGATGGTGGCTGAAGTCCGCCTGTTGGTCCATGCGATCCTCTTCCTCACAAGCCACTCCATTGGTCTCTTCCACGTTTCTTGAGTTTGCGAGGAGGCCAGTGTGATTGGAAAATCCCCTCACCTGGCTTTAAAATCCTGTGGCTTAGATGGAGCCTAGCGGCTGCAGCTGCGTGAAACTCTCCGCCACTGCTGGAGCCGCTTCTGCCTGCTTCTGTGGGCTCTAGACGTTCTGGATCTCTCCTACTTCTCTGCTGCGGTTGATAATTTACAATACACCTCACTTTTTAGTAGAAAACCATACATTTTTTTCATGCCAGTTTTGATTATTGTATTTTTTTGTTAGGTTTAAAATTTTTATTTTTGTATGGAAAAACACTAGTAACTTTTAATACTTATCTAGAAACCTGTAATGAAGGCCTATAATTTCAGCTACTTGAGGGCTGAGGCAGGAAGATCACAATTTCAGGCCTGTTGGAGTTAGAGTAAATTCAAGGTCAGTCTAGGCATATTAATTGAGATCCTGCCTCAAAAAGTAAGGAGGTCTTTAGTAAAAGGTGAAAGATTTATGCGATCTGAAGAGAAACAAGAGTATCATAAAGAGGTCTTTAGCTGTAGCTCAGTGGTAGAGCACTTGCCTACCATGTGCTAATTTTTAAGTTCAACCCCTAGTACTAAGTTCTTCCCTGTTAACTATGTAGTCTTATAACCAGATACCTTAAATTCTTTTAGTTTTTCAGTGTACTATACTAAAATCAAATTATGTGTCTGTTATAGTGATAAAGTGCTGGCCTCTCAAAATTTGTTTTTGTTTAGTTTTAAAACAAATTAAAATGTTGGCTGCATGCTAGGTCTTTTTCCTTTATCTGATGGAAATTCTTCTATTTTATCAGAGTATATTAGTTTTTGATTGGAGGTTGACATAAAAAAAAAGTAACTTTTTTTTTTTTTTTCTTTTTTTTTTTTTTTTTGTTTTTGAGGATGACCTCACTTTAGCCCAGGCTGACCTGGAATTCGCTATGTAGTCTCAGGGTGGCCTGGAATTCATAGTGATCCTCCTATCTCTACATGTGCCACCACGCCCAGTTTAAACAAACATAACTTTTAGTTTGACACTTAGTTGCAATTTTTTTGTTGCCATTTTTGAAGAAGAGAACATCGTTCTGAGAATGGTGAAAGGACTTCCCAGAGCAGATTTGGATTCATACTTATGACTGTGTGTCAGGACCTTAACTAACCACACCTCTCTGTATTTTTCAGAATGGGCAAAGTTTTCTAGTCCTTGATGAACAAAGATTTGCAAAAGAAATTCTTCCCAAATATTTCAAACATAATAACATGGCTAGCTTTGTGAGACAACTGAATATGTGTGAGTATGACTAGCAGTTTGTTTGTAGTGCTGTTATCAGCCATGGTTTAAACCATCTGTTTTCATTAGAATGATAAATGAAAATATATACAAGAATCATTAACTTTTAACTTGTTTAATAATAGTTATGTAAATTTTGAATCTTTGTCAGATGGCTTCCGTAAAGTTGTGCATATTGACTCTGGAATAGTAAAGCAGGAAAGAGATGGCCCTGTTGAATTTCAGCATCCTTACTTCAAACAAGGCCAGGATGACTTGTTGGAGAACATTAAAAGGAAGGTAAGCTATTGTTAATATATATTACTTAGGATATAGGCATGCAATATGAATTTTATTTTAGCTTCTGAATTTAAGAGTGTACAGAAAAGGCTGGGAATGGTTGCATCTGCATGTAATTGCATCTCTCAGGAAGCAGAGGTAGTCACCATTAGAGATTCCAGGCTATCTTAGTTTAGCTACTTCCAATCCAGCCCATACTGCTGAGTGAGACCCTGTCTCAAAAATAAATGACAAATCATAATGTTCAAAAGTACAGTGTTCTTTGTTGAGATGAATTAGACTAAGAAAAACTCAATTATCTCCCACACCCACCAACTGCCTTGTCCTGAGGGTCAATCTTCCCATTCTGATGGAGTGGGAAGAGTCATTCATTGCAATGGGACAGCTTACTCCTAAATTAACTGGGAAAACATAAAGTAAGCTTCAGCCAGAATACAACAAACTTCCTGGAGGACTGTTTCTATACTGTAGTTCACAGTTGTAAATCCAGTGCCCAAAATCAGTCCCTTGTACATGGTAGGCAAACTAGTTTTTGAATGCAAGGTATCTTCTGCTGAAATAAGGTATTTTTCCTTCAGGGTAGATGGGAAGGGCTGAGGATATAAGTGGTAGAACAGTTGGGTAGCATGCACAAGGCCCTTGGTTTGATCCCTATCACTGAGACAGTGAGAGAAACAAGGAGAAAAACAAGGGAAACAGAGGGGAAATGTAGGCAGGCATGTATCTCAGTGATAGAGTGCTTCCTTAGCATGCATGGATTCAGTCCTCAGCATTGCAAAACAAATAGTGAATAAACCATGGAAGAAAATAATATACTATGTAACTGTTACTGTATAAATCTAGATAAATGTACAATGTAGTAATAAAGAGCCTTAGAGAAATTGTAGGAAGTTTAGTAGAAGGAATTAAAAATAAAAAAGACCATAAGATATTGATCCTGTTATAACAAGATGGCTCACTTCTAAATTGGCTGAGAAACAAATTTTTAAAAAAAGGAAAGTAAAACCATTGTACCTCACTTTCTTTTACGCTGAGTAGTGCAGTTCATTCTTCCCTGAAACTTCATGTGGGCCTTCTGGAACTGTAGCTCACTTCCCAAACAGACTGCAGGAACCTCTTACATAGGAAACTTGGAATCACAGTCATGGTGATTTAGTATGATTTTAATTTTCTAAATTTGTATATTGGAAGGTTTCATCTTCAAAACCAGAAGAAAATAAAATTCGCCAGGAGGATTTAACAAAAATTATAAGTAGTGCTCAGAAGGTTCAAATAAAACAAGAAACGATTGAGTCCAGGCTTTCAGAATTAAAAAGGTAAAGTATTATTTCCAAATAAAATCCTAATTTGGAGTTTAAGTTGTGTGTATGTTGGCATTTTGAGATTGAGTGATGTAATATGGCAGTCAGAAGAATAGAAAGAAGACTCAAAACTTGTCTTATAAATAAACTTTTAAGTTAGTAGAGGAAATACAATTTTAGATTGGTTTTCATCGGATAATCACATACAAATGAGGACACACATAAAAATCCTACATACTAACCATCTTTTTTTAATTAAATAGCTGTTTCTGAAAGTATCTCATTGTGGCCTGGCTTTTAGGAAAAAGTAGGACACAAAATAAGGGAAGAAAAACAAGAGTTGCCCTACATGATACTTACTTCACATAGTCCTGGGAAAGTATTATTCATGCCTCTTATCTTCACAGAGATGCTTTGTTTTGTGTTAGTAAATTGCTTAGTAGAGTTTTCCAAACTTGTCACAGTAATAAGATTAGGTATATTTTAATCTTAAATAGCTGGGATTTTTTTCCCTTAATAGTCACAAAGGGCTTATGCTTTCTTTCTCTCATTTCAAAGGTAGTATATTAATTATTCCTAAATCAAAATTCTTCATGAAGAGTAACTCTGTGTTTTGATTCCTTCTTTAAATAAACCTTAAGCTTCCCCATTTTGCATATCTTATCTACCTAGTTATGTTGTTAATTGTATATGTCTGTATTTATCTGTTCTTTGACCGATTCTGTGGATCACAGGTTAGCCCTTAGGGCCATCACTGAGTCATCTTTTAAATCTTTCAGGTAACCAACTCCTACTTCAGGTAGATAACAGCATCTTTAACTGTGATTCTAGAAATACACAGTAATTATTCAGTAAAAATTAAAAATATTAAAAATTCCTTTTCTGATCCTATATATATGAATCCAGTCCCTTTTTTTAAAAGGCTTTATTCTGGGCTGGAGAGATGGCTTAACTGGTTAAGATGTTTGTCTGCAAAGCCAAAGGACCCAGGTTTGATTCCCCAGGTCCCACATAAGCCAGATGCACAAGGGGCATATGCGTCTGGAGTTTGCAGTGGCTGGAGGCCCTGGTGTGCCCATTCTTTCTCTGTTTCCTCTTCTCTTCTCTCTCTCTCTCTCTCTCTCTTACAAATAAGTGCTTACAAATAAGTAAATTTTTTAAAAAACTTTAAAAAGCTTTATTCTATTTTATTTTTATTCATTTATTTGAGAGAGAGAAAGAGACAGAGGGGTGTGTGAGGGCCTTTGGCCACTGCACATGAATTCCAGACGCATGTGCGACCTTGTGCATCTGGCTTAATATGGGTACTGGGGAATTGAACCTGGGTTCTTTGACTTTGTAGGCAAGTGCCTTAACAGCTAAGCCATCTCTTCAGCCCAAGTCCCTTTTATAATAGTACAGATTAAGGAAGAGAGCTTTTGTGGAAATAAAAGTTAAAAAATTGAAGCATTTGATAGTTGGGTTATATGTTATCCTCATGAGCTCTGCTAATATTTAATGACAGTCAGTTTTGGTTTTAAAAAGATAGTGGAGCCGAGCATTTAATCCCAGCACTCAAGAGGCTAAGGTTGGATGACTGCCTTGAGTTCAAGGCCAGGCTGAAGCTACAGAGTGATTTTTAGCAGCCTGGACTATCTCAAGGAGAACAACAACAAAAAAACATAAAAATAAAAAGGCAATTGATACAGGGTAAGAAATTGTAACTTGGGAAAGTTACTGGTTTGACATCAGATTTGCTTCTTTAAAAAACAACTGAGGTGGGGCTGGAGCGAGGACTCAGCAGTTAAGGTACGTACCTGCAAAGTCTAAGGACCTGTGTTCAATTCTTCAGTACCCTTGTGAAGCCAGATACATAAGGTGGCACATGCATTTGGAGTTCATTTATAGTGGCTAGGGGCCCTGGCATGCCCATTCATTTTCTTTCTTTTTTTCTCTCATAAATAATTAAGTAATATATATATTTTAAAATACTTAGGTTTTTTTTTGCTCATGTATGAGACAGATCTTAAGATGTAGTTTCTGTTGGACTTAAGCTTGACTTTAACATTCACAGAATTATTTCTATGATTTGGGCAAGTTTCTTTAGTTTTCTGCATCTCAGTGCCAACTGTAAAATAAAGATCATGATTCTTTTCTTGTGTTTAGAGAATTTTAAATAATTCATAGTCATAAGATAGGGTAGTGCCTGGAGCATATCAAGTGATGGGTAAACATCACTTTCCTGTTTCCTAAGGTGATTTACAAGGTCTGAATTTATTTGCTGTAGTTTAAAGGTTAGCTTACTTTTAAGCAAGAAGTACTGAACCCAATTATCAAAAGGAGTAAATTGCCTACTACTAAATGGGTGTAGGGCTGTTATGTATGTATGTAGCTGTGATATATATATAAAATCTCCAGTGTATCTGTGACACTTGGATATAATGCCATTAAGAACTATTCCTATAGTTGTGTTGAGATAATTACCATTATGTAATTAAATCAAAATTTTCCTGGTCTCATGAGTAGAGTAAAAAGTTTGGTTCTCTAGTGTTCATTTTTGTTTTACTGAGAAAGGTCTCACTGTCACTATATAACTCTAGTTGGCTTTAAAACCACAGTCCTCCCTGTCCATGTTTACCCACATCCTCACCCCAAAATGCCAAAATTCTTATGGAGGCTTGATCTTTGACTAAAAAAAATTTTTTTAATCTCAATGTAGTGAGAATGAGTCCCTGTGGAAGGAGGTGTCAGAACTAAGAGCAAAGCATGCACAGCAGCAGCAGGTGATTCGGAAGGTAAGAAGCCCTGCTCACACTGCAGTCTGCTTCTGTTGCACTGATAGTCTACAACACTTTGTGAGCTACTTTTAAAAATAACATTTTACTATAGTAGGTATAATTGATTTTTAAATCATTTGACCAGCATTCATTTTTCAGTGTCTTGGGCTATGATGTAGTAGACAGACTCTGGTTGCTGAGATGAACCTCCAAACCAGTCACAGTTATGGAAGAAGGGATTTATTGAAGCTTATAGGTCAAGGGGAAGTTCCATAATGTCAGAAGAAGTTGGCCCTCTTTCACAGGACCAAGTAGAGAGAAAAGCCACAAGCCAAAAGCCACATCACACAGCACACTTAGGAATTCCAGGCAAATCTAATGCACTTTTGCCTATCTTTAGACTGGAATTCCAAATCCACCACCACACCTGAGGGCTGGAACCTGGGGTCTGCCCAGTGACACACCCTCCAGTCAGTTGACTACAGATCTAAGTTATAAACTTTAATAAAATCCTGAATATATTGGAGGCTATCCATTCAAGCTACCACAGGCTACTATGCATAAAAGTGATAAAATATTATAAAATAAATTCTAGATAATGAGATGAAAAATATGGGGGTATTAGATTCCATCTATGGCATTGTCTCCTTTAACCTTTGGGTACCAAATTATTTGAGGTAAAGAAGAAAAGCAGAAGAGTAACTAAGGTGTCTATTTTTGGCATATGAGTAAACTAAACTCTAAGCAACAGGTTTTTTTGAAGGGAGCATGGGGGAGAGCATCATTTTGTTCTTGTCTGAAAAAGGTCCTTGAACTAAAAATAGACTTATGATCCACAGAATCTAGACCTAGGGAAAACAGGCTTAGGGCAGTTGCCACATTTGGCCTGTGGTCAAAATAGATGCACTAGTTGTTTAAAAAAAAAAAAAAATCAACAAATGAAAGTTAAATGTTGTCAAAATTATTTTTAATTGTTTTAGTTCATGTATTTTAAAAATATCTGTAGGCAACTCTAAAGATAAGTTAAAATAAAACAGTTTTTAAATTTGTACTTTATGGAAAGCATCTGTTACTATTTTTCACAAAATAATGTTTTGGTTAAATATTAATTTTGTAATCTACAGATTTTTCTAAAAGCAAGGATAGTTGATCAAATAGTTAATGTTGCACTTTAAATTTTCACCACAAATTGTCAACCCAGTTATAAATTTTCAGTCTGTTTTGAGTAGTGAAGTTTAATGCATGACAACTGGAATAATCTTTTTATTTTGCCCTGTCCTTGAGTCAGTACCTGAAATTGGTCTTGACTCTACCACTTAATGCTTGGTCTTGGGTTGACAGTAACTTTTGTGAGGACCTAGAGATAGGGTTTGTCTATTTTAGTGTTAAGCTCTCAGCAGTTTTTGGATTTCTACTTTGGTATATTTTGAGTGTCCTCAGTGTCTGTCACCATCACATTGGCCCAGGTTGTCAGGCTTGCCATGGAAGCACTTTTGCTGATTCCTCAAGCCAACTCCTGGTATAGTTTTATAAGACTTTTAAAGTGGACTAAGTATTGAGAGTTGATAAATGAAAGTTTATCTGTTTCCCTTTTAGATTGTCCAGTTCATTGTTACATTGGTTCAGAATAACCAACTTGTGAGTTTAAAACGAAAAAGGTAAGTTTTTATGCTTAAATATTTTGATTTACAGTTTAAATATTTTAGTGTTTCACCATTAATGACCTGTATTTGTTGAGTGTATGCCTGATGTACCAAAAGAATGATCCTTTGTTAAATTTATATTCTTTTTAAATACATTAAGAAAAATTTATTTGAGAGAGAGAAAGGCAGATAGAAAGAGAATGAGTGTACCAGGGCCTCCAGCCGATGCAAACAGCTCCAGACACATGTACCACCTTGTGCATCTGGCTTACATGGGTCCTGGGGATTCAAACCAGGGTCTTTTGGCTTTGCAGGCAGTTGCCTTAACCACTTAGCCATCTCACCTTAACAGTTCAAGAGTAATCTTACATGGTGAGTATCCTTTACCCAAAAGGATACAATTTTTTTAGCATATTTTGGAATATTTCCATATATGAGGTAATCTGTGATAAGGTGAATGTGAACTCAAAATTAATTTGTTATATATACAATATTTTTTGACATCTATATACATGTATAATTTTATACATGACAATTTGATATAGCACATGTTGATCCCCCCACCTAACCTTTCTCTCACTTTGCTCTCCCACTAAATTCTTTCCATGAGAACTCATCCTACTTCCATGCCTTGTCTGTTTATTCATTTTTAAGCTTTTTTTGTGACAGCACCAGGAGTATAGACAGTAAACCATGATAATTCCCACACATCATCCCCATTTCCCCCCTCCCAAATCCACCTTCTATTAAATCCCTCTTTCCTAATTGGATTAATGGTCTCTCTTCTATTTTGCTGTCGTCATTTTTTCCCTCTTTTTAGTGAAGGTCTTGTGTAGGTGGTGTTAGACACTGTGAAGTCATGACTATCAATGACCATTGATTTAAGTTAAGTATCACTTGCATAATCACGGCTGGGAGGTTATTTGCTGCAATATGAGCACTGGTTATATCACTGAAGGACTTGCCTTCTCTTCTTCCAGCAATCATCTGGAAAGTGTGAGGTTCATGGATCTCTTCCCCATCTATAATGAGATAATGACAGAATTAATCATGTATAGAAAACTTCATTTGCTATGAGTCTAAGTGTAGTGGATTTGTTGTAGCAGAAGATAGCATTCTGTAGCCTCACTGCTCATCCTCCTTCTGGTACATTCTTTCTGCCGCTCTTCTGAGAATTTCTTTGGAAGGTGTGGTTTAGATGTGTTGTTTAGGGCTAAGCACAAACTAGTCACTCCCTTTTAGTAACTTTGTCATCTGTGGGTCTTTGTAATCACCTCTACCCTTTGCACAAAAAATCTTTTGTGCTCGAGGTTGTGAGTAGTGCTCATCTGGTGGAACAAACATAGATGCTTAGAAGGTAGTTTGATATGCTGTCTATTAGCAGAACCACAGTATTGGGTTCCCCTCTAAACCTAGATCCCTAGCCTTGGACTTTGACCAGATTTATATAGTACTGGGAATGATTTCCCTCTTGTGGAGTGGGCTTCAAATCTAACCAAAGAAATTGGTTACCGTTATAACTCTCCTATACCACTGGACACATCTTGCCTTGCAGGTCATTTGTGAAGCACACAGGGTCCACAGCTGGGTTAGACTGTTAATATCTTTTCTCCCCCACCAGCGTGCATAGCACCTTCTGTCAAAAAGAAATATAGCCCGTGGGGAGGAAGCTTCCAGTTCAGTACCAGCTTGGTTTCTTTACTTCCTATAACTAATAGCAATGGCAATAGGGACTTACCATCTAGTTTTGCTGGGCAACCAAGCAATAGCAATTAGCCATTACTGTTTTAAGGCCTCTCTGATCAACAACTCATTGGGAGTTATCTCATTCCCGGCACGGGGATTTTCAATTAATGTACCCTGTAGCTTCTGGAAACAGCTCTGTCCACCCACCTAGGGAACCTTGATTTAAATATGTTTTTTTAAAAAAATTATATTTTAACTTGGCTTACCAACTTACCAAGTAGGTTTCCATGTAACTCATTCATATTTCCTCAGTTTTGGTTCATCCTCATCTGCCCAGCCCTAGCCCTGCTTAAATCTTTTACTTCTGCTATGACCGCCCCCTGCTTTGGTGAACCATGTGTTCTACTATTCCATTACATACTCCCTGCCCCCTCCCGGATTTTAATTATTTCTACTGTTTTTGAAGTTGTTAATTTTTTTCCCCCAAGGCTTTCAGGTGCATCATTAAATTGAGATCTGTCTGCTTGGTTTTTGGTTTTTTTTTTCTTTTTCTTTTCTTTTTGTTTTGTTTTGTTTTGTTTTGTTTTGTTTTGTTTTTTTTCAAGGTATGGTCTCACTGTAGCCCAGGCTGACCTGGAATTCACTGTGTCATCTCAGGGTGGCCTTGAATTTTCAGTGCTCCTCCTACCTCTGCCTCCCGAGTGCTGGGATTAAAGGCATGCACCAACATGCCTACTTTCTGTCTCCATGTTTAATGTAAGCACTTCAAAGCTATAAACTTTCCTCTTCGGTTCGCCTTCATTATATTATAGGCGTTGGTGTGTTGTGCTCTCATTTTCATTGAAATCTAGAAATTTTTTCTTTCTTTTTTAATTTCTTGTGACCCATTCATCATTCAGTAGTGTGTTATTTAATCTCCAGGAATTTGTGCATTTGCGGTAGTGTTTCATGTTAATTTCTAGCTTTATTCTATTGCAGTTTGATAAAATAAAATGAATTGTTTCAGTTTTCCTAAGTTTATTGAGATTTGCTTTGTGTCCTATTTTTGAGTAAGTCCCACAGACTGCTGAATACAAATTCTGTAGTTCTTTGTTTTTTGTTTTTCGAGGTAGGGTCTCACTCTAGCCCAGGCTGACCTGGAATTCACTGTGTAGTCTTAGGCTGGCCTTGAACTCACAGCAATCCTCCTACCTCTGCCTCTCTAGTGCTGGGATTAAAGGCATGTACCTGGCCTCTTTCAGTATTTTTTATCATGAATAATTTGTCTCCCCCTACCCCCTATTATGAGAGACAGTCTTGCTGAGAATAGTAGTTAGGGTTGGCAGTTTTAGTATTTTAGTAGCTGGAGTACATCACCCATGCTTTTCTGGCTTTCACAGCTTCTATTGAAAACTCAGGTATTATTCTGATGGACCTGCCTTTTTAATGTAATTTGTTGTTTCTTCCATCTTTCAGTATCCTTTCTTTGTTCTGTGTGTTTAGTATTTTGGCAGTAGCATGACATGAGGGTGTGTTGTCTGCCTGAGATTTTAGCAATATAGTTATGATTAGAACTTTGTGACGTATTGCTGCTTTCCACTAACTAACTGGGGTATTACCTACCTGCTCCTTACTAGGTAAGTATATTTACATCAAGAGTTCAGTAAACAGTTGTTTGCAGAGCTATCTGGACTGAGTACCTTATTACTATAATAAAAATACTATAGAATAGAGAATGTAAAGGTTTTCAATATTCTTACCTCCCAGTTCCTTTTTTTGTTGTTGTTAACTTTTAAAATTATTATCTTTATCAGAGAGAGAATGAGACAGAGAGAACTGGTACACCAAGGCTTCTAGCCACTGTTATCAAACTCCAAACGCATGTGTCATCTTTTGCACGTGTGACCTTGTGCATTCATGTGACACTGTGCTTCTGCCTTACGAGGGACCTGGAGAGTCCTTAGGCCTCACAGGCAAGCGCCTTAACTGCTAAGCCGTGTCTACAGCCCTTTATTTTATTTTATTATTTTATTTTTCTTTCTTATTATATTTTAAGAGAGCAAGAAAGAGAGTCTTTGTTTTTTGTTAGTTTGTTTTGTTTTTTGTTTTTTGGTGTTTTGACATAGGGTCTTACTTCAGCCCAGGCAGACCTAGAATTCACTATGTAGCCTCCCATGGGCTATGAACTCACAGCAATCTTCCTTCCTCCACCTCCCAAGTGCTGGGATTAAAGGTGTGCACCACTAGGCCCAGCTGGTGTTTTCCATTTATTTGTTGATTGATGTATATATGTATTTATTTTGGTTTTGCAAGGTAGGGTCTCCTAAGTAGGCTGACCTGGAATTCACTATGCAGTTTCAGGCTGGCCTCTAACTCACAAAGATCCTCCTACGTCTGCCTCCCGAGTGCTCAGATTAAAGGTATGTGCCACCATGCCCAGCCCAGTTCCTATTCTTTTTTTTTTTTGGTTTGTTTGTTTGTTTGTTTGTTTTCCGAGGTAGACTATCACTGTAGCCCAGGCTGACCTGGAATTCACTGTGTAGTCTCAGGGCAGTCTTGAACTCACGGCAATCCTCCTACCTCTGTCTCCCAAGTGCTAGGATTAAATGTGTGAGCCACCACACCTGGCCCAGTTCCTATTCTTAAGATATACCCATGTTAAAGAGTTTCTTGCATATTCTTACTGAAAGTTTTTATTCACTACTAAACTGGCTGTGTTTGAGGCATAGGTAAATTATTAGAACATTAAATTCCTTAATTTTTGCTTTATGAACTACATGAATATTCTTCTGATTTCCAGGCCTCTACTTCTAAACACTAATGGAGCCCAAAAGAAGAATCTATTTCAGCACATAGTCAAAGAACCAACTGATAGTCACCATCATAAAGTAATTTTTAATGTCTTTTATATTAATGTCTCAAACTAGATTTTGTTATGGCAGTATCTCATGCAGTCCAGGAAGTTTAGTGAATAATAATGTAAGTGCTCATTCCTCAGCTCTACTAAATCATGGTGTTTTTTATTATCTGCTTTAGGTTATTTTAAGGAATAAATCATTGCAAATACAGTTGTTCTAGTTACCTGTTTCGAAGTTGTTTCCTTGTCTTGCTTTAGTATTTGCTATTGCCACAACTATTTTATTAATATTTCTCTTTATTTTGCACATATAAACTTCATAAGTGATGTCATTAGTTTGTATTACCCTGAAATATGACTCTCCCTCCCCTATTTGGTACTCAGGAATGATTAAACCCAAGGGCCTCTGACATTCTAGGCATGTACTCTACCACTGTACCCCCAACACAATGTGACTTTTTTGGTCTTGTTACTTTTGAGATTTATAAAGTAGATTTATCTCATTTTGGTACTATGTAATTTGAACAGTATGATAATATAATCATAATGTAATAGGTGTTTTCATTTTGTCTATAATAAATGTGCATTGATTTGACTGTTGTCTATAGTAATTTTTAAAACATTTTTGTCAAATTTTATCTAATTGCTGATTAGTCTGCCATCAGACTAGTCTAGATGTTATTATCATTACTTTTTTTTTTTTGGTTTTTCGAGGTAGGGTCTCACTCTGGCCCTGGCTGATCTGGAATTAACTATGTGTAGTCTCAGGGTAGACTCATTCACAGCAGTCCAACCCCCCCTCCCCCCCCCCCCCCCCGCCAGTGCTGGGATTAAAGGCGTGTACTACCACACCCAGCATGTTTTTAGTTTTTTTGTTTGTTTTTGTTTTGTTTTGTTTTTTTTCTCATGGTAGGGTTTCACTCTAGTCCAAGTGGGCCTGGAATTTACTATGTAGTCTCAGGGTGGCCTCGAACTCATGGTGATCCTCCTACCTCTGCCTCCTGAGTGCTGGGATTAAAGGAGTACGCCACTACGCCAGGCTCTTTTTAGTTTTATGATGCTGATGATCAAACCCAGGTCCTTGCACATACTAGTCAAGTGTCTCTGAGCTACCATTGTTACTTTGTGATCTTAAAAATTTTAAACTACTTCAGAATTATTGTTTAATTACCAAAATTGTTTTCTGGGGCAAAGCAGAATTAACCTCAGAGAATAACCAAGTAAGTATATGTAGCTTTTGTGTAAGGTTGAAAACTCATGAAAATGGATGTGTTTTTTTTTTTAAGCTACAATTTTATATACTTTATTTTTGGTTGGGTTTTTTTATTGTTTTGTTTTGTTGTTGTTTTGTTTTGTTTTGTTTTTCGAGGTAGGGTCTCACTAGCTCAGGCTGATATGGATTTCACTATGTGGTCTCAGGGTGGCCTTGAACCCCCAGCCATCTTCCTACCTTTGCCTCCCAAGTGCTGGGATTAAAGGCATGCACCACCACTCCCGGCTTTTAGAATTTTATATATTTTAAAGTGTGTCTTTTACGTCTGTTACCTAGTTTGCAGTAGAGAACTAAAATTATTTATGGCCTGAATATACCTTTTTTAAATTTTATTTTTACTTATTTATTTGAGAGAGAGAAAAGAAGCAGAGAGAGAAAGGCAGATAGAAAGAGAATGGGTACACCAGTGCCTCCAGCCACATGTGCCACCTTGTGCATCTGGCTTAGCTGGGTCCTTTGGCTTTGTAGGCAAGCATCTTAACAGCTAAGCCATTTCTCCAACCCTGCCGTTTTTTTTTATATTGGGGATGGATCCCAGGGTCTCATGCATGTTAGGCAAGTACCCACAGACCTCATGTTGCTCTTTATTTTGAAATAGGGTGTCATTAAGCTACCCAGGCTGCCCTTGAACTCACTGTGTTTCCCAGGAAGGTATAAACTTGAGATCTTCCTGCCTTAGCCTCCTGAGTAACTAGGATTACAAATTGTTTCCACAAGACTAAGCTATGTATCAGCATTTTTAAAAAAAAAAAAAAAAAAAAAAAAAGCTTATTTTAAAATAGCCAAACTGACATTTAACTGTGGAGTAGTTTTTCTCTTCATGAACCTAGTTAATGAGTTAACAAATTAATGAGTGAGTCATCTCTCCAGCCCTATTTTTTTTTTTTTGGTTTCCAAAAATTGCACCGAGATAAAGCAAAGCTCTAGCTGATGTGAATGTGTTGTCTGTGTTAGTAGTACTGCCCTCACTAGACATTCATTGGACAGTAGCACAACCCCAATAAAAGGATGGTTTCCTATTTTTGTATTTTTACCTAGGTCTTGTGTCCCTTCTCTCCAGGTCCCCATTTCATTGAGGGGCCTCCACAGCAGGGTTGTGGTTCCCTGTTCACTGTAGGGCACTAAGAGTTCAAGGTTTCTTAAAGTAAAAGTAATAGTAGGGCTGAGGAGATGGGTCAGTTGCAGGATGTGCTGGCTTGGGTTCAGTTCTCCAGTGCCCATATTAAGCCAAATGTATAAGATGGCATATATATCTGGAGTTTGTCATGGCAGGAGGCCCTGGTGTGTCTATCTATATATGCATGCATGCTTTTTCTCTCTCTCTCTGCTCACAGATATATAAATAATTTTTTTTAAGTAAAAGTAATGAAGTAGGATACAGGCAGTAGTAGTAGTAATAGCCATTAGTATGTGAGTCCCAGAAAGCCAGAGGATGTAGCTATTCTGTTTATTGTTGTGTTCTCAATGTTTAGTAAATAGCATGTGCCTATTTTTTGGAATGATAATCTTTGTAAGAGTCTGTATGATTTTTGTTTTTCTGTTGTTTTTTTTTCAGGTTCCACACAGCAGAACTGAAGGTTTAAAGCCAAGAGAGAGGATTTCAGATGACATCATTATTTATGATGTTACTGATGATAACACGGATGAAGAGAATGTCCCAGTTATTCCTGAAACAAATGAGGAAGTTATATCTGATCCCTCCAAGTAAGTTTATGAGATAAAATTTAAGGAGCTGAGGACATGGCTCAGCAATTAAAGGCACTTGATTGCCAAGCTTGTCATCCTGGGTTTGATTTCCTAGTACACATGTAAAGCCAGGTGCATAATGTGGCACATGAGTCTGGAATTCATTTGCAGCAGCAAGAGGCCCCATTCTTCTCAGTCTCATACATGCTTTAAAAAAGAGACTTAGGAGAATATTGGTCAGTTTTTCTTTTAAAAAGCTAAATTAAAAACCACTTCAGGAAGCCGGGCGTGGTGGCGCACGCCTTTGATTCCAGCACTCGGGAGGCAGAGGTAGGAGGATTGCCATGAGTTCGAGGCCACCCTGAGACTACATAGCTAATTCCAGGTCAGCCTGGACCAGAGTGAGACCCTACCTTGAAAAACCAAAAAAAAAAAAAAAAAAAAAAAAACCACTTCAGGGCCTGGAGAGATGGCTTAGTGGTTAAGGCATTTGCTTGCAATGCCAAAGGATCCTGGTTCGACTCTCCAGGACCCACATAAGTCAGATGCACAAGGGGTCACATGCATCTGGAGTTCCTTTGCAGTGGCTAGAAACCCTGGCACGCCCATTCTTTCTCTCTCTCTCTCTGCCTCTTTTTCTCCCTCAAATAACTAAATAAAATATATATTTTTTAAACTTTTAAAAATAACTTTTTTGATGAACAGAATAATATTTGAATTATTAGTATCATATTTGGATTATTCAACTGAATAATATTCAATCAGATGAGCCCTATATCCCCCCAAGCAATAATTAAATTATTAAAAATTTTTGGAATTAAATATTTTTCATTGATTTTTTTTTATTATTTTCCAATTTACAAAGCAACAAAATTTGTGATTAAGTTACTACCCAAGAAACTTAAGCCTTTTAATAAGTAGGCTGGGAAGAGGTTCTGTAGAAAATGATAGAGTGAATTTACTTTGTCTGTAAATGTAATTGTTTCTTCTGTTACTGCCAATACAATTATAGCCAGTACCCTGATATTGTAATTGTTGAAGACGACAATGAAGATGAGTATGCACCTGTCATTCAGAGTGGAGATCAGAGTGAACCAGCCAGAGAATCCTTAAGTTCAGGCAGTGGTGGCCCCAGCCCTCTTATGTCTAGTGCTCTCCAGCTAAATGGCTCATCCAGTCTGACTACAGAAGATCCTGTGACCATGATGGATTCTATTCTAAATGATAACATTAACCTTTTGGGAAAGTGAGTTCAAGATGTCTAAAATTAATTACTTCATTTCACATTCTATTTATTACCTTTTTAGTGATCTTGCTTTCATATGTATATTGTTATGTATTGTATATGTATTATGTCCCTAATAAATACACAATTACCTTTTTCCCCCCCAGGGTTGAGCTGTTGGATTATCTTGACAGTATTGATTGCAGTTTAGAGGACTTCCAGGCTATGCTGTCAGGAAGACAGTTTAGCATAGATCCAGATCTTCTGGTTGATGTAGGTACTTCTGATGACCTTTGCTGTGCTGAGGATTTGAGTGCTTATGTACATTTAAAAATCATACTTTTTATTTTTTTGTGTTCCACACTGCTTTTGCATTTTCTTTGCTTAAATGAATGGTTTTACCAAAGCATATACAAATGGGTTTGTAACACTGAAGAGGAGTTAATTCCTTGTAACAATATAGCAGATCTATTCCGTGGTTCTACTAAATCTAGGTCTTGTCTGGACTTGTTGCTGTGTATATTTTTTAGGCTAGAAATTGTGACTGAATTAAGATCTGTGGAAATTAGTAACACATGTACCTAGCTAAGAAGTATCATGGAGCTGCCTCTTAAGCCTTTGAAAGTTACACATTTTCTACTCAAATATATTTTATTGTATTTGACATGTATGTATGTATGTATGTATGTATGTATGTATGTATGTATCTCAAATTTTTATGTTTTGAGTTCAAGTTTTCCCTGCTTCAGGCTTGTGACCATCTGTATGATCTTGGCTCCAGTATTATATCTGGACTGTAAATCCTTTTCTCCCTTTCTGGCTGACTACCATTCTCCTTCATTTCCTCTTGTTCAGTACCACACCCCTCACCCTCACCCTTATCTAAAGCTTTGTGTGGCCTGGCCCTACTAGATAAATCTTGTCCTTTCCTCACATCTTCTTGTTTATTCTAGAAGCATTTTGCATTCTTTTCTTTTTTCTTGCTTTATAACTTCTCTCATATCAAAAGGTTTTATAGGAGCTGGAGAGATGGCTTAGCTGTTAAGGCACTTGCCTGCAAAGCCAAAGGACCCAGATTTGATTCCCCAGTACCCATGTAAAGATAGATGCACAAAGTGGCATATGTGTCTGGAGTTCATTTGCAGTGGCTAGAGGCCCTGGTGTGCCCTTTCTCTCTCCCCCCATATATATGTATCTGCCTCTCTCTCTCCTCTCAAATAAATATGTAAAAAATATTTTATGGTCTTATCATTGTAAGAACCTCTTAATGAGGCCCAACACAATTAGTCTTTTATTATTCTTCAGTCTTATTTGCAATTCATTAATTTATGCTTTTTTTTTGTCTCTTTTCCCTGAGAGCTCAGTCATTGTCACATAACTTAACCATCCTTCCGAATCATCAGCACACATATGATGTGTTTCACTTTTGAAGGCTTCTTGCACATGCTTCCATGCTGACGACTTACTTTCTTGTGTTTATTGGCCCTGCTATAACTCTGAGTCTAGGACCTTTCAGAATATTCTACCAGTCACAAAGAAAAACAAAATCCCTTAATTCTGGCTATCTTAAAAATCCTTGCAATCTTCAACTAAGTCATTTTAATTTGACTTGGAACATTTACTGAATTTATTTGTCCTCAACTCTACATATTTGCAGAGAATAATTTACTATGTCCTGATCCTCTCATAAGCTGTTTCCAGTTATCCTTTGTTGGAGGAAAAACTTCTTCTTTAAAGCCAATTTGTATTCCTGTGTTTTGCATTGCTTTTTTTAAATCCTTGATCTTTCTCATCTGATTCCAGTATATACATACTGTCCCCATCTTTAAAAGCTAAGTTATTTATTTATTTGAGAGCATGCGAGAAAGAGGCAGAGAGAGAGAGAGAATGAGCATGCCAGGGCCTCCAGCCACTGCAAACAAACTCCAGACGCATGTGCTACCTTGTGCATCTGGCTTATGTGGGTCCTGGGGAATCAAACCGAGGTCCTTTGGCTTTGCAGGCAAGCACCTTAACCACTAAGCCATCCCTCCAGCCCCCCCCCAAAAAAACTTAATTTTTTAGATATCTTTTTCTGCCCATTTACGATTCTCCTTTTTTAATGTTCTCATTATAAAACATTAGAACTGAGTGGAGGTATTTGTTACTTCCTTAATTGAGTCTCTTCTAAAAGTCTAGGTAATCTTGTTTCACTTACTTTAACTATCTTCTACAGTGTTTGAGTGTTTTTTTTATATTTTATTTTCATTGTTTACTTTTTGAAGTAGTGGTCTCACTCTAGGCCTGGCTGAACTGCTACTCATTCTGTAGTCTCATGCTGGCCTCAAACTCGCAGCAGTCCACCTTACCTCTGTCTCAAAATTGCTGGGATTAAAAAGGTGTGCACCACTATGCCCAGCTGTTTTCTTTATTTTTATTTTGTCTTTTTTTTGCGGGGGGAAGGCAGATAGAGATAGTGAGTATATAGGCATGCCAGGACTCCCTGCCACAAAACGAACTCCACATATATGAGCCACTTTGTGAATCTGGCTTTACGTGGGTACTAGGAATTGAACCCAGGTCATCAGGCATTGCAAGCCAGCACCTTTGACCTCTGAGCCATTTCTCCAACTCCACTCCTCCCCTGTGTTTGTTTGTCCAGTGTATAGGCTTTGTTTATTTTATCCCTGTGCTGGTAGAAGGAAATTTGTTGAGAATCAGACAGGTCTGGGTTCTGATACAAGCTCTTGGCTCTTGACTTACTAATGTAACCTTGCAAAAATTAACTATTTTTTTGAGATAGGGTCTCCTTTAGAGTCATCACACCTGACTCTTCTCGTCTTTTCCTGTTCCTCCTCTGTGAAGAGATTTTGGCTTATAAAATTACTTTGAAATGGAACCAGACATGGTGGCTTATGCCTCTAATCCTGTCATTCTGGAGGCTGAGGTAGGAGGAACACACTGAGTTTGAGGCCAGCGTGGGCTGCATAGTCCCAGGTCAGAGTGAGATAGAGTGATAGCCTATCTCAAAAGGTTATTTTCTTTGAAGTGAGTATCTGTACTTCTTAACATTTTTTAATTATTATTTTTTTATTGACAACTTCTATACTTACATACAAAAAACACATATTTCCCTCCCCTCCCCCATTCCACTTTAGAACTCCAGTCTCCATCATATCCCCTCCCTCTCTCCATTAGTCTCTCTTTTAATTTGATGTCATCATCTTTTTCTTCTATTTTGAGGGTCTTGCGGAGGTATTGCTAGGCACTGCAAGGTCATGGATATCGAGGCCAATTTCTGTCTGGGCAGTTGCATTGTAAGGAGTCATACCCTTCCTTTGTCTCTTCCATTCTATCCGCCCCCTCTTCTGCAATGGTCCCTGAGCCTTGGAGGGTGTGACAGAGGTGTTTCAGAGCTGGGCAGTCCTCCATCCCTTCTTCTCAGCATTATGTTGCCTTTTGGGTCATCCCAGTGGTCATCGCCATCTGAAAAGAGAAGCTTCTCTAACCAGAAGTGAGAGTAGCATTAATATGTGAATATGAACATTAAATGTAGTGCTTTCAGGGCAGCTTGGTGGGAATAATATATACATTTAACCAGACAAGAGCAGGCTTTATACCCCTAAGGCTCGTGACCTCACCTGCCATAGACTTGTGCTTAGGTTTTTCAGTACCAGGTATGTATTCACTCCCTTAGAAAGGTCCTTCAGTCCAATTATGCAGCAGTTGATTACCCCAAGAGTAGACATGCCACTATTGCACCCGTTCAGTCATTGGGCCTGTCTGGCCAAACTTGAATATTCAGTGTCCACTGTTTTCTCTACTGATGACTTCTGTCTCCCATATGGCTGCATGCAATGCAACTTTTTCCAGCTTTCAGTTGTCTGGTCTACAGGGAGAAGGTTTTCTGCTCAGCACCAGCTTGCTTTCTCAGTGACCTCAGGCAAGAGATGTCTTCAGCAATAGGGTCTTACTATCTGTTTCTCAAGGGAAACCAAGAGCTTTGGCAAAAGCCTTTAATGCCAGGACCTCCTTGGCCAACAACTCACTGGAAGGTATCCCATCCCAGGCACTGAAAATTTTCTAGTAACAGTCTACAGCTTCTAGATGTGCCATTCTTCAAAAGAGTTGGTTTACATAAGTCTTATTCACAATATCTTGAATTTAGATTGACCCTCCCCCTGCCCTTCTTTTATGTATTCTCTTCCCATGGCCTCACTTAGGCCATTCCCCTCCCTGTAATCTGTTCTTCTACTTACATATGTGCAATACCATACACTTAAGTCCTTCCCTTTCCTCCCTCCCTTATAGCCTTTTACCAGCTTACTGGTTTCTGGTATCTATTTTTGGTTCCAGTTCACACACAAGTCTATACATTTGTAGCTAGGATCCACATATGAGAGAGAACATATGACGTTTGGCTTTCTGAGTCTGGGTTACCTCACTAAGTATAATCCTTTCCAGATCCATTCATTTCCCTGCAAATTTCATAATTTCATTTTCCTTTACCACTGAATAGAACTCCATTGTGTAAATGTACCACATCTTTATTATCCATTCATCTGTGGAGGGACATGTAGGCTGGTTTCATTTCCTAGCTATTGTGATTAGCGCAGCAATAAACATGGTTGTACAAGTATCTCTAAGGTAGTGAGAAGAGTCTTCTGGATATATGCCTAGGAGTGCTATAGCTGGATCATATGGTAAATCTATTTTTAGCTGTCTCAAGAACCTCCACACTGATTTCCACAATGGCTGGACCAGATTACATTCCTACCAACAGTGTAGAAGTGTTCCTCTTTCCACATCCACACCAACACTTATTGTCATTTGTTTTCTTGATGGTAGCCATTCTAACAGGAATGAAATGGAATCTCAAAGTGGTTTTAATTTGTATTTCCCTGATGGCTAAGGATGTGGAACACTTTTTTAGATGTTTATATGCCATCTGTATTTCATCTTCTGAGAATTCCCTATTTAGTTTTTAACTGGGTTGTTTGAATTCTTATTATTCTGTTTTTTGAGTTCTTTGTATATCCTGGATATTAATCCTCTGTCAGATGTATAGCTGGCAAGGATTTTCTCCCATTCTGTAGGTTGTCTTTTTGCTCTATTCACAGTGTCCTTTGCTGTACAAAAGCTTTGTAATTTCATAAGGTCCCAGTGGTTGATTAGTGGTTTTATTCACTGAGCAATTGGAGTTATATTCAGAAAGTCCTTGCCTATGCCAGTATGTTGAAGGGTTTCCCCTACCTTTTCCTCTAGCAGTTTCAGAGTTTCAGGTCTGATATTAAGGTCCCTGATCCACTTGGACTTGTCTTTTGTACATGGAGAGAGACAAGGATCCATGTTTATCCTTTTACATACAGATGTCCAGTTTTCCCAGCACCACTTGTTAAAGAGGCTATCTTTTCTCCAATGAATATTTTTGGCATTTTTGTCAAAAATCAGGTGGCTGTAGCTGCCTGGATTAATATTTGGGTCTTGTATTCTGTTCCATTGATCTACCTTGTGCCAGTACCATGCTGTTTTTGTTACTATGGCTTTGTAATATAACTTAAAATTGGGTATGGTTATACCACCAGCCTGATTAACACAAAAAAACCTCGAATAGCCAAAACAATTTTGCACAACTTCTTAATATTTTTAAACACAAACTTGGCATGAATTCCACTATTGTGTCTTTAGAGTCATTATTTGTATCTGTCCTCAGAATGCATGTAACGCCAAACTTTTAATTTCTTTGTTTTTGTTTTTTGTTTGTTTGTTTGTTTGTTTGTTTTTGGGTTTTGGAGGTAGGGTCTCACTCTGGCCCAGGCTGACCTGGAATTAACTAGTATCAGGGTGGCCTCAAACTCACGGTGATCCTCCTACCTCTGCCTCCTGAGTACTGGGATTAAAGGCCTGCGCTACCACGCCAGGCTGTTTTGTTTTTTTGAGGTAGGATCTCTCTCTCTGCTATGTGCCCTTTATAGCATTCTTGTTTTCTATAATAGTATCAACTTAATCCAGATAATTATCACAGAATCACCTTGTTTTCCCCCTTAAAAAACAAAACAAAACAGAAACTTATTTCAAGGGGAGAAAGAGAGAATATGAGCATGCCAGGGCCTCTAGCCACTGCAAACAAATTCTAGATGCATGCACCACTTTATGCATCTGGCTTTGCATGGGTACTGGGGAATTAAACTTAGGTTGTTAGGCTTTGCAGGAAAGCGCCTTAACCACTGAGCCATCTCTTCAGTCCTTTTTAAAACAAGTATTTTATTTTTCCTTAATTGAGAGAGAGAAATACGCAGAGAGAGAGAGAGGAAGAATGGGAGCCCCAGGACTTCCAGCCGCTGCAAACGACCTCCAGATGTGTGCACCCCCTTTTTGCATCTGGCTTTCTTGGGTCCTGGGGAGTCAAACCTGGGTCCTTTGGCTTTTCAGGCAAGCATCTTAAACACTAAGTCATTTCTCCAGCCATTTTCTTTTAAAGAATTTTTTAAAAATTGTTTTTATTTATGTGCAAGCAGAGAGGAGAGAGAGAGAAAATTGGGCACTCCAGGGCTGCCACCACTGCAAAAGAACCCCAGATGTGTGTACTTTGTGCATCTGGTTCTCATGGGAAATGGGGAATTGAACTCAGGTCATTAGGCTTTACAGGCAAGCATCATAACCACTGAGCCATCTCTCCAGCCCCCTCATTTTCTTTATTACTAAACCCTGTTTTCAAAAACAGCATTGAAAGCCAGGTATAGTGGCACATGTCTTTAATCCCAGCACTCGGAAGGCAGAGGTAGGAGGATTGCTGTGAGTTCAAGGCTACCCTAAGACTACATAGTAAATTCTAGGTCAGGCTGGGCTAGAGCGAGATCCTATCTCTGGGGGAAAAAATATCATTGAAAAACCATACTAACTTTTTTTTTCCAGTTTTTTTGAGGTAGGGTCTCTCTCACTCTAGCTCAGGCTGACCTGGAATTCAGTCTCAGGATGGCCTTGAACTCACGGTTATCCTCCTACCACTGCCTCCCGAGTGCTGGGATTAAAGGCATGTGCCACCACGCCTAGCATTAGCTTACATTTTATTATTTATTGGAGAGAGAGGGAGAGGGAGTGCACCAGGGTCTACAGCCACTACAAACAAACTCCAGACACATGCACCACCTTTTGTATCTGGCTTATGTGGGTCCTGGGGAATCGAACTAAGGTCCTTTGGCTTTGCAGGCAAGCGACTTAATTGCTAAGCTATCTCTCCAGCCCTCATCCTAACTTTTTTTTTTTTTTTTTGGTTTTTTCATTTTTCGGTTTTTCAAGGTAGGGTCTCACTCCAGCCCAGGCTGACCTGGAATTTACCATGTAATCTCAGAGTGGCCTCAAACTCATGGCGATCCTCCTACCTTTGCCTCCTGAATGCTGGGATTAAAGGTGTATGCCACCACGCCCGGCTCTCATCCTAACTTTTTTGGTTGACATCTTTTGTATATGTACATATGTTGGGGTCCCCCCCCAGGTCAGCCCAGGAGGGACGGCAGGATCTCTGCTGAGTTGGGAGCAAGAGGCGCGGAGTCACAACACAGACTCCAAGAGTTGGGTGAAGACAACAGAGGGCAAGCTGCTGCAAACTTGTTTATTCAAGGAAGTATAGGGTGTTTTAAGGGGCTTGGCTGGCCAATCATTGTATGGTTGGTCCCCTTTTTTGTGACCAATGACAGCCTGTCTCCGGACAGATCATCTCGGAGCAGGTTTCTCGCAAGCATGGGACTGTAGCTGTTGTCACGCCAGGCCTGCACAGAACACCATTTTCACAGAAGCCACTTCCTGGTTTCTTTTGCCATGTGGTCTGGCTAGGGCCAGGCCTGCATTGTGCCATACATACATACTATTTTTATCATAATCCCCTCCCATTACTCTCTAGCCCCCTACTTTTTGCTCTAGTTATTTCAGGTTTTCAGGTCTTAGCTGAATTAATACCTGACCCAAAGATACTTCATCCATTTGGAGTTGATTTTTGTGCATGATGAGATATAAAGGATCTAGATTCATTATTTTACATGTAGCTATCCAATATTTCTATCATAATTTGTTGAAAACGCAATCAACTCCATTTTGTTTTTGTCTTCTTTCCAAAAATCAGGTGGCTGTAGATGCTTAATACTTGGATCTTTCCAGTACTTAAGTGCTGGATCTCTGTCTATTCCATTGATTTACATGTCTGTTTTTGTGCCAGTACTGTGCTGTTTTATTATTATGGCCCTGCAATATGACTTGAAATCTGGTATGGTGATATCTCAAGCAGTATTCTTTTTGCTGAATTTTAATATATTTTTCTATTTCTGTGAAGAATATTTCTAAAATCTGTATTGTTTTTCACAGGAAACTTTTTTTTTTTTTTTTTTTCCAAGGTAGGGTCACACTCTAGCTCAGGCTGATCTGGAATTTACTATGTAGTCTCAGGGTGGCCTCAAACTCACAGTGATCCTCCTACCTCTGCCTCCCAAGTGCTGGGATTAAAGGTGTGTGCTACCACACCTGGCTCATATTTATACTCTTAATTCTGTCATCTAAGTTCCATATTGTCCTTGAATTATATGATATTTGTTTAAAAATTCACAGATGGCTTACCTAGTTTTCCAAATTAGCAAAAATGGTCAATATGCAAATAAGTGTAGTATATATAGAATTTGTAGCTTCTCTGCATAGTTCATTTCTGGGTGATTTAGGGTAGAGTCAACAGGAGGGGCTTGGCCATGGAATTCAGTAAGCTGTGTCAGTTCCTATATATGAGCTAGTTTTATAGTTTGTACCATGCATCTTCTGGGAGTGTATGTGAGAAACACTGAATTCAGGAGGAGGGTGTGGTGTATAGGACAGAAGGGAGGGGAGAAGTTAACTGTGCTGGCCCTGGCCTATTTCTAAGAACATTTCTCTGCCTGCTTTGTGGATACTAATTCTGTAGCTAAGAATTGTTCTCTCTTCTCCTAAGTTCTAACCTCTCTCTACCTTCCTCCCTACCAACCCCTCCCCCCCACACACTTAGCTTTATCAAGGTCTGTTTTCATCATGTTTTTACCTGTGTGTGTGTTTTTCTCCCATTTTATTCTCTTAACTCCTTTGTGTTTTTAATACCTTGACACTTACTGTTATAAGACATTATATATGTACATTATAATATATATATTATATATTGGCTGTTTGATGTGGGCCTTATCTTTTAGATTGTAAGCTCTTGGAGAGCACGGAGGGTATCCTCTTGTATTCTTTAATTTCTTAATGCCTTAATGTGGAAGGACTGTCTTTGAAGATCCATGACTTGGCAGTTCCATGTCTAAACTGGCAGGACTAGAGGGGTGCTCACAAGCAGTGTTCTTACACCTAGGATCTCCTTTGCCAGGTGAGGGCAGTATAACCAAGCAGAGATTCTGTTTTCTCAGGGCTTTACTGGAAGTGTAGGTTAGGTTTCACTGCGATCAAGAAGGTTCTATACACTGCTCACCTTATTAGTAGATATTCAATGAATGCATCAGGGCCTGGGACTCAGCCTTTCTTGCCACATGAGGCTAAGGGCATTTAGGGAGAAAAACAATACAGAAAATAATGGAGAATAATGAAGGAGATGTGAACTAAGGAAAACCATAATTTTCTCAACTGATTTACCCTCTGTTCATAGGGAAATTCTTACCACCTAAGTTTCTATCTAGTGCATTGGCCAGCCTGCTCTGCTTTTTGTTTTCTTTCTGTTTTCTTGCTTTTCTCTTCCACACTTGTTTTTCTCAGTGGGAGTTTCCTAGTGTAGGAGCAACATCTCTTCTTCACATGATTGTATAAAAAATTTGAACACACAATTCTTTTTAAAATATTTTTTAAACTTATCATCTTTCTTGTTTGGTCTTTCAGCTTTTCACTAGTTCTGTGCAGATGAATCCCACAGATTACATCAATAATACAAAAGTAAGTTTTAATTCATGTTGCTCAGGACTCATAGCTATAAAAACCTGAAAAAAAAAAAAAAGTCCTAGTAAATAGAGAGCAATATTACTCCCGGTTAACAAAAACATTTTATATTTTTACCTAATGTGTGATTAATAGTAAAATGCTAGATGGAAAAATAACTTTTGGTTGTGGGTTATTCTTTCATTGCCCAGTCCAACTGGCCTGTGTGGGATTCACTCTGAGTATATGAAATTGGCCTCTTGGTGCTAGGAAAGCATCTAACCTTGTCTTCTTCAGGTATTCCATTGAAATAAATGATTAAAATATGATTTTTACATTTCACACTCTTGTTCCTTCTATAAACAATTTCTCAACTTTTTAAAACTGAAATTTTACTAGTATCCATATTCTTTAAGTTCCTTCATTTAATTAGCACACATTAAAATGCACACATTTTTGATATTTTAAGGAAAGGCAAATTGAAACAGCTGAAGTAGGGATTAATTTTTAAGGTTTTCTTTTTTAATTAGGAACTCTAAGTGGGTTTAGCAAGTGTTGCCAAGAAATTCTTTAGAACTGGTTTTAATGAGTAGTACAGACAGTTTAAGGTTGTCATAGCAGATGTTTATAAAGCTTTTTTATTTTGTACAGCTTATTGTCTTGACTAATAGATTCCGTTTCTTGTATTACAAAAGTAGTTCTAGTTAAAATTCTTGATTAGTAAAGTCAGAATTTCATTTTTATTCTTTGTAACCTAACATTGAGCATATCTCAGATAAATATGAGTGATAAGGGTAATGGATGGGATTCCTATCGTTATAGGTGAGGGAATAGTTTGACTCTACTTCCTGCATTTTTAGACATTCATCTAAAGTAGGGAGTTGATTTTGCATTGTCTGTGTTATTGATCCCAGTGATTAGCAGAGGGCTGCATCACTAAATATTTTTGACTTTATAGGCCACCTATTCTTTCTCATAGTTAACAGTGCTACAATTGCAGTGTTAAAGCATATATAGCCAGACATGGTGGTACACGCCCTTTATCCTAGCACATGGGAGGCAGAGGTAGGAGGATCGCTGTGAGTTCAAGGCCATCCTGAGATTACAGAGTGAGTTCCAGGTCAGCCTGGGCTAAAGTGACACCCTACTTTAGGGAGAAAAAAAAAAGTGTATATGGATAGTACATAAAAGAATGGGTAGTTGTGTTGCAATAAACTATGTTTTAATAAACAGGCAACATGCTGAATTTCATATAGAGCCATCATTTGCATAGGATTTATGTCACAACCTCAACTATTTCAGTATTGGATTATTGCATGACCTCATACTTTAAATTTATTGAACATGCTATGCTGTTGATGGTTAGAAGCTGAGTCATTCTAAGATCATTCTCTTCATTCCAAAAACTGATAACTTAAATATAGCTTTCAGAAATAGAAATTAACAGTAAATTATGTATTACTGTATAATCCTAAAAATGTATTTAAAAGTATATCTTTTCATTATGGTTCTTTGTCTAAATTATAAATTATTGGTGCTTTGTAATTTCCTTGTTGATGACAAGGATGTACGACATGAGTTACAACAATATTATGTTCCTCACTATGGCTGACTGGCCACTACTAATGAGGGAAACCTTGCATGAGCGATGAAATCCATTCATAATCCTAGTTCTCAGATTCTAGAATATCAGCAGTAGTGTTCTAGGGAGAATAAAAATGTCATTGTATTAATGTTGATGTATTTGTTGTGACTAGTAAATAACTGTGTTTACTTATACATTTGGAGTGGTTTTAGTATTATCTTGGGTGCAGTACCTTTCCTGAATCTTGGAAACTTCTGCTTCATTTCATAAATATCAGAGGGACTTAGAACTATTCAGACAATTTATGAACTTCCTTTGTACCTCCGAGCTTTGAACATCAATGAAAGATTACTAAAGAACTTCACACTCATGATTCAAGTTTTTGATAATCAGTAAGAAGACATTGATTGAAAGGAGAGAAATCACAAGGACAATAAACAGCACCTCAGTGTTGAGGCCTCCAAGAACAGAGATCGTATATAAAACATTACCATGCCACCCCAGACAGGTTTTTGCTAAATGTTCTGTTGTGAAGAGAATTAAGTAATACTTTTTCAGTTGAAGCTGTTTAAATGAAATGAAGTAAATATTTAGTCATCTCTTAGCTAATACTTGAAGCCAGTGTCTTTGATTCTTTCCCATCTTTTGTCTTTCATTAATTCTGTCTTAAAAACACACCCTTCTTTTATCCTCGTTCAGATACTTCATTTCTTCCCCTTTAGGACAAGTTTTCTTAACCAGTCTTATTATCTCTAGTCAAATCTCTCTTTAATCTATCTTTCCTGATGTACCACTTTTCCATATATTTGAAAAATATAATCTATCAGTATTATATTTTAGCAATTTTTGATTTTTGAATTTTTTATGGAACATAAAGTATAAAACAAGCATTTTTACAACATTTTTCTTTTAGTCTGAAAATAAAGGAATAGAAGCTACCAGGAGCAATGTAGTTCAACCAGCTTCAGAAGAGGGAAGAAAATCCAAGTGCAAACCAGGTGGGTACAGAAGTCATCATAGTCTGTGGGATTTTGTAAGGTTGTTCGTAGTCATTTCATTTTGTTGTGAAAAGTCTAATATAGAAATTAATGAGAGCCAAGAAAAGTGTTGAATCCTGTCGCACTTAAAAACTGAAGGATTGGAGTGTGTACAGTACAGTTAGCTCTTGTAGCATATGCAGGGTTGGGCTTGATCTCCGGAATCACACAAAAAACTGAACAGTATGAAGTATTTGGTGCAGATGACTAACTTCATTGTGCATTTACACAAATTGAGTTCATGAGGTAAGAGTTATTAAAGGTTGCCTTTTTAAAAATTTAAGAGACTCGAATGAATTTTATTTCTAAATTGTTGGATGAAAGACTAACTTTCCTGACTAGTACAGTTGATGTCGTCTCATTTTGGCCTCAAACTCACACTGATCCTCCTACTTTGGCCTCCCAAGTACTGGTATTAAAGGCTTGCACCACCATGACTTACTTGTACTTTTTAAAACTTACACAAAAGTGTAAGATTTTTTTCAATTGGGTATATAAGAATGATGTTCTAATTTTTACAGACAAGCAACTTATCCAGTATACTGCCTTTCCACTCCTTGCATTCCTTGATGGGAACCCTGCTGCTGCTGCTACTGAGCAGGGAAGCACAACAGCATCGTCAGAAGTGATGTCTTCTGTAGAGAAGCCCATAGAAGTTGATGAGCTTCTGGAGAGCAACCTGGACCCAGAGCCAACCCAGAGTAAGCTTGTTCGCTTGGAGCCATTGACTGAGGCCGAGGCTAGCGAAGCTACCCTGTTCTATTTATGTGAACTTGCTCCTGCTCCTCTGGATAGTGATATGCCACTTTTAGATAGTTAAATCCCTGTGAAGTGGACTCCACATGTATATATTCATCAAAATGATGAACTATTTATTTTAAAGTATCATTTGGTACTTTTTTGTAAATTACTTTTTTTGTTTAATTAGATACTGTGGAATAAAAGCACCTTTGGCTTTTCTCACTAACACTCGTGCAAAGCTTTCAGATGTTACTCCGCTGCCTCAATGTATAAAACTTAATGCATATTATTGGCATATCTCCAAGTTGGATTCAAATTGCCAGTTTTCGTAATTTGGACTTTTTTTCAAATACAACCTTTATCCCAGTTATACTTGTTTGTTTTACTTGTTTGACGTTATTTGCATTGGTGTGCAACTAGAACACCTAAAGCTTTCTCTGGTGTAGTTACTTTCATTAAGTACTTCTCTCTTGACTTATTTTTAAAACTGGGAACATAAAGTGCCTGTATCTTGTAATACTCTGTATGTCTTTCTTGGTTCAAAGAAATTCTTTTTTGTTCAGAGTTTTATGTTCAACAGAAAAGGCAAAGTATGCATCACTGTTCCAGCTCCATGTATGTAGAAGAGTGTGGAATGGGTTGAAGTTACCCCATCCTCTTAGACTAGTTTTGAGTAAAAGTTTTCTGGTTTGTTTGTGTTCTTACGAACATGCTATTTAGTAAAATAAATATAATGTATGTTGACTACTGTTATTTGTTATGTGTCTTTTTTATGGGGGATGCCCACACGAAATAATTTTTCTTTCTCATTAGAAGATGGTTCTAAGCTGCATGTGCCATCCATTTTTATATTATTGTGAGTCACACCAACACCTTTGTACCGCCTCTGAAAAGTAAACTGTATATTGCAGTAAGGAAGGCATATGATGTTTATATTTTTAGTGCACTTTATTGTTCTAAGTTAAAGGGTTATGCTGACTTGCTTTCTAATGAAGAACTGAGAGATATATGCTGCTTTTCATTGTGTAAATAAGGTGAGAACAGTGTCACTGTTGTGAGAGAAGATAAGAGAATCAACTCAACTTGTCTCTTTGGAAAAGTTATTTAAAAGAATTAAAGACTGTTAAGGCCAGGGTATACTTTGTTACTTTGAAGGAATCTCCTATCAGGCAGAGGCTGGAAGCAGTAGTTAATATCTAAATCTTGTATAGGAGTATGCACTGAGGAGCTATTAAGAAGGACTTGCTGTTTGCCCTATTGTGCCTCTTGAGGTCTTGGCAATTTTCTTCTGTGTTGTTAAGATTCAGGGTAAGTCCTAACATGTGCAAAGCTCTATGTTTGATCCCAGTACAAAACAAAACAAGAACAAAGGGAGGCTTTAAGCATACAAAGATAGGAAGCTAGAAGGACACTTTTCTAAAGCTTATTAGGTAAGGAATTGAGAATGGATACTTAAACGTTTTCTTCTTTACCTCGTTATTGAGAATGTGATCAAGTCCCTTCTCTTGGAGGGTATTTAGGAGCTCAAAACTTTGAAAACTTTGTATCACCTGATAGTTTTTTATGTTGACATTTAAGGTTTTTCAACTTAAACATAAAATACAGTACAGATGCCGGGCATGGTGAGGTATGCCTTTAATCCCAACACTTGGGAAGCAGAGGTAGGAGGATCACTGTGAGTTCAAGGCTACCCTGAGACTACATAGTGAATTCCAGGTCAGCCTGGGCTAGAGACCTTACCTTGAAAAACCAAAAAAAAAAAAAAAAAAAAAAAAAAAAAAAAAAAGCAGTACACTTCTTTGAAATGTATTAAAAATGAATCAAGATAGTGGTTTCCTATTGTAATTTATTCTATTTTCCTCAAAGAATTTTCTTCTGTGTGAAATGATCTACTGATGACCTTTGACACTTCTGCGGCTAGAAAGCTTTGTAATGAAGATTTCTAGGTGTCTAAAAGGACATCTCTAGTTACACCAATGATAGACAGTATAAATAGATGCAGTAGTGATAGCTGATTGCCAAATCACTTCCACTTCATATTATTGCTACCTTTGCATTAGATTATGTAGCTAAGTTCTAATAAATCAACAGGAGAAATCCAAATGACTACAACTGGAGAAAAATGGCCATTTGAATCCAATTTAAAGATGTGCCAGTATGTGCATTCATTTTTAAACACTGAGGCAGCAGAGTAACACCTGAAAGTTTCTGTAATAACCTCCCTGGTTCAGTCTTCACTGAGGCAGTGTAGTAATTAATGTCTGAAAGCTGATGTGGTAGCCTCCCTCATGCTTTTCCACACCATATACTCCTACTTGATCCAGAGAAGTATGAAGCATTAAGCACACATCCACAAAGGGAGACTTGGCTTTCCAAATTACTGTTGACAGGAGAGACACCTGTCATTCATCCACCCATTGTATGTTTTTTTTTTTTTTTTTTTTTTTTTTTTTGGTTTTTCGAGGTAAGGTCTCAATCTAGCTCAGGCTGACCTGGATTTCACTATGTAATCTCAAGGTGGCCTCTAACTCATTGCAATTCTCCTACCTCTGCCTCCCAAGTTCTAGTATTAAAGGTGTGCACCCACCACACCTGGCTCCCATTGTATACTTTAAAGTTACATAGTAACTTATATGATAAGTTATATGGTAAGCTTTTTGATGATGGTCTGTTACTGTGTTTAATGTTCATGGATACAGTACAATCCAAATTTTGATGACTTGTTAAGCATAAAAGTTAAGTTTTATCTGAAATATATCTTTTAGTGGGATAAACAAGTTATGAATTTCTATAATAAAGGCTGTTGAACATCAGTTTTCCTATATTTCTATTGCTATAATGTCTTAAGAAACTTCCTTTATTCATATAATAGATTAGAATGGAATTTTGTTACAGAAATGTTAATTCTTTGAACTCTTTCAGAATCATATATAATTCATTTTACCAGGTTTGTTTTATGTTCTACCAGCTGGTGATTCAATCAGATCTTATTTTTGTTGAAAGCTGACAAGATAAATAAATTTCCTACTAATTAATTATTGGCAATTATTGTAGTCAGCTCCATGTTTCTGAAATGAACTTCCAAACCAGATACAGCTTTTCAAAGGAAGGATTTATTTCAAGCAAACAGATCTAGGGAAAGTCCCATCAAATGGCATTAGAAGCTAGCTCCCATTCATAAATCCAAGCAGAGAGACAGCCAGCACCACAAGCAAGCACAAATGGACAGCAAACAATAGGGAGCCAGCAGTAGGGACCGATGCAGAGCTCTGAATTTTCTCCATACCTTTGGGCTGGAAATCAGATCTGCCTTCCAATATACCTAAGGGCTGGACCCCAAGATCTGCCCACACACCTCCTACAGCCAGACTTCTGGATATACAAGTTACAAGCTTTAAAATCTGTATGTAGACTTCCGGTTAAGGTGGCGGTGTAGGAACCACACCAAAGCAGCCTATAGGAGAAAAAGAAACAAAATCAGCAAAATACACTCTTCTGCGAAAATGTGAGGTGTGTAATAAATTACCAACCACAGCAGAGAAGTAGGAGAGATCCAGAGTGTCTAGAGGCCACAGAAGCAGGAAGAAGTGACTCCAACAGCAGCGGCACCAGTTTCTTCCACCAGAGCCACAAGAAAAGCCAGGTAAGGGGATTTACCACTCATACCAGCTTCCTTACAAACTCAAATGTGGATGGGAGGATGGCAGGGACCAGTGGAGTGGCTCATGAGGAAGAGGATAGCAAGGACCAGTGGGAGAACTTCAGCCAACATCCACAACCTCCCCTCTCTTCCCCCCTGCTAGCACAAGTGCCAGCAAGCACCAGAGACCTTGAAAAGGGAGCTTACCTACACGGCACCCAGCACAGGTGATCAGAACAGCAACACACCAACCCAGTCAACTTACCTGAGCCCACAGCACAGCAAAGGGGGACCCAAATGGGCATGTGGCATAATTGAGACCAAAGCCATCCAAAAAGGTAACAGATTACACCAGGTCAGTACCTGCCAAATAAGCCTGGTATATAGGCTTGCATCAGAAGTGCTTATTCCATGTCAGGGTACGTTATATGTTAAATCTGATGGATGGTTGGATTTGACATTCTTAAATAAGCTATATTTTGGGCTGATCATATGTTGCTTCCCGATTTATAGTGCCTTTGTTTCCTCTTCTGTCATTCATTGGGGAAGGGTCTCTCTTGGTCACAAGCTGACCTTGGAACGCTGTACAGACCAGAAATCTTAGCCTCCCTGTTGACAGGATTAAGGGTGTGGGCAACACACATCCTTAGGGACTGTGACTTTGTTACAGGATCTGTTTGTCATAATACCTACTTTTGCATAAGCATCCTGCTGTTTTTCATTGAATGTGTACATTGTTTAGTTAAATTTTTAGAATTTGCCTGTATTTTGTTCCACTCAGCCTACTTTAATATACTCATAGCAGGCAAACCCAACACCTAGGGTCACTTTTGTGGTTACTCAAAGAGTCTTAAGAGCCACACCTAGCACCTTAAGCTTCTACCCTGAAGATATATAACATTGGATTGATTGCTACATCTAGTAATATTACAGATAATTAGAAAACCCAAGCATTAAATTAATCCAAGATGCAAAAATCTCTATAATACAAGAAACAAAATCAAAATAATATAAATCCACCAAAAAGTATTAATACATCAGAAATGACCTCCAGTGAGACTGATTTAGAGGAAATGCATGAAAAAGATTTCAAAAGAATGATTATAGGGCTGGAGAGATGGCTTAGGGGTTAAGGTGCCTGCCTCCTAAGCCTAAGAACACTGGTTCCAATCTCCAGCCGTTCCAATCTCCAGGTCCCACGTTTAGCCAGATGCAAAGGGTGCAATGCCGCACTTGACCACAAGGGAGCGCACACATCTGGATTTTGTTCACAGCAGCTGAGACACTGCTGGCGCGCCCATCTCTGTATTCCGCTCTGTCTCTCTCTGTCTCTCTCCAAAAAAAAATAATAAAATTTTTTTAAAAGAATGATTATAAATATGTTCAAAGAAATCAAGAAAGAAGTAAAGGAATCAAAGAAGACACAGGAAACCAATTTAATGAAATGAGGAGGTCCATGCAAGACATAAATAAGGAAATAGAAATAATAAAGAGAAACCATTCAAAAATACTAGCAACGAAGAACACAGTCAGTGAAATAAAAAATTCTAGAAAATCTCACCAGTAAAATGGATAAACAGAATATCTAAGCTAGAAGACCAGGAGGCAGATCTAATACAGTCCAACAAAGAGAAAGACAAACTAATAGGAAGGTATGAATGGGAATTTCAAGATATTCGGGACACTGAAAAAATTAAACATAAGAATTCAAGGTATAGTAAAAGAAGAATTTCACTCCAAAGGCATAATAGGTGTTTTCAACAAAATCATAGAAGAAAACTTCCCCCAAGTTTCAGATACAGATACAATTCAGATACAGGAAGCTTTTAGAACACCAAACAAACAAAACCTGTAAAGAAACTCTCCTCACCATATTATAATTAAACTACCAAACGTACAAACCAAAGGAATATATTGAGAGCAAACAAAAATCAAGTCACATACAAAGGCAAGCCCAAGGCTGGAGGAAGGATTAGCAGTTTAAGGCATTTGCCTGCAAAGACAAAGGACCCAGGTTTGATTCCCCAGGACCCAAGTTAGCCAGATGCACAGGGGGCATATGTTTGGAATTCATTTGCAGTGGCTAGAGGCCCTGCCATGCCCATTCTCTCTCCCTCTTTCTCTGTAAAATAAATAAAATATTTTTTAAAAAGTCAAGCCCACCAGGATAACAGCAGATTACGCAACACAAACTTTAAAAGCTAGAAGGGCTGGAGTGATGTATTCCAAGTTCTGAAAGATAACAGCTATCAACCAAGGTTACTTTATCCTGCAAAGCTATCCATTTAAACAGATGGAGAAATAAGGACATTCCACAACAAAAGCAAGCTAAAGGAATATTGGAAAACAAAACCATCTCTACAGAAAATACTTGAAAGGATCCTCCATGCTGAAGAGAAAGAAAAGCACACATATAAAGGAACCTGGAAAAAAGAAACTATACTGAAATCCTAGTTAATACAGGAGAGCAAAGATAAAACCAGAGTAACTACAAAACAAGAAAAATGGCAAAAATAAGTAACACATCTTTCAATAATAACTCTTTATATCAATGGCCCCAATGCCCCAACCAAAAGACATAGGTTTTCAAACTGGGTTAAAAAGCAGGATCCTTCAATCTGTTGCCTCCAATATTCACCTTTGTACAAAGGATGGACACTATCTTATGGTGAAAGGATGAAAAGTGGTGTTTCAAGCAAATGGGCCTAGAAAATAAGCAGGAGTCAGTATCCTAATATCTGATAGGGTAGACTTCTGACTAACATTAGTTAGGTAAGATAAGGAAGGTCACTTTACATTGATTAAAGGAACACTCCAATAGGAGGACATTACAATCCTAAACATATATGCACCTAACATGGGGGTTCCCAATTTCACCAAACAAATACTATTAGAACTAAGATCAAAGATAACACCAAACACAGTTGTAGTGGGTGACTTCAACACCCCACTCTCACCAATTAACAGGTCATCATGGCAAAAAAGTAAACATGCATCTGGATTAAATGATGTCATAGAACAAATGGACCTAACGGATATATACAGGACATTTCATCCAAATGCTGAAGAATACATTCTTTTCAGCAGCACATGGAACATTCTCTAAAATAGACCAAATATTAGGACACAAAACAAAACAAATACAGGAATATTTAAGTAATTCCTTGTACTCTATCCGATCACAATGCGATCAAACTACAAATCAATAGCAAGAAAAGCTATAGAGCATACACAAAATCATGGAGACTAAACAATACATTACTAAATGATAAATGGGTCAATGAAGAAATCAAGAAGTAAATCAAAAAATTCATACAATCAAATGGTAATAAGAATACAATATAACAAAACCTTTGGGACACAATGAAGGCAGTCCTAAGATGGAAATTTATAGCTTTAAGTGTGTATATTAAGAAATTAGGGGCTGGAGAGATGACTTAGTGGTTAAGGCACCTGCCTGTGAAGCCTAAGATTTCCCGTTCGATTCTCCATGTCCCACATTTAGCCAACGCAAAAGTGATGAAAGCGTGCCATGTGCATGTGCACAAGGGGGTGCACACATCTGGAGTTTGTTCACAGCAGCTGAGAGGCTGCCGGCACACCCCTTCTCTATCTGTCTGTCTCTCTCTCACTCAAATTTTTAAAAAAGAAGAAATTAGAAAGGTCACAAGTAAACAACTTAATGGAAAATGAAAAAGGCAAAACAAAAATCAGAAGATGGGAACAAATAATAAAAATTAGGGCAGAAACTAATGAAATAGAAACCAAAAGAACAATCCAGAGAATCAATGAAACAAAGAGTTGGTTCTTTGAAAGGATAAACAAGATTGATAAGCCCTTAGAAAATCTGACCAAAAAAAGAGACAGAAATTAATAATATTTGTGGTAGCTTGAATATATAGCCCCCAATATATTCAGTTTTTTATTATAGTTTGCATCTGCAGCCACCTTGCTGGAGGCAATGTCACTGGGCAGATCTTAAGGTGTGGTGGGTTTGAGATTCCATTGTAAAGATATGCAAAGTGTGCCTAGTGAGAGTTCCTGAAGTGTGCTGTGCTGTGTGGCTGGTGGCTTTTCCCTCTCTTGCCTGGTCTTGTAAGAGCAGGCCAGCTTCTTCTGCCATTATGGAACTTCCCCTGGGTCTGTAAGCTTCAATAAATAATATCCCTTCCTCCATAACTGTGCATGGTCTGGAAGTTCATCTCAGCAAACTTGATTCTGTCTGCTACAATATTAGAGATGAAAAGTCACCATCACAGCAGATAACAAAGAAATTTTAAAAATCATAGGGACATACTATAAAAACATAGCTGGGCATGGTGGCACACACCTTTAATCCCAGCACTTGGGAGGCAGAGGTAGGAGGATCACCATGAGTTCAAGGCCACCCTGAGAATACATAGTGAATTCCAGGTCAGCCTGGGCTAGAATGAGACCCTACCTTTAAAAAAAAAAAAAGAACATATACTCCACTAAGTTTGAAAATCTGAAAGAAATGGATGCTTTCCTTGATTTGTATGGCCTACCTAAATTAAATCAAGATGAGATTAACTTTAAATAGACCTATAATAAGTATGGAGATTCAGCAGTTATAAAAATATCTCCCCAGGGATGGGATACCTTCCAGTGAGTTGTTGGCCAGGGAGGTCCCTGATAACCCCAAAACATTGGTTTCCCACCAGGAATGGATGGTAAGACCCTATTGCAGAAAACTCCACATACTTGGGCTGCAAGGTCACTGAAAAATCCTGCTGGAGCTGAGCTGAAAGCCTCCTCCATGTGGACCATCTGACAGAAAGCTGGAAAAAGTTATGCTGCTTGCAGTTCAATTGGAGAAAGAGAGAAATCACCAGTGGAGATTCACTAGTGGACACTGCAAGCCTTAAATATGGCCAGCAAGGCCAAATGAACCAATAGATGCAATAGTGACATCTGTTAAGGGGGAAACCAACCACTCTCTAATTGAACTGAAGGCCCGCTCCATTGGAGGGAATACATCCCTGATACTGAAAACCTACAACAGGGGTAGTCATGAGCCCTAGTGGTGTAATGTCTGCTGGTGTCTGGCTAAATATATATACTATGCTCATAAAACTGCCCAGTAAGCACGTCTGTTAATGTTCATACCTATATATTAAGGTTACTCTCACTTTTGGCTACAGAAGCTTCTCTTTTCAGATGGCAGTGACCTTGTGTTGACTCAGGAGGCATCACGGTGCTGAGAGGAAGTGACACAGTAGTGCTCAGCACTGAAATATCTCTAACACCAAGACTCAGGGTCCATTGTGGAAGAAGTGGCAGAAAGACTGTAAGAGCCCAAGGAAGGGTAGGATTCCTTACAATGTGCTCCTCCAGGCACAAAAGGGCCTGGGTGGGACTTCCGGGTAAGATGGCAGCATAGTAGCCATGCCATACCAGCACTGGGAGGGATTTAAGCAAAACCACAGCAAAATACACTCTTCTTCTGAAAAGTGCAGGCATGTAAGTTTTTCTTAGATACAGCAGAGAAGCAGGAGAGACCAAGATCCAACAGAAAGAAGGAAAATAGCCAGAATCCCACTGAGGAACTTGTGGACCCCATCCACGCGATCTGCACAGCACGCCAAGCAGCAGCAGCAGAGACCAAACAAGGGGACTTTCCAACCTCATCAGCCTCCTCACAGACTCCAGAAATCTAAAGAAAAGTCAGCTGAGATCAACTAGGGAGCTACTGAAAGAATACAGGGGGATGGTGTGAGCAACTCCAGGCTTCCTGAACTCTCCCATCCCCCAAACACCAGAACTGTGAACCTCCAGCATTCAACCCCCAGTGGCAGCATATCCAGCATAGCTAAATAGAGCTTCAGCTCCACAGCACAACACAGAAGGATCAAGGTGGGCACTCAGCATTGGTAAGATTGGAAGCCACACCAAAAGGTAAAGAGGTTGACTGCCAAAAAAAAAAAAAAAAAAAGGCAGTACCTAGGCCTTCGCTGGAAGTGCTAATCTCTCTTTCCATGTCAGGGAAGTTATGGCTTACATATTTTTGGTTGGCTTTACCATTTTCAAATAAGCTGTACTTGGGGGGTTGAATATTGCTGCCTTTAATGCTTACAGATTTTAGGACCCTTGTCTTTTGCTTCTGTCATTATTGGGAGCAGGGTCTGATCCAGATCCAGGCTGACTGAGAACCGAATTCAGAACAGAATTCTCTACCTCCTAGCTAACAGGATTAAGGGTGTAGAGCAACACATACTCTTAGGGATTTGGGCTTTATAACACTATCTGTTTGTTTTAATCCCCACACTTGTAAACTCTGTGCTGGTTTTTATTAAGTGTGTATATTGCTCTGTTGAAGTTTAGAATTTGCCAGTAAATTGTTCCACCCAGTCCACTAGAATACTTGCTTAGCAAGCAGAATCAACCCCTAGGATTACTTCTGTGGTTGGATTGTGGTACAAGAGCTGCACTTGGCACCTTAAACTCATATCCTGAAAGTATATAAAGATGTATCGCTACATGTAAGAACACTGCAGATAAGTAGAAAACCCAAGCATAAAATCAATTCAGGATGCAAAAGTTGCTACATAATTATACAAGAAACACAAAGAATCAAGACAATACAATCCCACCAAAAATTATAAATCCATCAAAAATGATCACCAATGAGACTGTTTTAGATGAAATATCTGACAAAGATTTCAAAAGAATGATTCTATCTATACTCAAAGAAATGAAAGAAGAAATGAAAGGATTCACAGAAGAAAAAAACTCCTGAAAGAGAGCACAGAAAACCAGCTTAATGAAATAAAAAGGTCATTACAGGACTTGAGTAAGGAAATATATATAATGAAGAAAAATTAGGCTGAAATCCTAGCTCTAAAGAACAGTCAGTGAAATAAAAAACTCTGTGGAAAGTCTCACCAGTAGAATAGATGAAGGAAAGAACAGAATATCTAAACTAGAATACCAGGTGGCAGGCCTAATACAGTCCAACAAAGAGAAAGACAAGCTAATAGAAAGGTATGAAGTGGAATTCCAAGATATCTGGGACCCTATGAAAAGATCAAACATAAGAATTCAGGGTATACTAGAAGGAGAAGAATTTCAATCCAGAGGTTTAGTAGGTGTTTCCAACAAATTCATAGAAGAAAATTTCCCCCAAATTGGGAAAGAAATGCCAATGCAGATACAAGAAGCTTTTAGAACACCAAACAGACAAAACCTAGAAAGAACCTCTGCTCGCCATGTTAGAATTAAACTACTAAACATGCAAACCAAAGAAAATATGTTGAAAGCAGTTAGAAAGAAAAAGCAAGTGGCCTTCAAAGGGAAACCCATCAGGATCACAGCAGATTACTCAACACAACCTTTAAAAGCCAGAAGGGCTTGGAATAATGTATTCCAAGTTCTGAAAGATAAAAACTGTCAACCAAGATTATTTTATCCTGCAAAACTATCCAAATTGATGGAGAAATAAGGACATTCCACAACAAAAACAGGCTGAAGGAATTTATGGCAACTAAACCACTCTACAGAAAATACTTGAAGGAATCATTCACACTGAAGAGAAAGCAAAACACACACAGCAGGAAATAGGAAAAAATAAACCATACTTAAATAACAGTTAAAACAAGTGAGTAAAGGGAAATCAGGAAGAACTACAAAACAAGAAGAATGGCAAGAATAAATACATATCTTTCAATAATAACTCTTTAATATCAATGGCCTTAATGCCCCAACCAAAAGACATAGGCTTGCAGACCAGATTAAAAACCAGGATCCTACCATCTGTTGCCTCCAGGAAACTGACCTCTCAATAAAAGATAGACACCTTCTTAGGGTGAAAGGTTGGAAAATGGTAAATGGAAAATGGTTCAAGCAAATGGGCCTATGAAACAAGCAGGGGTTGCTATCCTAATATCTGATAGGATAGACTTCAAACCAACATCAGTGAGGAAAGATGAAGAAGGTCAATTTATACTGATTAAAGGAACACTCCAACAGGAGGACATTACAATCCTAAACATATATGCACTTAACATAGGGGGCTCCCACTTTCATCAAACACTATTAGACTTATGGTCAGAGATAACACCAAACAAAATTGTAGTGGGTGACTTCAATACCCCACTCTCATCAATTGACATGTCATCCCAGCAAAAATTAAACAGAGAGATGTCTGGATTAAATGATGTCATGGAACAAATGGACCTAACAGATATATACAGAATATTCCATCCAAATGCTACAGAATATACATTTTTTTCTCAGCAGCACATGGAACATTCTCTAAAATAGACCATGTATTAGGACACATGTCAAATCTTAACAAATACAGGAAAATTGAAATAATCCCTTGTATGCTATCTGAACACGATGGAATTTAACTGGAAATAAGCAACAAGAAAAACTACAGCGCATACAGAAATTCATGGAGATGAAACAGTATACTATTGAATGATGAATGGGTCATTGAAGAAATTAAAAAGGAAATCAAGGAATTCATAGAATCAAATGATGATGAGAATACAACATACCAAAACCTTTGGGACACAATGAAGGCAATCCTAAGAGGGAAATTTATAACTCTAAGTGCCTTTATTAAGAAATTAGAGAGTTCATAAGTAAACAATTTAATGCTTCACCTTAAGGCCTTGAAAAGAGAAGATCAAGGCAAAATGAAAAACCAGTAGATCAGAAGAAATAATAAAGATTAGGGCAGGAATTAAATAGAAAAAAAAAAAAAAAATCCAAAGAATCAATAAGACAAAGAGTTGGTTCTTTGAAAGGATAAACAAGATTGATAAACCTTTAACAAATCTGACCAGAAGAAAAAGAGAAGAGACAAAAATTAATAAAATTAGAGATGAAAAAAACACCATTACAACAGATACCAAAGAAATTCAGAAAATCATAAGGGCATACTTTAAGAATATATATGCCTCTAAGTTTGAAAATCTGAAAGAAATGGATGATTTCCTTATTTCACATGACCTACAAAAATTAAATCATGGTGAGAGAAACCATTTACATAAATCTATAGCAAGTATGGAGATCCAAGCAGTTATAAAAAGTCTCCCAAGTAAAAAAAGTCCAAGCCCAGATGGATTCACTGGTGAATTTTACCAGACATTCATGGAAGAACTAACACCACTGCTTCTCAAACTTTTCCATAAAATAGAAAAGGAAGGAATTCTACAAAACTCCTTCTATGAAGCCAGCTTCACCATGATACCAAATCCAGACAAAGACAGAACAAAAAAAGAAAATTACAGACCAATCTCTCTCATGAACATAGATGCAAAATTTCTGAATTGAATTTGGGTCTTACATGTACTAGACAGGCATTCATATCACAGAGTTATATCTATGGCATATCTACAAAGACTTAGGAGACAGGACAGTCAAGAGTGAAGATAAGCCAGATATTGGGAGCAAATATTTTCAAGAGATCTGATGATATCCAAAAATATAAAAAGAATTCCCAATACCCAACAATAAGAAAGAAATTTAAAAAATCAAATAAATAAATAAATAAATAAATAAATAAATAAATAAATAAATAAATCAATCAATCCATGGGATGGCTAGATTGCTTAGTGGTTAAGGCAGTTGCCTGCAAAGCCTGATAGCCTGAGTTCAATTCCCCAGTACCCATGTAACACCAGATGCACAGTGGCTCATGCATCTGGAGTTTACAGTGGCAAAAGGCCCTGGTGCATCCATTCTCATTTCTTCTCTTTGCTTGCAAATAAAAAGACCTTAACAGATCCCTCACCAATAAAGATACACATGTGGCAAACAAGAATGACATCAGGAAGTGCCAATAAAACTCAATGATGCTTTAACTGGGATGACCAAAATCTACATGCTGGTGAAGTCTCATTTATGTAGGAATGGAAAATGGTACGGCTTCTTTGCAAGACAGTTTGGCAGCTTTGTACATTAAATACCCTCTATGTAATCTAACAAGTGTTGCTTGAGTAATTATTACTTTGAGTGCCAATTGTTGCTTGAATAATAATTGCTTGAAGTTGAAAACAGGCCCACAAAAAACGTATATTCATGTTTACAGCAACTTGTTTGTAACTACCAAAATACACAATGAAGATGTCCTTCAGTAGGTGAATAAACTGTTACGCAGCTAGATAACGAACACTCAAATAAAATGAGCCATCAAGCCATGAAATATACATGGTAAAGTAAGCCAACCTGAAGGGTACATAGTGCATGACTGAAATGACCACATTCTGGACAAGGCAAAATGAGATAAATACCAGTTGTTGCTAGTAGATGGAAGACACACTGAATAGGGCAATGAAACTAGCTGTATGCAATTAGGGTGGGCCCACATGATCATACACTGATTTGTTGAAATGTCAAGAATGAGTTCTGATGGAAACTACAGATGGGTAATAATGTGTCAGTGCTGGTTCATGAATAACAATAAACAACACACTGGTTGGTAGTGTTAATAGAGGAAGTTATCATGTGGGGGTGGGTATCAATTTAGACAAGACTTAGGATCACCATGAGAACAAATTTCTGGGAATATCTGTGAAGGATTTTCTAGATTGGATTATCTGTAGTTGGAGGACCCACCCTTACTGAGCTGACATCAGTACATAGTGCCTTGGATTGAATAAAGAGGAGAAAACAAACTGAGCGGCAGCATACGTCACTTTTTGCTTCCTTACTACAGACATGTGACCAGTGGCCTCAAGCTCCTGCTGTCATGCCTTCCTGCCCTGACTATATATAAACTGAAATAAACCCTTCCTTAAGTTGCTTCTGGTCAGTTATCTGGTCACAGCAATGAGAAAGATTGTGGGAGAAATGTGGAAGAGTTTAGAACTTTGGGATAGAAGTCCTTGAATAAGCAGAATGTGGTGGACCATTCTGGAAGAAAGAATGCAGGAGACCCAGCTCATGAGATTTCAGAGGGGAATAAAAGCTCTTTGAGGATCTGATCTACAGCTGCCAATGAAATTCTGCCCTTGTCCTGAAAACTTGAATAATGTTGAGCTTAAAGGACTGGACTAATCTGTTTAGCAGAAGTCTCAAAACAGGATGGCGTCCATCCCTGTGCTGACAAAGCAGCTGCAAGTGCTTAAAAAAAAACCCACCATAGAAGAGACACCCCATGCTGTGTTGAGACAATAGAAAAGTACCCAAGGGCAGGATGCCAACCAAAGTTCGAGTTACTGCACTAATCTATTTCTTTGCTTTTTATTAACTGTACATCATATATAGGTATAACTGTTTAATCATTCATCCACTGAAGGGCACATATCCTAGTTTTGGCTATCACAAGTGAAACTGTTATAAGCATTTATTTATATTTTAGTGAACATAAGATTTGGAGTATATGCCCAAAAGTTTCATTGGCAACTTCCTGTCTAAAATACTAAAGAAACTCAGATCTTTTCAAATGAATGATCATATAAAATATATTCATTTGGCAACTGCTGAAATTTCAATCTCAAGTGTCCCCCAAAGGTTTGTGTGCTAAGTAGGACACTATTAGGAAGTGGTGGAAGTTTAGGACATGGAGCCTTGTGTACACTGTCCTTGACAGAGGTTATGGAGACCTGGTCTTCTCTTTCTTTTGTTTCCTGAATGTTGAGAAGTTTTACTCTGCCACTGATTCCCACTATTACATGTACCTGGACAGACCCAAAAGAGATGAGGCCACTTGGTCATGGATCTTTACAACTAGGAGCCAAAATAAACTTTTCTTTATAAATTAACCTCTTATTTCATTCTAGTGATAGAAAGCTAATGCAGTAACTCAAATAGGCTAGAATATTCTATCAGTACAATTACATTCTTGCTTTCTTTCCAGTAAGGAAAATTTTGTATTATCTTAAGTGTTGGTCAAACAGCACTGACCTAAACTAGAACAGTGAACGGAGGACATAATATGTATAGAACATTTTCTGAAGGAAGTTAAATACAATAATTAAAAGTGGCACTAATGGAAGGCTCTTATGGGAAGAACATTACTTTCTTTCCCTTTGGTATTCAGACTCATTTACATGAACAAAGGGGGGAAAATATCCTTAAAACCAATTATTGCCAGAACAGAAAGTGGCCATTTGCTTTCCAGAGCCAAGTTATTTTTTCTTTTTTCTTTTAAAGAACAATAGCTTTATTAGGAAAATAAAGGTGGCTATTATATCTTAGTTGTAGGATCTCAAAATTCTTATCTTAGTTTTCTGGAAGATTTAACTTCTTTCTGTTCATCTTGGTTATTCATAAAATACTAAGTTTAGGATACACAACTACTTATATGCATACTGTTCTTGCCTAGGATATTGCTTCATTCAAGCTGGAGTTGAGCAAAGACAATGGGCTAATTTTCCTCAAGTGATTCCTGGCTTTTAGGCAAGTCACTGGATCTTTGATCCAACATGCTACTGGCAAGAGAACCACTCTAAACTCTTTCCATTGAGCTTTACTCTGGAATCAGTAGACATGTTAGGAACAATGATTCATCATCACCATCAGAACCTTGTCTTGGGTTAATCTCCAGAGCCAAGTTGCATGGGTTACAAGACTCTGGAAGCTTTTTTATGCCTCTGGCCCATTTGACAAGTTCTTTTTTCACATAAGAAAATTCATCTAAATTTGTATTGCTGAAGAATTAACATACTACAATTTTTTTAATTTATTTATTTAGAGATAGAACACATTCATTCAAACTTTGGAACACAATATCAATACATAGAATAAGGGTGGGAAATTAAGATGAAATGTTATATTCCATTCACAATAATAAATAGTTTTTAAAGAAGCAAATGTAGATTTTTAAAAGCTCACTAGACACTAATCAGGCACACAAATCACTAGGCTTTTCTACCTAAATTAACTCATACTTCTTGATTTTCAGGTTGAAAGAGTAAGTATATCTAAATACATGGCAGTAAATACATAAGCACTTTAAACTTGCCTAACTGTAGTATACTGTAAGCGGGAGTTTATTTTACAACGGTCCAGCATCCTCCTGGCCTCAGTGTATGGAAAAAAGCATGCTGGACAGCAGCATTGCACACCACCTAAACTGTCCACCATCAGTGACATATAAAATCAGCTATGCATGTATTTTGAGTACAAATTATTTTAATGTCAGAATGGTGGCTACTTTTGGTAGACTTAGAATTTCCAAACTTTGCCACTGTGTTTCAGTTTCCTCATTTTTAAAGTGGAAATCAGATGAAATGTTTATCTAAATACCCACTGGAGCACAGCATTTTGTAGTTTTTTCCAATTGTTATAAGTTTCCCCATCTTTGATATTGAAAACCAACTTCTATAGTTTTAACACCTTTCTTCTAGCCCATAATTATCCTTTTCAAAACCTTGTCTGAAGAGTAGCTAACATCTGCTTGAAACCAGCTTTCACATGGGTTCATAAAGGTAACATTCATTTTGTTGGTGAAGGCCATGCTTTCTACCCAAGGAAGACTCCAATCTCACTGAGTATTTGATTTAATACCCACCATCAATAATCTTTCTCTGAAGGCTCTGTTGACCTCTATCCATACCCTATACTGTTTGTCACTGAACATGGAACATTCCCTACCTATTAAGGGAAATTCCTAACAAAATATGACTTTATTTTTCAATCAACTTGCTTGGTAATTATTCATACAATTTTAGAATAACTGAACCTTTTCTTTGTCATCCTCTGTAAGGCAACTCATCAAATACTTTTAAAGGCAGCCATATTTTTTTTCATGCTTTGTAAAACAGCTTGAGTCCAAACACAATTTTACTATCAAACAATTTTGTTTTCACTTTTAATGTCATATGTACAGAAGGATGTACATATGATATGTCTACCAGTGACCAGTTTCTTAACTTGCTACCATATTCAAAATTCTCCCTTTGCAACTCTAGTTCACATGACGCATTTGGCAAGAAAATGAATGAAATGGCAAGCACTGCGATCTAACTCATGCTGGAAAACACTGGAGTTACATAAGAGCACATACATACACAACTTTACAAAAGCTGGGAATACTGGAGATTTCAAATAAACAGTAACCAAAGAGGGACTTTCATGCCACAGGTTTCATTTAGTCAAAGTCACGATTGGTCAGAACAAGAGGTGCCACCAATGTCCAAACATACAGCACGATGCCAATCCAGCTGGAAGAGATCTTCACCCAGACTGCTGTCCACTGGCTTTTCATCTCACGAGAGGGTTCATACCTAATGTTTGAGGGAAAGCAAAAAGGATGGGGAGGGAGAGTTGGGTTATTAGCTATCAAGCTACTAAGTGCATTAATCCAAAGTGGACCAAGCCTGTGACATCAATATATAGTAGCTGCATCTAACCTTGCTGCCTTGCTAGTGTCAGGGTAAAAAACAGTCATTTCCTTTAGCAGAGTACACAGGACCTAGAAATAGATCTGTTCATTTGCTTTTCCTTGAGACAGGGTCTCATGTATCCCAGGTTAGCCTCAAACTTGCTATGTAGCTGAGGCTGACCCTGAACCTCCCGAGTGTTGAGATTAACGATGTGTGCCACCATGCTGGTTTTATGTGATGCTGGGGATTGAACTTGGGGGCCTTGTGCATGTTAGGCAAACACACATCAAATGAGCAACATTACCACCACCCATTTTTTTCTGCATGTAGATGTTGTGTGATGTGTGTATGTGGGTATAGGTGGTATCATTCACAAGAACAATGTCAACCTCCTTTGAGACATAGTCTTTCACTGGCCTGAGACTAAATTAGGCTACACTAACTAACCAGTGAGCTCTTGGGATCCACACGTCTCCATCTCCTCAGTGGTAGGATTAGAGCTGGGTGCTACCAACTCCAATTTATATGAGTTCTAGGGACTGAATTCAGGTCTTCATGCTTACAAGGTAAGCACTTTATCTACTCAGCTATCTCCCCAACACCACTTCCTGTTTTTATGGAGGAGGGTGTCACTCTAGCCCAGGGTGGCCCTAAACTCATGGTGATCCTTCTTCAGTCTCCCTAGCGCTGGGATTAACAGCATGTGCCACTACATCCACCCAGCACTTTTTTTTTTTTTTTGCATAGTCCTCTGAGGTACCATGTGTAGTTCTCTCATGTTAGACAGAAATGCAACGACACCTCTAGATGAATCAGAGGTAACTACTATACAGAAGATTGCTTAGAATATGTCTGGAATCCCACTCAACCCCCACCTCCTTTACCTTCTCTCACTAAACAGACAGAAGGAAATATACTCAAAATTGGCTGATCTTTCTTTCCCTCCCTCCCTCCCTTTTTCTTTCTTTCTATCTCTTCTTCCCTTTTTCCCTCCTTTTCTCCCTTTCTTTCCCCTCCCTCTCCTTTCTTTTCTTTTTTCTTCCTTCCTTCCTTCCTTCCTTCCTTCCTTCCTTCCTTCCTTCCTTCCTTCCTTCCTTCCTTCCTTCTTTCTTTCTTTCTTTCTTTCTTTCTTTCTTTCTTTCTTTCTTTCTTTCTTTCTTTCTTTCTTTCTTTCTTTCTTGGTTGTTCGATGTAGGGTATCGCTCTAGCTTAGGCTGAAATTTGCTCTGTAGTCTCAGGCTGGCCTCAAACCCACAGTGATCCTTCTACCTTTGCCTCCCGAATGCTGGGATTAAAGGGGTAAGTCATCAGCCTGGCTCTCTCTCTTTTTTAAGGGAAAACTGATTATTGTGTCAATAAAATATATAAAATATCTTTGACCCTAAACTGTTTAATATTTACTATTACGTGGACAGTCAAAGCTCTCAGTTATAGAAAACTAATTCTCAGCTCAATATGCAGTTTAGGAATTTTAGAAAATACATTTTCTTTCAATAAAACTGAACAAAACCTGTCCTTAAAACAACAGCAAAGAATAATCTTTTTCCATCTTTTTTGCTAGTACTAAAGGTAATTTTACATGCTAAAGGTATTATGAATTACAATTACTTAAAACATACTTGGCTCAACCGTATAATTGTAATCTTTACTTTGAATTTCTGAATAATCATTTACACAAAATCAGAATTAAAATACTACAAACTGCTACTTTCACCTTTCCATAGAAATATTTGTGAATTTGTTTAAGTGATAAAAATCATAAATCATCCTTTTGAAGGATTCCAGGAATCCATCTCCTCTAATGTATTCACACCTCTAAAAATTTTCAGATGTTTGTTTCCTTTCTTTTTATATTAATTTACTTGAGAAAAAGGCAGAGAGACAAAGAATGGGTGCACCAGGGACTTCAGCCACTACAAACGAACATAAGACATGTACGCTCCCTTGTGTGCATATGCAACATTGTATGCTTGAGTCACTGTGTGTCTGACTTACATGGGACCTGGAGATCTGAACATGAGTTCTTATATTAGGCTTTGCAGGCAAACACCCTGACTGCTAAGCCATCTCTCCAACCTCAAATTTTACTATCTTTTAAAAAAATTTTTTTAATTTTATTTATTTATTTGAGAGTGACAGAGAGAGAGAGAGAGAGAGAGAATGGGCGCCCCAGGGCTTCTAGCCACTGCAAACAAACTCCAGATGCATGTGCCTCCTTGTGCATCTGGCCTATGTGGGTACTGGGGAATCGAGCCTTGAACCAGGGTCCTTAGGCTTCATAGACAAGCGCTTAACCGCTAAGCCATCTCTCCAGCCCCCTTTTTTTAAAAAAAAATATATTTTATTTATTTGAGAGAAAGAGAGAGAGAGAATGAGAGCACTTTGCACTGCAAAGCAACTCCAGATACATGTGCCCCCTTGTGCATTTGTCTTATGTGGGTCCTGGAGAATCAAACTGTTATCTTTTGGCTTTGTAGGCAAATGCCTTAACTGCTAAGCCATCTCTCCAGCCCTTTCATATCTTTTAGTAACAATTCAAAGAAAAAGGTAGCTTTTACTATTTTATGTCAGGAACAGGTTTACAGTATTAAAAACATAAACAAAAATATGTGATGTTATATCAACATACATTTCTGTTAAACCCTAGTTTTATGAAGTTTCCCATTTTAATTTCTTCAAGATTTAGAAGTGCTTCAATGTTTCCACTATTAGGGAAATAAAATCTGCATTTCACACATTTGTTTCAGAATTCTTTTAGAAAATTTTGAAATATATCAGAGCATTATATCACATTTTCCAACAGAATCATGAAGATTCTTCTATCAGTCATGATGACATGTACTACCTGTACCAGTTGGTCAGAGTCATCATGATATACAGCGAAGCCAGGAACAGCATGAAGTGGAAGAAGGAATAGCTGTAAGTGACACCATCCCTTTCGTTGTCTACAGCTCGGTGAGCATCATCACCATCCTCCAGCGATCCATCACTCCTGGCACCACCATCCTCTATTAATGTTGATTCATCACTTGTTAGAGTCAGTTTATTAACCTGACTGTTGTTTGAAGTACGGATGCTGCACGAGAAAAAAGGCAGAAAGAAAATAATTTTTGTTTTGATTTTTTTTCGAAGCAGAGTTTCACTCTAGCCCAGGGTGACCTGGAACCCACTCTGTAGCCTAGGCTGGCCTCAAACTCAAGGCAATCATTCTACCTCAGCCTCCCCAGTGCAGATTAAAGGCATGTGCTACTGCACCCAGCTTTATAGAAGATTTTTTTCTAAAAACTTCCTGTGAAAACAGATTCATCACCTTTCTTACCTTGAGTAAAACACACACAGCAAGAAGAGGATGAGACCTATAATCCCTTGGGCATGCCACCACTGCACAGACTGCCCATCCTTTGGGACACTGCTTGTTGTATTGAAGCCAATTATGCTTAGAAGACTGGGGTTGCAATTTGTTTCTGTAAAGTAAGTTAAGTCAAATTCAAACATTAGAGTAATATAAGAAAATTTAGCACATCATTAAACCTAGGAAACTTACAAAAGTTTGTCATAAGTTAACAATGAAATATCCAGATATAATTTATATTTTTAATGAAGATATTTAAGGTTTTTCCTCCACATTTTAAGTTTCATTTTACAGAAGAAATTATAAAACTTAAATCACTTTTCTTAAACCTTAAGTACATCCAAGGTGTATTAATCAAGAATTAAATAAGATTTATTTATTGATTGATTGATTTACTTATTTTGGTTTTTTTGAGGTAGGGTTTCACTCTAGCCCAGGTTGACCTGGAATTCACTATGTAGTTTTAGGGCCTCGAATTCATCGTGAACCTCCTACTGCTGCCTCCCGAAAACTGGGATTAAAGGTGTGTACTATCATGCCTGGCTAAGAATCAGGTAAAATGCTGGTCCTGGTGGCAAATGCCTTTAATCTCAGCACTTGGCAGGCAAAGGTAGGAGGACCACCATGAATTTGAGGCTAGCCTGAGACTACATAGAGTTAGGTAAGATTTAGATGCCCTCTCTCAAGTTAGAAAAATTCTAGTAGTTAGAAATAAAATGCAAATATTGTAGCTCATCAATGGTGATATTTATAAATATCGTTACTTAAAAAGACAAGTATATTGTTATTTAAAAAGACTAGACAGCTTTATACATAAAACCAACAGCAAGTGCTTATGGAAATAACTATAAAAGGTACCAAAACCTAATACTTATTTCATTGCTATTTTGTAAGAAAGCATTACAGAAGCCTGGCATTCACTAAAGTATTAAATATGTGTTCATTTTTTCCTCCTACAAAGCTCAATCTTCCATCTCCACCTTAGGAATAAAAACTATATAAGGCTAGTAATCTCTCAAACAAATGAATACTTTATAACCACTTGCTTAGGAAAAAATGAGAAATCCTTCTCTAATATACCAAAACAGGACACCTATCTTTCTCTGTCAACTGACAAAGCATTTACAGAGTTTGAAAACTCAATGAGGGAAGGATATGGAACTCTTGAGTAGAGATTCAGAGATCATATATGTGTATGCACGTGTATTTCTTGTTGCTGTGCCCTCCCTCTTGGCCACAGTCTATAACCCCAGAGATCACATTGTATACATACATTATTTTTTAGAAAAAGAACACACTCTTCCTTTAAACTAGTAATTAATTTCTCGCCCCCAAACCTTATTGATTTCTATTTCCATGGAATGAACAGTAATTGGAGTATAAAGATTAATGACAAAACCCAACTATCATATATATAATTGCAAGGCAGATAGAGACAAAAAATAATAATGTGAAGACGTTACAATCAAATAAAAATTCAAAGATGGGTATGGTGACTCCTCATACCTGGCTTGGGAGCTGAGGCACACAATAAAACACACACACACACACCAAACAAACAAACAAACAAAAAACACATTGGAAGAGATTTTATTTCTTTGTATAGATAACTGATCCACTGTGCAAATTGGTTATCTTCTAAGTTTTCATATCATTTTTTAGAAAACCTCATTTTGTTAGTGATTCTTCCAAGTGAAGAAAATAGTATTATCTCAAAGATGAAGTGGGTTTATTTCCATATTTTATTTCTCTATCAGTCTGATTGTTAAAATAGCTTCTTAATCTCCCCAAATGACCAATTATAAATGACAGGAATACTGTAGGACTCACTGAAAACAAACAAACAAAAATACCTGGTTCATTGGTCATAGCAGACCATGTCAAATACATTGTGTAGACTGTAATTACTGAAGACTGTAACAAACCAGACCTTGGCTGCGACTCCTGTAAACAAACATTGAGATACACAGATAAATATTCTGACATCATTCAAGATTTTTGAGAGTTTAGATAGACACAGGCTTCATGAAAAATAGTGCTGTCAAGAGCTTACTTGGATTTTTGGAAGAATCGACATGACAGATGCGCCAAGGCAGAGGAGCATATTGACGCTGATGAACGCCTTGTTTTCAGAGCAGCTGGCTGGGTGAGTGTAGTAGACAAAGAAGAGGACCACAGCAACTAACGACAACAGGTAGTTCACAGCTGTAGCTGACAAGAGGGCTAGGAAAGAGAAACAGCTGAAATATTAGATTGGACCACACACATCAATCTTTTAGCTTTTAAGAGACTCACAGACTCAAAAAGGAAAGAAAGCTCTAAGCACTCACTCCTTGCCTGCACATAGCTCTTGGCTACTATGTCCAAGGACAGAGCTACTAACACGGACTTGTCTTAGCTGCAGTCCACATTACAGAACCACACTCATGTGTACTAGGCATTCTAAAAATAAAAATAGAGGAATAGCATTTAATTTTTAAAGAACTACTATCATCCAGTTGTTAAAAATGGTGATTAGCTCACCAGGCATGGTGGTGCATGTCTTTAAACCAGCACTTGGGGAAGTAGAGGTAGGAAGATTACTGTGAGTTTGAGACCAGCCTGGAAATATACAGTGAATTCCAGATCAGCCTGGGCTAGAGTGAGACCCTACCTCAAAAAACAAAAACAAACAAATAAAAAAACCACCACCAATAAATAAGTAAACAATAATGATAACATAATTATTTTCATTGCTAATGCTCAGCTCACAAAGCTAATGCTTTTTCCATCAGCTAAAAATCTAATAAAATACATACTGTATAAGGTATAAGGAAGACATTATTACTTAATAATACAACCTAAGCTTCTATGGAAATTTCAACAGATACAATATACAATAATACCTGTGATAAGTGTGCTTAACTGGCATTTATACTGATTTGCCTCAATGATGGGGATCTATCCAACAACTACATACACTACAACACTCCAGACCCTGAGTATACCCCAGGGATCAAAACAGACAGAAATCTCATGACTGACTTATCTTTAAAGAATGAGGCTAAATCCACTTTACAAATTACTAAAACATTTCTTTTCTTTTTTTTTTTTTGGGGAGTGGGGGTTTTCAAGGTAGGGTCTTGCCCTAGCCCAGGCTGATCTGGAATTCACTACATAGTCTCAAGGCTGACCTCAAACTCATGGCAATCCTCCTACCTCTGTCTCTAAAGTGCTGGGTTAAAGGCATTGTGCCACCACACCCAGCCCAAATTGCTAATTTCTTTGTGCACAAGATTCTTTTTCTCTTTAACTACTGAGACTAAGCACAATAAAAATATTAGTCCAGCAGACTGAATAAATTTGGCATGCATTGTTTCCATTAAAAAAAATTATTTATTTGAGAGAAAGAAGCAGAGAGAGGGAGGAAGGGAAGGAGGGAGGGAGAAAATAGGCACGCCAGGATCTCCAGCCACTGCAAACGAACTCTAGATGCATGTGCCCCCTTGCGCATCTGGCTTATGTGAGTCCTAGAGAATCAAACCGGGATCCGTTGGCTTTGTAGGCAAATGCCTTAACTGCTAAGCCATCTCTCCAGCCAGCCCCATTTTTTTTTAAAGCTCAAATCTAGATAAATCACTGAAAAATCTAAATGTATGGCTTCTTTTGAAAAAAAAAAAATCAACAATTAGTAATGAGTTCCCAGGACAACTAACAGATGGAGCTGAGCAGTAAGGGCATACTTAGTACATCCACCCTCTCATGTTCATCACAGTCCCTACCATTTGTACAATGATTGAGATGCACTTAGATTTCATTTCCTTACTTCATTCTGTCTACCTATTTGGCTCCTGTAATGACCTGAATTTTTATTACCATGAAACTCAAGCTTGTTATTGTATATATTAATTACACTACCACAGGAATCTCTTAAGCTGTTAGGCATCCTTTGAGTTACACAACTGCATGCTTTTCTAGTAGTCAGTGTCCCCTTAACATTGTCCTTTTCACCTCTACAAGCTAGGAAATTTGACACAACTGTACATGCTTTCAGCACCAATCTTTCAACATTTGTTTCAGCTATCCAGAATTTTAGATGCTTCCCTAGTCCCTAGATGTGCTCCTTACTAATGTGCCTAAGGAACTTCAACAAGTTGGTACAATGGGATATGCTATCTCCAGACACAATAAGTCATACCACAAAATTCTAAGTGATTTCACTATAGTTTATCCACCTATTCTCACCAAAGTTCACTGAAGATTTTCTGTAAAGATAAAAGCTTACCTGCATACCAACATCTTGAGTTCCCTTCTTCCATTCTTTCAACCCAGGATTCATTCCAAGAATGGGCAAAATCAATCAGTAAGACAAGCTGTATGAGGATGAAACAAAAGGCCCCTGCCATGCCCACATAAAACCACACTGTAAGAAATAAGAGCACACAAACAAACAAGTGAATGACTGGGTAGTTTCATGATTTCCTTTTCACAATCAGTATACAAGAGGGAAAAGGAAATTTTATGCAAATGCTTTACCTTTGCAACTGGGGAAAAGGGGAGGGGACAACAAAAAAAATAAGGTTGTAACTGAAGGTAATATTTATTATGGTTTTCTTTATAAAAAAAAATAAGTAATACAAAATTTAAAAAAGAATCTTACCAGTTGTAAAAGTTCCTTCTGGAATGAAGAATGCCCCAATAATAATTGCAACTGCTATAGCAAATTTAAAAAACCAAAATCTGAAACATAAATAAACATAATTATTATTGATAAACACTAAAAATTACAAAATTAATTTTTTAAAAGCATCTTAAAGAATGGCTTCACTTTATGTGATTATTCTAATGATAGACTGAAAATAACAGACTATCAAATAAGCTGCTTCAAAGATAGTTTTTAAAAAATGTGTGGTGGCGCACGCCTTTAACTCCAGCACTTGGGAGGCAGTGGTAGGAAGATCACTGTGAGTTCAAGGCCACCCTGAGAATACATAGTGAATTTCAGGTCAGCCTGAGCTAGAGTGAGACCCTACCTCAAAAAAAAAAAAAAAAAAAAAAAAAAAAAAAAAAAAATCTGTCACTAATTCATATGAGAATAATGGCACCAAAGGTATGCTTTACCTTTTTAAAAATCAATTTATTTTGAAAAGCTTTAAGCTTTAATAAATGCCACCAAACAAAACAGTAATGAATAGCCAAAAGGATTTTTTAAAAAATCATATTTTTAATTCAATATTCTACTTAAAAAAATTTTTTTTTGGAGAGAGTCATAGAGAGAGAGGAAGACAGATATAGATGGGCGCGCCAGCAGCCTCTCAGCTGCTGCGAACGAAATCCAGATGCGTTCACCCCCTTGTGGTCAAGTGCGGCATTGCGCTCTTGTGTCACTTTGCATCTGACTAAACGTGGGCCCTGGAGATTGGAACCTGCGTTCTTAGGCTTAGGAGGCAGGTGCCTTAACCACTAAGCCATCTCTCCAGCCCTTGAAAAAAAAATATATATTTTTGGTTTTACAAGGTAGGGTCTCACTCTGGTCCAGGCTGACCTGGAATTAACTATGTAGTCTCAGGGTGGCCTCGAACTCTCGGTGATCCTCCTACCTCTGCCTCCCGAGTGCTGGGATTAAAGGCATGCACCACCACGCCTGGCTCCTTGAAAATATTTTTAAGACACAAACAGAGAAGTGGTGGGGGGAGGGAGATAGAATGAGAATATCGGTGTGCTAGGGCCTCCTGCAAAGGAACTCCAGACACATGCATCCCTTTGTGCATCAGTTTCTGTATGGGTTCAGGGGAATCCAACCCAGACCTGCAGGCTTTGCAAGCAAATGTCCTCAAACCATTATTCATCTCCCCAGCCGTAATGTTTTAAGTTTTTCAGTTTTCTCAAGGTTAAGGTTTCACTCTAGCTCAGGCTGACCTGGAACTCACTCTGTAGTCCCAGGCTGGCCTCAAGCTCACAGCAATCCTTTTACCTCTGCCTCTCAAGTGCTGGAGTGTGCCAACACACCTGGCTAATGTCCCATTTTTTTATTTCCCATATTTGGTCCTAACAGATATTAAGAAAAATATTTAGGGGAAAATAGATAAAATTTCACATACCCAAATAAAGCACCAACTGGGTATTATGCATTAAGGGAGACTAAATTAACAAGAGTTTCTTTCTAGATTTCTCCAGCATTTAGAAAATAAATCTATTTTCTATTTTGGCTGCCTCTAGATTTTAGATCTGGAAAACAGAGAGCTCTATGTAACAGGATTGGTCCATCAGAGCTACAAAAGCATGCGTGCACATACATATACATCCTCTTTTGAAGATAAAATGAAACATTAGGAGGTAATACCAATAAGTAGCCAAAAGATATTATTTAATATTCAAAGCCTGACATTCTATCATAGAATCATTAGGTTTATTTTTTAAGTATTTATTTTTTTGTAAGCAGAGAAATACAGAGAAAGAGAAACACAGAAAGAGATAGAGAGAGAAAGTATAGGCACACCAGGGCCTCCAGCCACTGCAGAACTCTGAACTACATATGCATGCACCACCATGTGCATTTGGCTTATACAGGTACTAGAGAATTGAACCTGGGTTCTTATGCCTCACAGGCAAGTGTCTTAACAGCTAAGCCATCTCTCCAGCCCCATTAGGTTTTTTCTTTTGGCCTTTTTCATGAACTGACAAAATAATTCTGCAAAGTGTATGTTTAGCTTGGAGTTTTTTTCTTTTTTTTTTTTAAATTAATTAATTAATTTATTAATTAATTAATTTATTTATTTGAGACAAGAGAGAGGGAAAGAGAGAAAGGGAGAGTGAGAATAGGTGTGCCAGGGCTCCTAGCCACTGCAAACCAACGCCAGATGTGTGCACTCCTTTATGCATTTGGCTTACGTGGGACCTGGAGAAACAAACCAGGATCCTTAGGCTTTGCAGGCATGAACCTTAACTGCTAAGCCATCTCTCCAGCCCCTAGTTTGGAGTTTCTTTAAAGTAAGTGAAAATAATTTATACAAACTTCAATACCAAAGTTTATGCAAAAGCTTACCCATTGTGTACTGCAGCTCTGGGGTCACTGCTGCTTTTCACCTTGATCATGAGCAGAGAGAGGAGAAGATAGAACATAGCCAAACCGAAGCACAGGCGATACACAGCTTTGTAGCCAACCAGAATGTTACAGGGAACAACACCTTTCTCATTCTCACAAAATCCAGGAATCTAGAAAATTTTCATTTATTAGAAGTGAAAATTCTATGTAATCAATTTAAAATCGAAGTATGAAAAGCTGAAGTCTGCTTTATATTTTACAATGAATATGTAATCAAGATGAGACTGGTGCATTTTAATCAAATCAAATTAAAACAAACAAGCAAGCGATAAAATCCCAATGTCAGCCTAAACTGGAGGGTTATTTTGGAGCTGTAGATTGATTCTACATTTAAATATATATATAAAACTTTTATTTATTTGAGAGAGACAGAGGCAGGGGAGAGAGAGGGAATGGGCATGCCAGGGTGTGTAGCCACTGCAAATGAACTTCGGATGCAAGTGTCACCTTGTGCATCTGACTTTATGTGGGTACTGGGGAATTGAACCTGGGTCCTTAGTTTTTGCAGGCAAACGCCTCAATTGCTGAGCCATTTCTCCAGTCCTAGTTTTATATTTATTTAACGGAGTATCTTGGAAAAGAGAAGTGACCATTTCAGCAAAGCGTATTTTAAGGGCAGTGTGTGTGTGTAAGGCATGCTCAGTGACAGAACACTGGCTATGTAACATAGCAAGTAAGCATAGTAAGGTAAGGCCTTCAACTTGATCTCCTAGGAATGCACACACTCCACTGAAATCAGAAAGTGAGGTAAATGGCAGCATAATTCAGAACAACACATAATATGTACATGGTGAACATGAATGATTCCCCCATTCCTAACCCCAGTATGCTAAAGAAACTGCACTTTGGATACCAGTTTTAACTAGTTGTTAAATCCTTCCCAAATGGGGAGCACAGCCCCAGAATAACAGAAACTAACCCTTGGAGTTGTTTACTCAAGAATGGACTAGCTGCATGTATAGCAAAGCCTGAGCGAGAGGAGAACGGATGCTGGGATACTCCAGAGTGGGCTAGCTGTATCCACAGCAGAGCCTGGGGAGGAGGGGGAGAGGGAGAGAGAAGAGACCTGTTACTGGACTTACTCAAGAGTGGACTAGCTGCATGTATAGCCAGAGCCTGAGGGAAAGGTGAACTGATACTGGGGTTACTTGACAGTGGGCTAGCTGCATCTATAGCAGAGCATCAGAGAAGAAAAACCAACCCTTGGAGTCCTTTTAAACCAATGGTGAACCTGCTGAATCCACCCTTGCCACTGCTTGGACATTCTGTGGCTGGAGCTCCTGCTCAGTTACTCACCTGTATTTTTATTGAACAACCAAAGAACAGATGAACAAGTTCAATACTGCATGAGCAAGGGACTTTTTTTTTTAACCATTGAATAATCCTTAAACATTTGTTAAAGGATTTAGGGGTATCATCACTTGAACACTGCTGATCCAGCATGCACGCGTGCACACACACACCACACACACACACCATTCATAAAAGCAATCATACTTAGCCAACCTGTTGTCCTCAACAGATCTATGGCAGTTCTGTGGGCAATTCATTACTAATTGTGTTGACTTCAATGCTTTGGTTAGCTTGTCTCAAGCACGCATGCTTGTTCTGTGTCAAGTCTAACCAGACCACCAAGAAAACTGGGCAAAGAGCCAGCTTTCAGGACAAGTTAAAAGTCAGGAAGTTAGCAGAAAAGCCATCATGAGTTCAGCTTTCACCTCTCCCCAAGAAAGGGACTAGCTATGTCTGAATTTATGTTATCACCTGCCTGCTGGATGTACAATAATATCTAACAAGATTCTTACCTTGAAATCTTACTCCCTAATAGGATGTTCCTAGGAATGGGGATTCTGGGAGGAAATCAGATCAAAAGGATGCCTTTCCATGAAGACACAAGAAGCCTAATCTCTCTCTCCTCCTCACATGAGGATTTGGAATGGCCATCTGCACACCAGCAGGAAGACCTTCATGGGAAGAAACTCTCTTTATACCCTGAACTCAGATCTCCTGTCTCCAGAGGAAATACATTTCTGCTGTTAAGTAACCTTTCCATAGTATTACTATTTCAGTAGCCTGAACTAAGCCATATATAAACATGACACATGTATGTGATTAAAAACTAAATTTACATTTTCCATATGCTTTCATAATCTCAGTCACTGAAAACAAATGAAAAAACAAACAAAAAGCCTTTTTATTTTCTTGGTTAACAGCAATATTCCCCATCCTCAAGTTTTTAGAATCAGAACCCAATTGTTATTTATGATTCTATTACTACCAATATTTAAATGCCAGACAGACTCAGTCAATTTTACATCCATAAAATGTACTTTAGTTGTTCTATACACTGATCACATCACTCTAAGAGCCTCCATATTTAGGTCCGTCCATCTGTCCCTCCCTCCCTCCTTCCCTTCCTTCCTTCTTCCTTTCTCTCTCTCTTTCTCTTTTGGTTTTTCAAGGTAGTGTCTCACTCTAGCACAGGCTGACCTGGAATTAATTAACTATGTAGTCTCAGGGTGGCCTTGAGTTCATGGTGATCTTCCTACCTCAGCCTCCCAAGTGCTAGGATTAAAGGCATGGGCTACCAAGCCCAGCTTACTTCTTTCTTAACTACCAGATTTACCAATCTAAAGCATAGCAAATCTGCTTAAAAACCTTTCATAGTCATTATTGCTTTCAATTTTTAGTCTCTGCATGTGTAGTGGTTTCATTCAGGTGAACCCCATAAACTTATGTGTTGTGCATGCTTAGGTCCCCAGCTGGTGGCAATTTTGATAACTGAAGCCTCCTGGAAGCAGTTTATTGTTGGGGGTGGGCTTATAGGTTTTATAGCCAGCTTCCTTTTGCCAGTGTTTGGGTCTCCACTGGAATCCACAGTTCATCATTATGGCTCCACTGGGCTCCACATAGGTAATTCAACAAGCCTACTGCCCATGGCCATTTCCAAAATACAAAACCACGCTGCAAATTCAATGACCCTCTCTTTCCTGCCTGTTTATTCTGTACCATTATGGTTTTTCTTTTTGTTTTACTGTTGTCCATCTGGTGTTGGCCAGGAGGTGATGTCCACCCTCTGCTTATGCCATTATTTTCCCTTGCCATCATGGAGCTTTCCCTAGAGTCTATAAGCCAAAACAAACCTTTTTTCCCCCATAAGCTGCTCTTGGTTAAGTGTTTTCTGCCAGCAATGCAAACCTGACTGAAACAGTTAAATTGGTACCAAAAGCAACATTGCTGCTAGAACTCTGACTTTGTGGCTATTGCCCCCCCCCTTTTTTTTTTGGTTTTCCAGGTAGGGTTTCACTCTAGCTCAGGCTGACCTGGAATTCACTATGTAGTCTCAGGGTGGCCTCAAATTCATGGTGATCCTCCTACCTCTGCCTCCCAAGTGCTGGGATTAAAGGCGTGCACCACCACGCCTGGCTACTGGCCCTTTTTTGAGAGCAATGTGGAAGCATTTGAAATCTTGGCCTAACAGATGCCTTGCAGTGCTGCAAGTACAGCTTGATGCACTATTCTGGTCAGTTTAAAGACCTGAATGCAGTAAGAACTATGGTATTGCAGTCAGGTTCGCATTGCTGGCAGAAATCACATGACCAAGAGCATCTTGTGGGGGAAAAAAAGTTTATTTTGCCTTACAGACTTGAGGGGAAGCTCCATGACGACAGGGGAAAACAGTGGCGTGAGCAGAAACTGGACATCACCCCCTGGCCAACATAAAGTGAACAATAGCAACAGGAGGGTGTGCCAAACATTGGCAAGGGGAAACTGTCTATAATACCCATAAGCCCGCCCCCAACAATATACTGCCTCCAGGAAGTATTAATTCACAAATCTCCATCAGCTGGGAACCTAGCATTCAGAACACTTATAGTTTATGGGGGACACCTGAATGAAATCACCGCATATGGACTGTGAGATTTGGCTTGTAAGGGTAAGAAAGAACTTTGACTGGTCTGAGCTAGAGGCAGTTTGTGTAAGGGGCTTGCTATTAGGCCTGTGTCCCGAGAACTTATACAGGGTTGCATGGACTTCTGTGAGCAGGAGGATATGGTACAGAAAAAAACAAAATCTTTGGGCCCCAACTGTTGCCCATTCAGCTACAATTGTGTGAGAGATTACAACCACTGAGATTGGGCCAGCTGACCTGCAGTGGGATAATAGGAAGAATGCAGACCCTCTCTAAGGGGTCTGAATGACAAAGGAGTGTCTTGTTCTTCAAAGTCTGCTTTATTCCCCCCAAATTAACAAGTTGGTAGCCCACCTGGTATTATAGAGTATAACAAATGCAGGAAAGAGAGGGTCATTGAATTTCAAACACAGTTTTGTATTTTTGGAAATGGCCATGGGCAGTTTGCAGCAGGCTTGTTGAATTACCTGCTTGGAGCCCAATGGAGCCATGAGGATGGACCATGGATTGCAGTGGAGACCCAATGGAGATGCCAGGACTATGGGATGGCTGCCAAGAAGAGCTGTAGGGGCGGAAAAGGAACTCCAGATTTGTCACTGGTTAGAATTATTGGACTTGGAGACTTGTCACTGGTTAGAGTTGTCAGACCTGGAGTTACAGAGTTTGATGTTTGTCTTACTTGTTTTAAATCTTGCATTGGTTGAATATTTCTTTGGTATGCTCAGTGCCATCTTTTGTAATGTGAATGTTTATTCTGTGCCATTATGATTCTTTTTTTTTTTTTTTTTTTGGATTATGGCTCAGTTAAAAGACCTTGGACTATCAGGATGTTTGAACATCATTGGGATTGATAAAATTATGGGGACTTTTAAAGCTAGATAAATGCACTGCATTTTACATCATGTATGATTGTCAGTTTACAGGGACAAGGGGTGGAAGGAGGTACTGGTGGTCACCTGTTTCAAATTATTTCTGTTACCAAAGCACATTTTCCATACCACTATCATAGAATTAAACAAGCTACTTTATATTCTTTGTCTTTCCTAAAAGACTCTAAGTTACTCGAGGTGGGATTATTTATTATAATTTTATACCATTCTCTCTCTCTTTCTTTTTGGTTTTTCAAGGTAAGGTCTTGTTCTAGCCCAGGCTGACCTGGAATTCACTCTGTATTCTCAGGGTGGCCTCGAACTCACGGTGATCCTCCTACCTCTGCCTCGTGGGTGCTAGGATTAAAGGCGTGCGCCATCACGCCCCGCTTATACCATTCTCTTTTTAAAAGCATGTATTTACTTATTTTCAAGCATACAGAAAGACAAAGAAAAATGGGTGAACCAAGGCCTCTTGCTGCTGTAAACTCCAGATGCATGTGCCCAATATCATTCTCTTTTTAAAACCCAAAAATTGTTTTTATGCATATCCTACAATATTAGTTCATAGTTCAATAAGCAAAAAACAAGCAAGCAAACAAACAAACAAACAAAAAAACCCAACCTTATTTAGTTGCTCTTCCATTCCTGGTATCAGCATCACACAGGCTACACATACTCCAATAAACAAGAAGAGTGCGTAGATCAATCTAGTCACTGTAGAGTTGTTTCCACTAGGGCAACACCGGCACAGCAAGCATGGGGCACTGCCACACAAACATGGGATCTGGGAAGAACATTATGGAGGATTAGTATTGTTTTAACCTGACAGAATTAAAATTTACATTTACTTACTGGAAAAAAAGGGAAAGGAGACTGAAGCTAATTCAATGGAACAGAAAGTATCTAGTTTGTGTGTGTGTGTGTGTGTATATATACACACACACACACATATATATACACACATATACACATAAATATAATCTACAAACTATAAAAGTGAGTAACATGGATAAAGATGAGAAAATCAAAGCAAAAATAAAAAGTTCTTATCTTCTACACCAAGTAAAATTTCTTAAAAATAACAAGAGAGAATGTGATGCTTAATTTTTGGTAGTCAACCTGACAGGATTTAGAATCACTATGGAAACAAACTAATGTTAGGGACTGTAGTAGTCAGCTTTATGTTGCCAGGATGAACTTACAAACCAGGCACAGTTTATCAGAAGAAGGAATTACTGAAGCTTACAGATCCAGGGGAAGTTCCATAATTGTGGAAGAAGCTAGCCTCCTTTCACAGGTCTGTGCAGAGGAAAATACTATCACCAGTACCACAAAGCAAGCAACGAACAATCCCAGCAGAGCTCAAGCACTCTGCAATACCTTTAGGCTGAAATTCAGATTCATCCCCAGGAACACTTTAGGGCTAGACCCCCAAATCTGCTCACAGTGACACCTCCTCCAGCCAGTCAGCTGGAGATCTAAGTTACAAGCTTTACCAAACTCCTAGGTCATTGGGGACAACCATTCAAACTATCATAGGGATTTCTAGGTTAGGTTTATTGAGATGGAAAGACCCACCCTAACAATGGGAAGTGCCATTCCAGAGGCTGGAGGTCCAGGCCTGTATAAAAAGCCAACGTAGCTGAGCACCAACTTTCATCATTCTGCTTCCTCACGATGGACTGAATGTGACCAGCTGCCTCAAGTTCCTGCTGACACATCTTCTGTGCCATGATGGACTAGAAATTCAAACTATAAGCAAAATTAACCCTTAAGCTGCTTCTTGTCAGATATTTGGTCACAGCAATGAGAACTTAACTAATACAAAGAGAAATGACCAGCAGCCACCAAAACTTAGCTAAGAAATGGAATATTCTTGAGCATTACAGCTACTAATCCCATGTTCAGTTCCTGTCTCTTAATTCCCAGAGATGTTAATGGAACATCTACTTGATTTTGCGACTTCTCAATGCCAGAGGGTGGGAGGAAAACAAAAGAAGTAAATTGTTATCCTTATCATTTTCCTCTTCTGACTTGGTGGCAATTTAAGAGGTGGAGCCTTGCTAGAAGAGATGTGTTAGTTCTAGCTCTACTCCTGCTGCTTTCTGCTAGCCAGTGGCAAAAAGTGATATACAGCCTCTGACCCACCATCCTTTCTCTGACATCATGAAGCTTCTTCTGCTTATGGTTGGGTGGTTTCTCACAGCAATGAAAAGGTAAGTGTGGGCTGGAGAGATGGCTTAGCAGTTATGCACTTGCCTGTGAAGCCTAAGGACCCCAGTTTGAGGCTTGATTCCCCAGTACCTGCATAAGCCAGATGCACAAGTTGGCACATGCATCTGGAGTTCGTTTGCAGTGGCTGGAGGCCCTGGTGCACCCATTCTCTCTTTCTCTCTGCCTCTTTCTCTCTCTGTCACTCTCAAATAAATAAATAAAAAGAAAATAAAAAAGAAATAAAGGTAGCTAGAGTTCCTGGGAGGAACCTAGAATCCTGTAGAGGACACCGGAAGAGGGACAGTGGGCGCTGGCTGCTCAGCACTGGTTAGCAAGTTCATTTGAGTAAATTACTCCAGGAGGTTGTGGGTGTCTGATACAGTTCCACCTCCAAGAGTGGTAAAATCTTGCAATCCATGAAGCAGTGGGGTAGAGAAACAATAATACTGGAATTACTTAGCTAAAATAAGAGGCAGCACTCATTTCACTTACAAAGTTTAGCAGACAATATCAGAAAGAGAAAAATCTATGTAATTCACCTGTGGCCAAAAACAAAGCCCAAGAATATTTTTAGCATGTAAACATATCCAGCCATCACCAAAGTAAAATTTAATCTGACACGTAATAGAGAACTGGAAGGCACATGTGGTGGTGGTGGTTTGAATCAGCTGCTCTCCATAAACTCATGTGTTTGAATGCTTGGTCCCCAACTTAAGGCAATTTGGAAGGTAGAGCCTTGCTGGAGGAAGTGTGTTGTTGGGGGAATGCTTAGAGGTGTTGGCCAGCTCACTATCTTGCTGCTGTTTTCCACCTGTTGTGGGATAAGTAATGTCCAGCCTTTGCTCATGCCATGCTTTTTCTTGCCATCATGAAATGAAGATTCTCCTCCAGACTGTAATCAAAATAGAGCTTTCCTCCCATCAGCTGCTTTGTTCTAGCAACATGAAGGTAACTAAAAAAGCATGCAAAGAAGCAGGAAAATATAATCCATAATGAGAATCAAGCAGTCAAACCAACCTGTAGATGACATAGACAACTGAGATTATTTTTAAAAGAGGACTCAGAATACCAACCAGCAAGACCCAGCAGAAGGAGACTACTGAATCTGAAGACAAAGACACAGAAATGATTCAAAATGAAAAACACGTAACAAGGGATTGGTGTGAGACAACTTCACAAAGCTTAATGTAAGTGAAATTGAGTTCCCGAAGGGCAGAAAGAAGAGAGTTCTGTGTATGAGTGGATGATGCTGCTCCCAGAAAGCATAGGTCATTAAACAAAAAATCTTAGTGCTGGCTAAGAAATATGTCCCCATGAGTTGTGGGTCAGGACGGTCCCAGATGCCCCCAAAACAATACTCTAATTAATCTCTTACTAATTAATTAGTAAGACCCTGTTGCTTAAGATGACACACTTTGTAGGACATAAAAATATGAAGTTGTAACTGTGCTGGAAGCTTCCTCCCTGCTGCCTAGCTTTCTAGGGAGGCTGCTGAGCAATCAAACATCAATGGTCTGACATAGCTGTGGACTCTCCAAAAACAAAAAACAAAACAGAAAAACATGGGCTAGAATTTCTGATACTAAATTTAAAGACATTTTAAGAAAGCAACAGGGCAATATTCTCAGGAACATAAATATAAAAAAATAGGAAAAGTTTTGTATGTTAAAAACAACAATTTAAGAAGGATAATATTTTGACTAGGTGAGATTTAGTCTAGGAAAAAAAGCCTGGTTTGGGCTGGAGAGATGACTTAGTGGTTAAGGCGCCCACCTGCCAAGCCTAAGAACACAGGTTCCAATCTCCAGGACCCATGTTTAGCCAGATGCAAAGTGATGGAAGGGCACAATGCCATACTTGCCTACAAGGGGGCGCATGCATTTGGAATTCATTCACAGTGGCTGAGAAGTGCTAGTGTGCCCATTCTGTCTTTCTCTCTCTCTCTCTCTCTCAAAAAAAAAAAAAAAAAAAAAAAAAAAAAAAAAAAAACAAAAAAAGGCTGGTTCAACTTGTGAAATCAACCAATGCCAGTTACTGTATTAATAAATGAAAGAAAACCTACTATGCTCATTTCACTAAGTGGAGAAAAGCCACTTTACAAGATCAAAGGCCCTCTCGGCAACAAGGACTACAACACAATGCCCTCCTAAGGGTAAGAGGCATTTACTAAAGCCCCCTAGTTCTCATCTCCACTGACTTTCCTGTGATCTGAAACCCAGCAAGGACAAGGACCTGCTCTGGTCTCTCATCCTCAGTTCTTCACTGAGGGGCTTAGCACCACACTGAGGCAGATCACTGGGATGAAGGAATGAAAGAACAAATGACATAAAACGGTTCCATTCACACTTAATACAAATACTACACATAAATACCAAAGAGGCTGCACAAATACAACTATAATTAATAAGGTAGCTAATTAAGGTCACAGGATACAAAGCTAACATAAACACACAAAATATATTTCTTCTATACATGTTCTAAATTGAAATTGAACAAGTGAAAGTAATATTTAGGTATAAACCAAACAAAATACATGAAGTAACTAATATTGAAAACTACAAAATACTAGTGAACAAAATAAGGACTTATATAAATAGTAATATGATATATTAGCTTTATGGCAAGAGTCAGTATTTTTAAGATTTCAATGGTTTCCAAGTGATCTGTAGTTTCAGTCCAATTACAATTGCCATCCCAAGACTAGTTTTATAGAATTAAACTAGCTGCTTAAAAAATTTATAGGCAACTAGAATAGCTCAAACTGTTGAAAAATATAAAGTTGGAAAATTCACCCTAAACTTTAATGACCAACTTTAAAGCTATAGCAACAGATTCATACAAACATACTCAGTTTTTTATTTTTATTTTTTGGAGGTAGGGTCTCACTCTAGCCCAGGCTGACCTAGAATTCACTCTGTAGCCTCAGGGTGGCCTCGAGCTCACAGCGATCCTCCTACCTCTGTCTCCAGTACTGGGATTAAAGGCACCTGGGATTAAAGGCACTTGCCACCACACCCAACTCATATTCAGGATTTTTAAAAACAAAGACACTAAAGCAAATCAAGGCCTAGTTTTAAATAAATGGTGATAAAAACAACTGAATATATTTTTTTAAAAGGAAACCTTAAGCCATTGTTAAATAATGTATGAAAAGTAAGGGGCTGGGGAGATAGCTCAGTGCTTGCGGAGAAAGCAAGAAGGCATAATAAGAGGGCCCAAGCATGAATTTGAAGCAACCCTGCAAAAACCAAGTGTAATCACACAAACATGTAACACCGTTCTGTGGGAAGCAGTGCTGGCTGGTCTGCCAGTCTGACCAAAAAACCCAGCAATTTTGGGTTCACAGAGAGACTCTATCTCAAGGAAATAAAACAGAAGAGCAGTAAGGGAGGGTATCCAATATTCTCCATAAGTGCAAACAAGGTGGGTGCCATCTGCACACACAAATACATGTAGTATACACACACATAAATAAAAATGAAATTTAGCCTGGCATTGTGGTACATGTCTTTAATCCCAACATTCAGGTGGCAGAGGCTAGAGGAGGATCACTGTGAGTTAGAAGCCAGACTGGGACTACAGAGTGAGTTCCAGGTCAGCCTGGGCTAAAAAATGAAAAAAAAAAAAAAAAAAAAAAAAAAAAGAAAAACAACAAAAAAGGAAAATTAAAAAGTAACTTAAAATTTCCTAGTGATGCCGGGTGTGGTGGCAGATGCCTGTAATCTCAGTACTCAGGAGACAGAGGTAGGAGGATCACTGTGAGTTTGAGGCCACCTTGAGACTACACAGTGGTTTGCAGGTCAGCCTGGACTAGAGTGAAACGCTACCTCGAAAAAAAAACAACAACAAAAAAATTTCCTAGTGATAATACAAAAAGAAAAAACCCCACAAAACTGAGAAAGTATTTCATTAATTTGAAGGCACCATAAAGATAGTATTAGCAAGTAAAGTATCTGATTAAGCATTTATATCCAAAATAGAAAGGAACTCTCAAAACTCGGTTAAGAAAACAAACAGGCCAAGCATGGGGCCATATGCCTATAATCCCAGCACTTGGGGAGACAGAAGCAGGAGGATCACAATTTAAGAGGTTGGCCTGGATAACAGCTGGGTGAGCCAGGGCTATGCAATGAAACACTTCCTACAATAAAAAAAGTAAAGGGCTGGAGAGTTGGCTTAGTGGTTAAGAAATGTGCCTGTGAAGCCTAAAGAACCAGGTTTGATTCTCCAGGTCCCACATAAGCCAGATGCACAAGGTGTCGTATGCATCTGGAGTTAATTTGCAGTGGCTGGAGGTCCTGGTGCACCCATTCTCTTTCTTTTCCTCTATTCTCTCCCTGTCTCTAATAACTAATTTTTTTAAAAAAGAAATGAAGTGAGTCTATGTAAGCAACCCACCACACTCATCTTCTAAAATGCAGGTAGGCTTCCAGGCAGGAAGACACAAGTGTCCTCTGGATCTATCAACAGCCCAAGATAAATGTTTGCATGATATTGCTGCAATGGAATGACACTAGATATTTTCATTGTAAAGTCACAGTTGACAGACCCTACAGAACTGCTCTGTATCCCGCTCCTAAATACTCCAGTGCAAACTCTAACATGAATGAAACTAGGTGTGAAAACATGAAGGAAACAACAGAAAAATGAAAACAATAAAAACCTCATATTTTTACTATACTTAGGCTGGGATTCAAAACTGAACTCTAACCTACTCTGCACCTGACTTGCTGGCATGGTGTTAGTTCCCAGCAGTAGATACATTTTGTCAATCTTATATCTGATGTCTTCATATATTCTCTGCTGTTTTCCTTTGAAGCTCATGTTAACTGCCTTACCAATGGGCATCATTATGCACCACCACATGTAGTTTCAGCAACTATTAACTACCCTATGCCTCTCCCTATGTAAATTTGATACTCATTCTTATTCATTCATTCATTTATTTTTGTTTTTTTGAGGTAGGGTCTCACTCTAGCTCAGGCTGACCTGGAATTCACTATGTAGTCTTAGGGTGGTCTAGAACTCATGGCAATCCTCCTACCTCTGCCTCCCAAGTGCTGGGATTAAAGGCATGAGCCACCACGCCCAGCCTTGTTCATATTTAAACTCCTTTGAAGACTAGCCTTTATAAACAATCCCCAGAAGTGCTTTCTTTAAGTTCTTTAGTAAGTTATCTACTACTTGAACTTTTTACCTATAACCCTTAAAGGAAACAGATGTACTTTTCCTAATAAAAGAGGAGCTCCCTTTCAGCTGTGAGGTTGTATGTGCCCTCACAGCATTCCACACACTTATGTGTGTGCGTGTACACATGTATGCACCCTCACAGTGCTCCATATACTTGTTTATGTGTGCATGTGTGTGCACGTGTATGCACGCTCATAGCACTCCACACACTTATGTGTGCACATGTGGCCTCACAGCACTCCACACACTTGCCTTCAGGTCATGTCTTGCCCGTGCAGGCCACACTCTTCCACCAGGTCTTGTTTTTGAGCCAGAGTCTCTTTTCACTAATTCCAGAGCTTGGGGGTCTCTGCTACTCTGCAGGATTAGGGTTTACAGGAACGAGTAGCCATGTCCAGCTGTTTTATGTGGGATCTGAAGATTTGAACTTGGGCAGTCTAGGGCCATCTTGGGCCCTCATGCTTGCCCAGGAAACATACTTAACATTTCAGCCATCTCTCCAACCCTGAATCTTTGTTTTCTACAATCTATTTTCTTACACAAGATTTTTTAACCATGCCACCACAAACATTTTAGACAGAGCAACTGTTTGTGGTTGGGAGCTGCCTACACACCATAGAATACGTAACAGCATCCCAGGAGAATTAGATGCTCCTAGAACATCTAGTCCAAGATATAACATAAAATGTCCAGATACTGCCAAATATCCTGGTGGGAGTGGGGAAAACTTGCCAAGATGAATCCATTGCTGTAGGATCACCTCCTTGGAATGTCTTTTTATGAAACACCTGGGGAAATGTTTACTTAATATTCAGCAGTTTCGTAGTTTTACTTTTTCTTTTGAATTGGAGATAAGATTTAATGCTTAAAGTACATTTTTGTTGAATTTTAAAGTTTTCTGGGAAAGCATTCTGTCTATGTGTTCATTTGTACACATGCATGGAGAAAAAAAGAAATGTTATTGGTGGGATGGGGGGCATTTTTACTTTCTTTATTCTCTTCATTGCTTAGCCTTTCATAGAAACCATTCATCATTTCTATCAAAAAGGTCACTATTAAAAAACAAAAACTGAGCAGAGGTTTTAATAAGACTGGACCTTAGTAACTCAAAGTTCTCTATTCTTTCCAATATATCTGTCTTAGTCAACTCTATTCACTAACACCAATGTAGACCTCAGGTTGGGTTGTTTAAAAAACACTTACAAGTTAATGACAGGCAACAGTGCAGATCTAGGCTTGGGTGGGTCCTCCAAAGATGCTTACATGTCATTTTTCTTTTTTCTTTTTTTTCGAGGTAGGGTCTCACTCTAGCTCAGGCTGACCTGGAATTCACTATGTAGTCTCAGGGTGGCCTCGAACTCATGGCAATCCTACCTCTGCCTCCCGAGTGCTGGGATTAAAGGCGTGAGACACCACGCCCTGCTCATTTTTCTTTTTAATACTTTCTTTTCCTAGTTCAGTAAGGTTCTTACTATTTTATAAGAAAAACAAAGTGTTACTAAATTTGACAGAGGCTGCAAAATCTTGCGGAAAAAGTGAGCTTTTTTATCCTTCCTAGATTACTGAAACTCTTTTAATGATCTGAATGTTACTTTGGAAAATTTAAATGAATTTTATTTTCATCAAAGCTTCTAGTATATGAGCATTTTAACCTTTAGGAGTGGGGAAGAGATGAATCTGTACATCATAAGGCAAATTCAACTTCATTGCTATAGACATACAGCATAATTGAGTGATTTTAAAATACAGAGACAGAAGGAAGGAAGGAAGGAAAGGAGAAAGGATGATGATTCAAATGACACAGCCATAATGACCTAGAATCATAGTGAACAACCTTGGCCACCACCTTCTGTGCCAGAAATCTAAGCACTGGTAGGTAAGAAAACTGCTTAACTGTTACCACCTTTGCAATGTCCCTAGATACTAACAAAGTGACTAAAGGCAGTGCCAGTTTTATCAAAGATATTCTTCTAGTGAACTAAGTGGCAATTCATGGTATAAAACACTAGTAAGAATATATTTTTCCACGGTGTTCTCCAAAGCTATTATCTTACTATCTTAAAAGACATATATACAAAAAAAAAAAAATCCTTCAAACAATAAAACGGTCCTAGAGACAAAAGAAAAGGCTTCTCATAACTGAATTGTAAAATGAGAAAATACATATTCCTTTTAAAGCTCTGCAATCTACCAAGAACAGAATATGTCCATAAGTGGACAAAATCTAGCATTACAAATTAAATAAGACAGCCAACCAAAAACTCAAGGAAAACAATCTTATGACAGCCATTCAATAACTTTTAATGCTTTTTATCACATTAAATTTGCTTATTGTATAAAAGTCATCAGACTCTTAATATCTTACTGCTCTTGAGTAAATTTCCATACCCAACTGTAAGAAGAAACAAGGGAAGGTGGCAGAAGCAACAACCTATACTTATTACTTGATGAAACTTGAATGTGTATATTTCAAGACGAAGCAAAGCCTTTTTGCAAAGAGGCCATGTATACATAAAACAGCCACTGTGTTGGTTAATGTGCATATAATGGAATCTTTGGGGAGGCAAACAATTGTTGTACATGTAATTTAGAAAGCACAGATTAAAGAAACAAGATTTGAACCCAAATACCTCACCCAAAGTAATAAAACAGTTTAATTAACTATCCTGCCAATATTTTATGGCCCCCTTTTTTGGGGGAAGAGAAAGGATATGTTAATTAAAGTAAGAGTATTTCTGCCAAGATGATTTCTGGATTAAGAGGTCTTGCTCATATAGTAGAGCTGGTTTTACTCTACTCTGCATCTAATGAAAATGCATCATACCCTTCATAAAGTGACACACTTCCGATTGCACACGCGTGCTTTATGTCAAAAGATCGCGAATACCACACAACCCAAAGCTTTTCTGGATAATTCCTTAAACCAGTAAAGCCGAAGAACCTAGTGGCGATGCGGTTTTATTTCCAAATGTCGACTCCCACGTCCACGTCGCTCGCAGGCTGCCCCAGATTACGGGCACGGCCGCCCGTGCTCTGCGCGTCAGAACAAAGACGCCTCCGGGGACGACGGTGCCGCAGTGCGCGTCGCCAGGCCGGGTGACGAGGAAGCACGGGCACCCACCGACCCCCGCCCGGAGCCGGGACGCGCGGCCGCCGACGGCCAGGCGGGCGCGAAGGGAAGACCAGGGGCCGACTGGACAGGGGCGCGGCCGCGGCCGCGGGGGCGCCGCGGGTGTCCGCTCACAGCCCAGCCGCATCGAGGTCGAGCCCCGAGCGGAAAGCCGCCCAGGCTCCCGCCGCCCGCACCCCGGGCCGCCACGGCCACCTACCCAGCTCGCCACGGAGCACAGCCCCAGTACGCTCCCCATCGCCACGACGTCGCAAGGCCGGCGCGGGCCAAGATGGAGACAGCCTCTTCCTGGCGTTTCTGGGCTTATTTACAATCCGGCAGACACTTCCGGCAGCGCAGAACGAGCCGCCCACATACGTCACTTCCTCCCAGGCTGCGGCGGGCGGGGCGACAGCACTGCGCGTGCGCCTTCCCTATCGGCTCTTTCGGACTGCCTGTTTTAGGACAAAAAAAAAAAAAAAAGATGCGAGGAAAAATCCAGAAGTTGAAGAACGAAAGAGCACAGAGCTGTGCTGGTGGTTGACATTTGGCCCTATCCCGTGGGAATTACTTCGTTTTTTGCTATTTAGCGTTTAAGCTTTCTCGCTTCCATTTTAACCCCATTTCCCCGCTTTTGAATCCGTTTTACTATTTTCCAGTCTATTCCGGTAGCCACGGCCTGGGACCCTTTGAGAGGGATAGTTATATTCATCCGGATGCTTTCAGCTCTGTTTGTTGCTGAGGCACATTTTAACTTCTTGTCTTATGAAACTTTTACATCACGCTTGCACACCAAATGTTAAATTTATTAAGACACTAATTATTAAAAAGCACGTATATTATTGAATGTTACTAGCTTTTGAGACATGATATCCTTGCTTAGATGATAATACACATTCTTGGAATGTTTACATATGGAAATTTCAATTCTCATTTTTTATAATGATTGGTCTTTGAAACATTCTAGGAGAAGAATTTAACATTGACATAATTTCAACTGTAATCATTCCCACGAGTAATAATAAGAAAGTGTCTTATAAAATCTCTGAAAATTGAATGGATAGCAACCTGGGAGAATTATAACCATTAACTAATAGGGACCAGAAAAAGAAACAGTGGGATTTGGAAAAACTTAAATCAGTTCATTTTGAGATCATGTTAAACTTTAAGTCTCTGAAAGATAACCCATTTGGAAATGCAAATTTGAAAATCAAGAAAGCTACAAAAATATAGCTATATCATTGCAGTTATAATTGAAGATACATGATGGAAGAAGATAACCAAAGAGAAATTTTATAGTTATAAAAATCATAGGAAACAAAAATGTTACACTGGAATAATTATCATGTAGGGAGAAACTACTAATTTGTTCCTTCTTACACACCCTCCCCCAAGTTCTTCAGTTTAAATTCAGTATAAGTTGTGAAAATACCATCAGTAAGATAGTGCACTCCTGAGACTATTAGTATAGTCAGTAGTACAGTAGGAAGATTAACTTTATTGATTTGTGAGAATCAAATAATAGGACATGTTTTTATAAGTGATCCCACCACATACAGAGGGCTAGGAGAATCAGTACAGGAAAGTTTTCTTCCCAATACCAGGAGTACTGACTTCTGTGACTGACCAACCTGGGCTAGACATGCCATCAACCCAAAGGGCTACTTTAGTTTCTCAGGTTCCTTTACATTTCCTGGTCCATATCCATGGGAAGGATATATAATTTGCTAGATGAAAACAAGTTTTCATTCTAGACATTTGATATTTTTATGGGGAAGTCATGTAGAATGTACTTAGTTGCAATTTCTGAGCTTGGAAACACTTTTTTTGTTTGTTTTTGCTTTTTTTTCCCCTTCAGACAGGCCTACAGTAATTTGTATGAGAAAAAAGTTATAAACATAAAACAGTAATCATTATAAAATTCATGACTTCTATGCACAAGTTTTTCTGCCACAAGCCCTGGAAAGACATTTTGGACAATCTCCAACTGTGATATGAGAGAATCTACCAAACTGAATTAAAAGACAATAAAAGTGTGTGTGTGTGTGTGTGCGTGTGTGTGTGCGTGTGTATTTAAAAAGAAAACTGTGGGGATGGAGAGATTGCTCAGTGGTTAACGGTGATTACTTGCAAAGCCTGAGGGCCCTGGTCTGATCCCCAGTAGCCACATAAAGCCAGATGCACAAAGTGTATCTGGAGTTCATTTACAGTGGCAGAAGGCTCTGCTGTGTCATATTCTCTCTCTCCATATCTCTCTCTCTCATAAAATAAAAAAAATTAAGTGCACTTAAATGTGAAATATCAAAAAGGAAAGTGTGTATCACTCAAAAACTAAACTTCTTTCTTTAAAATATAAAATAAATATATCTTTATTTTGAGTCAGGGTCTCTCTCATTCTGTAGCCCAGGCTGGCCTCAAACTCACTGTGATTTTCCAACTGAAACTAAAGGTGTGTGTCACTATACCCAGCTGAAATACAAAATATTTTGGAAGCGTAACTAGGTAAAGAGGCATCACAATCATTAACCCTTTTGTCTCCCCCAGTAAAGCATTGCAAATAAGATTATTCCTGATTGCATATTCCTCCTTCTCCTCCAAGAAATGAAGTGAGGGCTGGAGAGATGGCTTAGCAGTTAAGGCACTTGCCTGCGAAACCTAAGGACCCAGGTTCGATTCTTCAGGTCCTATGTAAGCCAGATGCAGAAGGTGGTGTATGCATCTGGAGTTAATTTGCAGTGGCTGGAGGTCCTGGTGCACCCATTTTCTTTCTTTTTCCTCTTTCTTTCCCTCTCTCTGTCTCTAATAAGTAAATTAAAAAAAAAAAGAAATGAAGTGAGTCTATGTAAGCAACTAGCTTTCAGTCTATGCTGTGACATCGTCAGTTTGCTGGTTACACATTGCAAATTGATCTTCAGATTGTTTTTTCCAATCAATATAACATTTCCCCATCCATGTGTGCATGGCTTCATGTATTCGTCAATATTTGAGCTGTCACATTTAATTTGGAAAAAAACAAAAGTGTCAATGCTGGGCTGGAGAGATGGCTTAGTGGTTAAGGCGCCTGCCTCCTAAGCCTAAGAACGCTGGTTCCAATCTCCAGGTCCCATGTTTAGCCAGATGCAGTGATGCAAGGGCGTAATGCCGTACTTGACCACAAGGGGGGCACACGCATCTGGATTTCATTCACAGCAGCTGAAAGACTGGCATTCCCATCCATCTCTATCTGTCTTCCTCTCCCTCTCTGTCCCTCTTCAAAAAAAAAAGAGTCAATGCTATCAATTAGCATTTTCTTGATGTCTGTGGTAGTTTGAATGGATGTCCCCCCAAAAGATCCAGGAGTTTTATTCAAGCTTGTAACTTGGTGTCACTGTGGGTGGATCCTAAGTCCAGCCATAAGGTGTTGAGGATGGATTTGGAATTCTAGTCTAAAGACATGCAAAGTTCTGGAGCTTTACTGAGTTCTGACTTGGTTCCCTGCAATTTGGCTGCCAGTTTTTTGCTCTTGCTTTTGCTTGTGGGTTTTAACTTTTCCACCATTATGGAACTTCCCCTGGATCTGTAAGCTTCAAATAAATTCCCTTCTTCTATAACTGTGCATGATTTGAAATTTCATACCAGCAACATGAGGCTGACTACTACAATATCTAATAAGGTTGAAAACTTTTCTTTGTTCATTGGCCATTGGAACATCCTCTTCTAGATCAAGTTCCTTTTCCAGTCCTGAAAAATTTTAAGATGGGTTATTCACCAGCTCTCCACTGAAAAAAATTTGTATATATATGTATAAATTTATAAATTACATATAATATATATGGTGTCATTCCCCTAGTCAGGGCTTATTTTTCCATTCTATAATTTTTTTTTTTGTTTTGTTTTTTTGAGGTAGGGTTTCACTCTAGCCCAAGCTGACCTGGAATTCACTATGTAGTCTCAGGGTGGCCTTGAACTCCTGGTGATCCTCCTACCTCTGCCTCCTGAGTGCTGGGATTAAAGGCGTGCGCCACCACGCCCGGCTCCATTCTATAAAGTTTTATAATTCATTCTTCAATAGTCATGGTTAGCAAACTTGTCCCTTGAATTACATAACTCTGTTGTTCAGAACTTCTATTCAATTCCAAAACATTAAGGATATTTTTCTCTATATTTTCTTCTAATTCTTTTCTAAAAATATTTTTATTTATCTGTAAGAAGAAAGAGAGACAGGGAAGAAGAAGAAAGAAAGAGAGAGTATGTGCACACCAGGGCCTCCAACCACTGTAAATGAACTCCAAATGCATGCACCACTGTGCATCTGGCTATCATCTGGCTTTATGTGGGTACTGGGGAATCTAACCAGGGGCCATAGGTTTACAGGCAAGTGCCTTAACTACTGAGCCATCTCTTCAGCCTCTTCTAATTCTTTTTTTTTTTTTTTTTTGGTTTTAGAGGTAGGATCGCTCTCTAGCACAAGCTAGCCTGGGAATTCATTTTGTAGTCTCAGGCTGGCCTTGAACTCATAGCACTCCTCCTTCCTCTGCCTCCCTAGTGCTGGCATTAAAGGCATACACCTACACCACCATGCCCAGCTTCCTTTTATTGTTATTTTTATTTTTTGAGGTAGGGTCTTTCTTTAGCCCAGGATAACCTGAAATTATTCTTAGACTGGCCTAGAACTCACAGTGATCCTCCTCCCTCAGCCTCTTGAGTGCTGGGATTAAAGTTGTGTGTCATGCACAGGTGTGTGCCAGGCAAAGAGAAAAAAAGAAACTGAATGGGTACACCAGGTCCTCCAGCCACTACAAACAAACTCTGGATGCACGTGCCACTTTGTGCATCTGGCTTTACATGGATACTGGAGAATCAAACTCCAGTCATTGGGCTTTACAGGCAAGTGCCTTAACCTCTGAGCCATCTCTCTAGCCCCCTCTTCTAATTCTTAACTGTTGCTGTTTACATAGACTTTTAATCCATTTTAATGTAAGGCAGAAATCTACAGTGCCATGTTGGTAATCTGGCTCTGAGTAAGGTAGGAGAGCCTCAGTAATGCAAAACGGCTTCATCCCATTGTACAAATGCACTCACATGGAGGACTTCCAGCTACTGCAGGCATACGAACACACCTTTGAAATTCTTGAAGATGTCTCTGATTGGCTTGATCTACCTCTAGTACACCCCTAACTCCATTTACATTTTAGTTTTTCATATAGATAATCAGTTTTTCTACTATGATTTATAGACTATTACATCTTTCTCACTTGCAATTTCATTGCTGTCATATGTCATTTTTCCATACATATAGTGTCTACTTTTTGCAATTCATGTTCTATTTATAGATTAAATCATCGACCTGCCCATGCTTCTCTCATATGTACTTTTAATTACAGTTGTTTGCATATGAGTCATGATATTTGGAAGGGTAGCTTTCTTATTATTTTCTTCCAACATATTTTTGCTATCATTTCTCCACAAATATTTTAGACCCAAGTTACTAAATCTGAATGATAAATTATATATGAACTTGGATCATAAGGATCTGCTCATATTTTAGAAGTATATCATCATTTTTTCTATAAGTTTCTTCATGGCTAGAATATTTCTCCACAATGATATTTACTTTTTGTTTTGTTTTGTTTTGTTTTTCGAGGTAGGGTCTCACTCTGGTCCAGGCTGACCTGGAATTAACTATGTAGTCTCAGGGTGGCCTCGAACTCTCGGTGATCCTCCTACCTCTGCCTCCCGAGTGCTGGGATTAAAGGCGTGCGCCACCACGCCTGGCACGATATTTACATTTTTGGTTGGGCAGTACTTTGTTAAGTAAGATTATATTTTAAAAGACAAGTTGTTTAGTATTTTTGACATCCAGTCACTAAATACACATTTATCTCCTACTTGGAATTATTGTGATGAGCCCTAAAGGACAATCTTTCTTCCACCTTTGTTTCGCCAGCAGTTTACAACCAATGGAAGGAAACATATTAGCCATCATTAATAAAGTGTCCATAGGTTTAAACCAGGTGGCAATGGAAATTATATACATAGACTTAAGAAAATATGTTAATTGCAGTAAAATATTAGGTACTTACTTAAAATGCTCAAGGTTCCAAAGAAGGAGATAGACAACACTTATATTCCAGTAATTTTAGAACTATAAAGAATAAATTGATTAGGGGGCTGGGAAAATGGCTTAGTGGTTAAGGTGTTTGCCTGTGGAGCTAAGGACCCTGGTTTTATTCCCCAGGACCCACATAAGCCAGATGCACAAGGGAGCACAAGCAGCTGGAGTTCATTTGCAGTGGCTAGAGGCCCTGGTGTGCCCATTCTCTGTATCTCTCTATCTGCCAGTTTCTCTAATGAATAAATAAATAAATAAAAATTAAAAAAGAATAAATTGATTAGACTAATGGAGTAGGATGAGTCTTTAAATTCTTGTTTTAAATTTATTTACACATATGTATGTTTATGGGCATGCAAGGGCCTTTTGCTGCTGCATATAAACACCAGATGCTTGCACACTTTTTGTATCTGTCTTAAATTGGTGGCTTGGGAATTGAACCTGGGATTGGCGGGCTTTGCAAGCTAGCACCTTTAAGCACAGAGACATCTATCCAGTAATAACCACACATGTATCTTAAAAAGTTTAATTTCAACAGAATCTTAGATCTTACTATATTTAAGAAGATTCCTAAGATATTTATAATTCTTCACACACTACTCAATACAGAGTTTTTTTGTGAGTTATTTATAAATGCAAAAGTTTTTAATTTTTTTTTATATTTGGGAGCATGAATGCAGTCCCCCTATTACAAATTATGCAATTGAGTTCCCCACATTTGTAAAAAGTACATCTGGAGTGCAATGAATAGTTCTCATGTTGGGAAAAACCACCTTCTTGATCATGCTATCTCTCCTGTCAAACAAGTGTGAGTGCAAAAGATTTTTTAAAAAGTTGTTCAGTACTACCCCAAATACTTTATGTCCATTTAATCTATAGCCTATTATATGGAATGGAATTCTGCTCATTCAAATAGTTGAATAGAGAATATTAATTGGACATATCAATATATGAATCTTGAAGCTTATTTGTTAGATAATTATAGAGAAATATCTTGCTTTTTTCTCAGACAGCTGTAACAGAAAATGAAACTGATGGCTTTTTCAGATTTGAACTCAAAGACAAAACACAACACAAAACATAGCTTTTTCAGTGCACCCCAGCTCTAAAGTAGGAAGACAGTTTCTCCAGGCTCATTATTTTTCAGTGTCCTAAGTGCTAGGATATCCCATTTTCTTGTTCACAAAACATGCTAGTGTACATGAGAATTGATATACTGAGAAGATAACTTAAGCAATACTGATGGGAGGAAGCATGGAAGAGCAGCCTTTGGGCAGTCCTCCTGGACTATCCTTTTCCATAATGTGCCATCAGAGAACTAAAGGTTATATTTTTCTTATCTTCTCTGTGTGAATGATGATGATGATGATAAAAGGTGTGTGTGTGCATGCATGTGACCTACATGTGCTATGATGCATGTGTGGAGGTCAGGGGAAAAGTTGGATATTGGTTCTCATCTTTCACTCTGTCAGGCTGGGGCCTCTCTTCTTGCTTACCACTGTGTTTGCCAGTCTAGCAGACCCAGAGATTCCAGGGACTTCTCCTGTCTCTGCTTCCCATCTTGCTGAATAAGGGCTGGTACTGCAGACACTTGCTAGTACATCTGGCTTTCTTGTGGGTTCTGTGGCTCCAAACTCAACTTGTCATGCTTGTACAGCAAGCGCTTTTACCAACTGAGCCATCTCCCCAGCCATTACATTCTTTATCGAGAGTTTGAGCATGAATGTTTTGTGTTGCCAACTGAGGATAAAATATAAACTTTGACATTAAGGAAAATAATTTATAAGGGAAATTCAAGAGTAATACCAAGGTACATGTCCCAACCCAGCAGTGAGGCAGTGGTTTGAGAGGCCTGGAATGCCATAGTAAACTTTTTCACAGAAGACACTCTGGGCACTTTTCACACAGATAAAGAATGGTGGCTCATGTAGAGTGTGTGTGTAATCATTCTAGCCCAGGAAACCATAAAACAGGGCTAATCTGATTTGATCAGCACATATTAACCACATATATATCACACCCTGCCCCTAAAAATATCCTATTGTTAAACTTTAATAAACAAATTTAAAATATTATTAGTGGGTTGATTCAGGTGCCCCCACAAACTTATGTGTTCTGAATGCTAGGTCTCCAGATTATGGCAATTGGAGAATTAAAGCCTCTGGAGACAGTATATTGTTGGGGACAGGCTTATGGGTGCTATAGCCAGCTTCCTCTTGCCAGTGTTTGCCACACTCCTCTGTTACTGTTGTCCATCTGATGTTGGTTAGGAGGTGATGTCCACCCTCTGCTCATAGTTTTCCCCTGCCATCCTGGAGCTTCCCCTGTAGGCCAAAATAAACCCCTTTTCTCTCACAAGCTGCTCTTGGTTGGTTATTTTCTGCCAGCAGCAATGTGAACCTGACTGCAACAGTACAACTACAATTAGTACCAAGAAGTGGGATAATTGCTGCTAGAAACCTGACTGTGTGGCTTTGGCCTTTTGAAGCTGATTTTCTAGAGGAATGAGAAAAGATTTGAAACCTTAGCCTAACAGACACCCTGCAGTGCTGTAAGTACAGTTTGATGGACTATTCTGGTCAGAGTTGAAAGACCTGAATGCAGGAAGAAATATGGACTGTGAGGTTTTGTTCATGAGGGAGAAAAAGAGCTTTGCCCAGATTAGGCTAGAAGCACTTTGTGTGAGAGGCTTGCTGTTACACTGTGTCCTGAGAAAAATGAAATCTTTGGGCCCAAACTTCTGCCTATTCAGCTTCAATTGTTTGAGAGATTACAGCTATGGAGATTGGGCCAGCTGACCTGCATTGAACAACAAGAGTTGAGTTTGCAACACAGTTTTGCATTTTGGAAATGGCTATAAGCAGTGTGAAGCAGGCTTGTTGAATTACCTGTGTGGAGACCCTATGGAGTCATTAGGATGAACTGTGGGTTGCAGTGGAGACCCAATGGAGATGCCAGGACTATGGGATGGCTGCCAAGGAGATCTACCACCACAAGATTAAGTTTTCTGGCAACATGAGTAGCCTAGCAGGAGGGGCAGAATTAGAACTTCAGAGACTCATCATTGATTAGAATTGACCTGAAGAGTCATCACTGGTTAGTTTTTGGACTTGGAACTACAGAGTTTGGTGTTTGCCCTGTTTAAATTTTGTATTGGTGGATATTTCTTTGCTGTGCCCAATGCCATCTTTTGCAGTGTAAATGTTTATTCTGTGTCATTATTTTTTTTTTGGTGGGGGTACGGTTTCTGGTATTATGGCTCAGTTAAAAGATCTTGGACTATGGTGATGTATGAACATCATTGGGATTGATAAAAACTATGGGGTCTTTTAAAGTTTGACTGAATGCATTGCATTTTACATCATATTGTATCAGTTTTGGGGTCAGGGGTGGAATGTGGTGGCTTGATTCAGGTGTTCCCTATAAACTTAGATGTTCTGAATTCTAGGTCCCCAGCTGATGGTAATTTGGGAATTGAAGCCTCCTGGAGGAAGTGTATTATTGGGGGCAGGCTTATGGGTGTTACAGCCAGCTTCCCCTTGCCAGTATTTGGTACACTCTTCTGTCCCTATTGTCCATCTGATGTTGGCCAGGAGATGATGACCACCCTCTGCTTATGCCATCATTTTCCCCTGCCATCACAGGGCTTCCCTTTGAGTCTGTAAGCCAAAATAAACTCTTTCTCCCACAAGCTGCACTTGGTTGGATGTTTTCTGCCAATGATGCAAACCTGGCTGCAACATATAGTTACTGACTTTACCCAAAGTAATAATTTGGGCTTCAGAATTTACCTAGCAATTAAACTATATATTCAACATAAAGTAAATATGTGACTTTCATCACCTCAGTAATTCCTAGATATTGAGAAACTGGAACAGAATTTAACAAAAATCAATCCATCCTTTTCTAGAAATTAGAAATTATCCTGCAGAGTCCTCTTGTTCTCAGTGGATCAGTAATGAGGCAAATATATAATATTTATTTAATATTTAACATAGTTTGGCTTCACAAAACACATGATCTGAGTTGAGATAAAATTTTCAGGTAATTTAGGTTGTATTATATAAGGAGAAAATGACATATAACTGTCTTGTGGCTTTCATCCTACAATAATTGAATACTAAATGCAGATATTTACCTAAACATGTAAATGTTTAACTAAATTTCCTGTAAATTATGATCCAGGGTCTAAGACATTACAACCTACAGGGGTCAGTATAAACCTAGAATTGGAAGAGATTATATTTTCATTAAACACATATATGTGTGTATACAGTGTGTGTGTGTGTGTGTGTGTGTGTGTGTGTGTGTGTTTGGTCAGCAAATTCACATATTTTTGAAAATAAACACAGAAACTATGATGCAATGTTAAAGGCACATACACTGTCCTTAATTTTGACCTTAATGTTAAAATAGCAAAAGAACATTATTCTTTTCACACAGGTTTTCTTTTTTTGCTGAAGAGTAGGCAAGTAATTCCCATGACAACCAAGTATGTGTTATACCAATGAAATAAAAGTTTAAAATTTTTATTTATTGAAGGCAAACATACATAAACTCAAGAACAGTGTATATTTACTACACAAATGATGAAGTTGGTTGGCAGAGGATTCAAACATTTTTTTGTTACAGAATTTACTGTCTTTTGTATGTTGTATCACTAGAATAATCTAATGAGGTCAGTTCTCCTTACTCAGTATCTTGTCTCAGTGGCATCCTACCCAGCTAGGTAGGATGTATTATTTTAGTACTGCTAATCTGAAGTACATTTTTTTTTGCTTAAGACACTGTCTCACATAGCCCAAACTGGCTTCCAATTCACTATGTAGCCAGGGTGACCTTGAATTCCTGATCCTCCTGTCTCAATCTTTAAAGTTCTGGGGGATTACAGGCATATATCACCATACCTGGCCTTACTTAGGGGCAGTTTAAGGTTACTTTCTACCATGTACTTCAGGATGAAGACTATTACTAAAATTGAGCAATGCACCGTGTTCCCAAGGGTTTAGAATCACCTGTAATTCAATATTCTTTCTAATGCCATTTATAAAAGATACTGAATAAGGAGAACTCACCTTATTAGATTATTCTACTGATACAATATTTTCTAATGTAATTGTTTTAGATGATTTACTTTTTTTTTCAGTTTTTCAAACTTCACCTTTAATGTCAAGTTGTTACACTTCTCTAAGAAAGTCTTGTACTATCATATTCATAAATGAGAAATGACAAATGAGAGAGTACTCCATAAAATTTACCTGAAATCCTTTCCCTGAAACCAATATTCCTCTTAAAATGCAGACATGCCCTTTTCCTTATAGCACAGGTTAGTAAGCTTTCTGTGTAATTTTGTGTGAAGGGCCATAAAAACAAACATTTCAGGTTTTGTGGAGAATTTGGTCTCTTCAAACTATCTAACTTCTTCCACTGTAGTAGGAAGCAGCTATAGGCAATGCATACTTAGCAATAAAAGAACAGCCCACCAAATTTGGCCTGTAGGGCACAGTTGATCAACCTTTGCCTTAGAAACTGGTCTTTAGCAATGAATGACTCAGAATCTAGCAATTAATCATGCTAAACATTTTGATGCTAAACACTTTGAATTTAGGGACCACATTTAGTTGAGATTCTTCCACTAAAAAATCATGTCACAATGCTTTTCCTTGGGAATAACTTATCCTCATTTTAGAACCTGAATATTAGTTCTTGAGGGACTCAACTAAAATTAATAAATTATGTCCATAGTTTAATTTTTTTAAAAACTTAATGAACATATACAATTAAAACATTTAAAATAAATACCCTCAAAACCTATACTTCAGCAATTTATTTAAGTCATAGTAATTATGGAATATGAAAAATAAATTCAGAAGTGTATTTATTTTAAAATATACTATTTCCATGTTTTCAATATTTTACACACACACACACACACACACACACATCTATCTATCTATATATATATATAATCTGTAGAGGAAGTAGAAATTCTCTCTAAAAAGAATCATATCCTTAAAATCTTGAGGTGCATTTAGAGTCACAGGCAATATTCTGATATATAAAATTGCAGTGCAGGTGTCTCAAATTTGGCATTTCACTGGTACAATAAAATGAGCAAGGTTGGGCTGGAGAGATGGCTTAAGGCACTTGTCTGAGAAGTCTAAGGACTCAGGTTTGATTCTCTAGGTCCCACGTAAGCCAGGTACATATGGTGGTGCATGTGTCAAGTTCATTTGCAGTGGCTAGAGGCCCTGGCATACCCATTCTCTTTCTCTCCCTTCTCTGTCTCTAGTAAATAAATAAATAAAAATAAATCAGAAAAAAAATTAAGTGAGCAAGGTATATAACTGTGCAGTGCCTAGAAATTCCAGTATGAAGCATTATTTTCTTTGATGTAATTAATACATATTCTACAAGGGGCAGAGCAGCTAGTAATTCTATTGGATATGTCCTGACATAATTTTCAAATTGTACATTAGCACAAACAACTTTGTTAAGGGTATGTTTTATTTGCTGATTAAAGTATTTTCTTGAAAGCCTGTGCTCATGAAAATAATAAAAAATTAGAAGAAACTGTTTAATCACTGAAACCTTAAGAATATTTGAATTTTTCAAGTTAGCATACACAGTATTAAGTTTCACTATGTTATGTTGATTCTTTTCCTAATTCCCTCCCAATGCCAGGTCCCTCTCTTGTACCCCTCACATAGTCTCCTTTCCCTTTCATGTCACTTTTGTTCTATTGCTCTGACCCCCTTCTACACCTCTTCCCCTCATACTCTCCTTTCTGGTGTCATAGCCTATATCCATACTTACCCCTGCCCACTTTTATATATACATACAAACATTATAGTCCAGGATCTATATATAATGGAACCAATATGCATTTTTGTCTTTCTGAGATTCTTACCTTGGTTAATATAATACTTTTCAGATCCATCTGTTTTCTTGAAAATTTCATGATTTCATTTTTCTTTACAGTTGAATAAAATTTCATTGTGTAGATTTACCATATTTTCATTATTCAGTCTGTGGATGGGCACTTATTATTGTGAACAATGCAGCAAGCAATGAACATGGTTATGCAATTATCTTTGTGGTATGATATAGTGTTTATTGGGTGTATGCCCAGGAGTGTGTCATAAGGTAGTTCTATTTTTAAAATTATTTATTTGACAGAGAGAGAGAGAGAGAGAGAGAGAGAGAGAGAGAGAGAAGAGGAATAGGCCTGCAAATGAAATCCAGACACATGACACTTTGTGCATCTGTCTTTACATGGGTTCTGAAGAATGGAACACTTGGTCAGTAAGCTTTGCAAGCAAGGACCTTTAACTACTGAGCCATCTCCCCAGACCCAGTAATTCTAGTTTTAATTTTAACATTTTTTGAAGGTAGGGTCTCACTCTAGCCTGGGCTGACCTGGAATTCACTATGTAGTCTCAGGGTGGCCTCGAACTCATTGCAATCCTCCTATTTCTGCCTCCCGAGTGCTGGGATTAAAGACATGCACCACTATGCCCGCTTTAATTTTTATCAATTTGTGCCCAAAGATCTAACTGATTTTCCCCTAAATGTTATGCTGTCTTAAAAACAAAAGGATACAGGAACCCATGGAAGTGAGCCTCTTTGAGGCATAATGATTGCAGGAAGGACTGCTCCTCAGAGATGGTGGTGCAGTGCCAGTTTTGCACAGAATGCACCAAACAGGCCTGGACTGCCGGGACTCAGGTCACCAGGAAAAGACTGTTTGGTACTATGGAACTTGACTTTGGGGACACAGCCTCTGAAGTGTCCAGTGTGGGATGGTTATCCAAGTGAGGTGCTTCACCCTCCTGGAGTGCACCCCTCAAACATGCTGAATTTGTGTTCCAGGAGCTGTCTCTATGGGGTGGGCCACAGGGCCAGCCCAGTCTTTAGTCACATCATTGTGTCTGTAAGAAAGCCAGAAATACAAGTTTTCTTAATGATTTTGGGTTTTATTTTTGTTTTAATTGTGTCTACAAGATACAGTTATCTGATGGTTCCTCAATTATGTTATTTTAATACAATAAATTTAATTAAAAAACAAAAAGAATAATAGAGGAATTTAAGCTCTGCTTTAAAAATCCTATCACTTAATTCCCCTGTATTTTTTTTCTAGATAATAAATCAACTTAAAAGTAAGGTCTGGCCAGGCGTGGTGGTGCACGCCTTTAATCCCAGCCCTCAGGAGGCAGAGGTAGGAGGATTGCCGAGAGTTAGAGGCCACCCTGAGACTACTTAGTGAATTCCAGGACAGCCTGAGCCAGAGTGAGACCCTACCTCGAACCCCCTCAAAAAAAAGTAAGGTCTGTGAAGATATGGCACATTATGAAAATTTCTGGAAAATGGATGGATCTGGAAAGGATTATACTTAGTGAGGTAACCCAGGCTCAGAAAGCCAAACATCACATGTTCTCTCTCATATGTGGATCCTAGCTAAAATGATTGGACTTATATGTGAGCAGGAATAAAAAGTCAGTCGCAGAAGCCAGTAAGCTAGAAAGGGCCATCGGATCCCCATCCCAGCTGCAGTCGCAGGCTTAGTGGTCCCAGGCCAGCAGGTTAGCATTTCCCCTCCATGCCTGGGCTTTCCCGCCATCAGATCCCTATTCCAGCTGCAGTTCCAGCCGCCTTCCTAGTGGCCATCGCAGCCACAGCCCCATCTGCAGTCTCAGCTGCGGTGCCAGCCACCCCCTCCTGCACTACCATAGGCTAAATGGTCCCAGGGCAGCAGGCTAGTGTTTCCTCTCTATCCCTGGGCTTTCCTGCCATGGGATCCCCATCCCAGCATCTTCTGTGCAGGCAACTCAGACCCAGGCCAGCCGGCTAGCATTTCCCTCTCCATCCCTGGGCTTTTGTGCCACCTGATGGCCATCCCAGCTGTGACCAGGTCCTACTGCACATCCTGCAGGCAACTCAGATGCAGGCCAGCAGGCTACAATTCCCTCCTCTCTCCCTCTGTTTTCCTCCCTCTTCCCACCACCTGGACCAGCACCCATCCCCCCCATGTGTCACCTGACCCACAGCAATATCACCTCCTGGCTCCACTGTGTCACAGGACCCAGCAGTCCCATCCACCCCCCTACTACCTGGTTCCAAAGGACCCAGACCCTACTACCCCATCCCCTCACCCCTCAGCATCATAGTACCATGAAATCCCATCCGCCGCACCCTCTCTGTCACCCCACCACAACACCAGTCTGCTGTGTCCCATTCCTCCCTACCCCTTGTCCCCTGGGGACACCTGGCCACCCAGTCCCATACACCAACCAACCACTGACCAAAAAGTCCCTTCATCAGGTCCTCAGGCTTCCACCAGAGCCTCACCAGAACCTTCCATCTGAGTAGACAGGCCCCATTGCCATCAGAAGCCTGGTTGAGGTAAACATAAAAGGCAATAATCACTGAAGACACTTCAAGGGTAAACTACAGCTTCCTCATAAATTAAATGAGATTCCTACACTGTGATGGATGAGACAAAAGAGATGCTTCAAATTAACAAAATTAAAAATGAAAAAGGAGAGATCACAACAGACATAAGTGAAATTGGGAGAATGATTAGGACTTATTCCAAATCCTGTACTCCACAAAACTGTATAATATTGGAGAAAATAGATGAATTCCTGGACACATACCACCTACTCAGAGCAGATTAATCACCTAAACAAACCTATCACACCCATTGAAATTGAAAAGGTAATCAAAAGCCTCACCAAAATGAAGAGTCCAGGACCAGATGGCTTCTCAGCTGAATTCTATCAAACCTTCATGGAAGAGCTGAAACCAGTCTTTCTCAAACTGAGCCACACAATCAGAGAATAGAAAAAGCCCCCCAACTCCTTCTATGAGATAGTGTCACCCTAATACCAAAACCAGGCAAAGACCACTCAGTGGAATGAAACTCATTGCTGGAACTTGGAAATAAGTCAAAACCATGTACAAAAAATGAGCCCAGTCACCAAGATCAAGCTCCCACCAAATGTGGGCTAAAAGGGGGCCTACACATATAAAATTCTCTATAAAATAACTATGGCCATTCCATCTATCTAGTACTAACTTCTCTCTCCATTGGAGAATTTACTTATCTTTTTCAGATGGATAACAAACCTGAAGGAAGGATCCGCCAATCACACCTCACCAGGGCCCCAGCTGAAACCATGGAGTAATGTGGGGAAAGGGCAAGAGTACAGCGTTCTTGGTGATCACAACACCAGAAAAAGGCTGAAGGAGATAAACACAAAGAACATCCAACTCCTACTAAGCCAGATATCCAGAGACACAGAGGCTCCCAAAACCTCACCACTGAAGTAGAACTAAAATGATCCCAATGTGGCTCAGGGAAATTCGTGGAAGAGGGGGTGGAAAGACTGTTAGAGCCACAAGTTGGGTCATTATGCACAGAGACTTGGCCTATCCCCCATAATTTTTGACTATCCCCACAGTGCAAGACCCACATCCCCCATTGATGAGGGTCCCTTTGGAGGAGGGAGGACAGGGAGGAGGATAATGGAGTCACCAATATGAATGTAAAATTAGAATAATATAAACAAAGTAATAAATTATTTTAAAAAAGAAATGAACATTATTATTTTAAGCAAAGGAAAAAAAAAAACCAGGCAAAGATGACACAAGAAAAGAAAACTATAGGCTTATTTCTCTGATGAACTTAGATGCAAAGATCCTGAAGAAAATCCTCACAAACTGAATTCAACACATTAAAAGCATTATTCACCTTGATCAAGTAGACTTTATCCCAGGAACAGGGGATTGGTTCAACATATGGAAATCTGTCTTGTAATACACCACATAAATAAGCTTAAACACAAAACCACATGATCATTTCAATAGATGCAGGAAAGGTCTTCAACAAAATACAACACCACTTCATGATCAAAACATTGGAGAGAATAGGCATGAGCAGTTTACATAATAAGGCAACATATAAAGCTACTAAAGCCCAAATAATACTTAATGGGGAAAGACCGAAGGAATTCCCACCAAGGTCAGGAACAAGGCACTCTCACCTCTGCTCTTCAACATAGCACTGGAAGTCCTAGCTCAAGCAATAAGACAGGAGAAAGAAATAAAAGGGATAAAAATTGGAAAGGAAGAAGTTAAGTTACCCCTATTCGCAGATTACATGATTCTATATATAACTAACCCAAGAATCTCCGTCTCAAAATTCTTAAAGGTGATTAACTCTTTCAGCAAATTAGCAGTATATAAAATTAATGCACAAAAATCAGTAGCCTTTCTATATGCAAAAGACAAAGATACAGAGAAAGAAATAAGTGACATTGTCCCATTTTCAACAGCAACAACAGCAACAAAACAAAACAAAACAAAACAAAACAAAACAAAACAAAACAAAACACCTTGGAATAACATTAACCAAGGATGTGAAAGACCTGTACAATGAAAACATAAAAACATACAAGAAAGAAATTGAGGAAGACTTGAGAAAATGGAAAGACCTCTGTGGTGGTTTGATTCAGGTGTCCCCCATAAACTTAAGTGTTCTGAATGCTAGGTTCCCAGCTGATGGCAATTTGGGAATTAACACCTCCTGGAGGCAGAGTATTGTTGGGGGCGGGCTTATGGGTATTATAGTCAGCTTCCCCTTGCCAGTGTTTGGCACACTCTCCTGTTGCTGTTGTCCACCTTATGTTGACCAGAGAGTGATGTCCACCCTCTGCTCATGCCATCGTTTTTCCTGCCATCATGGAGCTTCCCCCTCAAGCCTGTAAGCCAAAATAAACCTCTTTTTTCCCACAAGCTGCTCTTAGTCAGGTGATTTCTGCCAGCAATGCGAACCTGACTGCAACAACCTCCCATGCTCCTGGATAGGCAGAATTAACATTGTGAAAATGGCAATCTTACCAAAAGCAATATACAGATTTAATGCAATACAAATAAAAATTCCAGTATTTTTCATCACAGAGATAGAAAAGGTGCTCTCAAAATTCATATGGGATGGCAGAAGGCTGCAGATATCCAAGCACATCCTCAGCAAAAGAAACACCTCTGGAGGCATCACCATACCTGATCTAAAGTACATTACAAAGCCATAGTAACAAAAACAACATGGTACTGGCATAAAAACAGGACTACAAACCAATGTAACAGAATAGAGGACCCAGACTTTGGGTCAAGTCACTATAGCTACTTGATATTTGACAAAGGTCCTTACAATGAAGACTGGAAAAAAGACAGCATCTTCAACAAATGGTGCTGGACAAACTGGATAACCATATGCAGGAAAATGAAACTAGATCCACACATCTCACCATGTACAAAAGTCAAGTCCAAATGGACCAAAGACCTCAATATAAGACCAGAAACTCTGCTAGTACTGGAAGAAAAAAAAATAGGAGGAACTTTCCATGATACAGAAGTGGGAAAACACTTCCTGACCAAAATCCCAGTAGCTCTAGAAATTAAACAATCATTCAGCCATTGGGATCTCATGAAGTTGAATAGTTTTTTTCACAGACAAACATACAATAAGCAGAGCCAATAGATTACCTACAGAATGGAAGAAGATTTTTGCCAGGTGTACAACAGACAGAGACCTAATTTCTAGAATCTACAAAGAACTCAAAAACCTAAACAATAAAAAATCAAACAACCCACTCACAAAATGGGGCAAAGAACTGCACAGGGAGTTCTCAGAGGAAGAAATACAAATGTCAAACACACACTTAAGAAAATGTTCAATATCCCTAACCATCATGGAAATGCAAATTAAAACAACTATGAGATTCCACCTTACTCCAGTAAAGATAGCAAACATTAAAAAATCTAATGAAAACAAATTCTGGTGAGGATATGGAGAAATAGGAACCCACATTCATGGTGGGAATGCAAGATGGTATAACTCACCCAATCACAGAAAGTCAGTTGTTGCATGGTTTCACTTATCTATGGCTCCTAATCTGGATCTGCCTGAGATGCTGACAAACCAAATAGGCATCTCGAGGATGGGACAACAGGGTAGGAGGGGAGGGTAAGCATGGGAGGGGACACAAAACTGGACCCAACTGTAACTGGTACCATAAAATTCTATATCCTGAAAGACAGACTAAAAGGTTGAACCTTCATCAGGTCCTTAGAGGGAACATGTGAATCAAAGGGCCCTGGAGAGGGCACGATGAAGACTAACCTTAATCTTCTCCTGTTTCTCTCTCTGTCTTTTCTCTCTTTCTCTTTTATATTACCTATCTTTTTCTTCCTTCTTTTCCCTTGGCCCTGGCCTATAACTCCAAATACCAGGATGCAGTTAACATCCACAATGAACTGTTGATCAGAGAGACCTACTAGGTCTCCCATAAGAAGACAGACTTCTGTCAAAGCACTTGGTTACCCACTGAAGATTAATGGTAAGACCCTATTGCAGAAGACACCATATGCTGTTTGGATGGATCATGGAGAGACATGGCTAGAATCTGGAAGAGAGTCACTCCCCAGACAGTTAGCTTGTCTAGTGCCAGAAGGTGCTACATGAGTGACTGGGGGAAAATGGCAACATCTGTCCAAGCAACTCGTGGTCTAAGCTACTCAGCAGCAAACAACCTGATGTGATGCTCACACAAGTGCAATAGTGACACACAGCCTGGTGGGTAACCAACTGCTCTTGAATTGGCTAATGGGTCTGGTCAGTGGAATGGAACCCATATCTGGAACTGGGAAACAAGTCAGAATCATATCCAAAAAAATGAGTTTTCTCCAATATCAAGCTCCCACCAATCTTGGGCTACAAGAGGGTCTACACCTATTAAATTCTCTCTAAACTAATAATGGTTACCCCATTTATCTGGTGCTGCTCCATTGGAGAATCTGCTTCTCTTTTTCAGATAGATGCAGAACCTGAGGAGAGAATCAGCTCATTGCATTCCATCAGGGACCCAGCTGAAACAATAGAGTAATTGGGGAAATGAGCAAGAGTGCTGCTTGCTAGGTGAACCTGGTATCAGCACAAGCGTGAAGGAGATAGACACAAAGAAAACTCAGCTCCTACCAAACCAGAGATCCAGAGACACAGAGGATCCCAAGACCTCATCACTGAAGTAGACCTAAAACAAACCCAACATGGTTCGGGGAAATTTGCAGAAGAGGGGACGGAAAGATTGTTAGAGCCACAAATTGAGACACTATGCACAGGGACATTGCCTCTCCCCCATGACTGATTGATACCCCCACTATAAACCATCCACAATTCACATGGGGATAATTGACATCCCCAAAGGATCCATTCAGAGGGGAGGGGATAGGGAGGAGGCTATGTATAGTCCCATCATGTTCTGTTTACACATTGAGTATGTACATAACTAATAAAGAAAAAAATCAGACAATTTAACAAAGTGAGAGTCCCTAAGGGTATGTGTTGCCCAACATCTTTAATCCTGTCAACTGGGCGGCTGAGATTTCTGGTCTGTTCTGGGTCATCCTGTGGCCCAGTGAGACCCTGCCCCCAAGAATGACAGAAAAAGAAGACAAAGGCACTATAAATCAAGTAGCAACCAAAGACAACCCCCAAATACAAAGCAGGCTGGAGAGATGGCTTAGTGGTTAAGGCACATGCCTGCAAAGCCTAAAGACCCAGGTTAGATTCTCCAGGTCCCATGTAAGCCAGATGCACATGGTGGTGTATGCATCTGGAGTTTGTTTGCAGTGGCTGAAGGCCCTGGTGCACCCATTCTCTCTCTCTCTCTCTGTCTCTCCCTCCCTCTCTGTCTCCAATAGATAAATAAAAAATAAATCTTAAAAAAAAAAAAGAATGACAAAGCCAACCATCAATCAAATCTAACACATATCCTACTCTGACATGGAAAGTGCAGTTCACACTTCCAAAGATGGCCTATATATATGCTAGGTTTGGGGGCAGGTATTGGCCTGGTGTAAGTAGGTCATTACCTTTTGTAATGGCCTCAGTGTCACCTGTGCTGCATGTCCACTTGGGTCCCTCTTTACTGCTCTGTGGGCTGGCCTAGGCTGGCTAGGTCAATGGGTTTGCTGCTCTGATCACCTGTGCTAGGCCTCCAGCTGCTGCAAATGAGCTCCAGATGTATGCTCCATTTTGTGCATCTGGTTTTACGTGTGTACAGGGAATCAAACCCAGGTTGTTAGGCTTTTCAGGCAAGTGCTTTAACTGCTCTACCATCCCTTTAGCCCCCTGATAATTAGCATTTTTGAGAAGTGACAGTAATTTATATTTGTATCTCTCTTTTTTTTTTTTGCCTCTCTTCTATATGGTTTATGATTTTTCTAATCCTTTAGTCATTTATTTCATCTTCCTCAGTTTTCTTCCATGCAATCCTTGAACCCTGCAGATTCACAGTTTTTTCATGGTTTTATTTGATTTTTTTTTTTTTTTTTTTTTTTTTTTTTTTGGTTTTTCAAGGTAGGGTTTCACCCTAGCTCAGGCTGACCTGGAATTCACTCTGTAGTGTCAGGGTGGCCTCGAACTCAGGGCAATCCTCCTACCTCTGCCTCCCGAGTGCTGGGATTAAAGGTGTGCGCCACCACATCCAGCTAATTTTATTTGATTTTTTTTAATAAAAAGGTTGTACTTTCATATCCCCACTCCCCTGTCCCAATTCTGATAAGGTCTTCCTTCCTTGGTGGGGTATTGTGGGGACCCAGAGGCCTCAGGCAGTCTTTGGGGTGGGAGCACAGTGCCTCAGGCTATTTCCACCTACCCTGAGGCTCTTACAATCTTTCCACCCCCTCTTTTGCTATGTTCTCTGAGCCTTGGTAGGCAAGATGGAGATCTGATTTATTGTTGCTTTCTCTGTAGCCTCTAGATCTCTGTTTTGATGAAATTTGAGTGTTTACAGTGTCTGTTGCCATCTCCCTGTAACTAGTTTTTTTTTTTTTTTTTTTTTTTTTTTTTTTTTGAGGCAAAGTTTCACTCTGGCCCAGGCTGACCTGGAATTCACTATGTAGTCTCAGGGTGGCCTCAAACTCATGGCAATCCTCCTGCCTCTGCCTCCCTCCCCCAGTGCTGGGATTAAAGGCGTGCACCACCACTGTCTGGAATGATCTCTGGGCCCACACAGATGCAGTGGAGGTGATCAATCTCATGCTTGATAGTTGGCTCCTTTTTAAAAAAAATTATTTTATGCATATTATATAACAGGTTATACTCTTTTATCCCCTTAGCCTGACTCATGTTACCCTGGGAGCCCTCCTCAGTGGGGTTATGCTATTCACTGTGGGGTCATGAAGTCCTCATCAGTCTCTATGGGGTAAGGGGGGGTGGATGACATGCCTCAGACCCACTCTATGGTTCTTATAATCTTTCCCAATCTTTCTGCCCCCTCTTCTGCAATGTTCCCTTAGTCATGGCAGTTCTGTTGGTAGACTGATTTAGTGTTGAGTTCTTTGTAGCCTCTAGATTTCGGATAGGCTTGGCTTAATCATTGTGTCTATTACCGTCACCCTGGAGCTCGTTTTCAGGCTAGAGAAAGAGCAGTATTCATGAGGTCACTTCCTCCGCAATTTCTCCTGGGCCCTGGCCTATGTGGTGGAGGTGAAAAGTTTCATGGTGAGCAATCAGCTATCTTCTCGTCTTATATGGATCTAGGCTCTACTCCATTTTCTCTGCCATCTTCAGCTAGTCCATCCCCTCGGCTCAGCAGACTCACAGTGGCATGGCCCTGCTTTCAGCTCCAGCTCTCGATTTTTGATGTCTTGATGTATCCTGATTCTCCCCAGTATTCTTCACTATCTGTAAGATAGAACAGATTTTCGAACTAAAAGTGACAGCGGTTTGAATTAGAGCGGATAAGGTTTGTTATCTGAGAGAATTATTGATGTGTATGTCCACTCGTCTTTGGAGCCTATTGTTTTCCTGTCCTAGGGAATCTGGCTTGGTTTCCAGAACCCAGTGAGCCGGTATAATGTACAATCCATGAGCAGTTGGTTACCCTCATTGGCTGTGTGCCACTACTGCACAAGTGTATACTTCTTGCTTGATATCCTACAGCCACAGGCTGTGGTGTCTTGCAGTTAACCAAGTGTTTTGACAAATGGTCTGTATTACTTTGGGGATCTCTTGTGTTCATGAGTCTTTGTGCTGTTGTTTCTAGAAGCTAATCTGTTTAATACTGTGTTCACTATCCATATCTGTTCTGGTCTTTGATCATCACCTCCCACTTATTTTCCTTATCTCTTTTCTTATTTGTTCCTTGTAAAATCTCTATGTAGAGTCTGTGCTCATAAAATTTAAAGTTACTCCCCCAGAACTTGCTAATTTAAAGTAATTCATGTGGACAAAAGATCAGGGCCATACAGGGTTCCATCCTTGTTGAAACTTTCCTTTTTATATAGCATTTTGTGTAATGCTGAGGTGGGGTTGGTCATCATTTAGAACTTATTTCTCTTTAGTTGATGGAGAGTGCTCGCATTTCTATCTTCTGCTAACTCACTGAAACTGCTATCTTGATTCTTTTCTTCTACCACTGCATGCTCGATTCAAATACAACTAACTGTCAGATAATCCTACCTCTGTTTTTCTAGTTATTTGTGTGTGTGAGTGCATGTGTCTCTCTCTGTGTGTGGACACACCAGGTTCCACTGTCTCTGCAAATGAATGCTAAACATATGTACCACGTTGCATTTGGCTTTACTAGGGTGCTAGGGAATTGAAGCCAGGCTGGCAGGCTTTACAAGCAAGGATGCTTAGTACTGAGCCATCTCCCTAACCTAGCTTACTCCTGTTTTGCATATGCAAACCAGGATCAGAGAAGCATTGTGACCATTGCTTACTTTTAGTTTATACCACAGCAGGTAAGGAATTTAGGGTTTTACCTCAAGGTGTGTCTGCTCTTCTGAGAAGTTGCTTTTACTGATTCTTTCTGGGATCTACAGCCAAGCCATCCTTTCTTGCCTTCATTATTAATATAGCTGTATTTCATATTAATTATTTTGTCAGCCTTTTCTTCAGTTCTGTAGGAGACCTAGCTGTCTTCTGATTTTGCTAAAAAGAGATTATGAAAAAATTCTACTCATTTATTTGGATGGTTTCCAAGAATAGAATGAGTGAAAGGTCAGTTTTTACTTCTGCTTTAGGATGGAAAGTCTGCTAGGGAACTTCCATTTCATTAAATTATCAGGTTATTATTCAGTGACTGCATACTGCTGGTGGCATGAATATGTCCTGATCATTTATCCTATTGTGTGTTCTTAGATGGGCATTTCTACCTGAAATATTCATAGTGCTCCCTTCTCCCTTTCTCCATAAATGGTTTTATCTGATACTTATTCATCCAATAAAATTTAAATTAGTTCCCTTTTAAAGAAACTTTTTGGGCTTCATTTACTTTCAATACTAAATTTCGTCACTTATTATTTATGCAACATACGCAGTTTTTGTGACTAACTTTGCATGACTGCATTATTATTTTGTAATTACTTTTCACAAACCAGAACAGACATCTTATAGACAGTGACAATATGTATTACGAACTTTTGTGTCCTCAAGGACAATCAATAAAGCTAGCTGGATGAATAGACAAATGCCTTATTTAAAATACTCAAAATATTTGTATGTTGATTCTAGGTCAGCCACATCTCATTTCTAAACATAACAAATATATTTATTTAGAAACTAAGATCTTTAGAAAGCTTGAAAATTTTTACCAATATGACTGTAAAAATAACATTTCAGCTCAGAAAACATACATTTATGTAAAGAAGATTATAAGGATTCAGCTCATTATATTTCTCACAGCTTTCCATAGCAAACTTGCTTGCTGTTCAAATTGAATGTGATTTTTGTTGCTTCCGGTAGCCCATGCTCCACCTGTGAGCTGTGAGTAAGCAGAGCTATTCCCGTCTTTCTCATCAGCAACAATGATTTCAATTAAATCTTAGCTGACAGTTCTCATTTCACAGTGTGAGAGAAACATGCTATCATTCCTTCTGCAGTAAACATGAGAAAAGTTAGCTTCCCAAAGGAAAAAGCAAGTACTGAGAAACCCTGTCCTCTTCATCTGTGCACTCTGGACCTGTAATCTTGTAAGCCACAGCAGGCCAACAGCACCAGTGTTTTAGAAACCGTATCCCTTTACACCCAGCAGTGCTCAGCACCCCACATCTTGAGTTGAACAAATTCACATAAGTTGCAGAAACTGGGAGCCAAAAGTGTAGTTTCTGGAACAGCTACAAGTGAATTAATACCATCTCTTCCTTGATGCAGTACCAAATACCTCCAAGACGGAATGCCAAACACCAAGCACAGAAAAGATAAGTGAGCACAAAGAAGCAACAAATGCTCAGCAAAGGTGTTTCACAAGACCTGACCAAAGCACTATCTCCAGATCACATGAAAAGCCAAGCCAACACTCCCCAAGAAAGTCCAAGCCCATAGCAGAGGACACTGAAGAGACCTGCCTGGAGGAAACTCTAGACGGAGATTTCAAAAGAATGATTATAAATTTTACAAAGAACTCAAGGAAGACATGGATAAATCCATGAATGAAATCCTGAATAAGTTAAAAGAGAACACAGACAGACAGATGAAATGAGGAAAACTAAACAGGATATTAAAATGGAACTCAACAAAGAGATAGAATCATGAAGAAAAATCAAGCTGAAATTAAGGTGGAAATGAAAAATACAAGTCAAAAAATCCATGGAAAGCTTCACCAATAGAATGGATTAAAAGGATGAACACAGATGGAAAAATCTCAGTAACATATTGGCAAATAGAATTCAAGAACACATTAAAAGTATCATCTACCTCAATCAAGTAGGCTTCATCCAAGGGATGCAGAGATGTTTCAACATATAGAAATCAATGCACATGATGTATCACATGAACAGATTTAAGGATAGAAATAACAAGGTCAATATCCCTTGATGATAAAATCACTGCAGAGACTAGGGGTGGAGGATCCCATCTCAACATATGTTAAATCTAAAATCAATATACTAAATGGAGAAAATTTTGAAGCATTTCTGCTAAGATCTGGACCATGAAAAGGGTTTTCCTCTCTCCACTGCTATTTAACATAGTACTTGAAGTCTTAGGTGGAGTGTTAAGACATAAGAGAAATAAAAGATATAAAAATTGGAAAAGAAGTCAAATTAGCCTTGTTTGCAGATGATATAATTTTACATTTAAGGACACAAAGACTATACCAGAAAACTAGAGCTGATACACATTTTCAGTTAAGTGACAGGATACAAAATTGATATTCAAAAATCAGTAGTCTTTTTATATACCAATGGCAAACATACTAAGAAAGAAACAGGGAAACAGTCCCATTTATAATAGTTACAAAAAGGTCAATATACCTAACTAAGGAAATGAAAGACTTCTACCATGAAAACAGTAAAAGACTGGAGAAAGAAACTGAGGAAGACGACAGAAGATGGAAAGCTCTTCCATGCTCATGGACTGGAAGAATTACTATTGTGAAAATGGCCATTCTCAAGGAGGTCCTGGTAGCCTCCAAAACATTAAAGGCTTTTGCCAAAATCCTTGGTTTCCCTTGAGAAATAGATAGTAAGACCCTATTGCTGAAGACATCTCTTGCCTGAGAGGCAAGGTCACTGAGAAAGCAAGCTGAGCAGAAAACCTTTTCCCTGTAGACCAGACAACTGAAAGCTGGAAAAAGCTCACTGCATGCAGCTGTATGGGAGACAGAAGTCATCAGCAGTGAAAACAGTGGACACTGAATATTTAAATTTGGCCATACAGGCCCAATTACTGAATGGGTGCAATAGTAGCATGTCTGCTCTTGGGGTAACCAACTGCTCCTGAAGGCCCTCTCTATGGGAGGGAATACATACCTGATAATGAAAAGCCTAAGCAAAAGTCTATGGCAGGTGAGGTCACAAGCCTTAGGGGTATAAAGCCTGCTCTTGTCTGACTAAATGTATATATTATTCCCACCAAGCTGCCCTAAAAGCACTACATTTAATGTTCATGTTCACATATTAATGCTACTCTCACTTCTGGTTAGAGAAGCTTCTCTTTTCAGATGGTGATGACCATTGGGATGACCCAAAAGGCAACATAGTACTGAGAAGAAGGGATGGAGGAGTGCCCAGCACTGAAACACCTCTGTCACACCCTCCAAGGCTCAGGGACAATTGTGGAAGAGGGGGCTGATAGAATGGAAGAACCAAAGGAAGGGTATGACTTCTTACAATGCAACTGTCCACACAGAAATTGGCCTTGATGTCCATGACCTTGCAGTGCCTAGCAATGCCTTTGCAAGACCCTCATAACAGAAGAAAAAGATGATGACATCAAATTAAAAGAGAGACTAATGGAGAGAGGGAGGGGATATGATGGAGATTGGAGTTCTAAAGGGGAATGGGGGGAGGGGAAGGAAATATCATGCATTTTTTTGTATGTAAGTATAGAACTTGTCAATAAAAAAAAAAAAAATAAAAAAGTGGCCATTCTATGAAAACAAATTTACATATTCAATACAATTCCAATCAAAATCCAGCCACAGTCTTCACAAAAATAAAAAAAGATTAAATTTATAAAGAAGCACAAAGGCCTCAGCCAAAACATACTCAGTAAAAAGATTTCTGCAGAAGACATCACCATAAATGATTTCAAATTATACTATGGAGCCATAGTAATAAAAACAGCATGGTATTGGTACAAAAATAGACATGGAACTCAATGGAATAGAAGATCCAGTATAAATCCATGTAACTATGGCCACCTGATGTTGGGCAGATCAAAACCACATATTGGAGCAGAACATATTTTCAACAAAATGGTACTAAGAAAAATTGGTTATCTTCATGTAGAAAAGTGAGTCATCATCCTTACCTCTTCCCATGCACAAAAATCAATTCCAAATGGATCACAGATCCCCAATGTATGATCTAAAACCCTGAAATGACTAGAGGGAAAATTATAGAGAACAGTTAAAGATATAAATATTGGGAAGGACTTTCTGACTAGAACTCCAGTTGTCCAGGAATAAGACAAACAATTAACAAATAAGATCTCATGAAACCAAAAAGCCATTGTACATCTAACACCCAACAGAAGGGAGAAAATCTTATATCTTATATATCTGAGAGAGGATTAATATCTAGAATATACAAAGAATCCACAAAACTAAGCCTTAAAAAATCAAACAACTCAATCAAAAAATGGACCATGGGGGCTGGAGAGATGGCTCAGAAGTTAAGCACTTGTTTGCAAAGTGTGATGGCCTGGGTTCAGTTCCCTAGTACCCATGTAAAGCCAGATGCACAAAAGCCAGATGCAAATAAAAATAAATAAGTAAATGCATCTGGAACTGAACAGAGAGTTTTCAAAGGAAGAAATACAAAGAGCCAAAATACCTTTAAAAAATGTTTAAGCCCCTCAGAACTGCTATTGTTCTGCACTGCCACCAAGACCTATATGGAGGATGGTGAGGAACCTTGCACCCTGACTTCACACTCAGAGAGCACAGGCTCCAAGTCAGGGGCAACAAAATGTTCTTCCTCAAGATATAGAATGCAGTAACCACGTGGAGCTGGGATGTGGAGTGTGATATCTGCACCATCTTCAGGAGCCAGGTGATGAGTACCTGTCTTAGATGTCAAGAGGATTGTGTTGTGGTCATCATGCCTTCCACAACTGCTGTATGTCCCTTTGGGCAAAACAGAGCAACCACTGCCCTCTCTGCCAGCAGGATTGGGTAGTCCAAAGAATTGGCAAATGAGAGGCTACTAGTCTGTCCTGGTACAATGGTTCACAACCACCACTGTCAAGTTACCTAGAAAAGGTCTTTTAGGCTCCAGGAGATTCATTCTTCAAATAGAAACTCATGGATCTGTGGTCCTTTGGAAATCATCAAAGTCAAAGGTTTAGCATTTATCAGCTTAATTTTCAGAAATCCTTTGAGCTCAAGATCACTTATTGAAGATGGTCTTTCCTGCTTTTGTTGTGAGTGTTATGCACACTGCTTAGAAATACTATAAAAAAAGAAGAGAACTCCAACAAATTGGATGACCTGTATCACTTACCTGTCAGTATACTATAGGCTCTGAGAGATTGCATTAATAGACGAACATTTGCATGCTTTTATTCATGATTATTTTTTAATTTATGACATCCCTACAGCCAACATAATACTAAATGGGAAAAAAAACTTGAAACTTTTCTGCTAAAATCATGAACAGGACAAGGGTGTTCACTCTCCCCACTTTATTTAATATAGTACTGGAAGTCTTACCTATAGCAATAAGGCAAGAGACACTCATAAAAGGGATACAAATTGGAAAGGAAGACATCAAATTATCATTATTTGCAGATGATATGATTCTATACATAAAACACCCTAAGGACTATACCAGCAAACTGATAGAGCTGATAAATACTTTTAGCAATGTAGCAGGATACAAAATAAACACTCAGAAATCAGTAACCTTCCTATATACTAAAAACAAATATGCTGAGTATAAAATCAGGGAATCACTCCCATTCACAATTTTGCCTCAGGGAAAAAAACAAAAAACCAGTACCTTGGAATAAACTTAACCAAGAAAGTGAAGGATCTCTATAATGAAAACCTTAAAACACTCAAGAGAGAAATTGCAGAAGACACCAGGAAATGGAAAGACATCCAATGTTCTTGGATTGGAAGAATCAATATTGTGAAAATGGCAATCTTACCAAAAGCAATCTACACATTTAATGTAATCCCCATCAGAATTCCAATGGCATTCTTTACAGAAATAGAAAAAACAATCCTAAAATTCATTTGGAAGCACAAAAATCTCAAATATCAAAAACAATTTTGAGCAACAAAAATAAAGCTGGTGGCAACACCATACCTGATTTTAACCTATATTATAGAGGCATACTAACAAAAACAGCATGGCACAAAACCAGACACATAGATCAATGGAACAGAATCGAGGACCCAGATGTAAGTCCAGGCAGCTGCAACCACTTGATCTTTGACAAACATGCAAAAAATACTCATTGGAGAAGAGACTGTCTCTTCAACAAATGGTGCTGGATATCTAGATGTAGAAGGATGAAAATGCATCCTTATCTCTCTCCATGCACAATAATTAAGTTCAAATGGATCAAAGACCTTAATATCAGAGCCAAAACTATGAAACTGCTAGAGGAAAAAGTAGGGGAAACCCTTTATCATATTGGCATAGGCAACAACTTTCTGAATATAACTGCAGTTATTTGGGAAATAAAATAACTAATAAACCACTGGAACTTCATAAAATTACAAAGCTTTGCAAAAAGGACACTGAATAGAGCAAAGAGGCAACCTACAGAATGGGAGAAAATCTTTGCCAGCTATACATCTGACAGAAGATTAACATCAAGGATATACAAATAGTTCAAAACTAATAAGAAACCAAACAAACCCAATTAAAAAATTGGCTAAGGAATTAAATAGAGTGTTCTCAAGAGAAGAAATACAGATGGCATATAAACATCTAAATAAATGTTCTACATCCTTAGCCATCAGGGAAATGCAAATTAAAACTACTTTGAGGGGCTGGAGAAATGGCTTAGCAGTTAAGGCATTTGCCTGTGAAGCCAAAGGACCCAGGTTTGATTACCCAGGACCCATTTAAGCCAGATGTACAAAGGTGCCACATGTGTCTGGAGTTCATTTGCAGTGGCTAGAAGCCCTGGCATGCCCATTCTCTCTGTGTGTGTCTCTCTCTGTCTCTGCTTGCAAATAAATAAATAAAATTTAAAAAAAAACTGCTTTGAGATTCCATCTCACTCCTGTCACAATGACTATTATCAAAAAATCAAATGACAATAAATGCTGGCAAAGATGCTGAAAAAGAGAACACTTCTACATTGTTGGTGGGAATATAATCTGGTCCAGCCATTGTGGAAAATCAGTGTGGAGGTTACTGAGACAGCTAAAAATAGATTTACCATATGATCCAGCTATCCCACTCCTAGGCATATATCCTAAAGACTCTTCTCACTACCTTAGAGATACTTGCACATCCATATTTGTTGCTGCTCTATTCACAATAGCTAGGAAATGGAACCAGCCTAGATGTCCCTCCACAGATGAGTGGATAATGAAGATGTGGCACATTTATACAATAGGGTTCTACTTGGCAGTAGAGCAAAACAAAATTATGAAATTTGCAGGGAAATGGACGGACCTGGAAAAATACATAATGAAGTAAACCAGATGCAGAAAGTCAAGGTCTGCATGTTCTCTCTCATATGTGGATCCTAGCTACAAATGTTTGGACTTCTATGAAAGTGGAATAAAACTTTGTAGCAGAGGTCAGTAAACTAGATAGGGGCTGTTAGGGAGAGAGAAGAGGGGAGGACTGAAGGGGATGGTATTGTATGTATGTCAACAGAAGAACAGATTACTGGGGGTAGAAAGGCCTCAGTGAGGTCAGGAGAAGAAATTGAGTAAAGGAAGGGTAGGGGAAGGTTAATAAAAATCTGAAAGAGTATGAATAAGCCATATGGAAACCTACTTCTTTGGACAATGGCTAATCCAGAAGCATAGATTGTTACTAGAATATTTTCAGTGCCAGAGATGGGATACTTTCCAGGTAGTTGTTGGCCAGGAAGGTCCCTGATGCCCCCAAAACATTACAGGCCATTGCTGAGGCTCTTGGTTTCCCACCAGTAATAGAGGGTAAGACCCTATGGGTGAAGACTTCACATGTTTCAGCTGTAAGGTTACTGAGAAATCTTGTTGGAGCTGAGCTGAAAATGTCCTCTGTGTGGACCAGCTGACAGAAAGCTGGAAAGGGCTACATTGCATGCAGCTCCACAGGAGAGAGAGAGAAGTCATCAGTGTAGATAAAGAACAGTGGACACTGCAAGCTTTAAGTTGAGCCAGCCATGCTAAATGAGCCAATGGGTTCAATAGTGGCATGTCTGTTATGGAGGAAACCAATTGATTCTTAATTGGATTGGAAGGCCACTCCACAGGAGGGAATACATGCCTGATACTGAAAACCTGTGATGAGGGAAGTAATTAGCCCTAGGGGTGTAATGCCTGCTGTTGTCTGGCTAAAGGCATATATTATGCTCACCAAACTGCCCAGTAAGAAGTTTTCTTAATGTTCATAGGCATATATTAATGCTACTCTCACTGTTGGTTAGAGAAGCTTCTCTTTTCTGATGGCAGTGACCTCTGAGATGGCTCAAAAGATACCATATTGCTGAGAAGTGACAGAGGAGTGCTCAGCACTGAAACATCTCTATCACACCTTCCAAGGGTCAGGGTCCATTTTGGAAGAGGTGGCAAAAAGAATATAAGAGTCAAAGAAAGGATAGGGCTCCTTACAATTCACTTTTCCAGACACAAAATGGCCTGGATATCTGTGACCTCATAGTGTCTGGCACTACCTACACAAGACCATTATAGTAGGAGAAAAAGATGAGAAAATCAAAATAAAAGAGTGACTGAGAGGGGGAGGGAATATGATAGAGACTGGAGTTGTGAAGGGGAAAGTGAGGGGGGAAGGAATTATCATGGTTTATTGTCTATAATTATGGACATTGTCAATAATAAAAACATACCAAATAAAAAATTTAAAAAAGAAAGCATAGCCTCTTTTGACAAAATCCATGAGACACTTTCAGTCACCAGGAGAAAAGCAATCAATCAATCAATCAATAAATAAACTGAACTGAATCATTAATGTGTGAATTTTATATACAGGAATAAAATTAAAAAAAGACCTCACCCACTATGCAAATAATGCAAATAATTCCATCATTGAAGGTGTTTGTCATTTATGTTCTCAAACTCCCAAGGGACTTTTAATTTAATTTAGTAAAAATGAGATTTTCCAAAAACCCCAACAGCTAATATTAGTTGCACAGGGATTGCATTTGCTTCTTTGAGAGCTCTGCAGTGCTTATTCCTTAACACCATCTTCTGCAGGACCAGGACACACAACAATGTAATTCATTGTTTTGATTTTCACAGCTTGGCCTTCCTGCTTCAAATACAGCCAGAATGTAGGTTTCATATAAAGTAAGAATTATTAGGCTTGAGAGATTTGTGTAGGTATTATTCATGCCAGCCAATGACTATGAGAGCTTTTGTTCAAACAGAGCTGGTGTTTTGTTTGGGAAAGTAGAACACCAGAATAGTAGAACAGCTCCTCCAAAAATAGCTTGTTGAATCTGTACATATTTGCCACTGAATTAGCAGTTCTGTTCCAAATAAAGGTCCTATTCTACATAGATACTTAGATATTATCTAGGAACTAGATACCCAGACTCTTGGAACTTGTGGAAGAATGTTTAAGAATGTTTTTGATTTATTTGGTAAAGCTCTTGATTATTTGATTTAAGGTACTAAAATAGCCCACAATTTAAAAGATTGTGTACTCTTAGAACTTGATTTAGGCAGTTTGAATTAAAAGTGCTAAGAGAGGGCTGGAGAGATGGCTTAGTGGTTAAGGCGTCTGCCTGCCAAGCCTAAGAACGCCGGGTGGATTCTCTAGGTCCCACATTTAGCCAGTTGCAAGTGACCCAAGTGTGCAATGACGAGCTTGCCCACAAGTGGGCCCATGCATATGGACTTCCTTCACAGTGGCTGAAATGGCCCTGGCAAGCCCATTCTCTCTCTCTGCCTCTTTCTCTCTCTCTCTTTGTTTCTCTCTCTCTCTCAAAAAAAAAAAAAATAAAAAAAAAGTGCTGGGCTGGAGAGATGGCTTAGTGGTTAAGGCACCTGTCTCCTAAGCTCAAGAATGCTGGTTCCAATCTTCAGAGGTTCCAATCTCTAGGTCCCAACGTTTAGCCAGATGCAAAGTGATGCAAGGGCACAATGCTGCACTTGACCACATGGGGGTGCACACATCTGGATTTTGTTTGCAGTGGCTGAGAGGCTGCTGGCGTGCCCATCTCTATCTGTCTTCTCTCTCCTCTCTCTCTCTGTGTGTCTCCAAAAAAAAAAAAAAAAAAAGGGCTAAGAGAGATATTTATTTATTTGCTTCTTCAAATAGTTTCTTTCATTCTGCAGCCCAACCTGGCCTCCCATATGCAGTGATCCTCCTGTCCCAGCCTTCCTAGTACTGGGAAGTGGTAATTTTTTTGTTCATCAGTGAAGGGTCTTTTTGTATGAGATAATGGTTAATGACTTAATTTGCATATAGAGTTGAGAGTAGACTCTGCTAAATGCTACTCCATTTTTGTATGTGTGTGTGTGTGTGTGTGTTCTTCACATGCGATAGGGACAATTGAATTATTTCCCTAGATCCAACAAGAATATCTTCTATGTATCTTGTATCTAATTTGCAGGCACAGATATTTATTCCATGGTAGGCCCTTTTTCTCCACTACATTTTGTAATACCTGTATTATAGGCCAACAACAATTGTACATATTTATTTTGTCCACACAAAACATGACTCCCACTTGAAAAAGAATAAGAGATAACTTACTCATGAACCAAATATGAGTGACAGTGGCTCACAGACATGGACTTGGGTTGCCCCAAATAACATGTTCCAATGAGGAAAAGTTTTTGTGCAGTTTTTATAGTTACAAAGCAAAAGAAAGTCATAAATGATGCTATTTTTCAGATGCATGGGTAGGAACAACAGGTACACTGAGTTACAGCAAAGTCGGGACATCTTTGCATCACAGAGGCTATCTGATGACATTCTTGCCTGTGGGTCTGTGGCAGGTAGTGATTTGTTAGTTAGTACATTCCAAAAGGTTTTATGTGATGGTCACAGAGATGTTTGGTCAGACTGAGCCAGGCAATGGATGGCTATTAAGGGAACTAAAGATAAACCAATAACTTGCAACATTCTAATTCTCTGGAGTCACGAAGTTTCAATCACCCTTGTAGAATCTTTAAAATTAGATGGACCTTTTTCCCCCCTTGGGAATATCAGTTTACAACATGTTTTAACTGTTTAAATTAAAAATGAAATTTAGGACAAGTAATAAATAAATATAGCATGGGAAAAGAATTCCCATGCCACATTTATGTTATTAAAACATTTCAAAATTACAAGATATTGGCAATTTGAGGTGGGAAGGTAGGTGTGTTGGCACATACCTGTAGTAAAAAGACTGGTGAGCAGAAGGTAGGAAGATTGTGAATTTGGGGCCAGCATAGGCTATGAGAGTTCTAGGCCAGCTTGGGTTCCATGTTGAGACCCTATCTACAAAACAAAACAAAACAATTGGAATTGTAAATTTAAATCTGCCTGCCCTTTTGTTTTATTTTAATTTGCTAAATTTGGCAACTGACCTTCATACTTTGGTAGAGCCATAGCTTCCCACCTAAACACTTCAAATATTTTTCTGGATAGGCATTCAAAATAGTTTCATGTGACTATTAAAACTTATTTTACAGGGAATAATGTAGCCTACTTTCTTATGTGATGCAATTTGTAAAACTTTACAATTGGAGACTGATTTCCAAAGAAAATACATGAACATTGTTTTCCTTCTCAGATAGTAATGATAGTTTTAGAAATACTAAAATGGAAGTTTTCTGAACTGCCAGGCAATACAGAAGTGAAAACTAGATGTGAATACTTTAGAATACCAGAATTCATCAGATACCAGGAAGCAGTTTCCTTGATCCCCAGATCATGGCTAAAGTCTAGAGTTCCTGTGCTCACACTTGCTACAGTAACTCTATGATTCCCAGTCAGAATAAGGTGGCCTGATCCTGAAGACACAGGAGGAAAAGCTTGTTTTGTACCTACATCCCCACTGATTAGAAGACAGCTTTTGTCTTCTCTGGCTGGTTCTTTTTTTTTTTTTTTTTTTTTTTTTTTTTTCAAGGTAGGGCCTTACTCTGGCCCAGGTTGATCTGGAATTAGCTATGTAGTCTCAGGAATTTATGGTGATCCTCCTACCTCTGCCTCCTGAGTGCTGGGATTAAAGGCGTGCGCACACCACGCACGGCTTGTCTAGCTGGTTCTGAGGTGATTTCTATGAGCTATGACCCTAGCCTTTACCTAGAAAGTCTGATTTCATACTATTTCTTGAGTCTCTGCTTCTTTAAAAGAGCTATAGTGCATTCTGTTCTGTATAACAGAACTCTTGCTCACACAGAAGCCAAAATCCTGCTACCAGGAACAGACAGATGAGTGATTGGAAAGAAAAAAGCACATGCTCCAGTGGGTGCTTCTGAAAGTTTGAATGAGATACCCCCCACAGACTCATGTGTTTTGAATATTTGGTCCCAACCTGGAGGCAATTTGGGAAGAGGAGGCTTTCTGGAAGAGATGTGTTTCTAGGGGTGGTTTTAGGGGTATTATAGGCAGATCTACCTTGCCAGAGCTCATCTCACTCTCTTGCTGCTTTTTGCAGCTGCTGTATCAAAAGGTGATGTCCAGCCTCTGCTCTACCATCCTTTCCCCGCCGTGGTGAAATTTCCCCTCAAGACTGTAAGCTGAAATAAACCTTTTTCCTCCATCAGCTGCTTGTGGTCCGGCTGTTTGAAGGTAACTAAACAGTGCTAATGAAAAGGGTATGACAATCATACAATTCCAGTTGTTCACTGCTTGTTGGCACCATATTCAGATTTACTTTTGGGTTTCTTGTCTAACTTAACTTGATTTTACTTTATAAATGCTCCAGGATAGAAATATTATGTAGCTTATTAGTTCTTGAATTGTAGCTTAACCAAAGTCCTCCCCCCTCCCCACCTCAAGTAAAGAACCTTGGAACATGTTTTGATTTTTGTTTTTTCTTTTTGAAAATGAACACTTTATTTGGCTTCTTTTAAGGGAATAAACAAACTATATGACAGAAAAGTAGAAGTGAGTCTCTCTGGGAAATGGAAGCAGACTGGCAGAGGCAGGACTGAGGAGTTGATGCAAATATATGGGGTATATATAGGTAAGTTACATAATATTCTTGAATGAAAATGTCTTTATGAATCCCAACACTATCTGCAATAGTAAAATGTTAAATAATAAAGTATAGAAGCATAGTTTTCATTGTCAAACTGTGTCAGAGAGCCTAGAACCACTTATTCTTCTGCCAGCCTTAAGAATATGTTGACATAAAGAGTAGTTTTATCTGTCTTGACATACAATTCTAGAATAAGCATTCTTGGGTCAGTGAAAGCTTATGATATCCATGATACAACTTAAAGCAGTATAAAGTATACCATACATAACTGTCTTACTATACATGCGGAATAATAGATGTAATCCTTAAAAAAACCCACACAATTTTTGAAGCAGGAACTGTATTCTCTGTATTTAAGAATTCAACATGCCAATTACTTCAGCTGTGGATTATTTTATCTTGTTGTTTGAAGAGAAAAAGTGTATTATTAACGTGTCATTGTAGGTAATTCATTTTATGTGGGAATTTGACAAGATAGGTAGTTGATAGATAAAACAAGGTTAATAGATGCTTTTCTTATGTAAAAAAACTTAAATATAGCCAATCAACATATCCAGCCTCATAATGAATTGACATTTTCATAGCTTCCTTTAATTGATGCATTTGGGACAGCACAAAGCCCTGAGCTGGAAGGTAAACAGAAGCTTCAGCAGTGTGCAAAGACCAAGACAGAGCATAATCTTAAAGAAAAATCCCAGTAACTTACAGAATGTAAGTAGAGAGAAGACTTATCTCAAATGTGTGTGCATACATGCTCAAAATCTTGCTTTGAGAAACAAACCACATAGCACATTCAATTGTGTTACTTTGTGACACACCATGATATTGAGGTGTGTGTACATGAGTGTTAGTATTTTTCACAACAATAATTTGATTGAACATCTATTCAGAATAATTGTAAGGTAAACCTATTTGATAAAAATGTGTATGTCAAAAAGTACATGAAATTTGGAATAAAAAAATTGGATGGAGCCGGGCGTGGTGGCGCACGCCTTTAATCCCAGCACTTGGGAGGCAGAGGTAGGAGAATCACTGAGAGTTCGAGGCCACCCTGAGATGACATAGTTAATTCCAGGTCAGCCTGGACCAGAGTGAGACCCTACCTTGCAACCCCCCCCCCCCCAAAAAAAAAATTGGATGGATTCCATTCAGATCCCAGATTATGAATTAAGTGAATTAAAAAAAAAATCAGATCTGCAGAGATAGGTCATCAGTTTAGGTGCTTACCTGCAAAGCCTAATGACCAGAGTTTGATTCCCACATGTACAAAGTGGCCAGATGTACAAAGCCAGATGTACAAAGCGGCACATTCATCTGGAGTTTGTCTGTAGTGGATGGAGGCCCTGGTACACTCATTCTCTCTCTCTTTCTCTGATTGCAATTAAATAAATAAAATATTTTTAAAAAAGATTAAAAATCCCTTCATCAGAACTTTTCACCAACGATCATATTCATCATCATGATAGGGGCGTGATTTCTATGAAGAACTATAAGAATCAGTGAATATGAGGACGGTGGTATTTTTTAGAGTTCCTCTGATCTTCTATGAAGCTATAAAACCTGAAGATACATAACTTTCAGGAAAGAAAGTAGCCTATTACATTTAAATATGGTTACTTTTTTGAGGCATTACATGAGTTCATTACATTCTGGAATAGTTTTCCACAGGAACAGATATAGGGCTTGTTGCAGTTATTTTCTCATTGCAGAGATCAAGCATGAGACCAGAAGCAGCTTATGGGAGGAAATGTTTTATTTTAGGTTACAGATGCCAGGGTAAGCTTCATCATAGTGGAGGAAGCTGGCTCACCTCATCATATATCCACAGCAGAGAGAGCAAGAATAGCCAGAGCTCTGGCTCAGAACACACCTATTGAGGCTGGACTCAAGATGCACCCCCAGTGACATACCTCCTCCAGCAGTGCTCTGCCTACTGGAGACTCAGTAGGATGTTTAATCTTAATCCAAAATATAGGGCCATTTTCATTCTAACCACCATAGGGTTTGACTAAAATTTTCTCCTATTCCACAGTTCAGCATGTCAATCTTTCCTTTTCTTCCTTGACAGAAAGTTTCTATGGAGAAAGTTGAAAACTGAGTCCACCTCAGTATGGATAGCGAGGATAAGAGAGGTGGGCAAAACTCACCTGTATTCATAGGTTGATTGGAACCAGTACCTGCAAGGCAGTTTAGGAGTAAAAATGACCATCCTAAGGATAGCTGCTAGCCCCAGAAGAAGTTTTCCAGGACTGTGAGTAGTCTAGCTGGAGGGGCAGAATTGGAATTCCAGAGATTTGTTGCTGGTTAGAATTATCGGACTTGGAGATTTGTCACTGACTAGAGTTGTTGGACTTGGAGCTAGAGTTTGATGTTTGCCCTATTTAAATCTTGTATTGGTTGAATATTTCTTTGCTATGCCCAATGCCATCTTTTGCAGTGTAAGTGTTTATTCTGTGCTATCATGTTTTTTTCTGTGGAGTTTTTGGTATTATGGCTCAGTTAAAAAATCGTGGATTATGGGTATGTTTGAACATCACTAAGATTGACAAAAACTATGGGGACTTTTAAAGTTGGACTGAATGCATTGTATTTTCTATTATGTATGTTTATCAGTTTATGGGGGCCAGGGGCAGAATGTGGTCGTTTGATTCAGGTGTCCACCATAAACTTAGGTGTTCTGAATGCTGGTTCCCAGCTGATGGAGATTTGGGAATTAATGCCTGCTGGAGGCAGTATATTGTTGGGGGCGGGCTTATGGGTATTATAGCCAGTGTCCCCTTGCCAGTGTTTGGCACACTCTCCTGTTGCTATTGTCCACCTTATGTCGGCCAGGGGGTGATGTCCACTCTCTGCTCATGCCATTGTTTTCCCCTGCCATCATGGAGCTTTCCCTCATGTCTATAAGCCAAAAAATAAACACGTTTTTCCCACAAGCTGCTCTTGGTTTCTGCCAGCAATGCTAACCTGACTGCAACAGAAAGGGGGGGGGGAGAGAATGGGCTCACCAGTGCCTTCAGCCACTGTAAATGAATTCCAGATGCACTTACGTGGGTCCTGGGGAATCGAACATGGGTCCTTTGGCTTTGTAGGTAAATGCCTTAAGGATGTATGTTGCCCCACATCCTTAATCCTATCAACTGGATGGCTGGGATTTCTGGTCTGTAGAGGGTTCCAAGGTCAGCTTGTGACTGAGTGGCACCCTTCCCCAATGAATGACAAAAGAGGAGACAAGGGCACTATAAATCAGGAAGCTACAAATGAGAAGCCCAAAATATAGCTTATTTAAGAATGGCAAATCTGGAGCTGGAGAGATGGCTTAGTGGTTAAGGAACTTGCCTTCAAAACCAAAGGACCCAGGTTAAATTCCCCAGGACTCACGTAAGCCAGATGCACAAGGGGGTGCACACATCTGGAGTTCATTTGCAATGGCTGGAGGCCCTGGCATGCCCATTCTCTCCCTCCTTCTCTCTCTCTTTCTCTGCCTATTTCTCTCTCTCTCTCAAATGATAAATAAATAAAAATAAAAATACAAAGAATGGCAAATCTAGGGCTGGAGAGATGACTTAGCTATTAAGGTGTTTGCCTGTAAAGCCAAAGGATCCCAGTTTGATTCATTTTTTAAAAAATATTTTATTATTTATTTATTTGAGAGAGAGATACAGAAATAGGCAGGAGAGAGAGAGAGAGAGAGAGAGAGAGAGGGAGAGAGGGAGAGAGAGAGAGGGAGAGAGATGGGTGCGCCAGGGCCTCCAGCCACTGCAAACAAACTCCAGATGCATGCACCCCCTTGTGCATCTGGCTTACGTGGGTCCTGGAGAATCAAGCCTCCAACCGGGGTCCTTAGGTTTCATAGGCAAGCATTTAAACGCTAAGCCATCTCTCCAGCCCCCCAGTTTGATTCTTCAGGACCCACATAAGCCAGATGCCCAAGTGGGCACATGCATCTGGAGTTTGTTTGCAGTGGCTGGAGGCCCTGGTGCACTCTCTCTCTCTCTCTTTCTGTCCTCCTCTTTTTCTCTCTCAAATAAATAATTATTTTAAAAAAAGAATAATGGCAAATCTTGCCATCCATCAGATTTAACGTATAATTTACCCTGACATGGAAGGTGCAATTAGCACTTCCATTACAAGCCTATGTAGCAAGCTTATATATATATATTTGAGAGAGAGAAAGAGGCAGAGAGAAAATGGGCACTCCAGGGCCTCCAGCCACTGCAGATGAACTCCAGACACATGCACCCCCTTGCGCATCTGGCTTATGTGGGTCCTGGAGAATAGAACCGGAATCCTTTGGCTTTGTAGACAAATGCCTTAACTGCTAACCCATCTCTCCAGCCCCATACCAGTCTTTTTTGGCAGGTACTGACATGATGGAATGCCAGTTACCTTTTGGGATGGCTTTGGTCTTGGCTATGCTGTATGCCTGCTTGGGTCCCTCTTTGCTGTGCTGTGGGCTCAGGTAGGCTGGCTGGGTTGGTGGTCACTGCTCTGATTGCCTGTGCCAGGTGCTTAGGTAAGTTTCCTTCCTCAGGTCTCTGGTACTTGCTGGCACTTGCGCTGGCACTGGAGGGAGCGGAGGCTGTGGATGGTGGCTGAAGTGCTCCCACTGGTCCTCATGATCCAGTTCCTCAGAAGCTGCTCTTCAGGTCCCTGCCATCCTCTGGTCACATTTATTGAGTTTGTCAGGAGGCTGGTGTGAGTGGAAAATCCCCTCACCTGGCTTTTCCTGCGGCTCAGGCCAAGCCATGCAGACCTGGTGCCACTGCTGCTGGAGCCACTTCTGCCTGCTTCTGTGGCTCTAGAGGTTCTGGATCTCTCCTAGTTCTACTTGATAATTTGATATATTGATAATTTATTATTCCCCTTCACTTTTTAGTAGAAGAGTGTGCTTTGCTGTTTTGCTTTTTTTTCTCCCCTAGGCTACTTTGATGTGGTTCCTATGCCACCATATTCAACATTTGATTTTTTTCTTTTTTTGAGGTAGGGTCTCACTCTAGCCCAGGATGACCTGGAATTCACTATGTAGTCTCAGGCTGGCCTTGAACTCATGGCGATCTTCCTACCTCTGCCTCCTGAGTGCCCGGTTCTAACATTTGATTTTTGAGATAGGGTCATGCTCTAGCCCAGGCGGACCTGGAATTCACTATGTAGTCTCAGGCTGGCTTCAAACTTACCTCTGCCTTCCGAGTTCTGGGATTAAAGGCATGTGCCACCATGCCCAGAAAAGAGAGAGAAAGAGAAAGAGAGAGAGAGAGAGAGAGAGAGAGAGAGAGAGACAGACACACACATACACACACACACACACAGAGAGAGAGAGAGAGAGGGAGAGAAAGAGAGAGAGAGAGAGAGAGAGAATGGGTGTTCCAGGGCTTCTATTGCTTCAGACAAACTCCAGACACGTGTGCCACCTTGTGCATCTGGGGAATCCATCTCGGGTTGCTGGGCTTTGCAGACAAGCATCACTACTGTTGAGCCATCTCTCCAGCCCACAAAGCAAATCTTAATAACTACAGGTAAACTGAGTACTTTTTTGTAATCTATCTGATGACAATGGGCTAAGACTACAAATCAATATCAAGAAAGACTATAGAACATACATAAACTCATGGGAATTAAACAATACAATACTGAATAATGAATGGGTCATTGAAGAAATCAAGAAGGAAATAAAAATATTCTGAGAATCAAATGATAATGAGGAAATAACATAGCAAAACCTATGGGATATGATGAATGCAGTCCTAAGAGGGAAATTTATAAATTTAAATGCCTATAGTAAGAAATTAGAAATGTTACAAATAAATGAAATAATGATATATATACCTCAATGCCTTAGAAAAAGAAGAACAAGCCAAACCAAAAAAACAGGAGATGGAAAGAAATAATAAAGTTCAGGGCAGAAATTCATTCAAACGGGAACCAAAAATCAGTACAATGGATCCATGAAACAAAGATTTGGTTCTTTGCAAGGATAAACAAGATTGATGAACCTTTAGCAAAACTGACCAAAATAAAGAGAGAAGAGACCCAGTTTAATAAAATTAGAGATGAGCCGGGAATGGTGGTGCATGCCTTTAATCCCAGCACTTGGGAGGCAGAGGTAGGAGGATCACCGATAGTTCGAGGCCACCCTGAGACTACATAGTTAATTCCAGGTCAGCCTGGACTAGAGTGAGACCCTATCTTGAAAAACCAAAAAAAAAAAAAAAAAAAAAAAAAAAAAAAAATTAGAGATGAGAAGGACACCATTACAACAAATACCAATGAAATTCAGAAAATCATATTGATATATCTTTAATAAATATATACTCCACTAATTGGAAAATCTAAAACAAATAGATTAATTTCTAGATGTGAACTATCACAACTAAAGCAAGATCAGACAAATGACTCAAAAAGACCTGTACTAGTCAGGGTTCTCTATTTTTTGTTTTATTTATTTGAGAGAGAGAGGGAGGGAGGGAGGGAGAGAGAGAGGGAGGGAGAGAATGGGCATGTCAGGGCCTTCAGCCACTGAAAACAAACTCCAGTTGCATGCACCACTTTGTGCACCTGGCTTATGTGGGTTCTAGGGAATCAAACCTGGGTTCTTTGGCTTCACAGGCAAATGCTATAACTGCTAAGCCATCTCTCCAGCCCAGTCAGGGCTCTCTAGAGGAACAGAACTGATAGAATGAATTATATTAAAAATGAAAATTTATTGGATTAGCTTATGGTAGTCCAACAATAGTAGTCAGCAGGCTTGAGAGGCAAGGAACCTGGTAGCTGCTGAATTTATGTGGCTGGGTACCTCAAAAGTCCCAATTCAGCATGGAACACCTGAAGGCTTTCTGGAGAGCTGGTGGTCTTCCTGGAAGGCTGAGGAAACTTGGTTCCAATGCCAAGGAAGAACAGCTGAACCGGATAGATGCATGTACAAGCGAAAAAGGCACCCACTAGCAAGCAGCACCAGCAGCCAGGAAGGGGGAGGGGACGCCCTCCTTCAGGACTTCCGGACATCTATCCCCCCACCAGGAGGGCCATCCACTCTGGGGGAGGGACTCACTTTGGAGGAAAGACTCCATCCTTCAACGAATCCTTCCTGGATACAAGCTCAGAGACCCACCCAAGAGGAATATCTGTGGATTCCTAATCAGATCAAGTTGACAACAAAACTTAACCATCACAGACCTATAACAAACAATGAGATCAAAGAAGTTATTTAAAAATCCTGACTAGAGCCGGGGTGGCGCACGCCTTTAATCCCAGCACTCAGGAGGCAGAGGTAGGAGGATCACTGTGAGTTCAAGGCCATCCTGAGACTACAGAGTGAATTCCAGGTCAGCCTGGGCTAGAGTGAGACCCTACCTCGAAAAAAAAAAAAAAAAAAAAAAAAAAGCCCAACTACATGTAGTCCAGGCCCAGACAGATTCATTGGTGAATTTTTTAAGACCTTCAAAGAAAAACACCACTGCTTTTTAAACTATTCCACAACATAAAACAGTAACAATGGCAAATTCCTTTTATGAAGCCAACATTACCTTGATACCAAAACCTGATAAAGACAAGCCAAATTAAAAAGAAGAAAATTACAGACCAATCTCCCTCATGAATATAGATGCTCAAATTTCAACAAAATACTGGCAAACAGAATACAGGATACTGGGGGTGAAATGGTCTACGTGGGGTCATGGGAGGGGATGGAAGAAAGAATGGGGTGGGAGGAAGGTTAATCAAAATTAAAGATGTTATGAATAAGCCATATCGAAGCTTATTTCTTTGCAAGGTAAATAATGTATATGTTTTAAAAAGAGAGAGAGAGAGTTAGGGCAAAATTACACTGTACTGCTGGATAAATACTGTGCCCTGAAGTCATAGATAATCATAAGAAATTTTCAGTGGTGGGGTGGGATACCTTTCAGTGAGCTGTTGGCCAGGGAGGCCCTTTATGCCCCCCAAACATTACAGGCCATTGCCAAGGCTCTTGGCTGCCCAGCAGAATTAGATGGTAAGATACTATTCCTGCAGACTCCACATGCTTGGGCTGTAGGACACTGAAAAATCAAGTTGGAATTGAGCTGGTAGCTTCCTCCCTCTTGACTGACAAGATGCTAGAATGACCTATGCAGCAGCCTGTTGGGGAGAAAAGCCATTAACGGTTTTAACCAGCAGTAGACTCTGCAAGCTTTATGGCTGGCCACCCAGGCCAAATGTACCAAGTGGGGCAATGGTGGCATGTCATGTCATGTCATCTTATGTATGATTGGACTTGAGGCCTGCTCCACAAGAGGGAATTCATGCCTGGTATTGAAGACCTCGTCAAAAGACTATGGCTGGGAAGGTCATAGGCTCTCAGGGGGAAACTACTGTTGTCTGCCTAAATGGTTATATTATGCCCATGAAATTGCCCTCTAAATACTTATTTTTATGCCCATATATTAATGCTACTCTCACTTTGTTTAGAGAAGCTTCTCTTTTAGATGGTGGTGACTACTGGGGTTACTCAAAGTCATCAAAGTGCTGAGAAGTGACAGTTTAGTGTTCAGCACTGAGACATCTCTATCACTCTCTCCAAGGCTCAGGGACTATTGAGGAAGAAGTGGCAGAAAGAATTTAAAGCCAAAGGAAGGGGAGGAGTGCTTATAATATTGTCTTGCAGACATAAAGTGGCCATAGTATTTATACGTAGTAGGATGGAAAAAATGATGACGTCAAAATAGAAGACAGACTAGTTGGAAAGTGCTGATTTGGTGGAGGGGGGACAGAGCAGGGAAAAAGGGAGGATGGTAGGAGGGGATTATGATCATGGTATATTGTCTGTTGGAAGAGGTTATCAATAAAAAGTTTAAAATAAAAATTAAAATGTTATTTATTAATTATATTCTCAGCAAATTGCAACTTTTTACTGTCTAGCTTTCTCATTTTGGAAAATGAGCTAGACTGAAGTATATGACTGTAAAGCATTTGTAATTATCTCATTAATTACTATGATTATTTTCAATTCCCAAATCATAAGCAATTTTAAAGAATCTTTGATGAATATTAGATGCAAGTAAATATATTCTCAAAAAATTGAAACTTTAAAAATTGATTATTAGGGAGGGAGGAAAGGGAAGGACTTAAGTGTATGGTAATGCACATATGTAAGTAGAAGAACTGAGTACAGGGAGGGGAATGGCCTAAGTGAGGCCATGGGAAGAGAATGCATAAAAGAAGGGCGGGGGAGGGTCAATCTAAACTCAAGATATTATGAATAAGACTTATATAAAATTACTTTTTTGAATAAGGGCACGTCTAGAAGCTGTAGACTGTTACTAGAAAAATTTCAGTACCTGGGATGGGATACCTTCCAGTGAGTTGTTGGCCAAGGAGGTCCCGGTAGCCTCCAAAACATTAAAGGCTTTTGCCAAAGCCCTTGGTTTCCCTAGAGAAACAGATAGTAAGACCCTATTGCTGAAGACATCTCTTGCCTGAGAAGCATGGTCACCGAGAAAGCAAGCTGGTGTGGAGCAGAAAAACCTTCTCCCTGTAGACCAGCCAACTGAAAGCTGGAAAAAGCTGCATTGCACGCAGCGCATGGGAGACAGAAATCATCAACAGTGAAAACAGTGGACACTGAATATTCAAGCTTGGGCCCAATGACTGAATGGGTGCAATAGTGGCACGTCTACTCTTGGGGGTAACCAACTGCTCCATAATTGGACTGAAGGCCCTCTCTACGGGAGGGAATACATACCTGGTACTGAAAAACCTAAGTAAAAGTCTATGGTAGGTGAGGTCAGGAGCCTTAGGCGTATAAGCCTGCTCTTATCTGACTAAATGTATATATTATTCTCACCAAGCTGCCCTGAAAGCACTACACTTAATGTTCATATTCACATATTAGCGCTACTCTCACTTCTGGTTAGAGAAGCTTCTCTTTTCAGATGGTGATGACCACTGGGATGACCCAAAAGGCAACATAGTGCTGAGAAGAAGGGATGGAGGAGTGCCCAGCACTGAAACACCTCTGTCACACTCTACAAGGCTCAGGGACCATTGCGGAAGAGGGGGTGGATAGAATGGAAGAGCCAAAGGAAGGGTATGACCTCTTACAATGCAACTGCCCAGACAGAAACTGGCCTTGATATCCATGACCTTGCAGTGCCTAGCAATACCTTCGTAAAACCCTCAAAATAGAAGAAAAAGATGATGACATCAAATTAAAAGAGAGACTAATGGAGAGAGGGAGGGGATATTATGGAGAGTGGAGTTCTAAAGTGGAATGGGGAGAGGGAAGGGAAATATCAGATTTTTTTTTTGTATGTAAGTATAAAAGTCAATAAAAACAATAATTTTTAAAAAAAAATAAAAAAATAAAGCTCAAAAAAAATTGATTATTTATTTGCAAGCAGAGAGAGAAAACGGGAGGGAGAGAGAGAGGAGAAAGGGAGAAAGAGACAATAAGAATGGGTGCACTGGGGACTCTTGCCACCGCAATGGACTCCAGATGCACGCACCATTTTGTGCATTTTAAAAATACATTAAATAAAAATAATTAGCAAATATATTACTTTAAATCAAATTTTTAATTGTGGGAAAGTAATAACCTTTTTTTTCAAGGTAGGGTCTTGCTCTAGCTCAGGCTGACCTGGAATTCACTATGTAGTCTCAGGGTGGCCTCAAACTCTTGGTGATCCTCCTACCTCTGCTTCCCAAGTGCTGGGATTAAAGGCGTGCATCACCACGCCCGGCTAACTCTTAATTATAAGTTGAAACAACCCCTGAACATATTAGCAGGGATAGAATACACCTGTGTATAGATGGTCTGGAAAGCAGAGGCCAAACTAATACACATAGCTTACTCTTCCATCATCTAGTTAAGGTTCTGTTACTAGAGAGGGTTTGGTGAACAATTTTTTAATGGAATTAATGCATATGCTTTGTTTATTAGTTGCTTCATTCATTTCTATACTTGACAGGAAGCAGCTTAAGGAACAAAAGGGTTTATTCTGGCTTCCAGATTTGAGGGCATACATTCTATTACCATGGAGAAGGCACGGCAGTAGGAGACCAACTAGACACATGACACCAGCAGTCAGGAAGCAGAAAATGAACAGGAAATGGGGCCACACCCTAAACCCTCCTCCTCTGCCTCCAGTGACCTACTTTCTTTAGCAAGTCTCCACCTCTTAAAGGTTCTACAACCTTCCCAAACTGTGTCATCTGCTAGTACTAAAACATACAGACTTTTAGAACTATTTTACATTTTATCCACAACACATGGGTTCTTGCATATTTCTAATATGATGTTATTATAGAAACATGCATTTAAAAATAACTTTCCTGGGCTGGAGAGACAGCTTAGCAGTTAAGGTGTATGCCTGCGAAGCCTAAGGACCCTGGTTCGATTCTCCAGGTCCCATATAAGCCAGATGCATATGGTGGCACATGCATCTGGAGTTTGTATTCAGTAGCTAGAGGACCTGGCATGCCCATTCTCTCTCTCTCCCTCTCTCTGTCTCAAATAAATAAATATGCAACTTAAAAAATAACTTATCAAAGATCCAAGAGGTATAAATGCAAACTAAATCATATAAAATAATTTCCATGTTTGGTTTATGTATTTTTTAAAAGATAGGTATTTAGGTTGTGAATGTGACTCTGTTAGAGCACTGCCTAGCATGTGCTAGATCTTGGGGTTAGAGCTCCACCACTGATAAAAGAAATGGGGATGTTGCTTTAGCAATCAGAGCCCATTTTACATCTTTTTGTTTGTTTGTTTTATTTTGTTTTTTGAGGTAGGGTTTCACTCTAGCTCAGACTTACCTGGAATCTACTATGTAAACTCAGGGTGGCCTCCAACTCACAGTGATCCTCCTACCTCTGCCCTCCAAGTGCTGGGATTAAAGGCATGTGCCTCCACACCTGGCTCCATTTTACATCTTAACTGAGAGTCTGTCTCATCAGTTCTGAGAATATAGAGTTATAATAAAGAATAATTTATTTAAATTTTGGAAGATTATTTTGTAAAGAACTGTTTCAGTAGTATTATTTATCCTGGTTAAAAGAAGAATCCTGACATGAAAAGGGTAAGTTCCCTTAAAAATGAAGACATCCTGTTATTTACCAGAAATGAATGGACATAGAGAATGGTACTAGAGAAAGGGAACAGTGCTATGTGTTCTCACTCAGATGTGGAATCTGAGAACCTGAGGTTTCCTAAAAGTTGAAAGTAGGTTCTAGAAGCTTGGGAGAGTAGGAGAGAAGAAGGAATGGGGAAAGGTTGGTGAATATTTGCTAACTTAATTAGAAAGGAAAAATAATTTGTGAATTTCTTTTACACATTAAGGTGAGTATACATAACCATAAAACACTGTATTCTTTTCAAACATAGAAGAAAGTATTTTGAGTGTTTGCACCATAAAAAAGGAAAAGTATTCAAGAAAATAGATACATTAATCTTTATGTGAACAGCACAAAATATACACATGTATTGTGTAAACATTACATGAGTCTTATAAATGTGTATAATTTTTGTGTGCTTAAAAATTAAATACAACGTAACTTAAAAGTAAAAACATAAATGAAAACCAAATGACACACAGAAAATAGTTTCAACGTAATTTTTTTTTCAGGAAGGATTTGTACTTCAAATTCCATTTGAAATTTATGATGTCTATTACTTTATCAAGGCTTTGGAAATGCTACCACAAGTAAACCTATTTACATAGTTTAATCCAATGTGTCCCACATTTATGTGATTTAAAATTTGTGTTTCACAAAATAGCATAAACATATGTTTTATTGTATGAGTCACAATTTAGGGAAACATTATTAAACTATACCTTTTTTTTTTTTTTTTTTTTTTTTTTTTACAGAATGTGGTAGCTAAATGGTCCATATTTCTTTTGGTAATAAAATAAGGCAATGGGAAAGTGAATAAACTTATTACATAGAATATAAATAAAAGGCCTAAGTGATAATTTGCAAGCTTAAATTATTTCCTAAGGGAAAATTAGTGAGCTGAAGATATAGTTCAGTGGTAGGCCTCTTGCCTAAGATGTATGAGGACCTGGGTTTGGTCTATGGCACTACAAAAGAAAGAAGAATGGAGAAAGGAGAAAAAAAGAAGGAAAGAAAAGAAAGAAAAAAACAAGGAAAATTAGAATCTCATTTACAATAGAACAGACAACTTGGGGCTAGTGGGATGGTTCAGCAGCTCAAGGCACCTCTTTCAAAGCCTGACAGCCCGAGTTGGATTCCCCCAGTACCCATGTGGGGCCAGATGCACTAGATGGCACATGTGTCTGGAGTTTGTGTGCCATGGCAGGAGGCCCTGATGTGCGGTTCTCTCTCTCTCTCTCTCCCTCCTTCTCCCTCTTCTCCATCATCTGCTTGCAAATAAATAAATGAATAATACAGAAAGAACAGAAAAACCTGTATTTATCTAGATTAAAATACTAGAACAAACTCATGTATCAATGTAGCCCTGGCTGGCCTGGGACTTACTGGGTAGAACAGGCTGGCTTTGAACTTTCAGTGATTTCCTGCCTCAGCCTCCCAAATGCTGGGATACAGGCATGCTCCACCATGCCTGATGTAGCATAATTAAACAATTATTAATAGGTTAATAATAGATGTACATATTGGCATGTAGAAATTAGGTTTCAAGGAAAGCACACAGAAACCAGAAAAAACATTAAGTTTTTAAGAGTGACTTATGCATTTCCCAGTCAAAGAGCGTACACTCTGGTGAGGATGGCTAGTTTAGCAGCAGAAACATCAGGCAGTCTTCTAACTGAAGATGAAGTTCTAGTTTACGACCTGGAGTATGGTGATAGAAATTACTGAAGAATGCCTGAGGAGGGAAGGTTGCTTCTCTCATGTATCATGTATGCTGTATCAGGAATTAGCAAGGAGGTGCTAAAGTAGCCTGTGGTAGTTTGAATATATGTCCCCCAATATATTCAGTGTTTTTTTTTTTAGTTATAGTTTGCATCTGCAATCACCTTGCTAGAGGCAAGGTCACTCCCCCCCCTCCCCCGTCTTAAGGTGTGGTGATGGTTTGAGATTCCATTGTAAAGATATGCAAATGTGCCTAGCAGGAGTTCCTGAAGTGTGCTGTGTGACCTTTTGGCTGTAGTTTTGCTCTGTGTGCTGTGGTGGCTGGTTGGCTTTCTCTCTCTCTGCTTGGCCCTGTGAAGAGCAAGCTGCTTTTCCTGCCTTTATGGAACTTCCCCTGGATCTGTAAGTTTCAATAAATAATATCCCTTCCTCCATAACTGTGCCTGGTCTGGAAGTTCATCTCAGCGAACCTGAAGCTGTCTGCTACATAGTCTGAACTGATTCAGCATAGCATTTGAATTATTGGCCTACACCTTGTTTTTTTGATCTTTTTGCATGTAAGTTCTTATTTCTTAAGTCAATGTCTCTGTTCTACATTTGTCTCCAGACAAATCAGTGGTATCAGTGACTGGTATCAGTCCATGTTTACTTCTAGAGGTAAGACATTCAAAACCCAGCATTAAAGTGTAACCAAGGAATGGAACAGCTAAAGTGAAAAAAATTACAAGATTTTCTTTTCTACCAATGTACCATTAAGCTTATGAGCCTTTTTCCTCCTTTGGTTTTATTGTGGTTTAATTCATGCCTTATTCTGGAACAATTTTTTTTTAGCGGCGGGGTTTCAAGGTATAGTCTCACTCTAGTCCAGGCTGACCTGAAATTCACTCTGTAGTCTCAGGGTGGCCTTGAACTCATGGCGATCCTCCTACCTCTGCATCCCCAGTGCTGGGATTAAAGGCATGCACCACCACGCCTGGCTTGCAGCAATTTTTAGGATGAAGTTTTTTTTTTTTTTTTTTGCCTTTTTGATGCAGTTGTGATCAAAGCTGCCGCAGACTGGGCTCCCAGAGGAGGCTCTGAGATGAAATTTAGCATGAAGATGCTGGTAAGGAGTAACCTTGAGATCAGCACCTGCGGCAGGGAAGGAAAGGGACACAGGTCAGAGAGGATAATGCTGAGACCTTGTCCCAACATAGCTGCAATCTCAGCTGGCTCCGTGGTATGTTCTGGTTCAGGTGAGCTGCAGCTACACCTGACTTCATAGGAAGCTCCAGTCCAGGCATAGCCGTAACCTCGGCTCACTCGGTGGAATTCTCTGGAGTTACAAATACTCTTCAGAGTTGCCCTTCCGAGACAAGATGGCCAGGCCTTCATACCCCTGCATTGATCCATAACTGATGTAAGTTTCCAGGAGTGGCGGTGACTTTGGGCATGACAAGGCTTGCTGAATGGGGTAGAGACCTGAAGCCTATAGACAGCACTAGTTGGTTTGTGTGGAAAATCTGTCCTTGAAAAGAGATCACGGAAACTCATCGGTGTCCCCGCAATGCCTCTGAATATGCATGCTCATGAGCTATAGATTTTATGTGATATCAAAGCTTTTTATGAACCAAAATAGTCATGAGTCATTGGGAAAGTTCAGTAAGTCAACATTAATTGTTTTTTTAAGTCAAAATTAATTTAGAAAATACTGTACTAAAATTAACTTCTGAACCAAAATTGTAAAAGTTAACATGCTATTTTTTAGTTTTCTTTTGTTTTTCGAGTTTGGATCTTGCTCTAGCCCAGACTGACCTGGAATTCACTGTGTAGTCTCAGGGTGGCGAGCCTCCTACCTCTGCCTCCCTAGTGCTGGGATTAAAGGCGTGTGTCACCACACCGGGATCACACACTATTTTTTACAATTGGAAATTCTCCATTAGCTATGTGTGAGGATTATGAATAGTAAAATAATTTGCACTACATTATCACATCACTAAAAGCTAAGTCCCACTAGGGACTTAACCAACATCCCACTGTCTAAGGGAATTCTGTTTAGAACCAAGAGGGGGCAGCAGAGAGCCACCAGAGCAGTCCAGGAGCCACGTGAGACCACCTCAGAATAGCTCTGAAGTGGAGATCCAGATAGATAACCATTTATGTTAACTTCAGAAGGATAATCTTGGTTTAAAATTTTATAAGCACTAGAGGAACAACCAGTTGTTTATGGGTAGTACTGATGAGCAAGACTGAACAGAATGCAATCCAGGTTGTAGGGACTCCATGAGCTTGCCAGGGATAGAGGCTTCAGGGTACACAGGCACTACTGGGAGTCAGCTGAGAACCAACAGTGAGTGCTCAAGAAAAAAATATGCAACCAAAGGTGACTGCAGTACATTGTTCAGAAATCTATTTAGGTTTCTTTCCCACGAATTCCTAGAGCATAATAAGGTGGCAAAGAGACAGTACAATTTATAAGAAAATTACCTCCCAAATCAGGTGTTTTTATTAATCAAGATACCTTCTGTCTCAATTTGTAGTTTGAGTTTTACTTTTGTTGTTCTGACATTATATTTTATTGTATTTATTTTTATTGACAACTTCCATAAGTATAGACAATAAACCATGGTAATTCCCTCCTCCCCCACCTTACCCTTTGCAACTCCACTCTCCATCATATACCCCCCTCTCCAGTGAGTCTTTTATTTTTTAAAAATATTTTTATTTATTTATTTATTTGATAGAGAGAGGGAAAGAGAGAGAGAGAGAATGGGCGCACCAGGGCCTCCAGACACTGCAAACGAGCTCCAGATGTGTGCACCCCCTTGTGCATCTGGCTAACGTGGGTTCTGGGAATCGAACCTGGGTCCTTTGGCTTTGCAGACAAACACCTTAAAGGCTAAGCCATCCCTTCAGCCCTCTCTCTTATTTTGATGTCATCATTTTCCCCTCCTATTGTACTGGTCTTGTGTAGGTAGTGTCAGGCACTGTGAGGTCATGGATATCCAGGCCATTTTTTTGCCTGGAAGAGTGCATTGTAATGAGTCCTACCCTTCCTTTGGCTCTTACATTCTTTCTACCACCTCTTCTACAATGGACCCTGAGCCTTAGAAGGTGTGATAGAGATGTTTCAGTGTGGAGCACTCCTCTGTCACTTCTTCTCAACACCATGGTGCCTTCTGAGTTATCCCAGAGGTCACCACCATCTGAAAAAGAGAAGCTTCACTAACCAAAAGTATGAATAGCAGTAATATATGGGTATGGACATTAAGAGAAGTCCTTACTGGGCACTTTGGTGAGCATAATATATGCATTTATCCAGACATCAGCAGGCATTACACCCCTAGGTCTCATGAACCTCCCTCCCCACCTCATAAGTTTTCAATATTAGACATGTATTACCTCCTGTGGAGCAGGCCTCCAGTCCCATTAGAGAGCAGTTGGTTTCTCCTATAACAGACATGCTTATCTTGTACCTGTTGACTCATTTGGCCTAGCTGGCCAAACTTAAGGCTTGGAGTATCCACTGTTGTTTATCTCCACCGGTGACTTCTCTCTCTGACATGGAGCTGTATGCAGCATAACTTTTTCCAGCTTTTTGTCAGCTGGTCTACACAGAGGAAGTTTTCAGCTCAGCTCTAGCAGGATTTCTCAGCGACCTTGCAGCCCAACCAAGTGGAGTCTTCAGCAACAGGGTCTTACTATCTATTCCTGATGGGGAACCAAGAGCCTCGGCAATGGCCTGTAATGTTTTGGGGGCAATCAGGAACCTCCCTGGCCAACAACTCACTGGAAGTTATCGGATCCTTGGCACTGAAAATTTTCTAGTAATAGTCTATGATTCTGGGTGTACCGCTGTACAAAAAGTAGGTTTCCATATGGATTATTCATATCTGCTTAGATTTTGATTAACCTCCCTGTACCTTTCCTTTACTTAATCTTTTCCCCTGACCTCACTGAGGCCTTTTCACCCCCATTAATCTGTTCTTCTACTTACATATATACAATACTATCCCCTTAAGTCCTCCCTTCTCCTCCTTCCCTTTCTATTTCCTTTATATCCTCTTTCTAGCTTACTAGCCTCTACTATTGAGCTTTATTCCAACTCACATACAAGTCCAATCATTTGTATCTAGGATCCACATATGAGACAGAACATGCGGCATTTGGCTGTCTGAGCCTGGGTTATCTCACTAAGTATAACCCTTTCCAGATCCATCCATTTCCCTGAAAATTTCATAATTTCATTTTTAATTTACTGCTGAATAGAAGTCCATTATAGAAATGTACCACATCTTCATTATCCATTCATCATTTGAGGAACATCTAGGCTGGTTCCATTTTCTAGCTGTTGTGAATAGAGTGGCAATAAACATGGTTGAGCAAGTATCTCCAAGGTTGTGAAATGAGTCCTTAGGATATATGCCTAGGAGGGGTGTGGCTGGGTCATATGGTTTTGTTGTGTTCTCATTATCATTTGATTCTATGAATTTGCTCATTTCCTTCTTGATTTCCTCATTCATCCATTCCTCATTTAGTAGTGTATTTTTTAGTTCACATGCTTTTGTGTATGTGCTATTGCTTTTCTTGGTATTGAATCATGGTTTAATTCTATTGTGAGCAGATAGTGCAAGGAATTATTTCCATTTTCCTGTATTTGTTAAGACTTGCTTTGTGTCCTAATATGTGATCTATTTTATTAAACATATTTCATTTATTTATTTATTTGAGAGAGAAAGAGGCAGAGAGAGAGAGAGAGAGAGAGAGAGAACGTTGCAGGGCCTCTAGCAACTGCAAACGAACTCCAGATGCATGGGCCCCCTTGTGCAGCTGGCTTACATGGGTCCTGGAGAATCAAACCAGGATCCTTTGGCTTTGCAGACAAACACCTTAACCACTAAGCCATCTCTCCAGCCCTATATGGTCTATTTTAGAGAATGTTCCATGTGCTGCTGAAAAGAATGTGTATTCTGCAGCATTTAGATGAGATGTTCTGTAGATATGTGTTAGGTCCATTTGTTCTATGACCTCATTTAATCCAGATGCCTCTCTGTTAATGTTTTGCTGGGATGACCTGTCAATTGGTGGGAGTGGGGTATTGAAATCACCCACTACAACTCTGTTTGGTGCTATCTGTGACCTTAATTCTAAAGTTTGTCTGATGAAATTGGGGCCTCTGTAGTAGGTGCATGTATATTTAGAATTGTAATATCCTCCTGTTGAATTGTTCCTTTAATCAATATAAAGTGACATTACTTATCTTTCCTAACTAATGTTGGTCTGAAGTCTATCCTTTCAGATATTAGGATAGTGACAACTGCTTGTTTTCTAGGCCCATGTGCTTGAAACACCATTTTCTCTGTTCTCCCCCCATTGGTAATGTGGGTCTTGCCTTATATGGGGGTAGCCATCAGTTATGTGGGAGATGCAATGACTCTGTGTATAATGAACCAATTTATGGCTCTAACAATCTTTCTGCCCCTTCTTCCACAAATTTCCCTGAGCCATTTTGGGTTCATTTTAAGTCTATTTCAGTGATGAAGTTTTGGTAGTTTCTGTGTCTCTGGATATATGATTTGGTAGGAACTGAGTGTTCTTTGTGTCTATATCCTTCACCCTTGTGCTGGTACCAGGTTCACTGAGAAAGCAGCACTCTTGCTTATTTCCCCTATAACTCTATGGCTTCAGCTGGTTCCCTGGTGAGGTTTGATAGGCTGATTCTCTCCTCAGTTTCTGCATCCATTTGAAAAAGAGAAGCAGATTATCCAACGGAGAGAGAGGTCAGTGCAAGATACATGGATAACCATTATTAGAGAGAATTTAGTAGGTGTAGGCTCTCTTGTATCCCACTATTGGTGGGAGCTTGATATTGGAGAGTGGACTTGTTTCTGAATATGGTTCTGACTTGTTTCCTGGTTCCAGGTATGGGTTCCATTCCACTGAGCAGATCCATTAGCCAAATCAAGAGCAGTTAGTAACCCACTATGGCTGTGTGCCACTACTGCACTTGTGTGAGCTTCATGTCAAGTTGTTTTCTGCTGAGTAGCTTAGACCACGAGTTGCTTAGACAGATGTTGGTCGTTTTCCCCCAGTCAATCATGTAACACCTTCCGGCACTAGACAAGCTGACTGTCTGGGGTTTGACTCTCTTCCAGATTCCAGCCAGGTCTCTCCATGTTCCGTCTGAACAGCATATGGTGTCTTCAGCAATAGGGTCTTACTATTAGCCTTTGGTGGGTCATCAAGTACTCTGACAGAAATCTGTCTTTTTTTGGGAAACCTTGTAGGTCTCACTGATCAACAGCTCATTGTGGATGTTAACCACATTCTGGTACTTGGAGTTACATGTCAGTGCCAAGGGAAAAGAAGGAAGAAAAAATATAGGTAATATGAAAGAGAAAGAGAGACCAGAAAGAAGAAGGAGTGATAGAGAGAGAAACAGGAGAAGATTGAGGTTAGTCTTTATCATACCCCCTCCAGGCCCCTGTGATTCAGGCGTTCTTTCTAACCACCTGATGCAGGTTCGACCTTTTAGTATGACTTTCAGATTATAGGATTTTATGGTACCATTTCCAAATAGGTCCAGTTTTTGTCCCTCTCACCCTTGCCTTGCCTTCCCACCCCACTGTCCCTATTGTCCAGTCCTCGAGATGTTTAGTAGGTGTGTCAGCATCTTGGGAAAATACAGATTAGGAGCCACAGATGAGTGAGACCATGTGATGCTTATCTTTCTGTGATTGGGTGAGTTTACTGATAATGATCTGTTCCAAGTCTGACCATTTTTCTTCAAATTGCTTTGTGTCATTTTTCCTTACCACTGTGTAGAATTCCATTGTGTAAATAAACCACATCTTAGGTATCCATTCATCTAATGGTGGACATCTGGGTTGATCCCAGTTCTTAGTTATATGAATTGAGTAGCTATAAACATGGTTGAGCAAATATCTCTAAACTGAGACTTGGAGTTTTTAGGGTAAATACCCAGTAAGGGAATAACTGGGTCTATTGGTACCTCTATAGTCATCCTTTTTAGGAGTCTCCATGTTGCTTTCCATAGTGGTTGTACCAGCTTACATCCCCACCAACAGTGTATGAGGGTTCCTTTTTCTCCATAACCTCGCCAGCAATTGTTGTCATTAGATTTTTTTTAATGTCTGCTATCCTCACTGGGGTAAGGTGGAATCTCAAAAGAAAGAACTTCAGAGACAAACCACTAATAATTGGTTTCAGTCTATGTTTAGTTGGTCTCCATTGCTAACTGTTCTATTGCTGGCTCCCTGATACTACTGCTTGTAGACTTTGCCATAGGACCCTGCGTTATTAATACTTTAAGTAGCTATTTAAAGAATAAAATAAATTCTGTTAAACTCATTGTATTGCAGACACAATACACCCCTTAGATGAAAATACCCTAGACACTGTTCTTCAAGAGTCAAAGATTTGGCTTAGTGTCATATCAGAGGGGGAAATGGAAAATGGACTGTGAAAGGACACAATAGACCCAGTCAAGCATCCTCCTGTGCAGCCCTTGCCTTTAGGCACACATAATGGAGGCCACCACCCAAAGTTGATCTTCCTGACAGATAAAGGAGAAGTCCCAGGAGTCGTTAACATAGGCCTTATTGCAAAATGCAGGTATTTTACTGTTACCTAAGGAATGAGACGAGCCCTCTGTGAAAATGTACCATGACCTTCCTGTATCTCTTTGTTTCTAAATATCTTTGTGATTACATAGCATAGAATGTTTCTTGCCTCTGTTCTGCCTATGTGATCTATGTAATGAATACCTTGTGACTTCTGGTAATAGCTTCCCCGTTTAACAGTAACTCTATGGAGCTGGACAATTGGTCAGAGGTAGATTCATTCTTAAACTTTGTCTCATCCTAAGACACAGTGTGTACCTCTGCTGGATCTATATTCTTTTTAAAAATTTTTTTATAATTTTATTTATTTTTGGAGAGAGACACAGAGAGAGACAGACAGAGAGGGAGAGGGAGACAGATAGAGATGGGCACGCCAGCAGTCTCTCAGCGGCTGTGAACAAAATCCAGATGTGTGCACCTCCTTGTGGTCAAGTGCGGCATTGTGCCCTTGCATCACTTTGCATCTGGGTAAATGTGGGACCTGGAGATTGGAACTGGGTTCTTAGGCTTAGCAGGCAGGCGCCTTAACCACTAAGCCATCTCTCCAGCCCTGGATCTATATTCTTAAGAGCCCTTTTTTGCTTCTTCCTAACTATTTCCTAGTCATTCCACTGTTATGGCTAGTAATTCTTTCTTTGTGGTCATTTTTTGTTTGGTTTTTGAGATAGAGTCTCTCTATATAGACCAGGTGGACCTCAAACTTATGATCCTCCTGTTCTGGCATCTCGAATGCTGGGATTACAGGTGTGTATCACCACACACATGATTAGTAATTATTTATATTAAACTTCTTGTTCAAATTACTGTGGTTCTTTCTAGACCAATACAATTCCTTATAGCCTCCTTACCCCTGCCCAGATGCCTCAGTGTGCTCTTCTTCCCAGTGCTTACCATCTATCTATTTAACATGGATGTTCTTACAGTCCTGCTCTGCCCTCTCCATGTGTAGACACTAATTCTGTATTATAAATTACTGGGAGTTTTCAGAATTCACAAATCAGTTCCCGTACTGTGGAAAAAACTTGAATTCTTCAACTTGATGCACCATCTCTCAAGCTTGCTCATGCGCCACCTCTCTGAAACCATCTCTGACCCTTTCTCCTAAAACAGTTGCTAGTTCTTTCTAGTTAAAAGCTGAAACCTTGGGGCTGGAGAGATGGCTTAGTGGTTAAGCACTTGCCTATGAAGCCTAAGGACCCCAGTTCGAGGCTCAATTCCCCAGTACCCACATAAACCAGATGCACAAGGTGGCGCATGCATCTGGAGTTCATTTGCAGTGGCTGGAGGCCCTGGTGAGCCCATTCTCTCTCTTTCTCTCTCTCTATCTCGCTCTGTCTATTGCTAATAAATAAATAAAAATAAACAAAAAAATTAAAAAAAAAAAAAAAGCTGAAACCTTTAAGGGCATCAGCAGTTCACAGGTCTGTCTCTGAGTTTGTGGGGAAATTTTTACCCTCATCTTCTCTCTAGCATATTACCTATTTGCCCACATATGAAAAGCTCATTAACCTTTTGTGAAGTGAATGAACATGTCTGGTTTCTAAGGGATTTCATATACAATTTCCTCTGTAAAGAATTTAACTATGAATATAAAGCAAGGCTTCTGAGTGGGGGGCAATGTTAATAATAGGGCGAGTCCCATTCAATATGAGGGCTTATTTCCATGTTTGTCACCACGGTTATAATGGCATCATCCTGGTATTCCACAGCAGCTGTCAGACCAGCTTGGGCTTAAAGCTTTTCATAAATCACCTATTTGGAACAGAGTGACACAGGTGGTTGTAATTTAGGGGTAATCAATCATCAGTGTATTCCAGTTGTCTGGTGAATATTTGCACCCTAAGGTCAATAGTTATAACTGAGAATGTATAGTATGTACAACTAATCAGAAGTTATTTTCTACATTCTTATATATACTATTTTAGAACCCCATTTGATAGAACTAGTATTTACATGGGCTAGAATTCGGCCAATGTAAGAGGATACCATAGACTTATGCCAAAAACCTACTTCTGTTTGATGAAAACAACACACTAGTTTACAATAATGACAGAAAAATATTTCCAACTATCAATCAAGGATTCTTGAATTTTCCACATATTGTTTCAATAATGGGCTTTGAATTGTAGATAGTTAAATGTGTGCTGATAAGAACTCTATTTTGTTCAGACACTGTGCAGACAAAATTTTAAATAAATTTTAGGGCACAGAGATTATCCATGGAACACTTTACTAGATGCATCAAATATGCTTATTAGGTACATGATGTTCAGAATGCTGCTTCTGAATGGTCATTTAAACCTGACATTTAAAATAAAGCTGTACGGGCTGGAGAGATGGCTTAGCGGTTAAGGCGCCTGCCTCCTAAGCATAAGAACCCGGTTCCAATCTCCAGATCCCACATTTAGCCAGATGCAGTGACGCAAGGGCGCAATGCCGCACTTGCCCACAAGGGGGCGCAAGCATCTGGATTTCGTTCATAGCAGCTGAGAGACTGTTGGTGCGCCCATTCTCTATCTGTCTCCCTCTCCCTCTCTCTCTGTCTGTCTCTATCTGTGTCTCTCTCTAAAAAAATAATTAAAAAATTAAAAAAATAAAGCTGTAGGAATAATTTTCTTTATTTTACATTGGGAAAAATTGTGCCACATGGAGTCACCTATTAAAGGTCACACAGTCAGTATCTTGAAGACAGAACTTTATTAATAGAGTATTCTATCATTCGGGGATGAGTACAGAATTTAATAGGGAAAATCTAAAAAAAATCAATATTTAAATGAATTGGTCAATTCTTTATCTTACATAGAGGTTCATACAAGGCTTGGCTACTCAAAGAAAATCAACTAACTGGGCACAAAATACCAAGTGACCTCTAAACAAATCAAAGAAGCATTTTGTTAGTATCTTTAGTAATTGTTTACACAGTTGCTCTATAAAACTAAATTCCCTCCTTTAAATAAAGTTATCATTGAATTACAAATGGACCCCGAGCTAATGTGAAGGATCTGACCAGACAAGAAGGCAATAAATCTAACCATTCATTTGTTCATCAAGTGTATGTTATGTTCATCCTGTCTTCTGACCATAGGGATAGAAAAACAAGTCTCTCTGATGAGCACCACAAGTATCAAGCACACACCGAGGGAACTCAGAGAGGGGAGTAGTGACCCAGAGCAATGATATTTGAATTGAATCTTGTGGATGACTTGAGTAATCCAGGAGAAGAGGAGGACAGACGCTCCCTGGCAAGGGACCAGGATATGCAAAGACTGAGGCTGTGGAACGTGAGGAAGTTGGTATGACAGGAGAACAGGTTGCATGTGGTTGTCTTTGAATCAGGGCTGTAAGGACAGCTGGGGGACATATTTGAAGTTGCTGCTTGACTGGGAATTGTTTACTATTTATCTTGTAGGTAGCAGGGGACATTAGAATATATATTGTCAGGAATGATTGATGAAAATCAGCATTGAGGCTGAAAGTAGAAGGAAAACCAAGTGATAAGAATAAGGGAATTGCTGGAAAGATGGTCTAGCAGTTAACGTGCTTGTCTGTGAAGCCTAAGGACCCAGGTTTGATTACCCAGAGCCAACGTAAGACAGATGCACATAGTGGCCCATGTGTCTGGAGTTGACTTACAGTGGTTAGAGGCCCTGGTGCACCCATTTTGTCTTTCTCTTTCTCTGTCTCTCTCATAAATAAATAAAAATAAAATAAAAACAAGAGTAAGGAAGAAATGTAAAGATAAAGGCCCCACATAGCCCTTCCTGAATATGGCCTTCTGTCTTTGATGGCTTCATACTCTACAGACCTTTGTCTGTAGACCTTTGCTATTGTGGACTCTCGTGTTTGGTTCTCTTTCTTATCTTAAGGGTCTGCTTTCTTTCAGAACGTAACTTTATGGCTATTTTGGAGCTCAGTTTACCATCTCTTGGCCTTTTTAAAAAATTGGTGTTGAGACTTATGATAAGGCCTGACTTGTCATAACATCTAAGAGGAAAAAAAAAAAAAAAAACCTTGGGCCTTGGGAAAATGGCTCAGCAATTAAGACACTTTCTTGTGAAGGCTAATGACCAGGCTTTGAATCCCCAGTACCCACTTAAAGCCAGATGCACGAAGTGGCACGTGCATCTGGAGCTTGTTTGCAGTGTCTAGAGACCCTGGTGTGCCCATTCTTTCCCTGTTCCCACCTCTCTTTCCTAACAAATAAAAATAAATAAAAGGTAACCCTGAAAATCCAAAGATACATGTAACAGAGAAATACTATATGAAATTTTAGAGGTTTGACACATTTGTGAATCTTTTCAGGGTCTAGTAGTCTATGACATGTCAATCTGTCCCTTTGAGGATGAAGGACAGGTCACAGTTCCCAACCCCTTCTCACACTAAGAGCACATCACAGTGTCTTGTGGGCCTCTTTGGAGTTTTGTGGGACTCATACATCTCCTTTGTCTATGCTATATCAACCCATTCAGCAAGTTTCTCCAAAGGCTACTAGGTTTGAATAGAACCAGACCAAATAAAGACTTTGCATAAGGCTATTTCACAGCATGATCCTTATGACTGAACAGACCTGAGGATGCTTGAAGTTCAGAGTTAGGTAGAGATCTTATATGCAAACTTTGCCAGACCCCTACAAATGAGTCTGAGCATAGAAGTTGAAAGACTTTGGAAGAAGAGTTTGGTACTCCTTCGGAAATGTTTATCCTTTTGCAAAGCAGCTCAAGCTTGCTACTGGAAAAACCACATGCATGACCCTGGTCTAGTAAGCTATCAAGCGTCTGTCTCTGCCCATCATGAGCCAAGTATATGGTGCTGTAGCAGTTACCTTCTTGTTGCTGGAACAAAATATCTGACAAGAAGCAGCTTATGGAAAGAAAGGGTTTATTTCAGCTTACAGTTTCAAGAAGTTTCTATCATGACAGGGAAAGTAAGGCAAGAACTGACATGTCTACACCAGCAGGGAGGAAGGTAGAAACCCAAAGCATCAGGCTGTTCTAGACTCTCATACCCCAAGGCCCGCCCCCAGTGACATAACCTTCTCCAGCAAGGTTCCATCTCTTAAAGGTTCCCAAACAATGTCACCAGCTAGGGATTAAGTACTCAAACACATGAGTTGTGGGACACATTTTATGTTCAAACCACTGCAGGTACCAAGCCAGAATGTTGGGTATATGCAACCATGCGCCTTCATCAAATGGAAGTAGCATATACAAGATATGAACCAAGCAGGTTTTGAAGGCAAATGTTAGTCTCCCTGCCAGGGCCACAAGTGCGCATGCCCATATTTCCACTTCTGCTATCTGTACCCATAGTCTCATGGGAGCTCCCTGTGACCAACAAGCTAAAGAAGAACAAGTTTTTGGGTCTGGTTTATAGTAGTTTTGGCATGATATGTTGACACCCCTCAAAGAGCAAAGGTGCAAGACTGCAACTGCTAGGAATCTCTGTTTAAGCAAAGCTCCATGGAAGTGTGAGGGAAAGCCTTAGAGCAGTCTAACTGAATGTTTACCTTCACCTGGAAGATCTCCCCTTACCCACATGTGGTACTCATGGTTTGGTGGAACAGTCAGAGACGTTCAGGGAAGACATTCAGAAAATCAGTTCCAAGACAGTCTAACAATGAAGTATGTGGATGAACATCTCAAATTATGTAGAGAGTATGATGATATTTGTGACCTATGTTAATTCTACCATGACAAGTGACATCATCAAAGGGGGATTTAAAAAATCATGTGCAGGTGCTGGTGAGATAGTTTAGTGTTTGTGGACAAAGCCTGACATTCTGGGTTCGATTCCCCATTATCTACATAAAGCCAGATGCACAAAGTGGTACATGCATTTGGTGTTTGTAGAGGCTAGAGGCCTTGTTGCACCCATTCTCTCATTCTGTCTCTGCTTGCAAATAAATAAATAAATAAATAAATAAATAAATAAATAATTTAAGATGGAAACAAATAAATAAAATCATGTGCACATATGCTATTGTGTGGATATCAGCTCTTTCCCAACCACTATTACCCTAGCCAAATGAACACAGGAAGTTGTCATGAAAGAAAGAAGGGTGGTTATGCATGAACTCAGCAGCACAAAGCTGATATGGACATACCCACTGCTGAATGTTCAGCTTTACAAAGTCAAAACCTGAGCGGCTTATATGGCACCAATGTCTTGCCATTCAGCACTGGCAGGACGATTGGACCATTTGTATCATGGAAGGGTTGGTCTTGTCTTGTCTTGTCTTGTCTTTTCTTTTCTTTTCTTTTTTCTTTCTTTCTTTTCTTTTCTTTTCTTTTCTTTTCTTTTCTTTCTTTTTGACAACTTCTTTAACTATAGACAATATCCCATGTTATTTCCCTCCCTCCCCCCACTTTCCCCTTTGAAACTCCACTCTCCATCATATCCCCTCCCCCTCTCAATCAGTCTCTCTTTTCAGATTGATGTCATGATCTTTTCCTCTTATTATGATGGGCTTATGTATGTAGTGTCAGGTACTGTGAGGTCATGGATATCCAGGCCATTTTGTGTCTGGAGCAGCACATTTTAAGGAGTTCTATTCTTCCTTTGGCTCTTACATTCTTTCTGTTGCCTCTTCTGCAATGGACTCTGAGACTTGGAAGGTAGGTTTGAGATGTTTCAGTGCTGAGCACTCCTCTGTCACTTTTTCTCAGCACATGGTGCCTTCTGAGTCGTCCCAAGGTTGCCACCATCTGAAAAGAGAAGCTTCTCTAACCAAAAGTGAGAGTATCATTAATAGATGGGTGTGGACATTAAAGGAAGTGCTTACTGGGCAGTTTGGTGAGCATAGTATATACATTTAGTGAAACACCAGCAGACATTACATCCTTAGGGCTCATAACTACCCCTGTCGTACGTTTTCAGTATCAGGGATGTGTTCCCTTCCCATGGAGTGGGCCTCCAGTCCAATTAGAGAGCAGTTGGTTTCCCCCATAACAGACATGCCACTATTTGCACCTGTTGGCTCATTTGGCCTGGCTGGCCAAATTTGAAGCTTGCAATGTTCACTGTTGAGTACCTTCACTGTGTTTTCTCTCTCCCATTGACCTTCATGCAGTGTAGCTTTTTCCAACTTTCTGTCAGCTGGTCCTCATGGAGGAGGCTTTCAGCTCAGCTCCAGCAGGTTTTCTCAGTGAACTTGTGGCCCAAGTATGTGGAGTCTTCAGCAATAGGATCTTACCATCTATTCCTGGTGGGAAACCAAGGGCCTCGGCAATGGCCTATAATGTTTTGGGGGTATCTGTGACCTCCCTGGCCAACAACTTACTGGAAGGTATCTCATCCCTGGCGCTGAAAATTTTCTAGTTACAATCTATGGCTTCTGAGTATTCCATTGTCCAGAAAAGTAGGTTTCCATATGACTTATTTATATCCTCTTAGATTTTGATTAGCCCTCCCTCCACTGTTCCTTACTCAATCTTGTCCCCTGACCTCACTTAGGCCTTTTCACCCCCATTAATCCGTTCTTTTACTTACATATATACAATACTATCCTATTGAATCCCCCCTCCATTTCTATTCCCTTTATATCCCCTTTCTAGCTTAGTAGCAGAAGCCAGTAAGCTAGACAGGCATTTTATTTTCATTGTAATAAGTCTTTCCCTGACTATGGACTTGCCTTTCTTACCTACAATGCTTCTGCCAAAGTCATCATCCATGGTTGTTTTGAATCCAAGTCACTCATACAGAATGACTTATTCAACATCACAGAATTCCACTCGGCATTACCTCTGACCAAGGACCTTATTCTAACAAACGTGCTGTGGCAATGGGCCCATGGTCATATAATTCTCTGGGCTCAGCATGCTACTTATCAGCCTGAAGCAGCTGGCTGGATAGAACTGTGGAATAACACTGTGAAAACTGAGTTATGGTGCCAACTGTAGAGCAACACTGCCAGAGAATAGAACAGTGCCCTCCAGGATGAGACAAATTATGTATATATGAGGCAAAGATATAGTTTTTTTCTGTAGCTATAATTTTACACAGTGGTGACTAACATTTTTGCCTGTCATTCTTATACTCTTTGATAGCTTGTTTGGTGGTCTTAGTTTCTGTGAAAGAGATAATTTTCACAAAGGGACACAGTAATAATTTTACTAAATGGGTTATTAAGACTGAAGCCTAGCCAGAATGGGTTCCTTTTGCCACGTAACAAGATAGGAACAAAAGGGAAAGGGATATTTTTCTACTGGGGCTGCTACTGAATATGTTTGGAATGTGTAGGATATTTCAAGGTTCCATGGTACATCCATATCTGGGAACAAAGTTTAATAATGATGATAAAAAGTATAATTGAGGTCAGGCGTGGTGGGACACGCCTTTAATCCCAGCACTCAGGAGGGAGAAGTAGGAGGATCCCTGTGAGTTTAAGGACATTCTGAGACTACAGAGTGAATTCCAGGCCAGCCTGAACTAGAGTGAGACCCTACCTAAAAATCAAAAAAAAAAAAAAAAAAAAAAAAAAAGTGTAATTGAGTTTGGAAGATCATTCAGTCAGTAAAGCACTTGCCTTCCAAACAAGAGGACTTGAGCTAGCTGAGTACCTATGTGAAATGCTGGGTATGGTGGCATATGCCTATAATGCCACCACCAGGAAGATAGAGCCAAGATGATCTTTGGCCAGCCAGTCTAATCTAATTGGTGAGTTCCAGGGCAATGAATGACCCTGTCTCAAAGGAGGTAGATGATGTTCTTGAGGGTGACACTAGAGGTTGTTCTCCACAAGCTTGAGCGCGCGCGCGCGCGCGCACACACACACACACACACACACACACACACACACTTAAAACTTCCCTGCAGTTGAATAATAGAAATGAGAGTGGTAACTGTACAGGCTCTTAGGAATAAAAGCTTTAATTGATTATATAACCAGGAAAGAAACCACCAGTATCTGAGGTACCTTTTTGAGAGTAAATGCACTGTAAAATGTCTAGTGTTGCAGCCAACTTCATATTGCTGGTAGAAAACACAAACCAAGAGCAGCTTGTGGAGGGGAAAGGTTTATTTTGGCTTGCAGTCTGAAGGGAAAGCTCCATGGTGGCAGGGGAAAACGAGCATGAGCAGAGCTTGGGCATCACCTCTGGCCAACATCAAATGGACAACAGCAACAGGAGAGTGTGCCAAACATTGGCAAGGGGAAGTTGACTCTAACACCCATAATCTTGTCCCCAAAACACACTCCCTCCAGGAGGTTTCAATTCCCAAGTTGCCACCAGCTGAGGACTTAAGCACTCAGAACACACAAGTTTATGGGGACACCTAATCAAACCACCACAGGTACCTGTAATCATATTGCATAAGTGGATAGACATTACTCCAATTGTTAGTGTTGCAAGTATTCTTTTCTTTAATTTGATAATATTTTATTTGTATCTACATTAAATGATCATTTTTCCTTTTAACTTTCCTTCTCCTGTGACTAAAATAAGATGCATTCTCAGTGCGTAAACTGATAGTTCAGCATTTATTTAAGGGGTAACAAAAGGGGAGCATGACTTGGCAAAATAAGAAATCACCCTCAGATGGTATTTCATATGTTGTCTTCTGTGGAGGGAGAAGCATAGCACATGTCTACTTGTGTAATGACAGTGCTATATCATGTTAGGCAGAAATGTGGATTTTTATGGCCAAACCATATATGACTGTTTTTCTTTCTTTCTTTCTTTCTCTCTCTCTCTTTTTTTTTTTTTGCTTAGCCATGTGAAATAAAGATAGCAAACAATGGTGGAGTAAATCAAACAAAATATGATTTCAACAAAATTCTCATCTGTATCATGAAGGGTTTTGATTGACAATTATCTTCATGTAGCCACATTTGATATTGACATTGGGAAGGATTCCCATTTCAATGGTGGTCGTATGTTAACAGCCCAGTTCCTATTGATGAACTTTTGGTGGGCTAGCACTTTCCAACATTTGTGTTGCCAGGCTTGAGGTTCCCCTGGATGGCAGCCAGCTCATTTGCATTTGGTTAATACCATAGACAATAACAAGAACCTGAGCTCATGTTGAGTCATAGTCTCAAGAGAGTCCATGTTTTCTGTTTCTTCACAGCTCTGAGAGCTCCAGACATACTTGAGCTCTTAGCTCAAAGGTTATAGTGATACTGAACAGTTGGTTGGAATTGTAGGTGATAATTAATCTTCCCATACCTCCAGGTGGCTATGACAGGGCAAGTTCTTTGCACTGTTCTTTAATTAAGATAATTAGATTGAGCCTTTTTCATTTTCACCTAAAACATCCTCATATGCTCAAGTTTCTCTGGAAGGGCCTTGGGAATCAGGCTTTTCCTAGATCCTGTTCTTCTTGTCAAGACTCACTGGCTTTCTTTGTGTTAACTTTGTTTTGGGCTGGGGGAGAATTTTCATTTTTCAATTTTCTTTTATTTTCTTTGGGTATATGTGTGAATGTGTGTGTGTGTTTGTGTATGTGCTATGCATATGCATGTTATTTATGTGGGCTGCATCTCTGTGTGCAGGTACACGTGAACACATGTGTGCAGAGTCCAGAGGTTGACGCTGGGTAACTTCCTCAGTCACTCTCCACCTTATTCTTTGAGACAGGATCTCTCACTGAATCTAGAGCTCCTCAATTCAGCTAGACTAGCTACCTGATATTCTCCTATCTCCACCACCCCAACACTGGGATTACAGGTTCATGCCACCATGCTGGGCTTTTATATGGGTGTTGGGGGATCTGAACTCGGTTTCTTAAGCTTGTATAGCAAGTACTTTACCTACTGAGCCATCTCCCCAACCGTACTTCTTCAATTTCCAAATTTCAAGGATATTTGAATCTCGGCTGTCTTGAATTGTTTTTTTTTAATCAATATATATTTTTTATTTATATTATTCTGATTTTACATTCATAGTATTGGTTCCATTGTCCTCCTCCCCTTCCTCCCACTTTCAAAGGGGCCCTCATCAATGGGGAATGTGTATCATGCATTGTGAGTTTGCTCAAGAGTTCTGGTGGATAAGCCCCAGTCTCTGTGCATAATGCCCCAACTTGTGACTCTAACAATCTTTCCGCCCCCTCTTCCGCGAGTTTCCCTGAGCCACATTGGGGCCATTTTAGTTCTGCTTCCTTGATGAGGTTTTGGGAGCCTCTGTGTCTCTGGATATCTGGCTTATGATTGGATTGGATGTTCTCTGTGTTTATCTCCTTCAGCCTTTTTCTGGTGTTGTGATTGCTTTGAGCGCTATATTCTTGCCCTTAAACACAGATTTGCATGTTGTGTTTGTGTGTTTTCCTTTGCTCTTAAACAGAGAAGCTTGAGAAACCTGGCTAGATATTCCAGCAATGTGACCTTTTGCTACCAAGTTCCCTAAAGTTCTTGAGTTTGAAGTTCTGACAGCCAGCAGCATGACCATCTGCTTTCCTTCTGGGTAGCACAGATGGACCATTTTCTAGCTACTTACTGTGTTTCCACTTCAGCTTGGCCAACTTAGTACTTGAAGATTTGTCAGTAACAACTGTCTTCCATATTACTAAGGATGTTTTTAGGTAGAAAGTGAAACCTTGGCTAGAGGCATGACCAGGTCTGAACATCTGAGGACTTTAACAATGTCGCTAGAAATCTTTGTTTCTGGATTTTCTTTGCTCTCAGGGTCATTTATGCCCTGTCAAGCATAGCTATTGGCAACTCCAGGCTTTCCGTCTTCTAGCAGGTTCCATTATCTGCTAGTTTAGTACTCCTACTGCAAGAAACCACCTCCTATGGTTTGGATATGCTTTGCATGTGTACCCTGAAATTTCAGGTACATTCAGTGACCTTGAGTGTGACAAAAAGTTTAATAGGGGTGGAACAGTGGGAGATAATTAGATCATTAATGTCATCAATTTCAGAAGAAAAGAGTGTATTTCCTGTGGGTCCCTAGTTAGTCCTTGTGATAGTGCGCTATTATAAAGAAAATAAGCCAGCTCCCCAAATTCTCTGGCTTCTGTACTCTCACCAGATGAACTCCATTTTGTATACATTCCCATCAATATGCCATCTACTATGTTGTGATATAGCCACGAAGCCCTAGCCAGTGATGAGCACATGCTGACATCATGATCTTGAATCTCCAGAAATGAGAACTAAGCAAGTGTGTATTCTTTATAAAGTATCCAGCCTCATATATTTTGTTACAACAACAGAAAACAGACTTACACATCATCTTTTTCTAAAATTCCCAGCAAAAGTCCTGGGCTGACTGATTCACTAACCTTGGATCACATGCCTAGCCAACCTGTTGCTCTATCCTGGACCCTAACTACAGAGATAGGCTTAGGACTATCACCTGTCCTGTAAGATGAGATGAATGAGTTCTTGAAAAAAAAAAAAAGAAATTCAGTTATTTTAAAAGGGATACAGGACAAACAGATATATTAGACATTTCCCACTGTCATGAAGAACACTGGGTCAGGAATCAGAAAAACATGGTCTAATTGAATTTCCTTTACTTTCTAGCCAATTCTACTGTTTCACAGTGTGTTAAAATTTCCATTTATTTATTTATTTGTGAGGAGAGAGAGAGAGAGAGAGAGAGAGAGAGAGAGAGAGGAGAGAGAATGGGCACACCAGGGCTTCCTGCGGTTGCAAATGGACTTCAGATGCATACACCACTGTGTGCATCTGGCTTTATGTGGGTACTGGGGAATTGAACCTGAGCCAGTAGGCTTTGCAAGCCAGAACTTTAACCACTGATGCATCTCCCCAGCCCTCACAGTGTTTTTGTAATGGAAATGTAACATTTCCTATATAGATACATCAGATGTTATTTAACTATTTGGGGTGGTATTTATATTAGTAATACACATGCACCTTTACAAGTGCAGTTTTCAGTATAGCAATAATTGCACATGACTATGCCAGCATAATCATCTTATTACTACTTTAAAATAGTCTCTTTTCTCCCTTCTGGGCATACCTGCCACCTTCCTTCTCTCTTTTTCTTCTACCTCACAAATATTTTTTCATAAAGATATATAGTCATCATAATTCTTAATTTTAGTGGTAAAATTTAATGTAGCAGGGCTATATAATTTTCCAAATTATTCTTTTATTATTGGATATTTAGAGTATTTGTTATTTTTGGAACTATCAAAAACATTGTGATAAATATGCACATTATTCTGTGGAATTACCTGTAGTATAACATTTCAGAGCCTTTTGACATGTCATGACAAATATCATTTTAAAGTAACTGTGGCATTTCAATGTTCTCAACAATGCATAAAAATACGCACACCTACTGTTACCTCACCACTGTGGTAGATGCTGCCACTATCCTACACACTTTTTGGTCATGACCATTTTGGTAACTCAGGTGAGTTCTAGTTGCTGGCATTTGAATCTCTCTAGTTTAGGATTGTTATGGAATGCAGAGGGCAGTTCTGTGCAAGTGTGTGCTGCAGGTCAGAAGAGCTAAGATTCAACAAAACTCAGCAGAGGTCTTCTTTCCGGTAATGTGAGTAACTTTCTCCTTCTTTGGGGGCATACTTCATTTCTGTGAAATTTTAATAATTGCATCACAAAGATTAAATTCACTAATGTAATTAACAACTTGTATTAAGTGAAAAACATTCAGTTATTTACCTGGTAATCATTTTATTAAAGAGATGTCTCTTATAATACTGTGTGCATTTTTACAAACTTAGACCTATCCAAATGCCCGATACACAGAAGGGTAGGCCATAGTATTATGACACCATTTTCAAAGGGAGAAATATAAACATATAAAGGAACTGTCTAAAAGTGTTTAAATAATGAAGACTATAAAATATGATATCCAAGGGAAAAAGTTTTCTAGGATAGAAAAATGAATTAGGAATTATGCAGAAAATACACTGAGGTAACAGTGGTATTTTGGTATTATAGAATTATGAATTTTTTTCTTCTGTGCAGTTTTTGGTATTTTCTAAGTCTCTTAGTATGGATTATATTACTTTCATAATAAGAAAAAAGGTCACAAAAGAAACATGATAGGAAATACAGTTGACTTAAAGAAAATATTGGTACTATTTCTTTTTTATATATTTTATTTTTTTATGTGCAAGAGAGAAAAAAAGGGAGAGAGAGAGAGACAATGAGCTAGTCAGGGTCTCTAGCCACTGCAAACGAACTCCCTATGCATGTGCCCCTTGGGCATCTGGCTTATGTGGGTCCTGGAGAATCAAATCAGGGTCCTTTGACTTTGCAGGCAAATGCCTTAACTGTTAAGCCATCTCTCCAGCCCAGAACTATTTCTTTGTGAAAAAGAAACATATAGCATATCACACCTGGATTTTGTTAAATATGTATCATGTTTATTTGTTTAAACAAGGTCATGCTATGTAGCTCAGGCAGGCCTGGAACTTAGATGTTCCTGCTTCAGCCTCCTGAGCTGAGATTATAGACCTGTGTCACCAGGCTGCCTAATGACTATTTTATATTTTACCTCTACTAATACAGCTCAGTATACGAAAGCTTTAAAAATTCATTTTTCTCCTCTTTAAAGTAGTAAGTTGTAAAAGAGTACAACTAAATTCAAGCACTAAGATAATTTACTTGAAGATTCACCTGTAGGTTCAAGTGGCTCATTTGGAATTTAAGCCTTGAACGGTTCTACTCTCCTCGATTATGAGTTACAGAAATCAAATATGTCTCTGATTTGGCTAGGAAATTGGGAGCCTGAGAAAATAGTTTGACCACATAATTGTGTTATTGGTTTTCCTCTAGCTATGAAATGAAAGTAAGTATTAAGCCTGGTGCCATTACTGTGTTACTCATCAAATGAATTAGAAATTTCTCCTACTAATCTTTTCCTCATTCTCTTCTTTAAAATCAAGTTGCTTCTTCTCTACATGCTCTTAAGGTGTACTCTTTTGGGGAAGGTCTGACTTGCCTCTCCTGCCAGTCTTCCCTGAGCTCCAGGTGTTCTGCCCGGTTTCAACCTGGGAACTGGCATTTTTCTCCATCACATTTATGTGCAACAGAGAACATAACTATGTTTCATCTGCTGTATCTTCATGGCTTCTTACAAACCCACTATCTTTCCTTTCTTAGAAAAATATGAAATCTCTTTTAGTGATTGTCTGAAATGAAAAGTTAATGGATAAATATAATAGGCTTTGTTTATTTGTACCAACTATCCTGGGGTAAATTTGCTATTTTGCATCCTCTGGAAAGTGTGTGGGCTGCAGCTGATGGCAAAACAGCAGTTGTCTTTAATTCTTGTTGTCTGGGCTACCACTGGGTGGATAATTGCATTCCTATATTATACTCTAGCTGGTTAAATGCCTTGAATCCTCTGTCCATCCCAGACACATGATATACCTCCAGTCAGCCAGAATCAGAATACTGCTCACTCTTCAACAACAACAACAACAACAACAACAACAACAACAACAACAACCCTAGTAATTGTGTGGTCATAAAGTCATGCAGTGACTTAGGAGAACTGGACCATTGCAATAGACTTCTCAGGTCTGAGCAGCTTCTTAGTATTGAAATGTAAGCTCTCCTGGGTTTTGTTTAGAAAATTCCCTCCTTCCATGACAGTCACTACTGAGTTGCTTTTATTATTTATTTATTTATTTATTTATTTATTTATTTATTTATTTATTTATTTATTTTGGAGAGAGACACAGACAGAGACAGACAGAGAAGGAGAGGGAGACAGAATGGGTGCTCCGGCAGCCTCTCAGCTGCTGTGAACGAAATTCAGATGCGTGCACCCCCTTGTGGTCATGTGCAGCATCGCGCCCTTGCGTCACTTTGCATCTGGCTAAACGTGGGACCTGGAGATTGGAACCTGGTTCTTAGGCTTAGCAGGCAGGTGCCTTAACTGCTAAGCCATCTCTCCAGCCCATGAGTTGCTTTGATTATATCTCTTTAACAATGTTAGATTTTCTTTTCCTTCTTGACTGATACTTGCAAGATATTATTAAAGCTAAACATTGTGAAATGTGATGGGCTGAGAAGGAGAACATCAGTTATACAAATAACTTAGCCAGAGAATCTCACAACAGGCTTAAACAGATTTGGAATGTAAGACTTGTCAAATTTAAATAAATTGCCATATTTGCATCAAAAACAATTACCAAAACAATAAAGTTTCAAAGAATCAAGTGGAAAGATTTAAAATAAATTTATTTTGTTTCTTTCACACAGTCTTCCTTTTAATGTGGTTTCCTTATTTAATTCCATGAGTTTCCTACGTGCATATGTCTTTATTGTACTTCTTTCTGTCTTTCTTCCTTATGATTCCTTAATCTCCTTTGTGGGCAGGGGCCATCACAAACCTTAATTGTGCCAGATGTCTGTGACTGCTGAGTAGATGTTAGTTGACTAAGGTATGAGGACATGTTTCTTTGATTGCTTTTTTTTTTTTTTTTTTTTTTTTTTTTTTTTTGGTTTTTCGAGGTAGGGTCTCACTCTGGTCCAGGCAGACCTGGAATTAACTATGTAGTCTCAGGGTAGCCTCGAACTCTCGGCAATCCTCCTACCTCTGCCTCCCGAGTGCTGGGATTAAAGGCGTGCGCCACCACGCCCCACACTGATTGCTCTTTTTGTATGTAACAAATAAGAAGTTTTTGTTCTAGTTTTCTAACTCAATGGGCAAGAGTGGGGTAGATGGCAAGTGGGCAATGCATGGAGGTGTGGGAAATGATATCATATGTATACTTTATGTTTATGCATCTCTCTCTCTCACACACATACATAAACACACACACACGAACACTATTTAAGGCAGATTATCTTTTACCACTATGAACTTTATAATATACCATATAGTATATATAACTATATCTATAAAACTATATATATGTCTTGGAAACAGGTATAAAGGACTCTAGTTTCTGTTTCTATGGTCACCACAGAGCTAAAATTACTATATACTAATTTAAAAAATTAAAGTCAGAATCATTCAGGTCATGCTTGACCAGTCTTAATATGCCTTCTTAAAATTCAGTATTCTTTCCCAAATAGAACTTAGTCACAACACAAGGCTTTGCTTTATTTCTTTTCTGTTTGTCACCCAAAGAGAAAGGTGAATAAGAGTGTGAAAATGAAATAAGATGTGGCTATTGTGGGACAACCCACATAGCTAGTAGCTTATGGCTCTGCTCCACATGCGTGCATTTGGGGATGGCTGTAAAAGGAAAAAATATATATACCAGAATATGTTACTATTAGATTTTTGTATATCAGTCTATATTTTCTTAAATCTGCTTATTTTAATGCCTGTAAACACATCCTTCAAAAAGGTTGAAGCTAGGGATGACATTACCTGCTAGAGGGAGATAGATTGAAAGATATGCGACTAGCCATCTTTTCTATCCTAAGTTGCTATGGCAATTGCTGCTTTCTTTGTGGCTATTGATGGTATTTTCAGACAATGCAATTCCTTTCCACTGTTGTGATAAAGAAACCAATGCCAATATTAACATGTTACAGATATTTTAAAGACTGACATAGTCTCCAAGACGTCAAAGATTTTTGTCAGTTTTGTTCTCATATGTTTCTTAAGACTTGAAATCATGCCCTAACAAAATTCTAATTTCTGAAAAATTCAAAATATGGAAACATTGTTCTTACATTTTGTTCTTTTTGGCTATGCAGTTCACATCTCATTTTCCTCTTTTCATTATAGAGTTTGGATCTTAAATGCTCAAAAGCTCATGTTTAGAGGTCTTGGCTCACAACTGGTGGCACCATTGGGGAGTAGTGGGTACTTTGCGAGGTGGGCATACTTGGGGCATGGATCATTGGAGGTGTGCCCTTGCATGCTACATTGGAATGCTGACCCCTTCCTCTCCTTCTTCCTCTGCTTCACGGCTTTTATGAGATGAGCAGCTTTGCTCCAGGACATGTTCCCACCACAGTGTTCTGCTTGGAATAACAGGGCCAGATGCTGAAACCACGAGGTAAAGAAATCTTTTCTCCTTTTTAAGTGTTTATCTCAGATATTTTGTCACAGCAGTCACACTAACACTCTCACTGTCTGAATATTGCTAAATAATGAATAATATGAAGATGTAGATATAGAACAATATTATCAGACAATATAGAAAAGTACTTCTTTCATGAATGTATTTTTCTCTATTTTATTATTTCTTTAAAATTGACTGAATGCATGCATTGATTTTTTAAAAACTTTTTTATTTGTTTATTTGCAAGCAGAGAAAGATAGAGAGAAAAGAGACAGAGACAATGGGCACATTAGGGCCTCTAGCCATTGTAAACTAACTCCAGACACATGTGTCACTTTGTGCATCTGGCTTTACCTGGGCAGATTTCACTAAATAATCATTCATAGAAATCAAACTAACAATATTTTAGTAAAGATTATTTATAACAAATCAATATAATTTAATAATTACAACTTAAAAGTATATTTCACAAACATTGTTACTATCTTGAAAACAGACATTCCAATAGAATTTTCCACATTATGCAGACAGCAAATGATAAGTCATGCAGGCAAAAGCACTTTTCTGAAAGAGCGATGTAGTCCTAAGAGCAGTCTGGAGTCATTTACAGAATCTAACTTTTTTTTGAGATGGCGTCCTGCTATCTTTCTTAGGCTGATCTTGAATTTGTAAACCTCTTGTCTTAGCCTCACAAGAAACTGGAATTATAATAGGTGTCTGTCAGTAGGACAGGTTGAGAATATTTATTGAGGAAAATGATAGCAAGCCAGCTAGACACATGTTGAAGCTGAGGTACAGAATTCATCTTGCAGAATACAATTATTCACAAATGCTTCCCAGAAATACTTTTTAACAATATTTTAACATTTTTAAGTCTTTTTAACCATTGTTGCTGTTTTCAGATTCCTTCCCTCTGTTTGCTTTAAGAAAATGCAGTTACATTCAACACACATGCACAATGCATTCTGTAGTGTGAATCCAAATGAGTCTATTTAGTTTTCTGCTAGCACAAATACTAGCTGTAATGGATACCATACATCACAAAGATCATGATATGAATGGTAGCAGAAACCTCTTCTGAATTAGTTAATCTATTTTCATAGAGTTTAACTAAGATACTATTTTTTTTACTGAGAAGTAAATATTTCTTTAGACACCCCTGAGACCAAGGAAAACAGAGAGATCAAGTATTCAACTTGTCATACTTCCTGTCTTCACTGGACTGCAACACCTCTTTGGGCAGTTTCACTTGGACAAAGAGTTATAGCTTAAGTACTTAGTGTCTGCAGTGTGGGAGGTTCTGATATGAGAAGTCAAAGCGAAAATATTTATGTGTATGGTGTCTGAGTTAACCTGATTTTACCTGGAAAGAATATACATCATTAATCATTGTCTGTGAGACAATTGGCTTTTTAAAAGCTGATAATAAATGTAAAAATCCAATTAAAACATGAACAAGCCAATAAGAAGGTATGTTAAAGGACAGAAGAATGTAAAAGTATTACATTATTGAGTATGCATAAACTTAAAGGGTAGCCTCCCCATCTGACTTTTATATGTTTCTACAAATAAGTTTGATTTTTTTCTTATATCATAGGAATGTCAAATGAATAAGTTAAATCAAAATTTACCTTTATTAGCCCGAGGTTAAATCTATCAACTAGGTCTGAGCGTACTGACACATAACTTGGGAGGCTGAGATAGGAGGATCTCTGTGAGTTTGAAGCCAGCCTGAGACTACATAGTGAATTCCAGGTTAGCCAGTTCTAGAGTGAGATCCTACTTTGAAAAACAAAACAACACAAAAAGAATCTATCAACTCCAAATGAAGCTATTGGTGGGATGTTATGACAGATGTTAGATTTACTCAACCATGAATTGAATTAAGACCAGGTATCTTATATTTTACATGAAGAAATTAATTAACTCAACAGCATAGAAACAAACTAGAGACCTGTGTCACACTGATAGTTGGTGGGATTTTTTCTTCCATATCTCACATTTACAAGAAAGATGCAAAAGTTAACTATGAAAAATCAATCTTGTATTATTAACTTTATGTCAGAGAGACTTGAGTAAACAGTTTTAATATCGAGCAGAACCAAAGAAAGATTAAATTGTACCTGCTATGTTATTATTTTATAATCATAAAATGGCTTCAATCTATTAAGAAATGACTTTAAACTGGTAAATTAATCTCAATGAGTTGTCTTAATTTACTGTCATTCGAAAATATTGACCCATTAAACATCTCATTTACAAAGTATTCTGACCAATGGAAGAGTAGTTCCCCATGTGGCAGACTCCGTGTACAAAGAGCAACAACTACTGAATAACTGAGCAGCTTCACTTGGTCCATAGAGCTGACTGACTCAGGCTCCCTTTACCTGCTGCTTTTCTAGTAGTTGGCTTAGTTACAGAGCTAAAACTCAAGGTAAGTATAGATTAATTCAGTTTGATTGCTTTATTACAGCTAATGAAAATTTATTCTATGGAATTAAAATTCAATTATACCAGTAAATATGGGAAGTTAATAAAGAACAGCATCTAAAAACCAGTTTGTTAACTTCTAGTTTAGTGTGTGGTGTTTTTTTTTTTTTTTTTTTTTTAACCTAACACTATCTGTTTTCTCCCAGCATGTCACAAAATTATTGAAATTGTGAAAATATATTTTCTTGCATGATCTGAATTTTCATTTGTAATGGTTTTGGAGCTGATACTATTTCCCTGGTGTGTTAGTCATGCTGGGGCATGTCAAATGTGTAACTAAATAACATACACTAAGGTGTGTCAGATGTATAACTAGATGACATACACTAAGGTGTGTCAAATGTGTAACTAGATGGCATACGCTAAGGCTGTGTCAACTATGTAACTACACGACATACTCTAAAAGTAATTTGGTTTTAAGGTTTGACAACTCAGTGCTTACAGAGGTTGTGTTTGCCATGTTGATGTTCCTAGCAGCTGATAGGATGCCTACTGCAAGACAAATGTTCTCTGAACAGAATTAGCAGCCAAATTGATGATAGCTTTGTAAAATCATGTTTGAAATCATCCTTAGTAAGGGCTTCATTTTCTTCTTTGTGTGAGTAAACTGGCTCAGTTAAGACTAAGACATTTTCCAACAGGAACTAATTTATGGTTCTTTCCTGGTTATGTTTTATATTACTTGTGTGGTAATAGTTATATGCACTCTTTTTTTTTCATTTTATGTGACTATACTTTCTATTATGTATTTTTTTCTATCTTTTCCAGTGTGGTAGTGGAGATTGAACCAAGGGCCTCACACATGCTAGGTAGGTGCTCTGCTACTGAGCTAATCTTCAGCTCTCTTTTTACTTTCTTATTTTTATTTGAGACAGGGTCTTAATAAATTGCATATGCTGGCTTTAAACTCACTCTATAGCCCAGGAAAGCTTTGAATTTGTGATTTTCCTGCCTTAGTCTCCTGGCCACTAGGCCCAGAGAAAGAATACACTTTGTTGTTTACTTGTATTTATTTCTATGATTCCTGTTTAGACATTGCTTTCTTTCCTGCTGTTATTTCTTATTAAGGCTTGTGGAAACATTGTAGACTCTCTCCATCTCAATACTGGAGATTAAACCCAGGATAAACACTCCACTACTGAGCTACACCCCATCTATACACTGTAGATTTTAATATCACATGCCTTATATATGCTTGTTCAATGAATGAATATTTGAGTAATAGACATGTGAGCTGCAGATGTGGGAAGTTTATAAGAATCACCTACTGATGCTTCGCATGCCTGTGGAAGAGGAAATGGAGTCTGCATAGTCTCCTTAGCTGCAGCTTCTCTAAGCTCCCATTAATGTGTGCCTCCCAGAAGAAAACACAATTGTGGCTAAATTGATAGGATTTTATTTATTTATTTGACAGAGAAAGAGGGAGGGAGGGAGAGAGAAAGAGAGAGAGAATGGGCACTCCAGGGTCTCTAGCCACTGTAAACGAACTTCAGACACGTGCTCCCTTGTGCATCTGGCTAACATGGGTCCTGGGGAATCAAACCTGGGTCCTTTGGCTTTGCAGGCAAACACCTTAACTGCTAGACCATCTCTCCAGCCTGATAGGATTTTTTATAACTTTTGAAATATGTGCCTAAACCTTTATCTTTTTTGTTTTTTTGTTTTTGGTTTTTCGAGGCAGGGTCTCGCTCTAGCCCAGGCTGACCTGAAATTCACTCAGTATTCTCAGGGTGGCCTTGAACTCACACAAAGCCTCCTACCTTTGTATCCCAAGTGCTGGGATTAAAGGTGTGCGCCAACATGCCTGGCCCTAAGCCTTTATTTTTATCAGAATGCATCTCAGGCTAAATGTCTTTCTTAACCCCAATTGTCGACTTCTTAATTCTTCTCTCAAAAGACTTATATGCATATAAGAATTTATTTAAAAACAAAGCTTATTATAGTAGCACTTATCATAATCAAATCTTGGAAATAACATTTTTTGAATAGGGAAATGACTAAATAAATCTTATTTTTTTTGTCCATTGAAGCGTTAATGCAACAGACAATAAGAATGAATGATAATTATATTTGCAAATAACTTTAAGGCATCATATGAAAAATGAAAGCTTAAGAATATAATCTGTAAAAATAAGTAGAGAACATTTCTAGATCTATATAATCTATATGTAAATGCATTAACAAAGGATTGGAAAACTAAGTATGTTAAATTGTGATAGAGGCAGTTACTAATGGGTTGTGGACTAAAAGGTGAAGAAGATGGCTTTCAAAGGTTGTTTGATTTTATGTTAGTGTTTTTTCTTCCTAAAACTTTAAATTTTTTATTTATTTATTTTTTTAAAAGATTTTATTTTTATTTATTTATTAGAGACAGAGAAACGGAAAGAGAGAGAGGGAGAGGGAAAATGGGTGTGCCAGGGCTTCTAGCCACTGCAAATGAACTCCAGATGAGTGTGCCCTCATGTGCATCTGGTTTACATGGGACCTGGAGAATCAAACTGGGGTCCTTAGGCTTTGCAGGCATGTGCTTTAACCACCAAGCCATCTTTCCAGCTCTATGTTAATGTTTTTAACTAAAAATAACAGAATGTATTAGTTATTATATTATGTGGGAAAAGGGTGTTTAAATCATACTATCAAAAGTGCCAACATGTCACTGTCATTCTTTTACTCTAGGGACTGGGGAAGAAAGTACAGATACGTAAGAGGAAGTGGTCACTCTAGACCAAAGCAAATATCATGAACAAAGTATTGATACTTACTATTTCAGGAAGAAGAAAATGACAAAGAATAAGGAGTCAGTATAGAAGATGGTAAAAGTATCAATTATATGTTTATCAGCAAAGTCAATTAATTTTAGATTTCAAGCCAAACAATTTTCAAGTCTAAATAAATGGTTCCCAAATACTTGCTATACATATATTTTGAGAAAGTTCAAATTTTCACTTTTGCCTATTACAAAATATTTTACTGTTTGGTGGTTCTATACTTAATTGTAAAACATATTTTTATGTTACTGAAAATCAGAAAAATATGAGTAAAATTCAGAATTCGAAAGAGGGGATGTTTGAAGATAGGTTTAGGAGAAACCAGTTGAGTAAACAGAAATGCTAAATTCTTGGCAAGGAATTGTGATATCTGAATATTATATTCATCTTTCTCAGCATTGAGCCCACAGCTAGCAAAAATGTCATCTTAAAGTGAAGGCTTATTGAGGAAAAAATATGATGACATCAAAACAACAGAGAGATGACTTGGAAAGAAGATGAGATTTACTGGAGAGGGAATTTGGGAGGGGGAAAAAGAAGGGTGGTGAGAGACGATTATGATCATAGTATATTGTCTATGTTTATGGAAGTTGTCAATTAAAAGTTAAAAGTATGAAGCCCTCTCATTAGGAAGAAGAGCTCTGTGGATAGTTACTGTACATGAAATACGATTCGGAGTGAGAACTTAGAGGTTTATTTGTGGAAAGCCAGGCAATGTATGGACTAAGATCACAGAGCTAAGGCTCTGTATGAAGCTAGAACTAAGTTTAGAAACTCTTCCACCATTTACAGTTTCTAAGGTCCTGGGTAAGTGGTTTAGCCCATCACTGCTCCAGTGGTCTTTGGTTGAAGGCAAAACTACTGCACATCCAGTAGATTGTTTTGAAGAGGCAATGAACAAAAAACACTCATCTCAGTGAGTGCTCAGTAAGCCACAGGAGTGACACTTTTTTGTCCTAAATGTGGGCAGAATTTCATGTGCTAACCCTTTCACAAGTATTCTACCAAATAAAGTGCATGGTATTTAGCTTTTTAGTTAATCTGGAGATTATAGACACCAAGAGGTAGAGTTTAATTTCCACAGTAAGCATTTCAGGTTTTAAATAGTGGCTTAACAAACAGAAATCTTTCCTTGGCTAGTGTGGCTAAGTAGTAAGGGCCAGTCAGAGGGTATTCTGGGAAAGATTGAAGGTAAAAGTGACAGTGGGGCTATGACACATGCTCAGTGTTCTGTTCATAAGTCTGTCCTTTGCTCCCTGATTTGTACTGGCAAGAACCTGGGAGAAGAGAGAATGAAGTATATAATGGTATGGGGAGCATCTTCCAGTACTAACTTACTCCACAGTTGTGTGAGTCCCTTGGAACTTCCCTGCCTCCATGGTACTATCTTTGATTAGCTTTATTGTGAATTAACAACCAACAGAGGCACATGGATCCCACAAACCTAAGCAGATTATGGTTCATCTGCCTGTTAAACTTACAGCTCATGAAGGAAATCCCAGCAGCTTAAGATTCTCCTTGCTGAATATTTCTATAGTTGGAAAGGTCTCTCATCTGACTTTCAGATCTTACCAGACACACAGCCCCATCTACAAATCACAAAACATACATTTTGATGGATTAGGAAAACTTTACAGAGACATACTTTTCCTCTGGATAACCAAAGAGCTGTGGAAATTATTGCCTTTTGATGTTAATTGAATTAATAGCCCACTTTGTTTTTTTAAAAAATATTTTATTTTTATTTATTTGACAGAGAAAGGGGGGCAAAGGAGAGAATGGGCACACCAGGGCAAAGATATGAAATGCTTCATGAATTTGCTTGTCACCCTTGCACAGGGGCCATGCTAATCTCCTCTGTATCATTCCAGTTAGCCCACCCCACTTTCTTCTTTTTCTTTTCCTTCCTCCCTTCCTTCCTTCCTCCCTCCCTCCCTCCCTTCCTTCCTTCCTTCCTTCCTTTCTTTTTATTTATTTATTTTTTTGGTTTTTCAAGGTAGGGTCTCAACTCTAGCTCAAGCTGACCTGGAATTCACTCTGTAGTCTCAGGATGGCCTCGAACTCATGGTGATCCTCCTACCTCTGCCTCCCAAGTGCTAGGATTAAAGGCGTACACCACCATGTCCAGCTAGCACAGAGTTTATTCCAAGCAGCTTGGTGGAGAATTATCTGTTACAATGGATGGGGATCTCAGAGTGGTGGCAAGAAAGTAAATTAGAAAGATAGTTCAGGGACCCAGAGGTAAGTGGAAAGAAAGAAAAAAGAAAGAAAGAAAGAGAGAAAGAAAGAACAAAAGAAAGAAAGAAAAAAAGAAAGAAAGAAAGAAAGAAAGAAAGAAAGAAAGAAAGAAAGAAAAAGAAAGAAATTAGACTCGAGAGATGGTTTAGCAGTTAAGGCAAATGCCTGCGAAGCCCCTAAGGACCCAGGTTTGACTCTCCAGGTCCTCGTAAGCCAGATGCACATGGTGACGTATGTGCCTGGAGTTCATTTGCAATGGCTAGAATCCCTTGCACACCCCTTCTCACTCTCTTTCTTTTTAAAATAAATTTTGAAAACCTTAAAAAACCTTAAAAAAAGAAAGAAATCGACCTGTTCGCCATCCTTTGCTTAATAACTCCGCATACATAGATGGAACTTATTAAAGCCAATTATTAGGATGGTAATTAAAATCTCAGTATTCAATTAACTTCCTTTAAATCAATGAAAACATGTTTTCTCTTAACAGTTTAATTAATTTCATTGATAGGATTTTTCTTGTACATTAGATTCCAGTCAATAGCTAGTTAGTTAGACTGATGCTGAACCACATTTCATCATCTTTCATTAGTATAGGACTACAACCCTTCTTAATTAGCCTGGTTCAAAATGACCAAAGGAAAAATGAACTGTTTGCTTCTTAATATCTCAACTTGGATTCTATACACAGCAGTGAAAATGCTAACTTGCTGTAGAGTCTGTTTTGTTTTCCTTTTTTTGTTTAATTTTCCTTTTTGTGCTTAAGTAAAGAATCAAACGTGTGTTTTCTTTGAGATGTGATCTTGCTATGCTGCCCAGGATTTGAAATCCTAGACTTATGTTCCTCCTGCCTCAGTCTCCAGAGTAGCTGGGCATATAGGTGGGGGCCACTGTACCTGGACAAGAAACCAATTCAATTCAATAAGGAGAGTCAAGAAGGATTATATGTTTATTTAACTTTCATTACACACTAAAAATAAATATAATTTAGAAATCTTATTTTATATATCTTTTTTTTTTGGAGGGAGAGAGAGAGACAGAGAGAGAGGAAGAGGAAGACAGATAGAGATGGGCTCTCCAGCAGCCTCTCTGCTGCTATGAACGAAATCCAGATATGTGCCCCCTTGTGGTCAAGTGGGGCATTGCGTCCTTGCGTCACTTTGCATCTGGCTAAACGTGGGACCTGGAGACTGGAACTGCTGGAGATTGGAACCAGCATTCTTAGGCTTAGGAGGCAGGCGCCTTAACCACTAAGCCATCTCTCCAGCCCTTATTTTATATATCTAATAAATACTCTGGAAGTGGCAGGACATCATTGACTTCTGCAGTTATTTGCAGATCAGTTCCCTTTAAGTGAAATAGGAGGTCGTTTTACTAAATAACCTCTAGCATTCCTTTTTGACAAAAATTTCTAGTGTTATGAATTTGGATTTCACTAAGTTGATTTAACTTTCCATCAGACCAATGGAAATATATCTTGTTTTTAAATTAGGGACTTAAGGAAATTCTGGAGGTGCATAGTCATTAAAAGAAAGTGCTTCATTCTAATACTCTAAAGATATATATATATGATGTTTCAGAGTCAAGGGATCTGGGGCTCATTTTTAGGAAAGAAAGACGTTTTGGGGTGGTTTTCCATATCATCTCTCTCACCTGAAACTGCCTATAAATTTCATTTACCACCACAGAAGTCAGATTAGCTTAAACACTAGGATTACTGTTCAATGATGAAAAGAATTACCTTTCTTAGAGTAAGGGAAGCACAGTTTATGCACAGTAAAACCTCAGGCGATTGACCACTGAGTTCAGGATGCACGTACAAATGTGATCCTCGAGCTTTCACATGACGCCGATGACTGGGGGCTTTGTTAAGTGCTGAAGTGACTCATGAGTTCCAGGGTGGCGTCTACAATTTGATGATTGTAACAAACTCACTGATGGTACGAAGTTGATTGGTTTGGCGAGCTCATGTAGCCATGCTGCACATCACTCTAACAGCTAGGGACAGATGTGGTTAATATTCTTGATTTGAAATCTCTGAGTGCTTGAAGATCATTTTCTCTACTCCTCTTTCATAGTCTAAACTACAGATGGTAGAAGTTTCTGGTACTAAATTATCATATATCTGTGCTATTTGTTTTGGATGCCCAAATCTCTAAGGGCAATGAGGGAAAAGAACTAGCTGTGGCAGATTTATTGCACAGTGTTTATGAATAAATATTGTAGAAATATTTTGCTGGAAATGGAGCCCTTCACTAGTACAGACTTACTAAGTCAATGGTTTAATTGAGAAAGCTATGAAGATTATGAGCAGTGGAGTGAGAACTGTGTTGTATTCACTCCTCTCCCTGAGATGCAGCTTCAGTGCTACTGTTGATAGAGAGTGTTTTTAATTTTTTTGTCAACTGGGTACCAGAGCATCATTTGAAAATAGCCCTGTATTTATAATGAACAATTTATACACAGATAACTTTCACAACTGTTAAAGTGTTTTAAAGGCAGTATAGATAGAATTTAAATGAAATCCTAGGTAAGACTGCTTTTGTGTAAATCCAGTATAAAAATGCTACATAATTTTAGATAAAATGCCAATATCCATGACAATTCTCTATGAACATACAGGCATAAAAAGTAGAGGCCACAGAAGTTAACAGGAACAAATAATGATAGAACTGATTATCTGAGAATTGTAACATCTACAAAATTCTCTAGTTTAATTTCCTTTGAGAAAAATGCAATCAAATCCTTCTTTTTCTTTAAGGTTTATTTCACTTGGTGCAAAACATTCATCAAAAGTTCTTGGCGTGCTGTGAATTATTACTAAGTGCTTTGTTGAGAAGAATTTATATACAAACAAAAACTTTAAAAGCAAAAACGAAAAAATAAAAGACCATCTGGACATTTGCTCCAGCTTAGAGGACACTTCAGCTTTTTGCCTGTGGCAATCATCACAGCAGGTAATTGGGACAAGGGTGTTCAGATCTTGAACCCAGGCAGGTCACACAGTGAACTCAGAAAGAGGAAACAAACGAGGTGAGTATTACCATCTCCTCAGATAAGTGTCTAAAGCCTTCCAGGTCAGAGTGCAAGGAGGAGAGCCCAGGCCCAATCTGGTCATCTCCCAGAGCTGAAACAATGGAGCTGGTCATCTGGGCAGCTCGAGTACCTTGAGAGTGTTAGTTAAAGGTCTCCTAGCAGACAAAGCTAAATGAAGAACTCCTGAAATCTCCAGGAGAGCTTTGCAAATATTCAGTTGGGAACAAATGAGTTTTCATGTGAGAGAGCTTCCTCAGACTGGACATTAGCCAGCTGAAGCCACATAGCAGCAGTTGTCAACGAGCTGGGAGCAGCTCCGTTCCTTTCAGGTAAGATTGAAAACTTCTTAATTCAAGAGACAGGTCTCTTTGTAATACTAGCACTGGGGAAGCTGAGACAGGAAGACTGAATCTTCCAGCCTGAGCTACATAATACATAGACACACACACACACACACACACACACACACACACATATATCCTATCTCAATAGAAAAGTCTTGTTAAACTAGATTATTCAGTTGGTACCTCAGCAGAGGAGCAAAAGAAACCCTAGATTAATGACTTCTTTATAATTCTACCTCACACAACTTGACATAAAACCTCCCAAAGCTAGCTCAAGCTGGTCATGGTGGCTCATGTCTTTAATCCCAGCACTTGGGAGGCTGAGGTGGGAGAAGTCTGTGACTTTGAGATCAGCCTGGGATACAGAGTGAGTTTGAGGCCATCCTGACTATAGAATGAGTTCCAGGCCAGGCTGGGCTAAAGTAGGTCAACAAACAAACAAACAAAAGAAAAAGCAATTTAAGACAAAGCTAAACTCTTGCCACATAACATGACAAAAATCAATGCTCATGAATACTAATAATTGCAAAAACACAAATATCTTTCATGTATCCAATGAAATAAAATTGTATCATCTGTCTTTTGATAAAAAGTACCATGCTTGTGCAGGAGCAAAGCAGATCCACACTGAAGAGCTAAGGTATGCTGTGCCACCAAAGGCCCACAACCATGGTGATAAGAAAGCAGACATTTCTTCCTTTTAAGCTGCTTGTCTCGGACATTTGTCATAGTGATAGGAAGCTGACTCACACAACTCTGACCCTCAAATATGTGGAACATGAAGAGAACGGCATCAAAGACATCACCATAAGATTTCTTAAAATCATTGCTAAAAATTCCTTCACCAATTAAAAAAAAATATTCTTATTTATTTATCTGACAGAGAACGAGAGAGGGAGAGGGAGAGGGAGAGAGAGTGAGTATGGGTGTGCCAGCCACTGAAATGATGCACGTACCACTTTGTGCATCTGGTTTTACATGGGTACTGGGGAATCAATCTGGGGCCATCAAACTTTGCAAGCAAACACCTTTAACCACTACACCATCATGTCTCCAGCCCACTCATCCAATTTTAGAAGTAAATTTCCATGAAGTTGAGTATGAAGGGTGAAGAAAAGGGGGATTATATAAAAATACAAAATGATGATTGTGGTTGGAATTGAAAATGTCCAAATAGGGTAATGTGTTTGACTCCTTTGTTTCCAGTTGGTGGTGATGTTTGGGGAGGTTGTGAAACCTCCCAGACATGGGGCCTAGCTGGCACACTAGACCATTGAGAGTGGGCCTTCATAGCCGAGCCCTCTTTTCTTTATGTTCTCTGCTTCCTGGTCATCAAGTGTGAACAAGTCAGGCCACAAGCTTCTGCTGCCACTGCTGCTCTGATTGTCCCATCATGATGGGCTGTACCCTCTAAACTTTGAGCCAAAATAAACCTCTCTTCCCTTAAAGAAATTATTGCTAAAGAGCAAATATTTTTTTCTTCAATAAAATATTTATTTATTTATTTAAGACAGAGAGAGGAAGAGGCAGATATATAGAGAGAATGGAGCTGCAGGGCCTCTAGCCACTGTAAATGAACTCCAGATGTATGTGCCACCTTGTGCATCTGGCTTACATGGGTACTGAGGGATTAGTCAAGTGCCTTAACACTAAGCCATTTAAACAACAAATCTTGATAGCAAAAAATATGAAAACATTTTGCATATGGGATAAGGCAGAGCAGCTTATTTGAAACAATGGGAAATAACCATCACTGTGAAATTCCCATGAATGTCTCCCTTATTTCCAATTTTAAAAATATTTTTATTTGTTTATTTGAGAGGGAGAGAGAGAGGTAGACAGAGAGTGAGTATAGGCATGCCAGGGCCTTGCCTCTGCAAATGAACTCCAGACCATGTGTCACTTTGTGCATTTGGCTTTTAGTTGGGTACTGGGTAATTGAACCCTGGGACATCAGGGCTTATAAGCAAGCATCCTTAACCACAGAGCAATATGAAATGCTTCATGAATTTGCTTGTCACCCTTGCACAGGGGCCATGCTAATCTCCTCTGTATCATTCCAGTTAGCCCACCCCACTTTCTTCTTTTTCTTTTCCTTCCTCCCTTCCTTCCTTCCTCCCTCCCTCCCTTCCTTCCTTCCTTCCTTCCTTTCTTTTTATTTATTTATTTTTTTGGTTTTTCAAGGTAGGGTCTCAACTCTAGCTCAAGCTGACCTGGAATTCACTCTGTAGTCTCAGGATGACCTCGAACTCATGGTGATCCTCCTACCTCTGCCTCCCAAGTGCTAGGATTAAAGGCGTACACCACCATGTCCAGCTAGCACAGAGTTTATTCCAAGCAGCTTGGTGGAGAATTATCTGTTACAATGGATGGGGATCTCAGAGTGGTGGCAAGAAAGTAAATTAGAAAGATAGTTCAGGGACCCAGAGGTAAGTGGAAAGAAAGAAAAAAGAAAGAAAGAAAGAGAGAAAGAAAGAACAAAAGAAAGAAAGAAAGAAAGAAAGAAAGAAAGAAAGAAAGAAAGAAAGAAAGAAAGAAAAAGAAAGAAATTAGACTCGAGAGATGGTTTAGCAGTTAAGGCAAATGCCTGCGAAGCCTAAGGACCCAGGTTTGACTCTCCAGGTCCTACGTAAGCCAGATGCACATGGTGACGTATGTGCCTGGAGTTCATTTGCAATGGCTAGAATCCCTTGCACACCCCTTCTCACTCTCTTTCTCTTTTTAAAATAAATTTTGAAAACCTTAAAAAACCTTAAAAAAAGAAAGAAATCGACCTGTTCGCCATCCTTTGCTTAATAACTCCGCATACATAGATGGAACTTATTAAAGCCAATTATTAGGATGGTAATTAAAATCTCAGTATTCAATTAACTTCCTTTAAATCAATGAAAACATGTTTTCTCTTAACAGTTTAATTAATTTCATTGATAGGATTTTTCTTGTACATTAGATTCCAGTCAATAGCTAGTTAGTTAGACTGATGCTGAACCACATTTCATCATCTTTCATTAGTATAGGACTACAACCCTTCTTAATTAGCCTGGTTCAAAATGACCAAAGAAAAAATGAACTGTTTGCTTCTTAATATCTCAACTTGATTCTATACACAGCAGTGAAAATGCTAACTTGCTGTAGAGTCTGTTTTGTTTTCCTTTTTTTGTTTAATTTTCCTTTTTGTGCTTAAGTAAAGAATCAAACGTGTGTTTTCTTTGAGATGTGATCTTGCTATGCTGCCCAGGATTTGAAATCCTAGACTTATGTTCCTCCTGCCTCAGTCTCCAGAGTAGCTGGGCATATAGGTGGGGGCCACTGTACCTGGACAAGAAACCAATTCAATTCAATAAGGAGAGTCAAGAAGGATTATATGTTTATTTAACTTTCATTACACACTAAAAATAAATATAATTTAGAAATCTTATTTTATATATCTTTTTTTTTTGGAGGGAGAGAGAGAGACAGAGAGAGAGGAAGAGGAAGACAGATAGAGATGGGCTCTCCAGCAGCCTCTCTGCTGCTATGAACGAAATCCAGATATGTGCGCCCCCTTGTGGTCAAGTGGGGCATTGCGTCCTTGCGTCACTTTGCATCTGGCTAAACGTGGGACCTGGAGACTGGAACTGCTGGAGATTGGAACCAGCATTCTTAGGCTTAGGAGGCAGGCGCCTTAACCACTAAGCCATCTCTCCAGCCCTTATTTTATATATCTAATAAATACTCTGGAAGTGGCAGGACATCATTGACTTCTGCAGTTATTTGCAGATCAGTTCCCTTTAAGTGAAATAGGAGGTCGTTTTACTAAATAACCTCTAGCATTCCTTTTTGACAAAAATTTCTAGTGTTATGAATTTGGATTTCACTAAGTTGATTTAACTTTCCATCAGACCAATGGAAATATATCTTGTTTTTAAATTAGGGACTTAAGGAAATTCTGGAGGTGCATAGTCATTAAAAGAAAGTGCTTCATTCTAATACTCTAAAGATATATATATATGATGTTTCAGAGTCAAGGGATCTGGGGCTCATTTTTAGGAAAGAAAGACGTTTTGGGGGTGGTTTTCCATATCATCTCTCTCACCTGAAACTGCCTATAAATTTCATTTACCACCACAGAAGTCAGATTAGCTTAAACACTAGGATTACTGTTCAATGATGAAAAGAATTACCTTTCTTAGAGTAAGGGAAGCACAGTTTATGCACAGTAAAACCTCAGGCGATTGACCACTGAGTTCAGGATGCACGTACAAATGTGATCCTCGAGCTTTCACATGACGCCGATGACTGGGGGCTTTGTTAAGTGCTGAAGTGACTCATGAGTTCCAGGGTGGCGTCTACAATTTGATGATTGTAACAAACTCACTGATGGTACGAAGTTGATTGGTTTGGCGAGCTCATGTAGCCATGCTGCACATCACTCTAACAGCTAGGGACAGATGTGGTTAATATTCTTGATTTGAAATCTCTGAGTGCTTGAAGATCATTTTCTCTACTCCTCTTTCATAGTCTAAACTACAGATGGTAGAAGTTTCTGGTACTAAATTATCATATATCTGTGCTATTTGTTTTGGATGCCCAAATCTCTAAGGGCAATGAGGGAAAAGAACTAGCTGTGGCAGATTTATTGCACAGTGTTTATGAATAAATATTGTAGAAATATTTTGCTGGAAATGGAGCCCTTCACTAGTACAGACTTACTAAGTCAATGGTTTAATTGAGAAAGCTATGAAGATTATGAGCAGTGGAGTGAGAACTGTGTTGTATTCACTCCTCTCCCTGAGATGCAGCTTCAGTGCTACTGTTGATAGAGTGTTTTTTTAATTTTTTTGTCAACTGGGTACCAGAGCATCATTTGAAAATAGCCCTGTATTTATAATGAACAATTTATACACAGATAACTTTCACAACTGTTAAAGTGTTTTAAAGGCAGTATAGATAGAATTTAAATGAAATCCTAGGTAAGACTGCTTTTGTGTAAATCCAGTATAAAAATGCTACATAATTTTAGATAAAATGCCAATATCCATGACAATTCTCTATGAACATACAGGCATAAAAAGTAGAGGCCACAGAAGTTAACAGGAACAAATAATGATAGAACTGATTATCTGAGAATTGTAACATCTACAAAATTCTCTAGTTTAATTTCCTTTGAGAAAATGCAATCAAATCCTTCTTTTCTTTAAGGTTTATTTCACTTGGTGCAAAACATTCATCAAAAGTTCTTGGCGTGCTGTGAATTATTACTAAGTGCTTTGTAGAGAAGAATTTATATACAAACAAAAACTTTAAAAGCAAAAACGAAAAAATAAAAGACCATCTGGACATTTGCTCCAGCTTAGACGACACTTCAGCTTTTTGCCTGTGGCAATCATCACAGCAGGTAATTGGGACAAGGGTGTTCAGATCTTGAACCCAGGCAGGTCACACAGTGAACTCAGAAAGAGGAAACAAACGAGGTGAGTATTACCATCTCCTCAGATAAGTGTCTAAAGCCTTCCAGGTCAGAGTGCAAGGAGGAGAGCCCAGGCCCAATCTGGTCATCTCCCAGAGCTGAAACAATGGAGCTGGTCATCTGGGCAGCTCGAGTACCTTGAGAGTGTTAGTTAAAGGTCTCCTAGCAGACAAAGCTAAATGAAGAACTCCTGAAATCTCCAGGAGAGATTTGCAAATATTCAGTTGGGAACAAATGAGTTTTCATGTGAGAGAGCTTCCTCAGACTGGACATTAGCCAGCTGAAGCCACATAGCAGCAGATGTCACAGAGCTGGGAGCAGCTCCGTTCCTTTCAGGTAAGATTGAAAACTTCTTAATTCAAGAGACAGGTCTCTTTGTAATACTAGCACTGGGGAAGCTGAGACAGGAAGACTGAATCTTCCAGCCTGAGCTACATAATACATACACACACACACACACACACACACACACACACACACACACATATCCTATCTCAATAGAAAAGTCTTGTTAAACTAGATTATTCAGTTGGTACCTCAGCAGAGGAGCAAAAGAAACCCTAGATTAATGACTTCTTTATAATTCTACCTCACACAACTTAACATAAAACCTCCCAAAGCTAGCTCAAGCTGGTCATGGTGGCTCATGTCTTTAATCCCAGCACTTGGGAGGCTGAGGTGGGAGAAGTCTGTGACTTTGAGATCAGCCTGGGATACAGAGTGAGTTTGAGGCCATCCTGACTATAGAATGAGTTCCAGGCCAGGCTGGGCTAAAGTAGGTCAACAAACAAAGAAACAAAAGAAAAAGCAATTTAAGACAAAGCTAAACTCTTGCCACATAACATGACAAAAATCAATGCTCATGAATACTAATAATTGCAAAAACACAAATATCTTTCATGTATCCAATGAAATAAAATTGTATCATCTGTCTTTTGATAAAAAGTACCATGCTTGTGCAGGAGCAAAGCAGATCCACACTGAAGAGCTAAGGTATGCTGTGCCACCAAAGGCCCACAACCATGGTGATAAGAAAGCAGACATTTCTTCCTTTTAAGCTGCTTGTCTCGGACATTTGTCATAGTGATAGGAAGCTGACTCACACAACTCTGACCCTCAAATATGTGGAACATGAAGAGAACGGCATCAAAGACATCACCATAAGATTTCTTAAAATCATTGCTAAAAATTCCTTCACCAATTAAAAAAAATATTCTTATTTATTTATCTGACAGAGAAAGAGAGAGAGAGAGAGAGGGAGAGGGAGAGGGAGAGAGAGTGAGTATGCGTGTACCAGCCACTGAAATGATGCACGTACCACTTTGTGCATCTGGTTTTACATGGGTACTGGGGAATCAATCTGGGGCCATCAAACTTTGCAAGCAAACACCTTTAACCACTACACCATCATGTCTCCAGCCCACTCATCCAATTTTAGAAGTAAATTTCCATGAAGTTGAGTATGAAGGGTGAAGAAAAGGGGGATTATATAAAAATACAAAATGATGATTGTGGTTGGAATTGAAAATGTCCAAATAGGGTAATGTGTTTGACTCCTTTGTTTCCAGTTGGTGGTGATGTTTGGGGAGGTTGTGAAACCTCCCAGACATGGGGCCTAGCTGGCACACTAGACCATTGAGAGTGGGCCTTCATAGCCGAGCCCTCTTTTCTTTATGTTCTCTGCTTCCTGGTCATCAAGTGTGAACAAGTCAGGCCACAAGCTTCTGCTGCCACTGCTGCTCTGATTGTCCCATCATGATGGGCTGTACCCTCTAAACTTTGAGCCAAAATAAACCTCTCTTCCCTTAAAGAAATTATTGCTAAAGAGCAAATATTTTTTCTTCAATAAAATATTTATTTATTTATTTAAGACAGAGAGAGGAAGAGGCAGATATATAGAGAGAATGGAGCTGCAGGGCCTATAGCCACTGTAAATGAACTCCAGATGTATGTGCCACCTTGTGCATCTGGCTTACATGGGTACTGAGGGATTAGTCAAGTGCTTTAACACTAAGCCATTTAAACAACAAATCTTGATAGCAAAAAATATTAAAACATTTTGCATATGGGATAAGGCAGAGCAGCTTATTTGAAACAATGGGAAATAACCATCACTGTGAAATTCCCATGAATGTCTCCCTTATTTCCAATTTTAAAAATATTTTTATTTGTTTATTTGAGAGGGAGAGAGAGAGGTAGACAGAGAGTGAGTATAGGCATGCCAGGGCCTTGCCTCTGCAAATGAACTCCAGACCATGTGTCACTTTGTGCATTTGGCTTTTAGTTGGGTACTGGGTAATTGAACCCTGGGACATCAGGCTTCGCAAGCAAGCATCCTTAACCACAGAGCAACCCCTGTAACTCCATTACTATTTTTAAAAAAATATTTCATTTATCTATTTGAGAGAAAGAGACAGAGAGAAATGGAAGCAGATAGAGAGAGAATGGGCATGTCAGGGCCTCGAGCCAATGCAAATGAATACCACATGCAAGTGCTACATTTTGCATATGGCTTACATGGGTACTGGGGAATCAAACCTGGGTCCTTAGGCTTCATAGGCAAGTGCCTTAATCACTAAGCCATCTCTCCAACCCACCCTTCCATTACTATTTTTTAAAAGGAATTTTCATTTAGTGTTTGGAAGTAATAAAGAAACTCCAAGCCTTGTCTGTTTTATTTTGTAGATTGTAACTTCTCCCTTTTGTTTCATTCCAAACCTTTCCCATCTTTCCTTTACCAATACAAGCTGGGGGAAAGATTGCCTTATGCATATCTATCAATTGCCAATGCTAAAGTCTGAATTTCCTATGCATCAGAGTGGCACTTAGCATCATTAATCATTGCAGTGGAAGCTTGTTCTTAGAATTGTTTCTCCCTAAAGTTCTTCCCTGCTCTACCACTTATTCTGCTCTTCTTCCCCACAGAGGATCCCAATGCTACCCAGGAAACTAATGATAGGGTCAGTGTGGTTAGAAAGCCACTTAGGGTTCCCCGTAGAATTTTTCAAATTTGAAATGAAAGAAAAGGGATATAGAAATGGTGGCAGGCAGCTTTGACAAACCATTAAACAAGGATAATCATAGATACTTCTTATTTAAGAAATGTTAAATGTACTATGATATTTTAAAATAAAGAATATAATTGTGTTATTTGACTTATGGGAAAATGTTAATTTTCATAGCTTTTTAAACCTCTGGAACAAATAAGGAAATTGACCCTCCACTCAAAAAAGAAAGAAAAGTAAAAGGAAGCAAAGCCCTGTGCCAATAAGGTTAAGTTTACATTTCAGGTCCTAAAGCAAGTTTTCATACGAGGGAAGGTAGTCTCTCCGTCCTAATGTCTCAGGAACATCTCAGAAACCTTCCTTTTTCAGAATATTCAACCTACTCTAAAGTCCAAAACTGATTTATGAGTTAAATTAGAGCTTACCTAAATAAAAAAAAAAAACATGACTAGCCTTATTTTATAAGACATATTAACATTTATTATGTTTATCTACAGCTATTCTGTAAACTAGAACCACAAAAAATAGTCTGATATGAAACTCACAGTATAATCAGGAACCAATACCTTTGAAAAGTTTTAAGGGTATGTCAAAACTTGATAGAATAATATTGTTATTTTTACTTGAAATTGTTATGGTCCATGAACACTTGAAAGAAAGGTTATAAATTTTGGATCTTGGAACACGTTTAATGTCAGTGATTAGAAATAGAAAAATCTTATCAATAGACTGCCAAACAGTAGATGATTTGAGAAGAGGTGTGAAGCCAAATGGCATTGCTTAAGAGTGATCAGAAGTAAAAGTGCACCAGTTATGACTATTGGAATACAGAAGCCACCTGGGGTAGTGTCTGAAATGACCCTTGGTTAATCTAGACAGTAGGATGTTTATGCAAAAGTGGTAAGAGTTTCAGTGAGATGTAAGTAGATGTTGGGCTGAGTTTAGATTTACTAAGGAAGCCAGTTCAGAGAATGATACAATTTTGAAGCAGGAACATTCTTCAGTCATGAATTTTCTTCCCTCCAGCCACAAGAAAACTGACTTTACCTAAGATCACAAAGCCATCCCTGATACTGCCACTTAGAAATGGAACCCAGGACCTCTTGTTTTCAGTGTTTTTTCTCTACAGGTTGCTAACTCTGTACATGATGCCCCTTTGAGCAGGGGTGGGAGAGGTGCGTGAGTACAAGGATACTGTATGAATACTTTCTTAGGAAATTCCTGTTTCAAGTATTCAAAGGAAGCAAGTCTCAGTCCTCCCCTCCCCCCTGTATCCTCATCCCTTCTAACAGCCAAGCATTTCATTACCCTTTCATCCCCCGGCTCTCCTTTGCTGGATGTGAGCAATTCTGCTACCCAGCATGAGCAGGGGTACCAAGGGGCATCTCAGACACTACCCATCTACCTCAGTTTTCTAACCTGCTTTCAGGGAAATTTTCTCCCAGGTCTTTCCCAAGTGGGTTCTTCTATAGTCTCTCTAGAGCATGGCCTACTTCTGCTTCTTTGACATCTTTGTTACTGTCATGACTGAGCAAAATAATGCATGGAAACTTTGGTGGATTTTCTAGGCCCTCCACCTTTAACAGTAGAGAGAAAGGACCAAGGTGTTGTGCTTTTCTGCTTGTCTCTGGAAGCTACTGGAATATTTCTTAGCATGCCTTTCAGACTAGGAGGATAATGGAACAGCCCAGTTAGCATGGCTTCAAAATTTACTTAAGATGGTCTCCTAAAATGTATGGTTTAGAAAACCATCTTGGTTTTGATGTGGATGTCAAAAACTTACAAGAAGTCTGGATGTGGTGGCACATGACTTTAATCACAGCTATCAGAAGGCAGAGGTAGGAGGATTGCTGTGAGTTTGAGGCCACCCTGAGACTACATAGTGAATTCCAGGTCAGCCTGGGCTAGAGTGAGACCCTACCTCAAAAAAAAAAAAAAAAAAAAAAAAAAAGAAAGAAAGAAAGAAAGAAAGAAAGAAAAAGAAAAAAACTTACAAGATCACTGTAGCCCTTCTAAATTTTATCTTTTTAGGGCGGAGTGAAATATGGGCCTCCTACTAGAGACTCTCCCTTAGAACCAGGAGTCACACAGGCCATACAGAATCAAGGGCAGTGAAGAGAAGGAGCAGTGGATTTTATTTTCTCAATTACTTAAAAAAATTTTTTTTTTTTATTTTTTACTTTTGGAGAGACACAGAGAAAGACAGACAGACAGAGAGGGAGAGGAAGACAGATAGAGATGGGTGCGCCAGCAGTCTCTCAGCTGCTGTAAACAAAATCCAGATGCGTGCGCCCCCTTGTGGTCACGTGTGGCATTGCGCCCTTGCGTCACTTTGCATCTGGCTAAACGTGGGACCTGCAGATTGGAACCAGGTTCTTAGGCTTAGCAGGCAGGCACCTTAACCGCTAAGCCATCTCTCCAGCCCCTCAATTACTTTTAACTGGACTTGGTCTTAGGTACTTGACTCCTATCGCAGTACTTCTGTCCTCAAGGGTAAATAGCCAGGAATGTAAAGCCTCTCTGGGAAGGTTAGTCTTTGGAAATTATATATATATATAAAAGTTGATGATTGAAGAGCATTAGAAACACTGATAAGCTTTGTCTTATTATAGATATTTGCTTTTCTACAGTGACCTGAAAAGCTCTTGCTTATCAGTGCCATCCAGCCTGTGGCCTCAGCAGATGAGGATATAGAGCATGAAACCATGGTCTCTAGATACATATGTCCAGATCCAAATCACTGTGTTTGTAAATGTGACCTTACTTAGAAAAAAAGAACTTCGACAATGCAATTAAGGTAAGACTCTGCAGATGAGATAGTTTGGTTTAACTGGATTGACCATAGTGTCCTTATCAGAGTAGACAATGGTCAGAGAGGGAAACTGTAGGGAATGTGAAGAAGAGATCGGAATTACACAGCCAACCACAAGTCAGTAATCACCAAGGAATGCTTATAGTCACCAACATCCAGAAGAGGCAAAGAGGAGCCCCACCCTTCCAGGGCCTTCAGAGAAGGGTTGTCCTGCCTGCAGCTAGATATCTCTCTATTGGTTTCCAGAACTTTGACAAGATACAATTCTCCCGGTCTAGGCTATCAAGGTTGCAGTAATTTGTTATGGCACTCTGGGTAGATTAAGGCACTCACGTAGAAACATGGAGTAGTTGTTGCTGTCACTGACAGCTTCTCCAAGCTCAGCAAGCACAGTCCTGAAGAGAGTAGAGCCCAGACTGTGTTTGGAACCTTCCAGTACAATGCTGTCTTCCAGTTCAGTCCTAGAAGACTCATGGTACTTCTTCCCTCACCCCCCTAACTCCCGCCTTTCTCCACTCTTGCACTCAGTTTTGGCCACATAATCTTCAGAATCCAGTACAAGGTAAAACTTATGGCCTTGTTAAAAAAAAAAAAATTAAGGGGGCTCAAGGCATGGACAGAAGAACATCCGGTAGACTAGAAAGCCTTCTTGGGAGCAGAGCCTCTCTCAAGGGCACAGTGGCAGGGCCCTGTCTCCTTTGTGGCAGCACTCTGATCTTGGAATATTTTTCTTCAATACTGAAGAACACCACCACTTTTATAAACTCCTCACCAAGACTTCCTCTGTATTCTGCCTTTCTCCAGAGAGCAGTTCCCCCTTCATGTCCTTCAGTACATTCTGTTGCTTGCCTTTGGGGATAGCACTGGAACCTTATAGCAGCCCATTAGACTATTAATTGCCTCTTATACCAGCCCACCATCCATTTAGGCTCTACACACACACACACACACACACACACACACACACACACACACGACTGGTTCTTTTCTTTCTCCTCCTCCTTCTTCTTCCTTGGACATATCTATCTCTTCTTCCCCAACTTTGTGGTCTACACCACTTTGTTCCATTTTTTGTTTTTTCACTACAGTCATGGACATCTTTGGTATATAGCCCACTCCTTCCTTTACTCAAAGGCATCATGGTAGGTGGCTTCAATGTCCATGTGGCTACCTTATCCCCCCTCCATTGGTTGAAATTTTTTTTTTTTTTTTTTGGAGAGAGATACAGAGAGAGACAGAGAGAGAGGGAGAGGAAGACAGAGATGGGCACACCAGCAGCCTCTCAGCTGCTGAGAATGAAATCCAGATGCATGCGCTCCCTTGTGGTCAAGTGTGGCATTGCACCCTTGCATTACTTTGCATCTGGCTAAAGGTGGGACCTGGAGATTGGAACCGCTGGAGATTGGAACCAGCATTCTTAGGCTTAGGAGGCAGGCGCCTTAACCGCTAAGCCATCTCTCCAGCCCTGAATTTTGTTTTATGTCAGTAACTTCTACCCACAGCTCCTGAGTAAAACACATCATCATTATACTATGAAAACTTCTAAGAAAGCTATTCTGCCCCTGGGTATAACCTCTGACCGTTTGATTGCTATCATTTGACTGAAACTTAGGATACCTTAGTTCCTTCTCTTTCTCAGCTTTTATCTTCATTTCTTTTGTCTTGTTTTTAGTTAACCTCATAGCCCCTAATCTAGCATTCAACCTTTCTACTTGTCTATCTTATCACTTGATACAACTATAAAGTTGAATTAAATTTTCTCTGTGTATATGTATAGTCATCCATTTTAGGATAGCTTATTGTAATTTTGGTAAACTATTGCTACTTCTAATTCTTGGACTTAAAAACCCAAGGTCACTTCTGTTCACCACTCCTGGTGGCAGCTGCAGCAGACTTTCAAGCTTTCTAACTTATTGTGTCCAATAGACAGGAGAGGCTACCAAAATCTTCCGTCTACTCTAAATAGACAAACAACCTATAAATAATGTTTGCTTAAGTCATTTTTGTGCCTCACATGAAGAAAATATGTTATTGTTTATCCATTTGAAAATTACTTACTATACAACTACTCTGTGAAAACATTACTGTGGATACTGAGGACACAGCCTTGTGCAGCACACAGTCCAGTCACTGAGTGATTGTAAATATGTATTTTGAGTTATATCATTGAGGGATTGCTCTGGGTACTGAGGACATAGCCTTGTGTGGAACACAGTCCAGCAATTGGATTATTATAAATATATACTTCCCATTGAGAGATAGTAAAAAATGCAGCTTTTACAAAACAAAGTGTGAGTAAAAGGAATATAATTGCAAACTCATAAAAATTCAGTCCTGGTAGAGCATAACTCAAGTTCAAACATATTAACATGACTCTATCTTAGCATCTCTAAGTAAGTAAGCCTTAGAATAATGTGCTTCAACTGACAATATAGGATATAAAAATTTGGGGGCTTAGAAATGTGCTAAATGCTCTGACCCATAACTCCCAGTACCAGCATGTGGTTAACTTTCATGATGAGCTGTTGATCAAAGAGACCTACAAGGTTTCCCAAAAGAAGACAGATTTGATGGCCCACCAAATGTTAATGATAAGACCCTACTGCCAAAGACACCATATACTGTTGGGATGGAACATGGAGAGACCTGGCTGGAATCTGGAAGAGGGTCAGTCCCCAGACAGTTAGCTTGTCTAGTGCCAGAAGGTGCTACATGAGCCACTGGGGAAAAAGACCGACCTCTGTCCAAACAACTTATAGTTTAAGCTACTCAGCAGTAAACAACCTGACATAATGCTCAAACAAATGCAATAGCACCAACTGTTCTTGATTTGGCTAACAGATCCACTCAGTGGAATGGAACTCATAGCTGGAACTAGGAAACAAGTCAAAACCATGTCCAAAAAATGAGCCCATTCTCCAATATCAAGCTCCCACCAATCGTGGGCTATAAGAGGGCCTACAAAATTCTTTCTAAAATAATAATGGCCACCCCATCTATCTGGTGCTGACTTCTTTCTCCATTGGAGAATTTGCTTCTCTTTTTCAGATAGACATCAAACCTGAGGGGAGGATCAGCCTATTGCACCTCACCAAGGCCCCAGCTGAAACCATAGAGTAATGGGGGAAATGGGCAATGGCAGCCTTCTCGGTGAACCTGACACCAGCACAAGGCTGAAGGAGATACACACAGAGAATATCCAACTGCTACTAAACCAGATATCCAGAGACACAGAGGCTCCCAAGACCTCATCACTGAAGTAGAACTAAAATGAACCCAACATGGCTCAGGGAAATTTGTGGAAGAGGGGGGCGGAAAGATTGTTAAAGCCACAAGTTGGGTCATTATGCACAGAGATGTTGCCCCTTCCCCATAACTGATGGCTACCCCCACAATGCACGACCCACATTCCTGAATGAGATGGGTTCCTTGGAAGCAGGGAGGACAGGGAGGGGGCTATTGAAAGCACCAATATGAATATAAAATTAAAAAACACAATACATTAGATCAAAGTATAACTAATATATACGTACTATAAATAAAATACCAAAGCATACATCATAGATGCAGAGGTTAATCAATTGGCTAGTATATTTTGATGCTGATTACAGTTATGTCACTTAGTATGGTGGTAATTGTAATGTGCTCTTGCATTTTTATCTTAAAATGAACTTAATTAATGATGAGTATTCATTAGTACTCTCTGTGAACAACCTTGTATGGTGATATGCTTAGGAATTAAAATCACTGATCTTGTTAATTCTTTAAAGTAGTATATATAAATTTGATTAATAAACTGTAAGTACTTGTATATGGAAAAAAAGAAATGTACCAAATAATAAGTTTTGTAGTTCTACTAAAGAGGAAAGTGATGCTCAATCTCCTTTATTAATATTTTATGGTTGTAAAAATTTTCTTAGAAATAAAATGTACATATGCCAACATTTAGAAAAGTCACAAACTTTATTACTGGTTGTAATGTAAAGAATGCCACTAACTGTAGAGGCAGAAAGATCCAAGTTTAAACTGAGTTGGAAGGGATCAGGAGATGGTGCCGTGGTTAAATGTGCCAACTGGCAAAGCTTGTTGACTAGAATTTGATCCTTCCCAGCATCACCTATAAACCGGATGCAAAGTGGCACATGCACCTGTGATCCCAAAGTGCCTAGGGATATGGAGGCAGAATCCGAATCTCACAGGCCAGCTAGTCCAGAGGTTTGTTTACATTGGCAAGAGATGCTTCTCAAAAACAATTGAAGGTCCTCGACATCCACATATCGGCACACACACACACACACACACACACACACACACACACACACACACACTCAGAACTAAATAAAAATGAAGAAAAAAATCAGGTTGGGACTGTTTTCTTTTACCTTTTGCAAATGGTTTTGCCCTGTACAGTCTCAGTTTATTGTCTCCAGCTAGAAAGTAATGATTAACACTCTGTGAGCTTATGAATATTAATAATTTAAGGAACCTATAATGTTTATTTGTGGATACTCAAAATGACGTTTTCACCTGATTATATTCTTATGTTTCACATAGTGTCTCTGTCAGAAGTAAACGTGGGGCCTGGGTTGTTGGCTCATGCTTTTAATCTTAGCCCTCAGGAGACTGAGGTAGGAGGATCGCCATGAGTTCAAGGCCTATTTTGGTTACAGTGAATTCCAGGTTAGCCTGGGTTAGAATAGGTCCTGCCTGGAAAGAAAGGAGAGAAAGAGGAGGGGGGGAGGGAAAAAGAAGGAAAGAAAGAGGGAGGGAGAAAAGAAAAAGAAGAGACGGATGAATGAAGGAAGGAAGAAGAGAAAGAAAAAAGAAAGAAAAAAGATAAAAAAGAAGAGAAAAGCCAAGGAAAAGGAATCAATTTGAAAGTAGTCAATGGGAAAGCCGCAAGTGTCATGGACCTTGAGTATTGAGTTCCATATGCTACGTAAATGAGCTGATAAGTGCAGACACTTTAAACAGGAATGGCTTTCAGGACGTCAGAGGATATCTGGGTCTTTCTTCAGAAGCAGAGAGGAGCTGCTAATTTTGCGGCAGCATCGTTCCCACTCCCTGTGGCTTTCAAAGGACCTTAACGACGAGAACTTTATTTTTTTAGTGAAAATCTAAAAGTGAAACTTGGTTGATATCTGCTGTTCCTTGCATAAAAAGCAGTCTGTAGCTCAAGTTGTGTGCTGATCTTCAGAAACAATCTGAAAATCTCCCCCTCCCGCCCCGGCCAGCAGATTCCAGGTGAGACAGCCCCACCCTCTGCAAACATGCGCTCTTACATCAAAGTGCGACCTTCTGACACTTGCAGCCCCGGGCCTGGTGACTGGGAGCTGCCGGGCGCGAAATTCCCGCGTCGTGCCGAGGAAGCTTCACTGGTCCTCAGAGTCGCCGAGGGCACGGGGAGTGGCCGGCCGGGTGACGACGGCGGGGATTAGTGAGGCGCGAACGTGCCCCGGGGAGCGGCTTCCCGGGACGGACGGAGGCGCGGAGCCAGAGCTGGAGCCAGAGCCCAGCGTGGTGCCCGCTCCGCCGCGCGAGCTCGAGCCAGGCCCGCGAGGGGCTGCCCGTGCCGCTGCGCGCTTCGGGTACGTACCGGGGCCGGCCAGAGAGCGGAGCCGGGGAGGGAGCTGGCCATTCGGGACCCAGCGGGGTGTCACCGGCCAGGGCAAGTCCGCCGTTTTCCGCCGGGCTGCAGCAGCTGCCCAAGCTGGGGCGGTTCGCAGCCGCGGTCTCCCGGCGCGCCCGGCCAGCGCTTCCCTCCGCTGGAAGCGGCACCTTGACGGTGACAGGAGGGCTCGGGTCCACGGGCGTGACCGGGGAGGGTCTGCTCATGGGCCTTGTGCCCACCGGAACCCTGAAGGTGGGCACCGGGGTCCTCGGGCTTGGAGCTGCCAGCAGGGCCACGTCGCCTCTCGCTCGGGCAGCGCGGTCCGAGCCCCGGGGGCTCTGCTGTCACCTCACCCTAGGGGAGTCCCTCCATTCCTGGATAAAGTATGCAGGTGAGGACACCCGTGACCTCAAGGCTGCCCAGCAGCTCCGAGGACCCCGCCAGCGGCGCGGAGGGACCCAGGCGCAAGGTGGTCCCAGGGGCCGGGGGCCAAGGCCAGCTCCGCTGCTGCTGCTCTGTGGGGACTCTGGAAGGTGCCTTGCTGCGAAAGGTGACCCAGCCTTACAGGTTCCCCCCCTCCCCCGCTCCCAAGTCCCTTCCCAAGCTGGGCTGAGACCAGAGGGTCCTCCCCCGTTCTCGTAACACCCCCCCGCTCCTCCCTGCAACAGCGCCCCTGAGCTCTGGGCACCCGCGGCTGGTGTTCGCAGCTGGCCTGGGGCTGCGGGAGGCTCCGGGCTCAGGAGCTAGGTGTGTTCACACGCAAACAGGCAAGCAAAGCCGAAACGTTCTCGTTTGTGGACAAGGTATGAGATTCAAATTGCTTTGAGCATTGCCTTTTTCCTTGTGTGTACGGTTAGGAAAATCCATCTGTCCACTTCACTTCGCGAGATGCTTTTTTTTCTTACTGACACTCCTTTGAAAAATTCTTCCCGAGCTTCGTATTCAGAAAGAGCGTGCAGAGTTTGGGCTATTAAAATGAGAACCAAAGACCAGAACTCTCGCGCAGGAAGCCAAACTTGCTCCATCAGTGTTGTTGGCTGAGTTTTAATCTCTTGTTCCAGGGCTAGTCAGTGCCCTCCTACTGCACTGCTCAGGAGAGTTTACTTAAAAAAAAAAAAAAATTTTTTTTTTTTCCAGGTAGGGTCTCACTCTAGTCCAGGCTGACCTGGAATTCACTCTGTTATCTCAGGGTGTCCTCTTGAACTCATGGGATCCTCCTACCTTGGCCTCCCAAGTGCTGGGATTAAAGGGGTGAGCCACCACACCACACCCCGAGTTCACTTTCTTAAATCGTGGTTTGGAAGTTAAACTGATTCAAAAAAAAAGTGCAATTTAAAAAATTGGACAATTTTTAGTAATTTACTAGTTTTGTCTTTACCACAACTTTCTTCCCAAAATGTCAAAAGGTACTATGCAGTGCAAAATATTTAAATTTGTCAAGTTTAATTTTTGTTAAATTTCTTTTTATTTAATCAATTTAAGCAATATTTAGAACAATGATTGATCAATCAATTTAATTTTCCTCATAATTCTTGCAATTATTTGTTTGCAGTTTAAATTACAGATTTTTTAACAAATTTATTGAGATATAAACATAAATTTACTTATAAATTCACCCCTTTCAAAAGCAAATGATTTTTAGAAATTTTATCAAGATGCAAAATAATGATTAAAATCTAATTTTAATGTATTCTCAGCACTTAGTAAGAATGATCATGAGTATTTATCATCTCAGTTTCTAACTTGGCTCCAGGAAATTATTAATCTACTTTTAAATTTCTATAAATTTGTTTTTTTGGAGCATTTTAAATAAATGGAAAAATATACAACATGTTCTTTGATTTATGGCTTCATTCATCTAGCACAATGTTTTTGCAGATGATCTGTGTTGCAACAGGTATCTGTATTCCACTGCTTTTTCGTTACTGAATGATCTCTCACTGTATGGACATATCATATTCTGTTCATTCACAAGCTGACAGATGTTTGAATTATTTTTAATTTGGTGCTATTATGAACCATACTGCTCAGAATGTTCACATTAAGTCTCTCTGTTTCCATGTTTCTTGGATAGACACTGAGCCATGGAATTTCTTGGTCCTATGATATATCTAATTTTTTAAAGAGAATAATAGAATGTAGAAGATTCTAGAGAAATAAAGTTTCATGAGGATCATATATGAATGAATGCATATTTAAAAAAGGTTGAACAGAAATCCTTTGCTTTGTTTCAAATTTTGAGCCTAAGTATCACAAATAACTTGAAAAATGGGTCACAATATTTCTCACTATTTTTTCTTGCTTGATTTTTAAAAACTAAATGAGAATGAATTAAAGTTAATCAAGACAAGATTGCATTGAAACTGGGCAAAAGAGAAATGTGAAAAACTGTTTCCAGATACTGATGAGGCTCAACTCTGGATGGTTTGACAGTAAATGCAATGATTTCTTTTTCCTTCAATGTAAAAGTTTAATTAAATTAGGAAAAATGCATCCTTTCTGAATATCAAAACAATTGGTAGACGCTATGATGACATGAGCTTCCTTAGTCATGATGCCACACTAGCACTCATCAATTGTGTTCTACTAGCAGGTGTGGAGGGTTGAGGGTGAAGATCCAGTAATCACATACACACCGATCACATGTTAGGGATGTACCAAAGCCTGCAGCCTTCCCCTTTGAAACTTTCCCCATTAGTATGTCCTGTTCTTTCTTTTCCTTTTTATTTTTTATAAATATTTTTATTATCATGCACTTTATAGTAGGAACATATTGCATATTAGTCATATTCCCATTGAGTTATACTCTTATATCCCCTCTCTCCTGTCCCTGTTCCACTGAGGGTCCTTCAGTGTTGTTGGTATTTGTTGTGGAGTCATGAATGTACCAGTCAGTCTCAGCGGGAGGGAAAATGTTTTGGGAGTATGTGCTTTTCTATATCCTGTTGATTTCAATCATTTTTATATGCATTGTATAGTTTTGTATGTGTCATTATCAGTTAATGTTTCACAAGAAGAATTATGGTTCCAGCCTTTGTGGATGCCTATAAAACCCAAGGTTTTTGTGCCTTTTCTGGTTACTGCAAGTACAACTGATTTGAGAGGAGCCATTTACTCTATTCATTACCCAAGTGAGATAAGTTTTGTTCTCACTCATGATGTCAAAGGGCAATTTGATGCATCTGTCCAGGTATGCTGCATGCTACAGACTTTACAGAGAAGAATGTTCCCTGGTTACTTCTGGCTTTAAAAATGGGACAGTGTCCAGGAGTTGCATTCTTTGTCCAAGAAGAGAGTTCAGAGATGAAGAGATAAACCTAAGACAATTCAGGTGCTAGGGAGATGACTCAGTTGGAAAAGTGCTTGCTTTGCAAGCATGAAGACCTGGGTTTGATCCCTAGAACCCATGTAAGAAAAAAAAATCCAATATGGTGTACACAGTTATAATCCCAGTGCTGGGAACATGGAGGCAGGTGGATCACCAGGGGTCACTGGCCAGCCACTGAGCTAACTTGCTGAGTTCTAGGCAAGTGGCTAGTGGATGATGAATAACACCTGGGGCTGACTTCTGCTCCATACACACATATGTGGACATGTGCCCTCACCCTCCTGAACAAGAGGAGGTAATCCCATCTAGCAGATTTCTCAGACAGGAAAGAAGACCAAAGGAATGGAAATGCTTTAGCAACAGGTTGTATGAATCCTAGAGAGCGTTGATACCTGTGTGCAGGGCAGGAGCAGAAGTAATTGCCAACAGAGCAGCATGCCTTCCTGGACTGTCCCTCTCGGTCCATACTTCCTTGTAAGCCCCCAGATGCATTTTCCATGGGCTGTGTGTGAGAGAATCAGCATGGGTCATTGTAGGTGTTCCTGTGGGGGGAATGAAGTAAAAAGAAGGAACTGAGGTCCAGTCTGAGCATCAGAAATAAAACCACGGAAGACAGCAAAGGGCTGCATAATCTTCCCACATATGATTATAGTTTAATGATCACAGAATGACTTACTTTTAGGCTCATTTTTATTAGGGACTGAGATACTATGTCTCATGGTGAAAAAACGCAAGTTTAAACTTGTGTGTGTGTGTGTGTGTGTGTGTGTGTGTGTGTGTGTGTAAATAAGGATGGCTCATAACTCAGGCAATTAAACTAGTTTATTATGTTTGTTTATGTTTTTAAGTGAAAATAAGTACTTTCATTGTGGAGCCACTATCTCATAATGTTGAAATATGTCCCATTGTCTGCCTCTGCCAAAGAGGCCTTGAAATCTAATTTAAAACACATATTATAAGCATGATGTATTTTTGTCACACTCTGAAGGTTTTTAAAGAGACTGTCAAACCTAAAGCAGAAGTATAAAGGCCCAGAAACCACTTTGCCTCTCACTTCCTCCACCCTAGAGAAGGATGTGTGGCTCCATTCTATGATGGGAACAGAAACAGAATTTATCAAGTAGTGAAAACTTAGGCAGAAAATTAAAAAAACAGCACCACTTATGTCTTTCAAACATTGCAGGAAGCTGTATGAGCCTCTGTGCACTGTTGCAGCTCTTAGGATGTTAGATTTGAAAGGTATTAGACAGTCTGTGGTCCAGGTCAACATTCTTAAGAGTAAGTTCAGGCACCAGACTGAGGAGTGAAGAAGAATATTCAGATTCCAAAAATAGCAGGACCTGAAAGTGATTGTGTGGCAGCTGAGATATGAGGGGAAGGAAAGGTGAGGGCTGAAAAATGCATTTCAGATTCCTGGCTTGAGGTTGTAAACTGACATTATTTGTGAACATGATGTTTTGAGAATGGGAGTACTGGATTGTGTCTCCTAAATTTCTGTCCTTCCTAGAATCTCAGAATGTGACCTTGTTTGAAAATACCAGCCAGCCTTATGAGTAATGGATAAATCAGAGGCAAGATACCCTAGAGGGTACTGAGAGTGGATTTAGTTATAATGAGAAAGGAACTGGGAGAGAACTGGAAGCCTGAGACATCAGCTCCCACGGGAGCACAAGGAAAGCAGTGTAGTCATTGTAACAAGTGCCCGGGGAACTTCTGCATGGACTGCGTGCCCAGCTGTCATCCTGTAAGAGTAATGCCAGGAAAGAAGGGTCGAAAGACTTTTGATTTGACAGATAGAAACTAAGAGTGATTCGTTTCTGAGGGTCAGGATGAAGAATGAAATAAAAAGCAAGGAAATGGGTCAGCAGTTGAATAATCACCTCAGCCTTCCAGGGGAGGGGAGATATTGTAGAGAAAGTAGGAGAGGAAGGATCAAGACACAGAGTCAAATTAATTTTTATTTACTATCCAAACATGCCATTAGTGTGTAAGAGGCTACAGTTCCAGAAAAGAGAATTCATGGAGCTGTTTTCCAAAGGAGGGTTTGGATTAAGGGAAACAATGGAAGCCACAAACATACAGTTTGCCGGGCGTGGTGGCGCATGCCTTTAATCCCAGCACTTGGGAGGCAGAGGTAGGAGGATCACCATGAGTTCGAGGCTACCCTGAGACTACATAGTGAATTCCAGGTCAGATTGGGCTAGAGTGAAACCCTACCTTGAAAAACCAAAACAACAACAACAACAACAACAACAACAACAACAACAACAAAAACCCATACAGTTTTCTTTTCTTTTTACAGTTTAAGTGTTTTATATTTATTGACAACTTCTTTAATTGTAGACAATATCCCATGTTATTTCCCTCTCTCCCTCCACTTTCCCCTTTGAAACTTCACTCTCCATCATATCCCCTCCTGCTATCAATCAGTCTCTCTTTTCAGTTTGACAGTTTTCTTTTCAATTGTAATAGAAGCTTGAAGTTTTTCTAAGGATGTGTAGTTATGTGTAGTTTTCACAGAAATGACTGTATGTGCTAGCAACAGCAAAACTCTTATTTGCTGAGCAACATGCTGAAGCTCCGACCAGGCACTTTGATGTATTTCATTTATTCTTCAACCTAGCTGGGTGTGGTGGTGCATGCCTTTAATCCCAGCACTTGGGAGGCAGATGTAGGAGGATCGCCATGAGTTCGAGGATACACTGAGACTACATAGTTAATTCCAGGTCAGTCTGGGCCAGAGTGAGACCTTACATCAAAAAACAAACAAACAAACAAAAGTATTCTTCAACCTATGGAATTGATTTTGTGGCTCTCTTTTCTAGATGAGTAGATGAAGAGAGGTTCTGTATGGTCATCGGATACAAAGTATTAGAGTTGAGATTGGTAGCTAGCTTGTATTGGTGCATAAATTTAAAGACTTGGATCACTAAACTTAAACTGAAAAGGCCCATTAACTCCATACTGGACATTTGTAAAAGTCACTGATGAGTGTGACACACATTCAGCTTACTTCCTCAATATTAGTTTTACAAGTCCTACAAAAAAGAAACTTGATAATGTAAGCAGTATGCCTACTATAGTCTGCTGTGGTCATTTCCCATAGCACTGAAGTAAGCCACTCACCTCAGAGGTTCTGTTCTTTTGTCCCATATGAACTTGCCAGTGGGGAAGTTAGACTTATAATGGTTGGAGGGTGAACTGTGGGGTTGATTCACTTGTATGAGGGAGGGAGGGGAGAAAGTTTCAGGAACCTGAGAAATAGTTTCCAATTCCTATTACATAGTTCTGGGTCAGTTTCCTGAGATAGTGTGGATTTTGCCAAATGATACTAAATTTTTCTAGCTATGGTTACCTGCACAAGAACCACACAAAATAAGCCCAGTCAACATTTTTGTCACAGGTGTGGGGGCGGCTTATGCGGCTTACTCCTCCCTGAAGAGTGAAAGGCATGTGTGGGGTTGTTCTCTTCAGCCACTGGTAAGTGGTAGGAAGAAAAAGAGGTTCACCTGGAGTGAAAGGGGGATATGAGAGGGTAATGGGAATTAATATTATGAGAATATAGTATGTGCACATATTAAATTGTCAAAGAAGAAATAAATTATATTTAATGGTCAAAAAAGAAAAATATAGTATTTATCTAGAGGGGAAAAATTAAGCTTCAGGTAAAGCCAAGCATAGCTTGTTTCAACTCAGAAACATGTTTTGGATTTTAGTTTTCATGTTTCAAAAGGGAAAAAGAATAAACTTTGTATTTTTAACTGAAAAAAAATAGAGGAAATGGCATATTTACATATGCTTTTTATTTTTATTAATTGTTTATAAAGCATATGAGTGATATAGATTTGCTGAATATTTTCATATTATCTATAAATGTTATTCATCTTGTCAGTTGATCCCTTTCTTTTTTGTAGATTTTATCTCAATGTGATCTATCCAAAATATTCCTTTGAAAGGTATTCTAATTAGAAATGAATCAGGAATCCAAATTTATCATTGTAAAATCACTGTCTTAAACCATGTGTTTTGCAACTACATCATTTTTCATTGACTTGGGATGGCATCTCCTGCCTATCTCCCTGGCCCTTGCCATGGATCCTGCCTTCATCTTAGATGTCCTGACCTCGTGAGATGCCTCAGACTTTCCACTCACGTGCTTTCCTGCCACTATCCTTGCATATGACTGCAGGCTCTTTGCCTCATTAAGCTACCCTGACCCACATTTGCCTTTCACCACCTGAGCCCCAGAAGCAATAGAATATTCCTGTCCCCCTTGTAGCTCCCAGCTTTCCTAATGCCTGTGTTATCAGCTTTAGAACATGCAATTTAAAACTGTCTTTATAATTTATATCATCAAATTTCCTTTATTTCCCTTGAAACTTTATCATACTCTTTGCTGCCTCTTCTCTTGTGCAATCCTTCCCTTTCATATTTTTATTTATTTATTTGAAAGAGAGAGAGAAGGGGAGAGAGGGAGGATGGGACAGAGAGGGAAAAAGAGAGAGAGAGGATGTGTGTATGGGTTGTGGCAGGTCTGTTGCCACTGCAAATAAACTTCAGATGCATGCACCACTTTTTGCATCTGGCCTTACGTGGGTACTGAGGACTGGAACCTGGGCTGGCAGGTTTTGCAAGCCAACACCTTTAACCATGCAGCCATCTACCCAACCTCCACTTTTCTTGAAAAGACATGACCTTCTGCCTTCTGGGCACCTGTTTCACTGAGCAAGCTCCTTTATTTAGTCACCAATTCTTCTCCATCCCTTACACTTGTGCACTTGCCTCAAGTTTGACTTCCACCCCACAAGGGTCTTATTTGCTTTTGAACCAATGGGAATATTAGATAGTGCCTATTAGTCCATATTTCATGAATCTTGGGGGTGAGGAGCCAGGCCCTCCAAATAACCACTGGTAATCCCTAGGCTACCTTCCCATCCTGCCCCTGTTCCTTTGAGCCCTCTGGATACACTATCCTCTGCTACCACTAATTACTGTCATCTACCAGCCCCCTGAAGAAAGCTCTTATTCTGCTTCTTCTACCATGACTACTCTACCATCTTCTTCTCCCACCTTGTCCCCAGTCCAGGTACTTTATAAGCACTTCCAACACCTCAGTGTCTTAGTTCTTAGACCTCCACAGCTCCAGCCACATTGACCTCACCCATCCATTTCTAGGGCCCTTTCCTGGGCCTGTTAACAACATAGGCAATTGTGCCTTTCCTAAAATCTCAAATAGCACTCTATTTCCTTTTGTTTTCTTTTTTTTCCTGTTTTCCTAGTAGTTTAATAATTCATATCTATCCTTGTATGTTGGCTTTATTGGGATGACTTCTTTAACCCATCTGTTTTCACTCTCTTTACTCTTCCTCCTGGGAGCAAAATGTTTCTCAGTGGATTTCATATTGTCATCAGCACATGCTAGTAGAGAACTTAAGAATTCTGTGTGCTTTTTGGTTGCCCATTACTATCTTTTTACCAATTGAGAAATCTCACAGCTTAGCACCATTATCTGGGTGCCCCATGGCCCAGTGATACCATCTCTTCTTATTTATGGAAACCACTGCAAGAATTCTGGGACTATGGTGTTTTCCAGGATTCCATGTAGAGAAAGGAATTCACTTAAAACCATTTATTTTTGAAATTTAATTGTTTAGTTTATATTATTTATTTATTTATTTGCAAGGAGAGAGTGAAAGAGATGGAGGGGGGGAGAGGGGGAGAGAGAGAAAGAAATGGGTGCATTTTGTGCATCTGGCTTTACATGGATATTGGGAATCCATCCCAGACTGCCCAGACTGTCAGGCTTTGCAAGCAAGTTTCTTACCTGCTGAGCCATCTCTCCAGCTCTACAATTAATTAATTAATTAATTTCATTTATTTATTTGAGAGATAGAGAAACAGGAAAGGGGGGGGAGGGAGAGAATGGGCACACCTTAACCTCTAAGCCATCTCTCCAACCCTGAAGTTTATTTTTTTAAGTTACTTCTCTTCAACTTCATTTATTTATTTATTTATTAGTGACAACTTCTATACTTACAGACATTAAACCATGATATTTCCCTCCCCTCTCCCATTCCTCTTCAGACCCTAAGGCTCATGACCTCCCCTGCCATAGACTTTTGATTAGTTTTGCAGGTACCAGGCATGTATTCCCTCCCATAGAGCGGGCCTTCAATCCAATTAGGGAGCAGTTGGTTTCCTCAAGAGCAGAGATGCCACCATTGCACCCATTCAGTCATTGGGCCTGTATGGCCAAACTTGAATTTTCAGTGTCCACTGTTTTCACTGCTGATGACTTCTGTCTCCCATAGGGCTGCATGCAATGCAGCTTTTTTCCAGCTTTCAGTTGTCTGGTCTACAGGGAGAAGGTTTTCTGCTCAGCACCAGCTTGCTTTCTCAGTGATCTTGCCTCTCAGGCAAGAAATGTCTTCAGCAATAAGGTTTTATCATCTGTTTCTCGAGGGAAACCAAGGGCTTTGGCAATAGCCTTTAATGTTTTGGAGGCAACAAGGACCTCCCTGGCCAACAACTCCCTGGAAGGTATCCCATCCCAGGCACTGCAAATTTTCTAGTAACAATCTATAGCTTCTGGATGTGCCATTATTCAAAAGAGTAGGTTTACATAAGTCTTATTCAGAATATCTTGACTTTTGGTTGGCTCTCTCCTCACCTTTCTTTTACACATTCTCTTTTCTTCGCCTCACTTAGGCCTTTCCCCTACCTATAATCTGTTCTTCTATTTCATATATGCAATTACCATCCCCTTAAGTCCTTCCTTCTCCTGCCTCCCTTATAAGCTTTCTCTAGCTTACTGGCCTCTGCTACCAATTTTGGTTCCAGCTCACACACAAGTCTGTACATTTGTAGCTAGGATCCACATGTGGGAGAGAACATGCAACATTTGGCTTTCTGAGCCTGGGTTACCTCACTTAGTATAATCCTTTCCAGATCCATCCATTTCCCTGCAAATTTCATAATTTCATTTTTCTTTACTGCTGAACAGACCTCCATTGTGTAAATGTACCACATCTTTATTATCCATTCATTTGTGGAGGGACATCTAGGCTGGTTCCATTTCCTAGCTATTGTGAATAAAGCAGCAATAAGCATAGTTGTGAGGTATCTCTGAGATAGTGACAAGAGTCTTTGTTTCATTGATTCTTTTTTTTTTTTTTTGGTTTCTATTTCATTAATTTCTGCCCTAATCTTTATTATTTATTTCCATCTACTGATTTTTGGTTTGCCTTGTTCTTCTCTTTCCAAGGCCTTAAGGTGAAGCATTAAATTGTTTACCTATGAACTCTCTAATTTCTTAATATAGGCACTTAGAGCTATAAATTTTCCTTTTAGGACTGTCTTCATTATGTCCCAAAGGTTGTGGTATGTTGTATTCTCATTGTCGTTTTATTCTATGAAGTTCTTGATTTCCTTTTTAATTTCTTCAATGACCCATTCATCATTCAATAGTGTACTGTTTAGATATTCTGTTCTCTCCTTCATCCATTCTACTGGTGAGACTTCCCACAGCGTTTTTTATTTCATTGACTGTGTTCTTCAGAGCTAGGATTTCAGCCTGGTTTTTCTTAAGTATTTCTATTTCCTTACTCATGTCCTGTAATGACCTTTTTATTTCATTAATCTGGTTTCCTGTGTTCCCTTTCAGGAGTTTGTTTTCTTCTTTAGTTTCTTTGTTTTCTTCTCTGATTCCTTTCATTTCTTTTTTCATTTCTTTGAGTATAAATAACATCATTCTTTTGAAATCTTTGTCAGGAATTTCATCTAAAACAGTCTCATTGGTGAACATTTCTGATGGATTTGTAATTTTTTGTGGGATTGCATTGTCTTGATTCTTTGTGTTTCTTGTATTATAATGTACTGAATTTTGCATCCTGGATTGATCTTATGCTTAGGTTTTCTACTTATCTGCAGTGTTCTTAGATGTGGTGATCCACCTTTATATGCTTTCATGATATGAGTTTAAGGTGCTCTTGTGCCCCAATCCAACCACAGAAGTAATCCTAGGTGTTGAGTTTGCTTGCTAAGCAAGTATTCTAGTGGACTGGATGGAACAACTTACTGGCAAATTCTAAACTGCAACTGAGCAATGTACACATTCAATAAACACCAGCACAGAGTACAAAAGTGTGGGGATTAAAACAAACAGATAGTCTTATGAGGTCCAAATAAGGGTGTGTGTTTCTCTACTCCCTTAATTCTGTCAGATAGAAGGTAGAGAATCTGATCTGATTTGGGTTCCAGGTCAGCGTGGATCTGGATCAGATCCTGCCCCCAATAATGACAGAACCAAATTGGGAAAGAAATACCAATGCAGATACAAGAAGCTTTTAGAAAACCAAACAGACAAAACCTAGAAAGAACCTCTCCTTGCCATGTTGGTCTCTCCTGCTTCTCAACTGTGTCTAAGAAAACCTATACTCCTGCAGTTTTCAGAAGATTGTATTTTGCTGTGGTTTTGCTTAAATCCCTCCCTGGGCTGGATTGGTGTTTCTCCTATGCCACCATCTTACCCATAAGTCTTCAGCTTCATTTTAATGTATGTTACCATTTCATCTAAGTTTGTGATATTTCTTTCTGTTTCTTCTCTTTCAATATGATTCTTTAAATCTTTTGTGGTTTGAGAGACTAAGTTAATTAAGCACCATTTAAAGGAACATTATAATTATTCATGATTGAAAACCCATGTAAAATTGGTAAAAAGGGAAAGGAAAATTTATTTTTTTTTTCCTTCACGTTTGTTATTTATTGTAACAATCATACAAAGAATTTCACTGAATTTCAATTCAGGAATTTATCATGCATTGATTATGCCCACCCACCCTTGAAACCTCTCCCTGTTTCCCTTCAACCCCCTTTAGTGCTTCTACTTTGAAACCGTCTTGTTTCTATATATGAAGACATAGCATCTTCTGATTTTACATTCATGACACTGACAGAACTTCATTCTTAGTAGCTGGACACTGTGTTTTATGTTCTCTATGCAGCCATTTATTGACTAGCACTTAGGCTGATTCCACATCATGGCTACTGTGAAGTTCCTCAATAAGCAGATGTGTACATATCTCTTTATGCTGACTTCATTTCCTGATACACACTTAGGAATGGAATGGCTGGATCATATGGTTGTTTTGAGGAACCTCCAGATTGTATTCCATACAGATTCTACCCACATACAATTTCTCCAAATTCTAACATGTTTTGGCTATTGGTTTTCATTTGCCTGATGACAAAGAAAAAAAGAATCATTTATAACCTTGTAGCCTAGATGTGTCCTAAGTACCTATTCTGATTTTCAGGTCAAAAGGAAGAATTTCTGAGGTTTAGGAAACTGACACATCCTGCCATTAGTCATAGCATGAGGCGAGTTTAAATTATTTTGTGTGCAACCAGGTTTTTTTCTACTTCTTGATCCTGTGGTTCTTCAAGTTGGCTTTATTCTCAAGTTCTGCTCAGTGACAAAATAGTTTTCAACAGCTCCAGAGCTAACTCAAGTATAAATTTAAAAGTTTCTCTCTCCTCAGTGCTTTGGCATCAGTCCCGAGATGGACCAACTTGCACCATCCATGAAGTAACTGCTGTGGTTGGAAGCATGTGATAAGCCTGCTGGGCAGGTGTGAGTCATGCCATATTTGAACAACCACTGTGATTAGCGACAGTTGAAGCTTGGATTTACAAATCTGATTTGTAACTTCATTCTTGGAAAAAACTGAATTCAAAAGAGATTAGAGGAAGAAATGCTTCTGAAAGGGAGATGTTGAGCAGGGAAAACACTATCCTCCTCCAATCTAGAAACAAATGTTTCAAACTGAAAGCAGAGGCATAAGTAGGCATTTTCAGGTTCATGTCTGAATGTGATTATAAATGTCTTGCCTACATTTTTAAAATATTTTATTTATTTGCATAAAGATAGAGTCAGAGAGAGGGGGGGTGAGTTTGTGGGCATGCCAGGACCTCTAGCCACTGCAAATGAACTCCAGATGCAAGTGCTACTTTGTGCATCTGGCTCACATAGGGACTGGGGAATGGAAGCCAGGTTGTTAGGCTTTTCAGGCAAGCACCTTAACTGCTGAGCTATCTCTCCAGCCCCTTATTGAATTTTTTAATGAATTCTGAAACTAGTATGTGTATCTGTATATGAAAAGTTAGTTAAATTTAAATAAGCAAATGATTATTTAAAATCATATCTCTGGATGCAAATATTTATGTATTTATTAGTGATGCAGTATGAGTAGGAACAAATGACATTCCATCTTTTTTTTTCTTTTTCTTATTTATTTATTTATTTATTTATTTATTTATTTATTTATTTATTTTTGGTTTTGTGAGGTATGGTCTCACTCTAGGCCAGGCTGACCTGGAATTCACTATGTGGTCTCATAAAATACACAGCATTTGAGCTCCTGTGGTAGGTGAGGGGAGAGGAAGCACCTAACTGCCTACACAGGCAGAGTATAATGGGCTCCATGAAAGAAACAGACAAGGAAAAGTAAACATGAGGCTATCACAAAGGCTGTGCAGAAACTGTAACTCTTGGGACGGCCCTTGAAGGCTTTGAAGCACTGATGGAATTTCCATGAGTAGAGAGACATTCCTGAAGGAGGAAGTAGCAATAATAAGGTAAAATGCAGTCAGAACTATGTCATGTGTAGATCTTTGTACTGAAAGAATATAAAGGTCAAAAGACATTGAGGCATTTCTTGGGGGTATTAAGATACTAAAGGGATTTTGGTTTCTGACACATTGGTATGGCTTGGACATGTCACATGGTAGTATACACACAGAGCAATGAAACATGCACAAGCTTTAGTTAGATATGATTCAAAGCTCAGCTCTCTTGTCTACTGTATATATTATTTTGCAGAAGTTTCTTTGCAGCTTTATTTGTAGCACAGAAATAATAGTATTTATTTGTAGTTATTTTTCCTAACAACTAGTTCACCTCTACCAGTTGTGACTACTAATTTTACCTGAAGGACTATTTTACACATGTAAGGGTTTAGACTGGTTCTGTGAGGGTACGTACATACAGAGATGGGATTAGTGGAAAAAGATGTTTACCTCAAAATTAAAAAAACATATTATGAAAGCTAAGCTGAACTTACAAAAAGTAATGATATTTACAGGTGGGATAATATTTTCTGTTTTAGTTCTTCTGGGTAGGGTCTCACTCTAGCCCAGACTGACCTAGAGTCCACTAGTCTTAAGGTGTCCTCACAGTCATAGCAATCCTCCTACCTTTGCCTCCTGAGTGCTCAGATTAAAGATGTGCACCACCATGCCTGGCTTGGTGGGATATTATTTTCTGAGTTTTAATGTGGTAATTGTAGGCTCAAGCCTGAAAGGTGTGTGTGTGTGTGTATGTTTGTGTGTGTGTGTGTGTGTGTGCATGTGTGTAACAAAATTTCCTTCTTAATGTATGCCAAGGAAAAAAGCTTTCCACTCTTTATCATTAAAGAATGCATAAACCTAGAAGCATAACTAAAACTAAAGTCAAGGTGCTCTATAGAAGAGGTAAGCGTCTTTGAAATTTCATATTCATCTTAAAATTTATAAACAGTTTTTCATTTCCAGTTTATAGTGTGTCTATCTTATTTTAATTTTCAAATACACTTTTAGGTTGAGAAAATGGCTCATTAGTTAAAAATGTTTCTTTGCAAGCCTGATCACCAGCGTTCATATCCTCAGAGCCCACATATGTATATGTGCATGTATATATAATCCCATCATGCCAAACACAATGGAACAAGGAGTCAGGAGAATCCCAAAGTTTGTGAGCCAGCTCATCCGGTGTTCACAGCAGGAAAACAAGACATACCCTGCCTCAAACAATGTAGAAGGAAAGGAATGATACCCCAGAGTTGTGATCTGATCTCCACACATGCTCCATGGCACATGCACACCTATACATACAACACACACACACACACACACACGCATACACACACACACACACGCACACACACACAACGAAAGAAAATTGTGTTGGCATACAAAATGCATCATGAGGTTGTAATTCTGCATGCAGTGATCTGGTGAGAGTTTCCAACAGTACTGGCTTTCCAGCTAGAGAAGCAGAGGTAGTGGTGTAGGGAACCCATAAGATCACATAGAGTAAATTACCCCCAAGTTCTTCAATATAGACAGGCTAAACATTCACATTTGCAGTGTTCATAATTTGTGTCAGTTGGTTAAACTTAAACACTCACATTATTTCTAGCATAAAAACATTGGGGAATATGGTTGCATAAGCATAAGCATGGACTTAAGAGGTTCCAGGAAAAAAAAAAACATGGAAATGAGGCTTATCTATAGCTCCCAAGGTGGAGAAGGAAAACTGTGACTGGCTTTGTGATATTGCGCTTGGCTTCATGCTCTGTTGTGCTCATGCTGCTATTTAATTTTTTCAGGTAGTACTTTGAAGGTGTCAGATGTTTAGTAAATGCTATTATGTCAACTTTTAGTAGGTTTTAAAATTAGGGCCTCATTTTCTCACTTTTTAGTTAGCACTAAATTAATTTTTAGGTATTATTTTCCTTAGTTTTGTTGTACCAAAATTTTCTACATAGACTGCATGTGCAAAATTTGCTTTAAGAATTGCTTACTGAGGACAGGGGAGATGGCTCAGAGGATAAAGTGCTTGTTTATAAAGCAGGAGGCCCTGAGTTCATAATCCATGTACATGCAAGGTGTAGTGATGCACACATGTAATCTCAGCACCGAGGAGGCAGGACAGTGGTGTCCCTGGGCTCCCTGGCCAGCGAGTGTAGCCTAATTGAGGAGCTCCAGAATAATGAGAGACCCTCACTCAAAACAGGGCTGATTGTCTTTCTGAGGAGAGACACCTGAAGCTATCTTTTGACCCCCCCACACACACATCACAAAGGGAGTTGCTTGGCTGGAGAGATGGCTTAGCTGTTAAGGCGCCGGCCTATGAAGCCTAAGAATGCTTGTTCAAATCTCCAGGTCCCACCTTTAACCAGACGCAAAAGTGACGCAAGTGCACAATGTTGCACATGTGCACAAGGGCAAGCACACATCTGGAGCTCCTTTACAGGAGCTGAGAGGCCCTGGCGTACCCATTCGCTCTCTGCCTCTTTCTCTCTCTGTCTTTTTAAAAAAGGAACATAGACTGAGGGTGCACCTCAGTGGAAGAATTTTTGCCTAACATGTGAAAGCCTTAAACTAGATCTCCAGCACTATGGGGGATTAAAAAAAGGACCCAGGCAATGGGATTACTATAGTCTTCTGACTGGCTGGAGTACATCACTGTATGGGTATCTGATCATTTATCCTATAATGATTCATTATAGTTCAAGAAGACAAGAGTCAAGAGATTATTTGTTTTAGTTTTTGGTAAATGACTTTGTTTTCCATACCTAATGTAAGCTTTTGGCCTCATGGGAGATAAAAGCCAGTAAAAGGTAAGAAGTTACCTAACCTCCATGTATTTAAAAATTTTTCCTAATCTAGTCATTAATAATAATAAATTGTAGCACGAGTACATCCTGAATTCTGCAGTATGCAGTATATCTCAAAGAGATCATATTGAGCAGAATAAGATCTCATCCTCAGAAGAGCAAAGGGTTAAGTTGGGTAGGTAAAAAATTACACAAGAGTGTGACTAAAGTCACATGGCAGTATGAATCAAGCATGAGCATGCTCAGGACTGCTCAGAAATAATCTTATATCAGATATGGGTGCTCAGAGAAGGTTATCATTATTGCCAGATCTTGAAAAATAGTCAATAGTTTCTCAGTAAAGGGTAACATGTACTGGGAAGTGTGTGCTGTTGGCAGGACGGTAAGTAATTTGCCATCATGGAGTGTATCTGCTTGAATAGCAGCACAGAGAGCTCAAAGTTGGACAGGAAAGGGACTCAGGAGTGCCTTGCGTATGATGCTACATATGCTTTGACTTGATTAAGATTTTTTATTTTGTTTTGTTTTTTAGTTTTTAATTTTTTTTTTTTTTCGAGGTAGGGTCTTGCTCTAGCCCTGGAATTCACTATGTAGTCACAGGGTGGACTTCAACTCACGGCAATCCTCCTACCTCTGCCTCCTGAGTGCTGGGATTAAGGGCGTGCTCCACGCCCAGTTCGATTAAGGTTTTGAGTTAGAGCACTAGTGGAGTTTTAGCTGTGCTGTAGTACGGTGGCTAAAGGCGTGTCTCTGGTACATCCCTTTCTCTTTACAACAAGGTAAGGGACGTTAAAGGAAAGTCAGGCAGGGCTAAATCCATGTTTGATGGAGTAAGTTCTTAGATTGGCTGGCTGACTGGGTGGTTGCTTTTAAGGTGTGTGTAGGTTAGATATGGAAAATATTAGAAATTTAGGTTTGTTGAATTTTAGGGTGTAGATCTAGAGACTTTCAAACTAAAGATATGAATGTGGGTCTAACCATATGTAAGAATTGAAAGTCCTGCCTAGAAATTGCTATGCTGAAATAGTTATGTATTCAAATATTTTTTTAAACTTTAGATTTTTTTCCTCTTTTCCCCTTCTGCCTCCTTCATTTCTCCCTCCCTCCCACCTTTTTTTCATAACTTACTCTTCCTCCCTCCCTCCCTCCCTTCCTTCCTTCCTCCCTCCCTCCCTCCCTCCCTCCCTTCCTTCCTTCCTTCCTTCCTTCCTTCCTTCCTTCCTTCCTTCCTTCCTTCTTCCCTCCTTCCTTAGAAAGAAGTCTCAAACATGATGCTTCTACATCAGCCTCCCTAGTACTGGAATTACAATCATGTGCTACTGTGCCCAGCTCCAGATGCTTTAGGTACACTTTTTCCATGAGTAATGTGATTTAACTCTTCTGTTTTCCTTATTTTCATCTATGAACAGAAAATGGGTAAATGCTTAAATCATTTGAAAAAAATCACATTTCAATGTGATATAATAAAGATTGGCCTTTATTTGAATTCATGGACTTTGGTCACAAATTTTACTTCATATGTTTTAGTTTTCTGTCAGATTATCTTAGTCTCCAATGATAGAGTTTTAATCAAGGGTAAATTCGAGGGTACCCTTCAGGCTAGAAACTAGCTCTGCCTTGATTTTTATTTAGCAACAGTGGGAGAACTTTCTGAGAAATGTGTGTGTGGATTATGTAACTAGTCACTTATAGGAACAGACACGCTTAGCCTCCCGTTCACCTGCCCCTCTTGAGAGCCATTGAGCTGGGAGTACACTTGGGAATAGCTGGGACAACTCAGTATGGTTGCCTAGCAGTCCCTAAAGAGCAGTCATAAGGGATGGTTGCTGAGCAACCAGGGGCTTTTGGAGGCACACTATCCCCTAAGGAGTTTTATAGTTGTGGTGGGTCTGCCCCCATGGGAGAAGCAGTATAGCCTGGCAGGAGGCCATGCTTCCCTCAGAGGCACTGGGTTGTTAGCAGTAAGTATATGACCTTAGCATCAAAGAGAAGAAGTTGTGTTTTATGAACACACAAGTCCTTATGGACTTGCTCATGTATATTGAATGAAATATGACCATGGACCATGGCAGGTCGCAGTGGCTGTCAGAGCTCTCATTCAAATACTTTGTTTTTAGTTTTCTGTCCTTCACCATTCGTTGTAAAGTGAGTTTTCTCAGTCAATGAGAACTATTTTTTTTCTTTGAGCTCAATGGAACATGTAATGTTCCCTGTTAACATTATTTAGCCAAAGCAAATATTTACAATTGGAAAAAGCCAGCAAGCTAATTCTGTTATGGTCAAGTGGCCCTGGAGAGTGAAGTATTTGATTCAATATTCACACAACAATTGACTGCTAATATTTGAGATACTCACTTGAATTTTCTTTCTGTATAGAAAGGTCAGAAAATTGCAATTTATCAGAAAGTTGCCTTATTTTATTTTTAATATTTAGATAGTATGTAAATTATTCTTCAAGAAAGCTAATAAAATGTTGAAACTAATCAGCTCTCTGAAGAAGACTGAATTCTACTTTTAGAGTATAAAATTTTTGTCTTGAAAAATGGCTTCTGAAAATTGAGGTATTTATTTTAAAAGTTAAACTATAATCTTTGGGTATCTTAGAATAACACTACCCTCTTTGTTGGCATTGGGGACTGCATTCTTTGATTGACCCATACTCTATTTTTGTAACTATTTAAAAATTGAGAAATTTGTCTCAAACTTATCACATAGATGTTTAACAAACATACACAATAATGTACTTAAGGTCATTTAATTTGAGTATTATTGTGACATTATATAAATACTGATAAATATTTCCTAGTGTGCTTCACACGTTTTATTCAATATATATTCATAATTGAAAGGAGAATTCTAATTACCTTATATGAGTTTTTATAAATAAGCATACAGAACACAATATTGCTAGATATTGCTCTATTTGACTTAAAATCAACAGCTAATTTAATCTTAACAATTTATTTATTTATCGCTAAATTAATTTTTAAAGTTAGCAAACAAAATAAATGATTTCATTGTGGTATTTTCACATTAGTCCCTCCTCTGTTTTCACATCACATGCATTTCAGTACCTTTCTTTCCTTTCTCCCTTAAGATTTATTTCTTTCATGGACTCCTTGATAACATACATGCATATACACACGTGCACACACGCACACATTCATGCATACATATCTATATATTTTTTAATTTTTTGTTTATTTTTATTTAGTTATTTGAGAGCGACAGACAAAGAGGCAGATAGATAGAGAATGGGCATTCCAGGGCCTCCAGCCACTGCAAACGAACTCCGGATGCATGTGCCCCTCCTGCATCTGGCTTACGTGGGTCTTGGGGAATCGAGCCTCGAACCGGGGTCCTTAGGCTTCACTGGCACACGTTTAACCGCTAAGCCATCTCTCCAGCCCCATACATATCTATATTTAAATCCAGGTTCTGCATATGAGAGAAGGTGTGTGGTATTTGTTTTTCTGAGTCTGATTTGTTTCACTTAATGATTTCTAGTTCCATCCATTTTACTATAAATGTCATAATTTTCATCTTTCTTTATGACTGAATATCCTGCCAGTATGCACATGCACCACATTTTTTCAATCATTCTACCATTGATAGACATATAGGCTGGTTCTAATAGCTATATACTATATACTATTAGTAAGTCTATTTTGTAGACAGGGAGGCTTAGACTGGCCCCAAAATGTTAGTTACTTGGCCAAAGGAAAACTGTATACATTTATAATCCAAAAGTCTATCTTCAAACTTCATGCTCTTAGTCATGATAATATACTCTAAGTACCATATTACTTCATGGGGCCACTTGGTCAGTATTCACAACAAACTTCTTTTCAGTCATAATAATAAGAGAAAATGCAAGAGATTCAGACTATAAAAAAATTTGAGTAAGTTTACTTATTCTTTGACCTTATAGTCCATAACGGAATCTATTTTGATTAAGCTGCTTTTATTTCAAAATATTTTTATTTATTTATTTGCAAATAGGGGTGTGGTGTGAGTGGGTGCACCAGAGCCTCTGTCCACTCTACATGTGAACTCCAGATGCATGTGCCACTTTGTACATCTGGCTTTACATGAGTACTGGGAACTGAGCCTGGGTTGCAAGCTTTGCAAGCAAGCACCTTAAACCACTGAGCAATCTCCCCAGCCCTTGATTAAGCTTCTTTATATCCATCCATGTCCCATGAGTATGGAAACAAATATATAAGCAGTTATTCAGCATTCCCAGTTGTTTCTATTCAGTATGAGATATGAAGGGGTGTTTTCTTTAGTGTGGGATATGAAGGAAGGTGTGTGGTTAATAGAAAAATGAGAGGAAATGAAGTTTTTGAACTGTTTGGGGGTTAGTTCTCTAAAATATTAATATATTAAATATTAATATAACTTAGATTTGTGAAAGGTATAAAGTAAAAATAATAAGCATTTCATGACAAAAGAAAAATTGTAAAGGAGAAATGATCATAAAAGTATAAAGCCCAGGGCTGGAGAGATGGCTTAGCGATTAAGGCGCCTGCCTGCCTTCCAAGCCTAAGAACGACAGTTCCAATCTCCAGGTCCCATATTTAGCCAGATGCAAAAAGTGATTGGAGGGCGCAATGCCGCACTTTCCCACAAGGAGGCACATATGTCTGGAGTTCGTTCACAGCAGCTGAGAGGCCACTGGTGCACCCATCTCTCTCTCTCTCTCTCTTTCTTGCTTTCTCTATCTATCTCTCTCAAATAAAAAAAAGTATAAAGCCCAAGGATATTGTGAGGCCACGTGGCACATGCCTAGTGTACCAGTTGTAGACCTTGAAGTTGGGCACAGCTAAGCTTACATCCTGGCTCTGGGTCTTATTAGCTGTATGACATTAGGGATGCAGCTCACCATGTCTATGCTTTGAAGAACATCCAGCAAGTGGTAGGTTTTAATGATTAAGCGGAATAAAATATAAAGCACCCAGCAGGGTTCACAACACAGAAAAATTACTTATTAAATATTAAAATTCCTTTCTTTTTTTCCAGCAGTAATGACAAACCAACAACAAAGTAAACACAGGTTTATTCTGGGGACCCTTAAGGTCAAGCATTTTCACAGTGGGACTTAAAACTTTGAACTAACTTTTTACTGCTTTGAACTAACATTTTACTGTCGCCTTTTTCTGCCTGGCTTTTAACATTCCTTACAACCCAGCCTGTCCAATTAGCCACAATTGTCACAATTCATATTCTTTACTTTCTGTGATCAGTGTCTTTATGATTGCTTGCATATATCATGCTTATTTTCACCTTGCTTCTCTTACTTAAAGAGACCTAGAGTCCTTTGTGCCTCCCAGATACATACATAGAAGGGAAAGCTGGTCCCATGACAGAGCTCAGCAGCTGGCATGCTTACTCAGAATCAGTCCAAATGGAGATACCAGACAAGTTTGTTATCCCCTGCAGTGACTCATAACTGGATGTCACCTCTTTTTTTCTGATGGCACTTCAAGGAGAAGGTTGCAGATGGTGTTCACCACAGAACACTCTTATCAGTTGGGGAGATGAAGGTGACACATGGTGACACATCATGGTCTCTCACCATACCTGTCACATCAGGCTCTCTCTTCTCTGTTATGTCTGGATAAAACCTTCCTGCACTATATTACCCACATCAGGCCATATAGTAGGGTGTGCCAATGCTGAAAGGTTGTGTGATGGTACACAACACAACATATGCATTGCATTAGTAGTGAAAGTACTTCAAGCCAACTAAAAAGCCTCCCAAATGGCCAAATCTAGAATAATCTGAAAAACATTATAATGTGCTATTAGATTATAATCTAAATAAAATAAATATTCATAAATTGATAGTGTTGTGAATAAGTTACTGAATGAATAATCATGAAAGAAGAGACACATTTCTTATGTTGAAGAAGTATAATTTATGTAGAGACTTCAATCTCAAGGAGATGGAGAATAATTCTCTACTTCTTCATTGTTGCCTACATATAGTGACTTTCCAAAGAAGTACAGTGGAAACAAGTGTATGGGGGGGGGTGTTCATGGTCACTTTATAGTGGATAAACCCAAAAAGCACTGTCTCAGCAAGATCACCATCAATAGTGAAGTCACTTTGCTAATGTGGTCTTCCTCCCCAAATCTCGTAACTGCAGGCTAATTGTAAGAAAAGCATCAGACAAACTTCAATTGAAGGTCTTTCTACAAAATGACCATCAGTGCTTCTCAGAGTTGTCAAGCATCACCAGAAATGATCATAGCAAATAGGAGCCATGACGATTACGTGTAATTTGGCATTCTGAATAAGATTCTGGGACATCAAAAAGACAGTAAGTTTAAAAACTGAGGAAATAAAAAGTATGTGCTTTAGTTGACAGTAATGTGTCAACACTGGTTCATTAGCTGCAGCAAATGCACCAACATAAGATGCTAACAGAGGGAGAAGTGGGTGGGAAATTCCATGGCATCTTTTTATTCTGTCCTTTGATTTTTTTCTGTAAATATAAAATTATTCTAAAATTAAAGGCTGATTTTAAAAATAAGTGCTGTTTAGCTTTTGATCAAGTAATTACAGTTATGGGAATATACCCCAAAGATTTGAAAATAGTACTTTGAAATGGCATTTGTACACCCTTGTGAACAGCATCCTTCTCAATAGTCAAAATATGGACGTATCCCTTGATGGATATCTGGATACACAAAATGTGTCATATTCAGCCTTTTAAAAAGGAAAGAACTTTTTGACAAATGTTACCACATGGATAAACTTTTAGAGCATTATGCTTAAAAAATAAAGCCAGTCATAAAATGGCAAATGCATAGCATTCTACCTATGAGAAATATGTAAAGTAGTCAAAATCAGAGAAGCAGAAATGGAATGGAGCTTTCTTGGGATTGCAGAAAGAGAGGGATAGAGACTGTTGCGTAATGGGTATAAATATTTTCATTTTGAAAGAGAAGAGTGTTCTGGATATTGTTTGCACAACTTCGTGAATACTTTGTGAATATAGAACTGCTTGCTTAAAATGATCGAGATAATAATTTTCTTTGTATATTTCTACAATTAAAAACAGATGTGGGGCTGGAGAAATGGCTTAGCGGTTAAGGCGTTTGCCTGTGAAGCCAAAGGATCCCGGTTCGATTCTCCAGGGCCCACGTAAGCCAGATGCACAAGGGGCACATGCATCTGGAGTTCGTTTGCAGTGGCTAGAGGCCCTAGCATGCCCATTCTCTCTGTGTGTCAGCCTCTCTTCTCTCTCTCTCTCTCTCTCTGGTTGCAAATAAACAAATAAAAATTAAAGTAATAAATATTTCTATAAAAAAAACAGATGTGGGGCTGGAGAGATGGCTTAGTGGTTAAGGCACCTGCCTGTGAAGACTAAGAATGCCCATTCGACTCTCCAGGTCCCACGTTTAGCCAGATGCAAAAGTGACGCAAGTGCACAATGTCACACATGCACACAAGGGGGTGTGCACGTCTGGAGTTTGTTCACAGTGGCTGAGAGGCTGCTGGAGCACCCCTTCTCTCTCTCTCTTTTTTTCTCTCTCTTTTTCTCTCTCTCTCAAATTAAAAAAGACAGATGAACTATGAAAATAACCTTTTCACCCAACATTTTGATAAAAATTAATACTTCACTTTCAGTTTATGATCCACTGTCCCATTTGATTATATAATATATAAAGGCAGATGACAATTAAGATCATTTATTCCAACCAATGGTCATTTAAATACATATATAGTTGCTTGCTTAGAAAGCCTATGGCCTGGGTTTGAGTCCCCAGTATCCATGGAAAGCCAGATTCACCAAGTGGCACATATATCTGGAATTCACTTGTAGTGACAAGACGGCCTGGCATACACATACACACACACTCTCTCTCTGTTCTCACAAATAAATACAAGTATTTTCAAAGAACACATATTAAGACATACCTAGAAACAGAGAGATGGCATATTGATGAGTGGTTAGAGACTGAAGAGAAGGAAAATGAGCTTTGACAGCATTTTTGGTTTTTTTGGTCTTAAAAACTTTGAGCTGAGGTGACAGTCCTTACTATATATGACATTTTTTAAAATTATTTTTTATCAGAGAGAGCGAGAGAGAGAGAGAGAGAGAATTGACATGCCAGGGCCTCCAGTCACTGTAATTGACCTCCAGACACGTGCACCATCTTGTGCACATGTGACCTTGCACACTTGCATCATATTATGCATCTGGCTAACATGGGACCTGGAGATTCGAACATGAGTCTTTAGGTTTTGCATGCAAGTGCTGTAGCTGATAAGCCATCTCTCTAGCCTGGAGTTGATATATTTAAAAAATTTATTTATTTATTTATTTATTTATTTGCAAGGAGAGGATGACGGTAGAGGTGAAGATGAGGGAGAGAGAGGGGTGGAGGAGGAGAAAGAGAGAGAACACACCAAGGTCTCTAGCCACTGTAAATGAAGTCCAGATGTGTGAGCCACTTTGTGCATCTGGTTCTAGTGTGTACAGGGGAATTGAACCTGGGTCAGTGGGCTTTTCAGGTAAGCACCTTTATCACTGAACAATCTCTCCAGCCCCCTGGAGTTATTTTTTATTTTCTCTTTGGACACAAATGTCCTGTTATACACATTGCACTTTCTTTTTCAGTTAATCTACAATGCAGTGACCAAGTACAAGAATGTACTTCTTTGAAAGAACCTAATGACTGAAGTTATTATTAAGGTGTTAAGACAATGACCACAATTATGCCACAAATGATAGTTGGATCGCTGCTTTAAGACCTCTTTGATTTTTATTTATTTTTTTAAAGTTTTTTTTTTATTAAAGTTTTTAATTTTTTTTTATTTTTAGAGAGAGACACAGAGAGAGACAGAGAGAGAGGGAGAGTAAGACAGATCGAGAATGGACGCGCCAGCAGTCTCTCAGCTGCTGTGAATGAAATCCATATGTGTGCGCCCCCTTGGGGGTAAGTGTGGCATTGCGCCCTTGCGTCACTTTGCATCTGGCTAAACGTGGGACCTAGAGATTGGAACCAGCGTTCTTAGGCTTAGGAGGTAGGCGCCTTAACTGCTAAGCCATCTCTCCAGCCCAAAAGTTTTTTTTTATTATTTATTTGTGACACACAGAGAGAGAAATACTCATGGAGAGAGAGAGAGAGACAGAGACAGAGACAGGATGGGTGTGCCAGGGCTTCCAACCACTGCAAACAAACTCCAGATGTGTGTGCCTCCTTGTGCATCTGGCTTACATGGGTCCTGGGGAATTGAACCTGGGTCCTTTGGCTTTGCAGGCAAGTGCTTTGACTGCTAAGCCACCTCTCCAGCCCTGATTTTTATTTTTAATTGATAAGCAGATGTACATATTTGTAGGGTATGATGTGATGTTTTGATGTACAGAGTATAATAATCAAACCCAAGTAATTAGCATAGCACTCATCCCAAATGTTTATATTTGTCTGTGCTAAGAACATGCAAAATTCCTCTCAGCTCTTGTAAAAGTATTGAATACATTATTGTTAACTATGGTCACCCTACTGTGCAGGAGACACCACAATTTATTTATCTGAATTGCAGCTTTGCATCTATCTTCCCTCTGCCTCTCTTCCCCATCCTGGAGTGATCTCTGTGTATGCTCGATTCCTATGAGATAAATTTTCTTTAGATTACACATTTGAGTGAGATTTAGATTCAGGAGGTCTTTGAAATCTAAACATATTAGAGTTTAATTCTTTTGTTACTCTTCTTTAGAAACTACAACAAGCTCTTTAGAACATCATATTTCTAAAAGGAAGCTGTAGGAGGAGTGTAATCACAGATACCATCTCTGACTAAATCTAGTGTTAAACAAAAGAAACAAAGTTTCCTTTTGTTGTGAGGGGGGGTAAAGGAGAGAAGAAAGGAAAGAGGAATGGAGAGAGGGATATATAGAGAAAAATAGCTACATATCTGCTACTTTATTACATGTGAACTCCTTTGAATCCCAAAGTAATTTGGAAGTATAGACAGGATAGACAGCATCCTGCTTCCTGGATTGTCAAGATCCTGTCATTACCAGCAGGGAAGAAGAATCCAGACACCCGATGAAAAGTCAACTTTTGAAAAATGGTTGAGTTGGACCTAGACAGTCTTTCTGTTTCTACCTGATGATGCTCTTAGGACTCTCTTAATGCCTGCTTGTAAGCTAATGGAAAATACAAGTGGCAACAGATAAAAAGTAATCAAATTATTTGAAAATAAATTTAAAATAGTGACTATACAATGTTGTTCACATTTTGGGAAAATATAGCAGAATTTTAATGAAATATTAAATATTATTGGGTTTCATGCAAAGTAAAGGTTCATTGCTATATCAATGTGAACCATCTGGGAAGAATGGATGGGAAGCGAAAGTCTAAGAGCAGGGAGGTTAGAGAAGGGCTCTGTAGCCTCTGTGGGGACTGATGAGATGGAGTAAGGTGTGGTTAGGAGGTGAGACTACATGATGTAGTCTCGAGGAGAGAGAGCTGTGGGACATTATGAGCCTGGAACACAAAGACTTCAATGGTTTGTTAGCAAGACAGAGGGGAGAGAAGACAGTAGATAACACTAATATATCCCTAAATCTATATCCCTAAATCTATAGCATAAAACTTGACTCCTGCTATGATTAATCCTAATAAAGTTGGACTGCATATATAGGTATAGGAATATTCACATTGCCAGTCATATTTTTAGAAGACTAATGATCCTATAGTCTTCCTCAAATCAAAACAAAGCAAAAAAAAAAAAAAAAAAAAAAAAAAAAAAAAGGGAGAACTATCTTTATCAGGACAAGAAGCATTTACTATGTGTTTGTTCACTTATGCCATCTCCAAGTGAAGGGGGCCTGGTTGAACCAGAGGTTAGTTTGTAGCCACTTCTGTCAGGTATATGTGGAAATGAAAAAACTAGGTTAGTTTGTGTAGTGTCAGCTTTACAATGGGGCCATTTTTATATAAAATACTTAGAAGAATACAAACAGGGAAAATGTGTAAGTGGGTCGCCTGACTATTCATAGCAGATTTCCAAATTACCTCTAGACCCTGAGGCCTTATGTGTGGGTTGGATTTTATTCGATTTTTTTTCTAAGAATTTAAATATTATGTGATGTGATTGAGAAAAAAATGTTCTTGCCCCATGGCAGGAATATACTGAATTTTTAATCACACATTGAGAAAGGCTGCCACTCACCTACCAAACTGATTTGCAAAGAAAATTTGAAACATCTGAAAAAAATGTGTTTCTTACTATATTGTCACTTTTATTCTCTAATAAGAATGTTTCTGACTCTTCTATTAAACAGTTTGAGAGCGAAATGCCAGAAAGTCTTATCAGAAGACACTGGTGGGTTTGAATAAAATAATGAACATGGTCCTCCTCTATAAAGGATCAAGGAACTGTTGGCTCAAGAAAGTTTGTCCTCTTCTCAGAGAAGTAGAAAGAGGTTGATGAGAAATAAAAACATAATGAAGATTGCTGTCAAGTTGTGGAATATTTGTTCATTTAAAATTTTTTTTTTTATTTTTAGAGAGAGACAGGCAGAGAGGGAGAGGAAGACAGATAGAGATGGGTGCACCAGCAGTCTCTCAGCTGCTGTGAACGAAATCCAGATGCGTTCGCCCCCTTGTGGGCAAGTGCGGCATTGCGCCCTTGTGTCACTTTGCATCTGGCTAAATGTGGGACCTGGAGATTGGAACCGCTGGAGATTGGAACCAGCATTCTTAGGCTTAGGAGGCAGGCGCCTTAACCGCTAAGCCATCTCTCCAGCCCTGTTCATTTTTTTTTTTTTTTAATGAGCAAAAGCAAGAAAGAGAGATGGGGAGAAAGAGAAAAGGAGAATTGGCACGCCAGAGCCTAGGCCACTGCAATCAAATTACAGACACATGTGCCACCTTGTGCACATGCATCACCATGTGCCTCTGGCTTATGTGGTTTCTGGGGAGTCAAACCTGGGTCCTTAGGCTTCACACGCAAGCACCTTAACCACTAAGCCATCTCTCCAGCCTCATTTGTTCATTAATTAGTTATTTTCCTAAGGAACCACTCATTCCTACAAGGACAAGGAACTAGAGACATATGTCTTTTTTTTTCTCTTGAAATTGTGTAAGTTTTCACATTTAATCGGCTTGTCTTTTATCTTATTTTTGGAAATTTTTTATTGGTAACTTTAATATGTGAACATATTGCAAATTGGTCATATTCCAGTTGGGTTATATATGCTCTTATGTTCCCTTTTCCCCACTCCTATTACACTGTGGGCCCACCTCAGTGGGGTTATTGTAATCACTGTGGGGTCACAAATGCACTAGTTAGTGTCTGGGGGGGCAATGCCTCAGAATATACTTTCAAAGCCTGTGACCTTTTTTGTTTGTTTTGGTGTTTTGAGGTAGGGTCTCACTCTAGCCCAGGATGACCTGGAATTCACTATTTAGTCTCAGGGTGACCTCAAACTCATGGCGAGCCTCCTATCTCTGCCTCCTGAGTACTGGGATTAAAGATGTGAACCACCATGCCAGACTCACCCTATTACTTTTATGTTCTTTCCCTCCTCTCATCTGCAATTTTTTGCCTTTTTTAATTATTATTTTTATTGACACCTTCTATACTTACATATAAGAAACATATGATATTTCCCTCCCCACCCCCATTCCACTTTAGAACTCCAATCTCCATCATATCCCCTCCCTCTCTCCATTAGTCTATCTTTTAATTTGATGTCATCATCTTTTTTTTTTTCTATTTTGAAGGTATTGCTAGGCACTGCAAGGTCATGAATATGGAGGCCAATTTCTGTCTGGGCAGTTGCATTGTAAGTAGTCGTACCCTTCCTTTGGCTCTTCCATTCTATCCGCCCGTCTTCGGCAATGGTCTCTGAGCCTTGGAGGGTGTGACTGAGGTGTTTCAGTGCTGGGCACTCCTCCATCCCTTTTTCTCAGCACTATGTTGCCTTTTGGGTCATCCCAGTGGTCATTGCCATCTGAAAAGAGAAGCTTCTCTAACCAGAAGTGAGAGTAGCGTTAATATGTGAACATGAACATTAAGTGTAGTGCCCCCAGGGCAGCTTGGTGGGAATAATATATACATTTAGTCAGACATCAGCAGGCTTTATACCCCTAAGGCTCATGACCTCACCTGCCATAGACTTTTGCTTAGGTTTTTCAGCACCAGGTATATATTTCCCTCCCATAGAGAGGGCCTTAAGTCCAATTATGAAGCAGTTGGTTACCCCCAGAGTAGACATGCTACTATTGCACCCGTTCAGTCAGTGGGCCTGCATGGCCAAACTTGAATATTCAGTGTCTCCTGTTTTCACTGCTGATGACTTCTGTCTCCCATATGGCTGCATGCAGTGCAGCTTTTTCCAGCTTTCAGTTGGCTGGTCTACAGGGAGAAGGTTTTCTGCTCAGCACCAGCTTGCTTTCTCAGTGACCTTGCCTCTCAGGCAAGAGATGTCTTCAGCAATAGGGTCTTCTTATAAAGTAGAGATGTTTATTGTGTTTGTGTGTGTGCACACACTACTGCATGTGTGTTGTGTGGAGGTCAGAGGACAACCTCAGGGTGTCATCCACCATTTTTAAGACAGCATCTCTCATTGTTTAGAAAGGCCAGGTTAGCTGGCCAACAAGCTTCGAGATTCTCCTGACTCCACTTCCCATTGCTATGGGTATGTTGGTGTTTTAGACACGTGCTCCATTTTAAGTCAGACTTTTGTGTGAGTGCTGGGGATCAAACTCCAGCATGCAGGCTTGCAGGGAAAGTACCTTTAACCACTGAGTCCCAAACCCCAAAACATTTATCCTAATAGATGTTCTGCCATTTTCTTTCCTTTAGAGGTCATGGTATACTGAAAACATAAGCAACCAAAATCTGGGGAAATGGGAAGACATAAAGTCACTGAGGCCATACAGGTCAGAAAAGATAAAGACAGGTATACTTTGTCCTACTGATCCTTGATTGAGGGTGTCCTTGAAAATGCCTTCGTTGCTGTAAAGCTGGAGGACAGAAAAGAAAATGTAGGGCGAGAAGACAGGAAAGAAAAATCAGCATAGTTTAATAAGATGTTTCTAGTGGCAAATAATATACACTGAGTACTTGTGCTACACATTTCCATCCCACGACTGCCTGTAGTCTGCTGTCAGCTAGTAGAGAGACTGAGCCTGTTCTGTTCTTAGAAACTGAGCCGGGTTTGATACTTCTGCTCCATCATTTGAATTGCTCTCAGCGGAGGCCAGTGGCCCATCACAACAGTGTTTGTAAATTTACAGTCTTTAAATCTGAGGAAGCACTCATGATGTTATTTCCCAGTCCTTATTAATTTATTACTTGAGGAAGGGTCTTGCTAAGTAGCCCAGGCTGGCCTCAAACCAGTGAACATCTTCCTACTTCAGCATCCTGACTTTTGGGATTACAGGTGTCTTCCAACATATCCAGCTTCATTAATTGGTGGTCATAAAACTCAAATTAATACTTTTGTGAGGAACAGAAAAACATTGTCCATGACACAGATATCTTCATATATATGATATATATATACATATATATAATCTTGATTTATATTAGACATCTATTTGGTAAGCAATTTAAAATTTGAGGCCACCTTCATATTGCAATCTTATTATTATCTTATAAAAGTTCTGCCAGGCTGATAGAATTTGCTTTGAGCCCACTTTAACCCTTGGTGCTATGTTCTACTACTGAGAGTGAGAGACTTGTTCCCTCCCTACAAGGTGAAATGATTGGTGAGGAGAACATGGACTAGGCTTATGTGGCATTGGCTCCTCTCTTCCCACTCCCAGCATCCTAAGAGAGTAAGACTCTAAGGGAATAGGAATGAGTGAGTGGAGGACATTGCATGAGGTTTAATCTCTTTGCCTGGCTTCTCAAAACCAGTGTGCAACCTTCCCATTCGCATTCTGCAATGTCATTCAGCAGCTGGTGATGGCTTCTGTTTCTCATTGGAGCATTTTTTCTTTAATGTCAGATTTTAAGTTTGTCACCATGTATAATAATAACCCATTAACTTGCCTTTTATAAGGATTTGATTTTGGTGAAATAATTTTACCAAAAACATGTATATTTATATAGGAGCCACTATAATCTATATTAGGAAAAAAATAACAAGTAGAATTTCAAATATTAGTTTTGTATGTAAGGCAAATTAGAATTGACATAAAAGTTAATGTTCAGGTCAAGATGGTGTGTTAAGTACTCAGGACTTATAAACATAATCCTATGCAGTCAGGTACTCCTCCCCATAGGGTCTGGGAGGAGGTAAAGGCGGCAGGGCTTCCTCTCAGATGAAAGTGTGGCTGGCTAAATAGACATATTTATCCAGTTGGTGATGAAGTTAGATATGAATCTAATTCTGTCTGGTGTTCAATCTATACCCTTGACCAGATTGGACAGGAAGGTTTGGCAGAGGTAGAAATACTATTGAGATGAGAACACTATCTTGTTTTCATAAGCTATTTATGATCAGTTGTTGAAAATACACCTCTGTCCAGAGTAGCTTTCCTCGTTCAATGCTGAGGTCCCAAAGTAGATGTGAAAGAGAAATTTATAATTTTAATAAACTGATTATTTTCAAAATTCCATTTATGTGAACTTTCCCAAGTAATACCAGCCTGTTCTATCACAATCAAGTCACACTGAGATTAACACAAGTGCACACTTTTGGCTGGGGTCCTATTGGCACAAATGTCCAACTCTGAGCCCAAAATTTCTCATGGGAAAGAGTAACGAGTGGGCCATGGCCTTCTTCTCCTCTTGGTCATATGCAGCTCTCCCTGGCCCTGCCTACTGCCGTGCTTCCTGAGTGCCCGTGCCCTACACCATGCCCTTCTGAAGCAGTCTCTCAGTTGATAAGGACCTTTCATCGCCTCTCAGCTGTGTGTCCCTTATGTTTGTAGGCTTGGATTGGGCTGTGCTGTACAGTCATCCATTCTTCTTTACCTTTATTCAGTGGTCATTGTCCTTGGGTTGAACTTGTGACCTGAGTTCTTTTTATTTGTCAACCCAAGAGAATTTTCTTTGTCTGACACAAGATTTTTTCCCCCAGGCAGGTCTTGGTTCTAGGGTTTAGCCAACAGCCACCTCCTATGTTCTTTTTATAAGGACTTATCAGTCCTCTGCATGTTACATCCCTAGAAGATGTATCCTGCTGGCTCTATAGACACACTTGAAAATGTCTGAATCTATAAAAATAAATACATTATGACTGTTGCCCTAATACTCCTGCTAAAACACATATCTTCATATGCCCATAGGTCTGTTTTAGTATGTATATATTAGATCAATACCAGAAAACCTTCCTAAATTAGGTAAAAGACCTTCAGAAAGTTGTTTTCTTGGAATGAGAAGATGGAACATTGGGTAAAATCACTTGCTGTGTAACCGTGATAAACCTGAGTTTTGATCCCCAGAACCCACATAAAGACAGACACAGTAGGGAGTGTCTGTAATCGAGCCCTCCTAGGACAAAATGGGAGGCAGAGACAGGAGAATCCCTGAAGCTCATGGGCCAGTTAGCCTGATGTGAAAGGTAAAGACCAACACTCGAAGTTGTCCTCTGATCTCAACGTGTGTGATGGTATGCATGTGCCTGCACTCATACATACAAACACACACATGTACACATGCATATATAATCCAACACACATACAGATTATAAAGAAGGAAATCTTTTATTTTTCTTCCGGGTAAGAAAATAAAAAGAAAAACATCACCATTTTGCTTTAAATGAGTGAGTCAAGCCAACTAGTCTTGTCACTTCACTCTTAGACTTTAGCCTAATTGCTCATCCCTAAGCATTAGTTTCTATATCAGAGAAATAGGTATATTCCTAACAAGACTATGGTGAGAATTGAATGAAATTAACATTCAAAAACCAAATCAAAATGTTTCCACGTAATGGAAATTGGATAAATGGTATCACAATGATGAACTAGGGTCTTACCTTGGGAAACACATTTTGCCTGCTTTCAACAATACAGAAAGTGAGATTGCTATCCACAGTGTGGAAAGTCCTTCTCTTTCTCTCTGAGATTTGTGAAATCAAGTCTTTCTAAAATGTGATAAGTTAGGAAATTGTTCTATTTTGTTAGAATTAACTTCTTTTTCTGTGCTTAGTTGCTGAAAAGACTTCTGTTATAGCTCAGTCCATAGCTCTTTGGATCTACAGGATCTAGATTGTCAACTTCAGTTTGTTACATCAAGAGATCTTGGATAATGTGTTGTGAACTGTTAAAAAGGAGCATGTTCATGCATGTTGGATGAGTTTGAAAGTTGCTAAGGTTTGAAGACTAGGTCAAAATAAATGAAATGTTCCATCAAGTTCTTATCAATTACTGGATCATGTGAATAGTAATAGTAAACCAAAAGGACTCAGGCCATTTACCTATAGCCAGATTTACGTGAACAGAAGCCAAATAATGTATGTTTTAATTGGCTGTTGCTGTTGAATATGCTTAGTAGTTTATAGTAAATAAGCCATATCACGTACTCTGTTGTCCTTTTGCTGGGTCAGTCTTTAAAAAAAAAAAACTTTTATTGACAATTTAATGTACATATATAATATATTTTGATCATAATATCCTCCTACCACTTTCATTTGTCTAACCTCCCCCACCTTTTCCAATGAACCCTTTCCTCTTTCCAACTAGTTCTGACTGTCATTGATAAACCCACCTTTTTAAAAATTATTATTTTATTTATTTTTGGAGACACACACACACACACACACACACACAGAGAGAGAGAGAGAGAGAGAGAGAGGAAGACAGATAGAGATGGGTGCGCCAGCAGTCTCTCAGCTGCTGTGAACGAAATCCGGATGCATGTGCCCCCTTGTGGGCAAGTGCGGCATTGCGCCCTTGCGTTGCTTTACATCTGGCTAAACGTGGGACCTGGAGATTGGAACTGGGTTCTTAGGCTTAGCAGGCAGGTGCCTTAACTGCTAAGCCATCTCTCCAGCCCCCACCTTGTTTTAATTTGCAGCAATCTGTATTCTGTTTTTCATTTGTATATAGGTCATCCTTGCCTTTTGATACTTACCGATTCATTAGCAGCTGTGCTTCAAGTTTTTAATTTTAGTATTTTCCTAGAATAGTAATATGCATTATAGCATTCCAGGGATGCTGGGTAGCAACAGTAATCTATAGGTCATAGCCAGTCATGAAATCATGAAGGGAAGTAACCAAGACTCCCAGTGAGCTGTGCTTCTAAGCTGTCATGTTCAGTGGGCTTAGAGTGTTAAATGCATTTTGACCTGCAGTATTTAAGTGTGTTGTAATGTTACTTTTTTGCTAGTCAAGGAACCAGTGTAAGTCATATATTGAGATGTTTAAGCAATATGAAGATAATGAATAAAATCAACTCCCACTTCCTGGATTTAACTCATTTAATTTTGCAATATTTACTTAAAATATTCCTCTTTAAATAAAGTGCTCATCAGTCAAATATTCTCTCAGAAGCATCTATGAGTTCATCTAAATTGTCCAACTTCCTTTGATAATTTCAAACATCCATTTGTGTAGTCATTATGATGTTTAGTCTTGATTTAAATATTTTAAATTTATAAAAATTCATAAATTTTTTCTATGTTATAGTTTTGAGATCAATGACACACACACACACACACACACACACACACACACACACACAAAATTCTAGTTGTTTTTTCTTGTGAATTCAGAGAAGAAATACTTAGTTTCCTAGTCAAATCTAGTGATCAGCCTTAGCTCCTAAATTGGGCCTGTGGTTTATGAGATGTTGCTGGAAAAGTTTGAAGAAAACACCTGTATTTGTTACTTTTTCCATAGCAGTGACCAAATACCTGACAAAAAGCAAATTAAGGGAAGAAAGGGTATAGTTTGACTCATATTTGTAGGAACATGGTCCACCATGCTATTGACGGCATGGTGGCAGGAGCATGAAGTGGTTGGTTGCAGTCAGGAAACATTAGGTAATTGCTGGAGCTTAGCTCACTTTCTCCTTTTAAAATATTTGGTCTGGGAGATGTGTCTTTCCTAGACTGTACCTTCCTAGAAACACCTTCACAGACACATTTAGAAGTGTGTTTACATGGTGATTCTAAATCCAGTTAAGCTGACAATGAAATTTAACCAATACAACATCCAACAATCCTAAATTTATTTCTCTATAAAATTGTCAAATCTGGAGCCATTTGAATGTGACAAAAGCTAAATTGGATGGGGAGTTGGAGTTGGAAAAATGTGAGTAAATTAAGACTTTGCCAGGCCAGTTGCATGGAGAGTCAGACCACATAGAAAGAAGGAAGCAAGGCTCCAATAGATGAGGTGACTTTCTGGTGCCTTGGGTTGTGGCTGCACCTCAAACCCTTACATAAGCAAAGTTAAACCCACAGGCAAGACTTGGAACTGATTACTTTTGACATGAGCTTCAGCCAATCACAGACGTCTACCTAGCCAATCATTAGCTATGTAACTAGGGACTCCTTCTAAACGATACCAAAATAAACAACTAGGTAATCAGTCAAGTCAGTCCTATCCTTGCTTCTGTGTTCAGCCTATAAATGGCTCTGCTCAGGCAGTCCGCGAAGAACTCCTTATACCGTGTTCCAATTTGCAGTGCTGCTTGTCTTGTGAATCATTCATTAATTTTGTCTATATCTTTTATTTCAACACCGAGTAATATCGCTGGTTAATTAATGGCGTTCCTTTAATCTTCCTAGCCCAGATCTCAAAATCAAACAATTGCATTGGAGAAATAAAGAATTCTTTCGAGTCTATTTTTCTGTTCATAATGTTGCTTATGTTTTTAAAAACATAGAAATGATAATAAATTTTTCGAGCCCTTTCCTTCAAATAATGAAAATACCTCTACTCAGAATGACTGGTTTCAGTGCAGCTTTAATCCATCTTTTTTTTTCTACTTGATTGTGTCTCTGCCAGGTGAACCTAACCTACTAGTCTTTCCACTTGGTAAAGCACTTAGTCCTATTTGTTCCAATAGGTTTGCAAAGCAAAGTTCAGCGGTCATCAGAATTCATTTCCTTCCTAGTGACTTGTCAGCAAAGTTTTACTCTATAGATGTCTTGATTTCTGGCTAGTTAAAAAATGTGACATATCCATCTCTGCAAAAGTTTTGGCATGTCAGCATTATATAGGAGACAGAGAACTGACTGTGTCATCTTGAAAGATCAGAAGTCTGGCATTCCAACCTAGGCTTGCAGTTCCTTTAAGCCAAGTCTGCCTCTGGTGTTCATAGTAAGGTAGCATTGCTGTTCTGTGGTGGATGGTTATTGTGTTAGAACAAAGAAATTCCATTTCATTTTGACTTTAAACTTTGAAACTAGCATACTTTATGATTAAAAGCCTTTTAGGGGCTAGAGAGATGGCCCAACAGTTAAGGTGCTTGCCTGCAAAGCCTAACAACCTGGATTCAGCTCCCTAGTATCCATGTAAAGCCAGATGCACAGGGTAGCACATGTGGCTGGAGTTTGTTTGCCGTAACTGGAGGCCCTGGTGCAACCATTCATTCCCTCTCTCCCTCCCTCCCTCTGTCTCTGTCTTTCTCTCTCCCCCTATCTCTCTCTCGCTCTCCCTTCTATCTCTCTGTTCTTGCAAATAAATAAATAAAAGTATTTTTTCAAAAGGCTTTTAAAAAATATTTATTTATTTGACAGAGAAAGAGGGAGAGAGAGAGAATGGGGTGCCAGGGCTTCCAGCCACTGCAAATGAACCCCAGACGTGTGTGCCCCCTTGTGGCTAATGTGGGTCCTGGGGAATTGAACCAGGGTCCTTTGGCTTTGCAGGCAAACACAATAACCATTAAGCCATTCCTCCAGCTCTCAAAAGTCTTTTAAATAGTCTTTAAATCTAGCTCCAGTTTACTCATTTCTCTAAGATGTTTTATGATTTATAAAATAAATAAAATCAATATTCTTGACTGCATTCTAGAAATAGAATTTCAATTGCTTATTTGTTAAAAGTAAGAAATCTATCGTGTATTAAGTATCAGGTTTCCTTTACTTGCATAATCACTAAAATTATAGCAGTTTATATTCTTTACAAATAAGTTAACAGATGCTTGAGGATGGAGGACACATAATACTTTGTTGACAGCAATTACAAAATTTTATTGGTAGGTAATTAAAGATGTAAATGTATAATTTTCAAATATACTGTTTTTAATACAGTGCTAGAAAGTCAAGATAATAGCTGAAAAGATGAAATCATTGTCTAAAGACTGCACATGAAATGGTTGTTGGCATTTGTCTCAGATGACATATTTTAGTTGTTGGAAGACATGACAAATATTTTAACTGCTGATTATTATTACTAAAGTCTCTGGTGGACATGGCTGCTGAAACGTGACTAGGAGGACATTCTCCCTAAAGTCACATTCACAGTACATATCTGTGAGGGCTCCCCCTTGGTTTAATTTGGTGGTGCTTACATTATTATTGGTATATCAAGTAAACATGGCTTAACTCAGTGATTTAACTATAAAGAGGTCTCCAATGTGATTCTTCTAATTCTATGTATTAGTGTGTGAAGTCCATTATGGTTTAAATATATCGTGTGAATTGTAATTTTGATCGTATTTTACATTTCCTTTAGTATTTTTTATTATTTTTATTTTTTTTCTTATGGCAATTTGATAGCTCACTGATACGATTTCACAGTCTTTCTGATACAAAGATTTATGGAAAGAGTTTGAACATTGGAAATTACATCTCTATTTTGTACTTTGTGATTATTTGGCTATGGGAATTTTTTAAATCATTCAGAGGCAAAGCACAATGATTTCATGATTTACCAACTGAGTTTTTCTTATGCTATTTTTCAATTGCATAGACTTAGGCAACATATTGAACCTTTTTTGTGTTTTTATCTGAAAAATGGATACTATACTTCTCTCCTGGGGTTATTAAAGTTGCTATTAGTATAGTACTTTAAATATTGTCTTATTTAGATATTTCATCACTGCTAATGTTAATATCATTTGACCTGATGTTTATAGAGTATTTCCAGTGTGGGGAATCTTGTCACTTTAATGCTATTTATTGCCTTTGTTTTCATTGTGTCTTTACTAAACTTATGTTGATGTGAACATCATGCTTTAGGCAGGGTTTTAATGGTGATGCAGCCTAACACTGATGATTGGATTTTTGACATTTTTTTTTAATCAAGGAATATTTTCAGAGCTAAATAAGCCTTTGAAAATGTTTATGTCTCACATTTCCTAGACTGTGACAGCTTCTGAACTAACACTTTATTTGCTTCCTAAGGGTTAATACCATTTGTTTCATTTTTCAGTTATGTGTTTATGAATGTGCTATTGAATAACAGGCTTTTTGGAAAGCTGAATTTGATGCTTGATTTTATCCTCTGTACTGCCAGGGAAAGTATTCCACTGTTTATCAGGAGTACAGGTTGGCACATGCTTACCACAAGCTCATAACTGTTAAGCAACACGCAGTCTCTGGATTATGCTAGAAACCTGCTTAAATTGGCATATTTTGTGATTTTTAAAGTAGGGCAGAGAGCAGGGCCAGAAGGGAGGTGGGTCAGTCTGTTTTATTTTAAAGACAGGGCTTGTTCACCAGGTTGAAAGAGGGCAGTAGAATTGGAATTTACTTTAACTGATGGGAGGAAGTCTGAAAAAGCCGGTGGGCTCCTTGTCAGGAGAGAAGGAAGTTAGCAACAGAGCCAATCTGATAGCCAGGAGGTTGAAGTCCATTAGGACCAGCAAGGTACAGCAGGTGGTGTCCTGGGATGTGGGTGGATTGTGGTGACACAGAGTCTGCTGGCAGGTGATATCCTGGCAGAAAACCACAAAGGTCCAATCATAAATGCTGAGGCCACAGGGTTGATGCTGAGGCTACAGCTCGATTGAAATCCAGGCCTGGGAAAACTGAGTAGACTAGCATAGAGACTGTGGAGGGGATAGTATACTCTCCAGCAGATTAAAGTAGGGTCTCTGCTCTGTGGGGCTACTGATTAAAGAAAATTGTAATACTGTAGATTTAATGATCGTGAGGATGCTGAAGCAAGGAGAGAACCAGGCCTTCTTAGAAGCTGGCCTTCATCTTCCTCAGTAAAGACTTATGTGACTATCTTCAAAAACCTCAAATTGCAAGTGTGTTCATCACTACAGTGTGCTTTATTACAATGAGAAAGCCTAGAAGACAGCTTTGAGGTAATCAGCCTGACCAATGTTAATCTGGAAAGCGTCAGTAGCTTGTAGCTCAGACAAAATTCCATATGGTTGAAGTGTGCAGCCCACATTAAGTGCAGTATGAAAGGTAGATATGTTATTCCCACCCTTCTTGGGAAGAGGTGATCTGTCAGAAGTGTATAAAATGAAAAGAATTAAGAGGTAGCTGATTCTGTCTGGCTAAACTTTGCTTGTAGTTCACAAGAAAATGGTGTGGAAGTTGTTAAAATTAATTTCCTCACAATGACAATTATTTGGGGGTTAATCAGGTCTTGTGTTGCTTGGGGAAGGGGCATCTAACCTCCAAGGACAAGGAGGACCCAGGACACTGACACTTTGCCTGAATCTTTGCTTTAAAAGCATTATGTTACTGATCTCAGACCTTACAAAGACTGATTATTTGCAATCAAAGGAAAAACAAAATCCAAGAATTCTCATGCTGTACATTTTTGATGTCTAGGCTGATATCTATGTATATTTTTCAAATTTTATTTCAGTAGGTTACAATGAAATTTTGATGTTTTGCCAGGGTTTTCCAGGGCCTATTCTTTTTCTTTGGAAAAAAAAATATTTTATTTGACACAGAGTAGGGGGGAGGGGAGAGGAGGGGATGGGAGAGGAGAGGAGAGAAGAGAAGAGAAGAGAAAAGAAGAGAAGGAGGCAGATAGAAAGAGAGAATGGGTACACCAAGGCCTCTAGCCACTGCAAACGAACTCCAGCTGCATGTGCAATTTGTGCATCTGGCTTTACATAGGTACTTGAGAATCAAACCTGGGTCCTTAGGCTTTGCAAGCAAGTGCCTTAGCCACAGAGCCAATCTCTTCAGACCCTAAAGTCTATTCTTAATAGGGGAAAATCCATTTTTTTCTAATAGACATCCTTTATAATGGTCACTATGGTCTAGTGAAACAGCATTCACTTAGCAAATGACAGTTAATTTAAATTTTGTTTTGTTTTTGTTTTTTGATCCTGCTCTATCCTAGGCTGACCTGAAATTCACTATGTAGTCTCAGGGTGACTTTGAACTCATGGCGATCCTCCTACCTTTCAGTTAATTTAAATATTAAGACAGACTTGACTATCTGAAATCTAATGTTTCAGATGCTGACCTTCTGCATGGCTTTCAAGCTTCATAGAATACTGTATTTCTGGCACACTTTTGGAAATCACAGTGAATAACAGAGATTTCCCATTTTATTGGAAATGTTTCATTTAAAATTATTTTAATATGTACTATTCATATATGTACTCATGGTATGAACATGAGTACATTGGTCAAGGTTTCACCAAAGAAACAAGAGAGATAGAACCAGTAGACAATATAAACTTAAACAAAACTTCTTGCAAGGAATTGAATTAAGTGATTTTGCAACTGACAGAAGGACATCTAGAAACTGTGGCGATAGCTGACATTTCTGTTTAGTTAGATATTCATCTTAGAAAACCCTCAATCTCCTTTTCAAGTCTTCCACATAGTTTGGATCTGACTGGGATTATATAGAGTCATCTGATTGCCCATCTCAGCAAGTCTACAAGACTCCTTAGAGAAGCACCTCGGTCAGTGTTTGATAACTGAGGGCAATGACCCAGCTAGATTGACATGCAGAGCAGACACATTACAAGTCCAACTTTGTCAACTTTGAAACTGTCTTTAGTCTGAAAGACAATGAAAAAAATTCTTCTATGTAACATGACATGACTTTTCTGAAGCATATTTTGCAAGGAAAAGCACAGTAATCCTTTCTTCCTGAAGAGAATGTAATATCATTGGGCAATATGCACTATTCTCCTTCCCACCTTGCAGCTTAAATACCCTGATAGAAGTTGGTCTTATGTTAGATGACAAGCACTTAAAAGATGGATGAAATCAAAAGAATATGTACCACATAGAAGAAAGTAAGAAATATTCATAATTTACATTCTCTGTTTCTAGAAATGGTCACACAGAGCTGGATTTTTAAATATTTTTAAATATCAGCTCTTCTACTAATCATTTAATATTCATTTTGCTCTCAAGCAGACACCTCAGTTGGTCATGGTTCTTTGCCTGGTATGGTGTCCCAAATCTTCATTCCTAAAAGGAAATAGTCCTTGAAATAGTGTGGATTCCCCCCCCCAACACACATATAGTTGGCTTTACTTACAGAATATGGGTAGTAATAAGAAATGCTGTCTCAGTTTTTTGTTGTTGTTCTAATAACACAATACTAATCACTGAATATGTTATAAGAAAAGTGGGTTTATTTTGGTTGACAATTCTTTTTTTTCATCAAGGTAGGGTCTCACTCTAGCCCAGGATGAGGTGGAATTCACTATGTAGTCTCAAGGTGGCCTTGAACTCATGGTGATCCTCGTACCTCTGCCTCCCAAGTGCAGGGATTAAAGGTGTACACCACCACGCCTGGCCTTGGTTGACAATTCTGACTCAAGGTCCAGGACCTTCATCTGGTGATAGCCTTCTTGCTGGCAGAATACCAAGATAGTGATCAGAGGATATATATATATCTTCCTCTGGTCTCTCTTTCTTGTCTTATTGAGCCACCATAATTCACATGAGACCTCTATCATGATGACTATCCATTCCTAATCAGGTCATTTCCAATGTCTTAATATACCTGACAATAGGGATTAAACTCTAGCACAAATTTCAGAGGGGACCAAAGATATTCACAGTATAGCAGAGGCTCCAAGGGGTCTCTTGTGTGCTAGACATGCTCTTCTTCTCAGGCTCTCATGCATAAGTGGCAATCTGCCCAGCCTAACATATACTCTCTACACATAAATTATATAGAAGACCTCAGCTTCCCCATGCTGATTAGGATAAACCATTTTAGCCAATGTAGTATCTCTGTTTTTTTGCCTCCTGATTCACAGGACAGGGATTCCAACATTATTGGTAATAGGCTTATTACCAGGGTACTCAGTAGAGTCGCCTAGTGAAAACACTCCATAGTTGAAAACTAAGACTTCTTTGCTAATAATGTGATAGGGTTGGAAAGCAATGTTAATTTAGTAGATTGTAAAAGACAATAATGAGTGTTATCCATTTCATTTCTGCCTTGTGATTTCTAGTTCCATGAGTCTTGGTCCTGGGAGACAGAAGACCATACACAGGTTTGAGCATAAACAGGCTTAGATTGAGAGGACAGATGGATGCTTGGAGAACATTTCCAAACTCAGCAACATACACCCATACCATAGTACTGTAACTGCATCATCAGAGGCCACCCTACTGTTATGTTGGTTGTGTGTTTCAGGATGACGGAGAACTGTAAGGACACACTAATGGAAAATTTTTTTGTACTTTATTTCCCATGAAGTAAGTTCTGGACAGAAATAGCATTTACTGAAATACTGTGACTGTGAATTAAAACATTCTGTAAATTCATAATAGTTCTGGAAAAAATATTGCTTGCTGGGAGACTAAATTTATTTCCAGAGTCCAATATAATCAACCTGCCACCTGGTTACTTAGCTAATCATCTAGAGGAAGGGCGCCATGGAGGAACTCATTTGATGACTGGGAAATGGTTATAGCCAAGCCAGCTTTGGTGAGTGGTTGTCAGTGCATCACCTCCATTCTTGCCTCCAGGGCTACTATTCATGAGTGTACTGGGCAACAACAGAATGTCTGGAGAAAGAGATACAGTATCCACAGAGTCAAGCATCCTATGTACTGGATTATTAACTTCTATTCTGCTGAAGTTATGGTCCACATTCTAATAGAACACAAATATCTTCATGTTCTCTTATTCAGAGTTTTATCCCCATACTTCTGCTACAGACATCCTTGTCACCAAGTTTCCAGTCATGTTCTTTCCTAATTGAAAAACAGCTAATTAAACTGGTAGCCCCAGCCCATAAGTCCATAGAGTCTTAAACTGCTGTCCATTTTTCCATCCAAGGAAGCATGCAGCTAGATTCAGTGCCAGATGTTACTCCCATGAAAAGACTTTTCTTTACCATTGTCCTTCAGAGATATATTAGAAAGGAGCTATACAATGTAATAGATGTCCATTTTCTTTCAGTTGGTACTTTCATAATATATACAACTATCTATTAACCACTCTTTCTATCTATCTATCTATCTATCTATCTATCTATCTATCTATCTATCTATCTATCTATCTATCTTTCTTTCTTTCTATCTATCTATCTCCTTTAACATTGGACTGATACTGTGCAGATGGCACCAGGAACAACTGGTTCATTCTGAGTAGCTTAGCTCTCATGGTAAATTGGTGATCCATGGTTAGATGTTCAGTTTCTCCTAAGATTCAGTAATAAGTCAAAGAAGCTCTTTCTCAAAAGAAAGGTGGTTGTCTGCAAAGGATGGCAGGGCTTTGTTCCAAAGTCCTTAGGGCTCCCTATGACTCACCTGTTGGGTCTTCCATAGGCTTTGGACAGCACATCAAGTACCAGTAGATCTGATGAGTCATATGCTCCAAATGACAGAGTGGCAGCCTAGCCTTTCTGCAGAACCTTCTCTTACTCATAGGCTTTCTCAAAACTAGAAACTCTTTGGTTCACTCAGTAAGTGGGCCAGTATAGCACATGTAAATTATGAGTATGTAGCTTCACAAATCCAGAGATTCTCTAGGCTCTGTACCCCTTTTTGTTTCAGGAGAAGGCAAATTTGATTTTTCCTTTACCTGTGAAAGGAATATGTCAAAATGCCCCATGCCATGTGTAGTAAGTTCCACAATGCTGGGACGAACTTCCAAACACACACAATTTATGGTAGGAATGGATTTATTTCAACCTTACAGATCAGGGGAAGTTCCATCAATGATGGAAGAAGCTGCTTATTTCCATATATTCCAGCACAGAGGAAAAACTACAGTAAGCAAAACACCAGCACCAGCACACACACAAACATGTCAGAGCAGACTGCTTTCTTACACCTTTTGGGCTGGAAATTGAGATCTACCCCTAGAGACACTTTAGGGTTGGAAGCCAGGATCTGCCCCCAGTGACACCTCTTCCATCCAGGCAGCTGGAGATCCAAGTTACAAGTTTCATTTTTAACATCTGAGTCAATGGGGGACGTGCATTCAAACTAGCACACCATATGAGACTACTAGCCATCCCTTAGGATGGAGGCCTGTGTAGGCCAAGTAGGTGAAGTGAATAGAGAAGTGATGGAGTCACCATCACTATACCCTTCAGTTCTTCTATGATGGCATTCATGCCTCCAGCTCTCTAGAAATCTGGCTCTGTTTTTCACTTGTTTTGAAAGTATGAACAGTTCTAGAGCTTTATACTTAGACATTCCTAATATAATATACTTAGACACTCCATAGATAAACAAACTACTGTGAACATTTTGCCATTTACTAAGTGTCTTTTCCACTTACGTATTCTGGAATAGGAAAAGAAAGAACCATGAAATTGGTTTGGAAAACCACTTGGCATAGTCATCTTGGCTAACCTCCATAGTCTCCTAATCTATGTTCCTAATGTAACTGGTACAGCAAATGATGTTTCTGTCTCTTGGTAATAATGTCATTACAGAAGTGCTGCCAAGTAATTTGTGAAGAATTAATTTCCTTTCCCAAATGCAGTCACCCTAGTAAATAGCTATATGTCCCTCTGGGGAAGGCTGAGAGAAAGATCAATATATACATTTTTGGCAGTGTAGTAGAATCTTTTCTGCATGGAAATGGAACACTGTTATGCAAGGGGTTTTAATATGAGAACTGGCTCAAATTTAGGAATTGATTGAAAAAGCTTTTGAGGCTGGGGAGATGGCTCAGTAGTTAAGGCACTTGTCTGCAAAGCCTAATGACCCAGGTTTGATTCTCCAGTACTCATGTAAAGCCAGATGTGCAAAGTGGTATATGCATCTGGAATTCATTTGCAGTAGTTAGAGGCCCTAGTGGGCATATATTCTCTGTCTCTCTCTCTCTGCACACACACACACACACACACACACACACACACACACACACACGTATATGTGTGTGTATCTATCTATCTATATAGATATAGATATAGATATAATCCACTTGCAAATGAATAAAGAAAATATTTTAAAAAGAAAAATCTTGTGAATATTTTGATGATTCAAGATAAATTTTTGCTCACTAGTCCTAGAATTCTTTTGTTTATGAAGATCAAGTATGAATTTAGTACATTGGTTGTCTATTTCCTTTTTAGCAACATCATAATCAACTAGTTAATACCATAGTCTCTACAAGTCACATTTTTTTCAGTACTAATAAGCACTGCATGACATACACATAGCAAAGTTAGATTATTCAATTGGAATTGGAATTGACTGCTTTGATTTCCCTGTCATTTCTGGTAACCACATCAATTTTGTCTTTGGTGATTAAGTACTTCCCCATGGTCCCTGCTACTGTGGGATCCAGTTATTACTATTGAACTTAGGGATATTTGCAGGTGGGAATAGTTCAGAATCAACAATTCCCACTGTAAACCCTGTGATTGCAGAACTCTGAAGTATACATGGTTTTCTTACAAATTTGTTTCTCACAATTATGATGCAAAGGTATAGCAAGGTGATCTAGACCATCATTGGGGTTGGAGGTCAGCAAGCCTAAACACAATCTAATGTTTCAGCTCCCAAACTTCCAAAGTCTTTCCTGTCTAGTTTACCATTGCAGTCAGTTCTGATGTTGTAATGCATGGCCCATGTTTTAGCCAATTAATCACAATGTTATAACCTTTTCTAAGCATTTAGCTAAAACATTGAATCTCAAATTTGCTTAGTGACCCATATCTATAAATTCATTCAGAGTCTTCTTATGTTCTTTCTACTAATATCCAATGTTTGTATTTCAAATGCACATGTATTTCCCAAATTCATATCTGTATACACTGGAAAAATCTGAAAGAGCAGGGGTGAGTCCTGAGGAGAATTTAATATGAAGCATACTGTAGCAGACTTATCAATGAATCCAGACCGGGCACAGTTATGGTCTTATCTTACAGATCCAGGGGAAGAAGTCTACTGGACCAGGTTACAAATCTAGAAGCAGAGAAAGAGCAGGGGTGAGTCCTGAGGAGAATAAGCTTTAAAAAATATTAATTTATTTATTTATGAGAGTGAGAGAGAAAGAGGCAGAGAGTGAGGGAGAGATGGAGTGGAGAATAGGTGAATCAGGGTCTCCAGCCACTGCACACAAACTTCAGATGCATGTGTCACCTTGTTCATCTGGCTCTATGTGCGTACTGGGGAATTGAACCCAAGTTGTTAGGCTTTGCAGGCAAGCACCTTAACTGCAGGGCCATCTCTCCAGCCCAAGAATCAGCTTTTACTTTCAAGTTCCCTAAATCAGGAGAAGGCATTACATGTTCTCAGGCCAAACAAAAAGCATTGTTTTAATAACTGTCCCAGACAGTGTGTAATGTGTTTGACAATAGCAGCTAAACCAGTCTCAATGCCTCTCTGCTTAAAATAAAACTGGCGATAAGCACAAGTGCCACCAGAATTTAGCAGAAGTTTGCCAGTGGCCCAGTTCCAACAAAGTCCTCTGCCCTCTTTCCTTCCCCTTAGAAAGCTGCAGTTCAATGGGATAACCCATGAATGTCTCTACCTCCAGAAGGCATCTTCAGTTGTCCAGATCCTGTTCAGGTTCATCTTCCCACCCTTCCAGTCAGGTTCGCTGAGATGATCTATCTGAACAGGAGAATTTCTAAAATTTATTTTAATTTATTTTGTGTTATAATTTTTGTGGCTCATATCCTTGTGACTCACAAGCATGAGAATGTGGCTTTGAAAGTAGCCCTGCCAGTGTTGCTGTCTTGATGGCTGAATGTACAAATAGGCTAGGTTCTCTAAGTTCTTGAATAAGCTCTGGATGAAAGTTGTGGGGCTTTTTGTCAGTTCTTTTTCCTTAAAGACAGAACAAGCTATTGTAGAAGTGCCACCTGCATTGGGATAACCCATGTGACATACTGAACAGGAGAATTTCTAAAATTTATTTTAATTTATTTTATGTTATAATTTTTGTGGCTCATATCCTTGTGACTCACAAGGATGAGAATGTGGCTTTGAAAGTAGCCCAGCCAGTGTTGCTGTCTTGATGGCTGAATGTACAAATAGGCTAGGTTCTCTAAGTTCTTGAATAAGCTCTGGATGAAAGTTGTGGGGCTTTTTGTCAGTTCTTTTTCCTTAAAGATGGGTCCCCTGAAGCCTTCCTCCACAGATGTTTCTCAGTCTCCAGAATTCTGTATCTTGCTGCTGTTAGTGTCTTTGAATGGATACCACTGAAGAGTCCACTACACAGTAAAACAGTCGTGGTCTTTGATTCCATGTCTTTTCCACCGTGTTAATGAACTGCTGCCTATGGCAGGGCTAATGCTGCTACTAACAGGTGTGGCCATTAGTTTTGTTTGGCTGGTCAAGAAGAATGATAGAATTTGAAAATTCCTGAAAGCCACTTCCTGGATAGTTGAGTTTTCTCAACATATTGTTTAAAAATTTCTTCAAGGGCTGGAGAGATGGCTTAGTGGTTAAGGTTCTTGCTTGCAAAGACAAAGGATGCAGGTTTGAGTCCCCAGTACCCACATAAAGCCAGATAAACGAGGTGGCACAAATGTCTGGAGTTCCTTTGCAGTGGCTGAAGGCCCTGGCATGTGCGTTTCTTGATCTCTCGCCCTCTCTCTCTGCCTCTTTCTCTCTCTCTTAACTATCTATCTCACTAACTAAATAAACAAACAAACAAAATGTTGTTCCAGAAACAAAGCTAGGTCCCTGTATGACTAGAGTGGTGTCTCTTCTGGGTGGAAAGAGCATATTCTTGAGGGAGCATCTGATTACTCCTCAGAGAAAGGTGACAGGGCTTCCCAGACTACTTCTTCTAGCTGACTTCCGCCCTCAGCGGGGACTTAGGTGGGGTAATGGTGCGGTGCGTGCTGGGACATTCTTTTGTACATGCTCTAGTGGCCAACGATAGGCAAGTCTTAACTTGCTTTGTCAGGATTGCAGTCTGGGGCTGTCATGTCTTATGATAAACTTTTAGAACCGCTTTTCTAATGTTCTGTGAGTCAAAACCTGGGGAGGGCACTAGTGTGTGTGGGGTTGGGGAAGGGAGTCTGTCTCGAAAATTCTCTTTGAAATTTCATGTATCATATTTGGTATAACCTGAAAGGATTATTTTAAAAAATAGTTGAAGTGAGGCTTCTTGAAGATCCACATCTTCTGTCTTCTAGTGGGTACTTCCTACTAAGTACCTCCTACTGGACACATCTTACTGGGTACTTCCTACTGGGTACTTCTTAGTAGTTACTTCCTACTGGGTACTTCAGGTGCCTCACACTGGGTACTTCCCACTGGGTACCTCCTACTGGGTTCACCTCCAGCTCCCTTTATGAACAGAAAGATGTGCATCTGCTTTATTTTAAATGACATAAACTTGGTGTTTGAGGCCAACCAAACCCTCTCTGTTGCCTCTAGTCCTTCAACTATGGCTCCATATCTTATATTCTATCTAAAGGCTAAAAGTAAACTCACACTGATTACTAGTTATGTCTAGAAAGCCCATATTATTAATATACATGTAATGAAAGTCCACTGTATTCATGGTTGTGAATCCAAGCCCAGGAAGATTATAAACACCAATCAGCATTATTCTCTGATTATAGATTTTATGTATGTTGTTATTTTGTCTACAGCAAACTGAATAAGTATTACTTCTGGTCATCAGTTGTTAATTTTTTCTACACTGATTTACTTGTAACCTGTTGGAATATACAGTACTAGGTTTTTATATCTTTTTGTTTTATACTTTAAAAGTCATGTTATTTGGAAAATAAATGTGACACTCAAATGCTTATAATATTTTTCATCACATAAGAAAAATATGGCTCATGTCAGATCACTTTTCATTGAGATTACAGATAGAGTTTATTAGCCACCTTCTGTCATATGGTGACAAGATGATGACTTAATGAAAGAAAGGTTTTTTGGTTTTTTGTTTTTGTTTTTAACTCAGAATTTTAGAGGTTGCGCTCCATGGTTGGATAGCTCCATTGCTATGGTGGGGCAGAGCATCTTGGGGCAGGGTACCGTGGGGTGGGGACATCATGGGGAAAAGCTGCTCACCTCAGGGAAGCAGGGAAAGAGAGAAACAGGTTCATGAAAGGCTGTGTTCCTGCTGTTTCTTCACATGAAACAAAGGCTAAGGGAAGTCTCTAGAGTCTCTTTTACTTGGATACAGTTCCCTAACCTACCAAACACCTGAGTTGGGCTTCCAAGCTTCTGTGATTGTAAGCATTAAATTTACACATAGGGTCTTAATCCAACATAGTGGGCAAGGTTCAGTGGTGCCCTTGTTGCTGTGACTGTGTGGTTGTATTTGTTAACACAGCCTCAGGTCAGCATGCTGAGAGAGTGAGGCCTGAACCAGGGGTGGTGACACTCCTCAAGGCCTACCTGTTGTCTTGTGTCAGCCAGCTTGGCTCTACTTCCTAAAGGCTTTACAGTGCCAGCATCAAAACTGTGGACTGAGTATTCAAAGCATGAGCATGTGGGAGACATTCCACATTCACACCACAGCAGTTACCGTTGCTGTTCCCCTTTCCCAGTAGAACTTAAGTCTAAAATTGTTGCTCTTGGCTGCCTGCTAATTGCAAGCTCTCATGAGTGTGGCCATAATGCTCAGAAATGTGCTTTTCATTTAAGTGGTTATTCAATTCTCTTGTAGTCAATAGAGGTGATCATGTACCCCTAAAATGAAGGCGTTTACCCTGTACTAGAATCTTAATATATGTTAGTGTCTTTCATTGCTCTTAGTTGGTACCAATGACTGATGTTAGGATAATATTTTATAATGTATTTGGCTTTAGTTTATAGGGTGATCTGTGACATTTGATGCGGGATTGTATGAGTGAATGGTTACAGATGTAGTTATTTTAGTAGTCTTTTATTTGGAGGATAACCTGTCCTGATGTTTCCTGTTTCAGCATAGTAAAAACTTCTTGGAATTTTTCTTACATTTACTTTTTTTTAATTTTTATTTTTTGGAGAGAGACAGAGAGAGAGGGAGAGGAAGACAGATAGAGATGGGTGCGCCAGCAGCCTCTCAGCCACTGTGAATGAAATCCAGATGCTTGCTCCCCCTTGTGGTCAAGTGCGGCATTGCACCCTTGCCTCACTTTGCATCTGGCTAAACGTGGGACCTCGAGATTGGAACCGCTGGAGATTGGAACCAGCGTTCTTAGGCTTAGGAGGCAGGCGCCTTAACCGCTAAGCCATCTCTCCAGCCCTACATTGATTTTTCCAATAAACTGTACTTGCATTTAATGAGCTCTTTTTTCCCAACTGTGTTTCTAATCTATGAAATAATAGGAAGTAATCTAAATTAGATTCTGGCTTTAAGTAACATTCTAGTGTCCTCACAGAGCCAGCAAACCTTTCAGAAGAGCTTTGTAGATAGAGATTATAAGGCTTGAGTCAGTCATGGACATACCTGATGATCAAGGAATGGCAAATGTCAATAATGACTTGTACAACAATTTTAAAGAAACTCTCAGAACTCATAATTGTACTGATTACTCTTTTTATACTATGCCCACTAGGATATACAATAGTCCTCTCTTATCCATAGGGGGGTATGGAACAAGGTTCCACTGGGTGCTTGAAACCAGGGATAATACTAAATCATGCCCATGTGCATGCACTGGTTTTCCTTACACAGCATGAGTAACATTGGGTGATGTGTTTGGACTAAATCCATGGCCTGAGTTTGAATCTTGGCACTGATACAAGCCAGTGAGTTTGGAAAATTTTGTCAGCCTGCTTTTTTCTTTAATGAAATGTGGAGGATCATATCTATCTTGAGAATGTTAGGACTGTTATAATAATACATATCAATTGACTAGCTTGTTTTAGTTCTTTATAACAAAAATATTCCTATTGTGTGTTTATGCTTTAGCCAGGGTCTCACCAATTCAAAACTTGTAATAGTTCTTTGGAGACGTTCATAGCATATTTCTTGTTTTCTTTCTTTCTTTTTTCTTTCTTTTTTCTTTTTTGGCTATTACTTGAAGAAAACAATAATTGAAATGAGCCTAAAACCTGGGGGTGATGAGAAGCAAAATAATGCACTCTATGTGCCTGTGATGGTTTGAATATGAACTTTCTCCCACAAGTTCATTGTTTCCAGTGTTTGGTCCCAGGTAGTGTCATTATTTTGGGAAGTTCTGGAGACATTAGGAGGTTGAACTTATTTGGAGCAAGTAGGTGTCTATGGGTAGATACTTCAGGGTATTTTGTTGCTGGCCCATTCTTGTTTTACTCTGTGCTTCCTGGCCACAGTTTAGCAAATTGCTCTCCTCTGCCCCATGCTCCCACTGCCGTGATGTTCTGCCTAAGTTCAAGGGGCCAAGAAGCCACTACTGAATGACTACCTGGAGCCAGGACAAACATTTCCTCTCTTAAGTTGTTTCTGCCACAGTGATGTAAAAGCAACCAACCTAGTGCTCATTTATAAATTGGGGATAATAGTATGTGATGTATGAGGTTATTATAAAGATTATTATAAATATTAACATATATAAGCACTTAGAATTATGTATAGCACATGGGACTTGGTTCACTATCATCATCATCATCATCATCATCATCATTAGTGTCATTGACACTATTTTTAGTAGTGCTGCCATAGAGTGGGGGGTCTTTTAAATCACTAAACTTTCTGAGTGGGTAACCCTGGGTAGTAGTGTATGTAGCTCAGTCCTCAGGTAAAACACAGAGAGACAGTGGCTGCTATCCATCAGAGATGCTTGAGGATGCCAAGCAGCAAAGTCCATTAGGACTTGAGGACAGTGGATGGCACATGCAAGCACTTGATGATGTTAGATATTTATATTAACAGTGACATTTAATTGTTTAACTCTAAATTTCACAACTGTGTAATAAGCACCTATTTACCATCTGTTCAGCCCTCCTCTAGGCACTGAGCTAGTAGTGCTGAGCAAACAGAATCATGTCCTAGAGGATCTTCCTTTTGTTGTTTGAGGCAGGGTCTCGCTCTAGCCCAGGCTGGCCAGGAATTCATTATGTAGTCTCAGGCTGGCTTTAGCCTCACAGCAATCTTCTTACTTGCCAAGTGCTGGGATTAAAGCCTTGCACCACTGCACCCCCAGCAACCTTCCCTTTTATAACGGTATTAAAGAGTGGGGTGCTCTTACTGAAGGTTTCAATCGAAGAATTTTTTTTTTCATGAGGAATGAATACTGGATTTTGCTAAATAGAAGGCATATGGACTTTTGAATAAATAAAGATATCTTATTTGCATGGTATTTACATGGACATGGTTGTTTTTTAAACACTAAAGTAATTTGATTTTGGCACAGTTTAAAGATCTCTATTTCTCATTACAAGTTTGCTCTATGAATTGACTTAGGAAAAATAACAAGTTTGAGCTGGAGAGATAGCTTGGCTGTTAAGGCACTTGCCTGTGAAGATTAAGGACCTATGTTCAATCTCTCTCCAGATCCCACACAAGCCAGACACACAAACGTGAGGTAAGCACAACATCACACATGCCCACTAGGTGATGCAAGCATCTGGAGTTTGATTGCAATGGCTGAGGTCCTGGTGTACCAATTCTCTCTCTATCTTTATATCTCGGTCTCTCTCACTCTCTAAAAAATAACAAATAATGAGTTTTACATGCATAAATTTATTTTTAAGTGCCTAGAAAAAAAGTATACTGTTACTTTTCTCATTACTGAAACCAATTGCCTGACAAAAGCAACTTAAGAAAAGAAAGCTTTATTTTGGCTCATGGTTTGAGGGGTTATGGGGACAGGAGAATATTGGCTGTGCTCACTACTTACATCTGCACAGATCAAGGAGAGAGATGGGGATGCTGGCACTCAGCACTGCTCCTCATTTCATCTTTATTTGGTTCAGGAACTCAGTCCATCTGGTAGTGCCCCAGGCATTAAGGATGGGTCAGTCTTTCCTTCTCAGTTAAATCCTTCCCCAAACACACACTGCAAAGTCTACTGTTTCTTTATCTAGTCAATTGTACTTAACCATCACAAAGAGTTAATGTAAATAGGTTAATAAAGTTTAGAAAAATGTTTTCAAAGCTACTGACACTGGGGATATTCAACTCTTTCCATGTTGGCTTTTCTTGCAGAGGAGACACAACATTTATGGCCTTAATGACACTGTGAATGGCCAGTTTCCTGATGAATCATGTGAGATCATTCTGCAAAGCCATTTCTTACTGTTTTAGCTGAAGATATTTAATCTCCCTGCCCTGTGATATGTATATACATGCGCATATATGTACATATATGCATGATATAATATATAATTCTCTGTCATCTTTCAGGTTCATGGCAAGAGTTTCAGTGTTTGAAAGGAGGCATACTCATGACTAGCATTTAAAATTATGTCTCAGTGTCAAATTGTGTTTTATAAAGTTACCTATGTGTATACCCTGCATTGAATTAATTAGCAAAAGGCAAGTCTATAAATGTATAACATAATTTGAAAATCTCTTAGCTGAGAGATTTCTTCTCATGTTATCAACATAAAGAAACAATGAAAACTAAAGAGCTTTAATCTGAAAGGACAGATAATGACAATCAGTGGTAGAAAGTGCACCACTGGGAACAAAAAAGTTAGAAACACTTCTTCTGTGCTCAGAACATTAAAATATCCTGAAAAGGCATGAAATTAATTATCTACTTTACTTTTTCTTTGCAAATGGATTGAAAAATGTCAAACTAATCTCTGGAGGCATGAGAAAGGTAAGGACTGAGTAACTTGCAGGTGTTTGAACGTAGCAGAGCTGGGAGGATTTTACTGAATAGAAAAAAAAGGAGCATAAGACAGAGAGTTTAGCATACTCACATTATCCCACTGTTTCGGGACAATATAAGCAAGAACAAAGAAACTTTTCTTTTTGCTTTGTGTATTAAAAGACAATACACCTGGCACTGCGCTGGATCTCAGAATACTTGGGTATTCTCATTCTGCCCTTACTTATCTTGGTGACTCACCCAGAGACTAAGACATTGGTTCTCAGCTCTGGAAATAGACAACTGCAGTGAAACACACACATACAATGTTTGTGCGTGCATGTGTATGAGTATACCTGTGGAAACCAGACAGCACCACTGGTGTTATCTTCAGGAATGCCATCCATCACTTTTTGAGACAGGATATTTATTTGAACTGGAGCTCACCGATTAGGCTAGTCTGGCTGGCCTCTGAGCTCCAGAAATAATCCTGTCTTCACCTCCAAGCACGGGGATTATAAACATATATGTCCCCACATAACATTATTACATTGGGGGTCAAACTCAGGTACCCACTCACTGAGCTGTCTCTCCAACACTTAAGGATGTTCCTTTCTGAAGGCCATCCCAACTCCAACACTCTGTGGTCCTGGTGCCCCTTGCTCTCTTAAAAGCCAAAGCATAGATGTGGTCATAATATCCTTGCCTACACTCAGGGCTAAGAGAGCTTGCAGACCATCCACATTCTCTTAACAATTATTATTATTATTTATTTATTTTCTTTAGTTTTTCAATTTTTCGAGGTAGGGTCTCACTCTTGCCCAGGCTGACCTGGCATTAACTATGTAGTCTCAGGGTGGCCTTGAACTCTCGGTGATCCTCCTAACTCTGCCTCCCGAGTGCTGGGATTAAAGGCGTGTGCCACCACACCCGGCTTCTTAACAATTATTACAGTAAAATTATTGCAGTGTTTTGCTTGTTTGTTTGTTTGTTTTGAGGCAGGGTCTTACTCCATCCTAGGCTGATCTGGAACCCACTCTGTAGCCCAAGCTGGCTTTGAAGTTACGGCAATCCTTCTTCTTCAGCCACCTAAATTCTGTCATTAGTGTGAGCTACCAATCCTGGTTTATTTCAGTTTTTAAGGATATGTGATGTATAATTCATGTATCACAAGAGTCATTCACATAAAGCACAATTCTGTGGTTTCTAGTGGAATCACAGAGCATCATCAATTAATCTTAGATCATTTTCACCATCCCAACCATCAGTAATGATTCCTCACTTTTTTTTTTTTTTTTTTTTTGGTTTTGCAAGGTAGGGTCTCACTCTGGTCCAGGCTGACCTGGAATTAACTATGTAGTCTCAGGGTGGCCTCAAACTCTCCACGATCCTCCTACCTCTGCCTCCCGAGTGCTGGGATTAAAGGCGTGCGCCACCATGCCCGGCTATCCTCACTTTTTTATTACAATTTGTTTTTTATTTATATTATTCTGATTTTACATTCATAATGGTGACTCCATTATCCTCCTCCCTGTCCTTCCTCTTCCAAAGGAACCCTCATCAATGGGGAATCCCATAACTCTTGACTACCTCCTCACTTTTTCCCAAACCATCACACAACCAGCCCTGGGCTACCTTAGACCTTTGTCTGTTTAAATGTATGTATTTTGTTTATTTATTTATTTATTTATTGGTTTTTCGAGGTAGAGTTTCACTCTAGCCTAGGCTGACCTGGAATTCACTATGTAGTCTCAGAATGGACTTGAACTCATGATGATCCTCCTACCCCTGCTGGGATTAAAGGCATGTGCCACCATGCCTGGCTAAATGTATGTATATTAGATATTTCACTAAGCGTAATGTTTTCTATGTTCATCTGTGTTGAAGCATGTGCCAGTATCTCATATATCTCATTCCTTCTTATTGCCAAATAATGAGACATTGAATGGACATACTACATTTTCTTTGTATATTCATCAGTTGATGGATATTTATATTTTTCCATATTTTAGCTATTATGAGTAATATTGCTAATGAGCTTCCTAAACAAGAGTTATGTGAACATATACTTTTATTTCTCCTGATTATACACTTACAAGTGGAATGGTTGAATGTAAATCTGTTTAATAGTTTAAGGAACTGCCAAACTATTTTCCAATGAGTGAACATTTTAACATTCCAACCAGTAAAGAATGGAGCCTTCAGTTTCTCTCCACCCTTGCCAGTACTTTTCATTGTATTATAGCCAGCCTAGTGTATGTGAAGTAACATTTCATGGTGGTTTTATTCTATATTTACTTAATGGCTAATGATGCTGGCTATCATTTTATGTGCTTATTGGCCATGTGTATGCTTTCTTTGAAAGAATTGCCCATATTCTCTTTATTATTTACTTGCAATAGTTCTTCATATACTCAGAGTACAACTACATTTTTAGTTATAATTTTTTATTAGATATGGACATATTTAGTATGTAAACAACACATGTTGGTACCATCCTTTCCCTCCTCCCTGCCTCTTTTCTGAAGAGGCCTTCCTCATTAGGGATGCAGGTCAACCCCAGCGGGATTGTGGGTCACACATTATGAGGGGGAGGTGCAATGTGTCTGTGCAAAATGTCCAACTTATGGCTCTAACAATCTTCCCGCCCCGTCTTCCACAAAATTCCCCGAGCCATGCAGGGAACATTTTAAGTCTACTTCAGTGATGGGAACTTAGGAGCCTCCGGATCTCTGGTTTGGTAGGTGCTGAGTATCCTCAGTGTCTATTTTCATCAGGGCACAGCTATCTTATCAGATAAATATGACTGGCAAGTAGTTTTGCCAAGCCTGAAGTGGTCTTTTCATATTTTGGGGTGTGTGTGCGTGCGCGCTTGTGCGTGTGCGCAGAGGACACCTTTGCTGTTCGTCTTTCCCTTCCAGCCTGTTTGAGGCAGAATGTCTCATTATTTACTGCTGTGTTCTCCAGCCTAGCTAGGCTGTGAGCTTCCTGATGATTGTCCTGTCTCCTTTCTTCTTGCTGTATGCACACTGGGTTTACAGATGGCTTGCACTAGACCATCCAACTTTTTCTGCAGCTTTTGAGAATCTGAACTCAAGTATCAGTGCTTGCATATCAAGAACTTTATTCACTGAGCCATCTTCTTGGCCTCCTTTTATTTTTTGATTGTGTCCTTTAATGTACAAAGATTTTCACTTTGATGAGGATTTATTTACTTCTACTCTTCTTTTATTACTTATGCTTTGGAGTTATAACCAAGATAGAATTATATACCCCTACAACCAAGTTTTACTCACACATTTTCTTCTAAAAGTTTTATATTATTAGGATCTACATTGAGAATTATGGCCTGGGGGAATATCTCTTCCATGAATGAACTGACAGCTTGAACTAACTGATTACTTTTCTCAGGAATTTGGTAGAACTATTAGTCTCATGTTCCTAATGAGTAAACTGAAGTTTAGAGAGGGGGTGAACTTGCTCAGACAGCAGGAGCTAGCATTAGCAAAGGGTGCGTGCTTCTGGCATCCGTGTCTTGCTCCTTTTTGAGAGAAATGTCCAAGCAAGGAATGATGAAGGTTGAGTTCAATGGTGCAGTGCCTTAGGTATGCTTGTCTTGTGCAGTACCTTAGGTATCCTTTCACTGGTTGTGTCACTCCTACATTTCATTTGTTTAGAAAGACTTCACAGAAATAGTATTCTAGTGAGTTTAACACATCTCTTGGTTCTTTTAAGTGTGTTGCTACTTCTGGGTATGAGGAACTGTAGTGATGATCTCAGTTACTACCTGCAGATCATGAGATGATACCCAGGCAGCACTGGAAACAAGTGTCAGGACACTTTGGTTTATCGCAATCCATTGTTATATATTCTTGTAATGAAAATCCAATAGTGTAATCCAGGTGTTCCTTATCCTAGGAATTAACTACATACTTAGGGATGCTGTAATTTAAGGAACGTTTCTAATCGGAGAAGCTATATACTGAAAGTAGAGTTGCTGAAATTGTTGTGTCATTGTCTCACTACAGTTTCTACTCTGTCCTCTAGGAATTGCTGATAGATAGCTGACACTGCTCCCAAATAGAAGCCCCAGAAGTACTACAAACTGTGTGTCTTAAGACAAAACATGTACTCAGTAATAGTTCTGGAGGCCAGAGTCTGAAATTCAAGTGTCAGTGAGACTATGTTCCTCAGAAGGTGACAAGGAACTTCCCTCCTCTTCATGTTTCTGGTAGCATAAGTGGGCATTGGCTTGGAAACCATCACCCTCATATCTCTCTGTTTTTAAAACCCCCATCTCTTTATGTGTCTTTACACTGCCTGCTCTTGTCATGAGGACAGAAGTTATATTTGATTATTTGATTAAGGTCCAGTGTGACTTCATCTTAACTTGGTTTCATCTGCAATAACTACTTCTACATCCACAGGCCTGGGAGTTGGGATTTTAACATATTCACTTTTAGGGATGCTACCCATCTATACCCCCAAATTAGGTTTTTTTTTTTTTTTTTTTTTTTGAGGTAGGTCTCACCCTACCTCAGGCTGACCTGGAATTCACTATGTAGTCTCAGGGTGGCCTTGAACTCACAGTGATCCTTCTACCTCTGCCTCCTGAGCGGTGGGATTTAAAGGCATGTGCCACCACACCTGGCAAAGTATTTTTGTTATAGCTATAGTGTGTGAATTTATACTTCAGGGAAATATTGGAGGTGGAAGGGATCATTCCACTGAAAATTAGTCCTGCAGCATCTAAAATGGATGGATATTCTTTTCATCATCTCTTTACAAATGGACACCTTTTCATGATTATGGTTATGTTGGCATTTGAAAGTCTACAAGATGATGTTATTTCAACTAGTCAATCTGAAAGGACAATAGCAGTAGTGAAATGCAATGAAAACAACAAGAGCTGATAATCAGTCAAGCAGTGGATATTTCTCTGTGCTGGCGGCCACAACAATCAGAGGAAGATTGATGTTCAAAGCACACGATCAGCAGGAACATCAACTTTGAGAACTAATTGTAGTGACTCATCACTGCAGCTGCGATTTCTGCTGTTTTTCTCAGAGCCAGATAAATCTTGACATGTTATAGGAAGTACAAATTCAGGCATGGTATAGCTATCCCCAATTTGGGGAAGAAAGAATTTTGACATTAAATACATTTTCTGTCTTTTTTAAGTCTTGTCCATAACTTTTTTGGCTCTTAAATTTAATTGAATGTCTTAAAGTGAAGTTAATTAATCTTCTGAACAGCAACTATATTTAATTTACTATTTAGAATTTGGCATGCCTAATAATCACTATCCTAGGGCAAGTCTATCTTTTAAAAAGCATACTAAAACATTTATAGTTCTAAATTTGAACTCTAATGTCACCAATAGTTTTCACATTTAGCTGTCTCTTTCATGCAGTGAGTGACAGCCACAAGTGCAGGTCTGTGATGCCTTCTGCTGTGGCCTGTTGTAATTGTCTCTCCAGTTCTAAAAAGATTGTGAGTTAGGAAAAATAAGTCTTTCTTTTCTGGCTTATATGTCTGGGTCAAAAAAAATCATCATCAGGACTGGGAACATGGCTGAGTTTAAGTGTGCTTGCTTGCAAAGCCTGCTGACCCAGGTTCACTTACCCAGTACCCATGTAAAGCCAGATGCACAAAATGGTACGTGTGTCTGCAGTTCATTTACAGCAGTTCCCCTCTCTCTGATAAACCAATAAAAATATTTTTTAAAATCATCAAAGTTATAATAATGATGAAAAAATAAGGCTAGATTGTATCACTTAGTAAAGTGGGCACATTGAATCTGCCCTCTTTAATTATAAGTTGAATGGTAAATCTTAGCTTGTTCAATTTTCTTTTCAGAGAGTATTCTTGCCAATAGGTAGTAGCCATTATTCACCCTTCAAAAAACCCTATGATGAGTTCAGGGCCAGCCTGAATCACATAGGGAGACCCTGTCTCAAAAATCCAAGTGTCTAATTGGTAGAATGTTTACCTAACATGTTCCAGGTACAGAGTGTGATCCCATGAACATTGAAAACTAAAAGATTCATCCCAAAATGTCATTTCATATTATTAATATTATTCCTGAAAATCAGAAACTGTTTGTTTCGCCTGTAGATCAGCAATTGTCAATATACCCCATGTAGAACAGCAAAGATATGTGCCTCTGAATTAGCTTCCTCTTGTGGACTTCTCCTGTGTCTTCTTTCTAAACTGCAGGGGAATAGAATAGCAGTAACTGGAGAATGTCAGGGCAAAGTAGATTTAAGCATCAACTCAAGAAATGGCAGGCCAAAATCACAGTTCTGAAATGAACTGGCTATCAAAGAGATGGAAACAAAATTGGATATATAGTCAGTACTGTGTTGTTAATTTAAAATAGTTAAAAATGTAATTGAGATTTTCATAATTAAAGCAATTTGGTTTTATATGATGCTGAGCTTATACTCAATGCCCCATGAGGAAGTGGCCTATGACTTACAGTTTTAATTCCATCTTTTGACATACAGTCTTCACTTCAGCAGAAATGAATAGTCATAATAATGACTTCCATTTGCTAAGCACTTATCATGTTTTAGGCATTACAACAAGTAGTTTTCAAACATGGTCTCATTTAATATTCATAATAGCATTCTACAAAGTAAAAATCTTATTTCCACACTAAAGATAGATAAATCTGGGCTGAAGTTGCCCAAGTTATGTTCTAGAGCCAGCCTATATTCAACCATCCATGTGCACAGTGTCACACCATCTTTTAGAGTCTTTGACAGTGATCTTTTTCAGGTATGCTTCCATTGGCACTACCTCTCGACCAGATTCTAAAAGCTTAACCTTGAAAAGGCCCTTGAAACTCCAACAAACTACCTCTGCCCAAAGAAGAGAAGGAATCACTTAGCTAACCACCATGATGTCCATTTCGTGAGAGCATCTTTATCAAACTTCAGTTTTTATTCCAAACATAATTCTTAAAACTGGGGATATATTCTGGTTTTATCTCACTCCTGGTTTTGTATTACTCATCTTTCCTCTATTATGTAGGGACCTGCAAAATCATATTTGATACACACTCACGGCTCTTGTTAGTCATGAATAACTTCATTGGACATATTGCTATGCTTTAAAAAATATTTTATTTATTTATTTATTTACTTACTTGCAAAGGGAAAGAGAGAACAACATGGGTGCACCAAGGTCTCTACCACTGCAAATGAACTCCAGATGCATGTGCTACTGTGTATCTGGCTTTGCATGGGCACTAGGGAATTGAACCCAGGTCATTAGGCTTTGCAGACAAGCGCTTTAACTGCTGAGCCATCTCTCCAGTCCTAACATAGCTATGCTTTTTGAAACAGATTAGGCTCCTTAGAAAGATGACTGAACTTACCAGGGTGAGAATGGAGCATTTGGTGTTAAAATATAATCTTAACAGAACATCAAATAGAAACCTGTGGTCCAAAGTGGCCACTGAGGTAGAATTCACCATCTCTGCTTTCCCCCATAATGAGTCTTTGTAGCTTCTCCAGGTTGACTTACTAAACTGCTATTAAGTCAGCATGGCTTTGTGTCAGGCAGACCTGGGTTCAATCTGTCTCTGCATGACACTATATCTCTTTTAGAACCTCAAGCTACCTCAGGCATCCAATGGCATAAATACCTCTTTCTTTGGCATTCTGAATGGATTTAGTGAGACAAAGTTTAAAACATTTGGAAAATTAGTGGCACTAGCAATTGTTTCCTTCTTTATTCCTAATGATTTGGAATATTTGATTGTAACATAGTAGTTATTGCTTTTCTCTTTTGAGCATTGATGGTTGGATACCAAATGTAAACCTGCTAGTATGGATATGGCAATATTGGGGCTAGACTTAACATTTTGTTCAATTTACATTATAATTAACATCAGTTACTTTATTAACCATGATGCCTAATAGTTCCCACTTTAAGTTCAGATACACCCATTAAAAACATGCAAGCAAAACTGAACACATATGAGATTTATAAACTGATTTCCTAGTTTTTGAGAATTATGATATAAGCCAGAATGATATACAGGCTAAGTAGTTTAGTATTGTTGGAGACATTGTAAAAGTCACTACCTTTATTAAAGCTTTGCAAACAAGCATGAAGAAGCAGAGAATAATTCATAACAAATGTGATCCTGCTGCTTTGGGGTTGTGTTTTCATGTGGCACATGGCAAAGGGGTAGGAAGAGAGCATTTCCTGGTTGACTTGAGAAGCTTGGAGGTCACAGGATAACACAAGTCTACAATCACAGGAAGCACACCTGAGAAGATTCACAGACAGATGAGTGTGAACCAATGACAAGTTTCTGCGATGAGTGCTAAGTGTCATGGAACACAAGCCCTGCCCCAGCCCTGCTGCTGCTCCCACTCCCATTCCCCACTTGAAAACACACCCATTCCTTATAAACTCAAAACATGGTGGCATGCACAGTGATTTTTGTTCAGGTATTGTTCATGAATTTACACAGGAAAGATTTTTTAGAGGCAGACATTTCTATACTTGACTCACTTAGAAGCATAATAAGTACTGTCTGATCATTATGTTTAAACCAGCCGGGGGGGGGGTGTGGGATTCCAAAATATGAGTCAGTATTAAGAGCTGTAAAAAAAGTCTGGAAAAAAAAGAGACTGGCACTGACGTAGAAGAGAGAAGACTCTCTCCAAAGCAATTAGAACAACCGTGGATAATGTGGTCACTATGTGAAGAGGACAAGGAGATTACCTCCCGATTTCTCTTCAAAGCAAAGGAAGAGAAATATCAATTTCACATGCAATGTGAATTAGCATAATTGAATGCAATGAAAATACAGCAAGTTAAAAAAAAAAAACCTGGAGGTAGGCATGGTGGTGCACACCTTAAATCCCAGTACTCAGGAGGCAGAGGTAGGAAGATTTCTGTGAGTTCAAGGCCAGCCCAAGACTACATAGTGAATTCCAGGTCAGCCTGGGCTAGAGCAAGACCCTACCTCGAAAAGCAAAAAAAAAAAAAAAAAAGTGTTTTGCATGATGCCCCATGGGTAACTTTAATGTATATTCTGTTAGAAAGAAAATATAGCCAATCTGCAGTAGTCCGTGGAATTAAAACCAGTTATGTTTGGTGTGACTTCCCATAAAAAGTGTCCTTCTGGTTGGATGGTCTAGGGAAGGAAGATACTGGGAGAACATTGCCCAGTGTCAGCTGAAAATTTTAGAATGTTGGTAATTTTCCATTAATTAAAATACATCCCAACATTGACACAAATTCCCAACCTATTGCCTGTTGTACAAAATAATTTTCTTTCCTGTTGTCAAGTATATTATCTTTATTAACTTCAAAGCTTAATTGTGAAATGCAGAGACCTACTGAAACAATTGCAAAAACAAGGTTTTCTCATGTCCACACGGGAAAACCCCAGCCTTCTGGACAGAGTGCTGCTCTGAGCCTGAGCACCTTCCACCTCTGGCATTCCTCTCACCACAGTGATTTCTTCCTCTACTGTAAGAAGTTTTTTTGTTGTTGTTGTTGTTGGTTTGGTTTGGTTTTTTTTTGTTTGTTTGTTTTGGTTTTCTGAGGTAGGGTCTTACTCTAGCTCAGGCTGACCTGGACTTCACTATGTAGTCTCAGGGTGATTTCTAACTCATGGCGATCCTCCTGCCTCTGACTCCTGAGTGCTGGGATTAAAGGCGTGTGCCACCACACTTGGCTTTTGTAAGAAGTTATTTTTTAAAGATTTACCTTATTTATTTATTTATTAGAGACAGAGAAGGAGAGAGAGAGAGACTGGGTACGCCAGGGCCTCTAGACATTGCAAACCAACTCCAGACGCATGCACAACTATGTGCATCTGGCTTATGTGGGACCTGGAGAATCGAACCTGGGTCCTTAGGCTTCACAGGCAACTGTCTTAACCACTAAACCATCTCTCCAGCCCTCTTGTAAGAAGTTTTAAAAATAGAGAATGATTCAGGTGCTTGTTTGTTCTCTCTTACAGTTTTGGACATTTAAAATGGCAAAGAAAGCATGGCTAACACTGTGCTGGTTCTGAGGCTTGAGGAGAGCTTCACTAGCTCAAGAAATGACTGGTTTACCTTTCCACCAGATCTTTCAGTGGGCAAAGATGTGTGCAGACCACCTCAATTTCTTTAAATTTGTTTTCCAGTTTGACTGAAAGCTAATTCTATTATTCACCATTTTAAATCATTTACCCCTGTGTTATGAAAGAATTTTGCTTTTGCTCAAAGATTGTGCCACTGGACTCCTGCCTTGGCTCATTATTGCTTCCTACTGACTTGTATGAGGGTACCCCATCATTCAGTTTGGGTGCTCTCAGTTCTCTTAGTCTGAGATTCTATTCCCACTTCTAAAATTGTATATCTTATACAAAATTGCTGAATCTTCCATTTCCAATGCCCCTGTTGCCTGAGTTTCTGATACTTCTTTCCATCTATTCACTTTCCTTTATTATTTCATGTCCCTTTGTCTCTTCTGCCACCTCTGGACCGCCCTAGCCTCTCTCTGTCTCTCACGTTGGCACTTCACTGTTGCCCAATCCCGTAGACATATACTCCTGGGCAGGCTTCAGCTCACTGTTGTCCTTCATTCACTGTAGCCAAGGGCCACAATTCATGAATTTCTCCATTCTGAAATGTTTTTTATATCCGTATCCTTAATTATGACATGGGTTTCCACAAAGCCCCAAAATAATGGGTGCATTAACAGCAATGTAAACTTAGTTGTGTCTTGTATCCAGCTCTGGTAGGTGGTGCGGGGGAGACAGTGCCTGGCTGTGCTGTAGATGCTGACCTTCCATTAGTGTTGGTCCCACTGCATGCCACCTTGTAGCTGATGGCACACTTCCATAGATGTAGTCCAGTTTACAGAAGTGGGGGAGAAGAAGGAGAGTCCACTCTTCTTTCTTTCAGGGTATGACCTACCAGTAACCTAGAATGCTTTGTCATAACTCGTGATTAGTGACAAACTCTGGCATGACTCTGCAGGGCATCACGGGAGGTTTGGGAATAGTCTTTGGCTGTGTACCCAGATGAACTTTCCATATCTCTAGAGGGGATGGGTAGCTACTGGCAACCAACTAGTATCTGCCATCCCTTCCTTATCCTGACTTGTCTACCTCCCACTTTGTTGGGTCTTTATTGCCAGGACCAAGATTACTTCTAGAGACTTTCCTGTCAGTCCATCCATTCATATTTTAAAGAGTTTTTGAAGGATAAAATGTTAAACCTTTGCCAGTGGCTGGAAGATAACATCTCTTTCACAGCTTTTTAAAATCTGACCCTAGTCTAGCTATTCCCAGCCTTTTGCAACTTTCATTAATTTATTTAATTCATTAGCAAACATGTTACAGACATAAAGTCATTCACTTTCTATGCTAGTGCATTTGGATTGTGGATAGAAATCATACTCATGAATGCACTTGTTTCATGATCACCATGATTAACTTGATGGTGGTTATGACCATTGGGATCTTAAGAGGTTAAACACATCTTAAGAACAACCTTTTCAAACTGGGTCTTAAAGTTTGAAATGTTAATTCACCTTACACAGTCCAATGACATTAACCTGACCCATTTTAAATGTCATGTTTTTATATAATTTAGAACAATGATTTGCTTTAAAAAGAAAAAAAATGGGGTAAATGATAGGAGACAGAAATTGGCTAGGCAGCTTAGGGGTGACAGACCCCAAAGTGAATAGCTTTCTCTTAGTACTAGCAGGAATTGTTCTTGGGCCTATAGGAGAAGGTCAGAAATGTCAGAAGGATCTGGCCTTTCCTTATCTCTGCCCCCTCAGGGAGTCCTTCCACTCCTTTCTTAGAGAATTAACATTCTGAGAAGATTGCCCTTTCCCAAAATTCTTGACCCCAGACACCTGGCATCAGGAATAAACTGGATAAAAGAGCTAGCCACTCATTCATGGGGCTCAGAAAACCCATAAAGCTGGTCTTTCTCATGAAGCCATTCCCCAGAAAAAAACAAAACAACAAAAACAAAAAAACAAAAAAAACAAAATCAGAAATGGGTTTTGAGGTGGGCTTCTAAAACCCCTCCTGCCTCCTTGGGCAAGAGCTACTCTTTGCTTCTTTCTTTTCTGCTCTGGGCTTAAGACCCCCTTTTCTTCTTCCTCGTAAAGTTTTCAGCTATAATACAATCTTTCTGAACCTTAAAATATAAAAATGGAAACTGTTTAATGAAGTGTTAATGAACTAGGTTTAGTAGCTCATGGAAGTTGTAAAATGGTGACACAAACTTAGAACAAATTTTAGCTCATGAATATTCTTGTCTAGTTGCTTATTTGTTTCCAAATCACCATAATCCCGCAGTCTGATGTGTAAAGATCTGAACATTTCATTGTTCTAGAATCCTAGGTGTTATGAGATAGAAATTTATATAACTTATCTATCACAACTTTCATATTTGAAACTAATTTTTCAAGTGAGATATGTAAATATACTATATTCACCCAGGGTCAAATGTTTATTTACATTTTGTTCATCATAGATTTCTTTTTTTCTTTCTCTCTCTCTCTCTCTCTTTCTCTCTTTCTCTTTCTTTCCTTCTTTCTTTCTTTCTTTCTTTCTTTCTTCCTTCCTTCCTTCCTTCCTTCCTTCCTTCCTTTCTTTCTTTCTTTCTTTCTTCAGACAGAGAGAGTGTGAGAATGGGTGCACCAGGGCCTCAAACCACTGCAGACGAACTCCAGATGCATGTGCCACCATGTGCATCTGGCTTACATGGGACCTGGAGAATAGAACCGGGGTCCTTAGGCTTTACAGGCATGCGCCATAACCGCTAAGCCATCTCTCCAGCACTCATCATAGATTTCTGTGCAAAAATAAAACACTAAAGTGTTTTTATCTTGATTTATGTAGTTTAAGGTACTCCATGAAATTTTGTGTTCAGGGTCAAATAGCTTCTTAATCTTTATGTATATGTACATGAAAATAATATTATTTTCATGTTAGCATAGCTGGGTGTTCTAATATTTAAAACTTTCCCCTTAGAAAACATGTATTTGGAAAACATTGTCAGTAAGCTTTCTTATTAACTGTGGCAAAATGCCTGAGATCAAGTTGAAAAAAAACCAAAGGTTTTAGATGTGTCAGTCCTTGGTTAGTTGACTCATTTACTTTTGGGCCTGTGACAAGGCCATCATCATGGTGGGGGTGCATGGTACAAGAAACTGCTCAACTCATGGTGTTCAGGAAGTAAAAGGAAGGGGAGGGGCTAAAATCTCAATGTCTCCTTCAACAGCACACCCACTATCATCTAACTTCCTCCTAACAGACAGTATCTAATGAAATTGCCATTACTTCCCAACACTGCTATAGGCTAGGGGCTTTCATGGGGCATGTAGCAAAACCACAGAAAAGAGAAAGTATTCATTATTCTACCAACCTTACAAGCAAAAAATACGTTAAATTCTGTCTGCTCATTATTTACATATTTACCAGTGAGATCGGATCAAGGAATTCAGAGAAGCCAGTCTTTAAAACAGTGGGCATCAAAAAGGTAGATGGACAGATTCTTGGGGTAGATACATCTAACAATTTAATTCTTTTTTATTTTTATTTATTTTTTTACTTTTATTTGAGAAATACAGGGAGGGAGAGAGAGCAAGGGCCTCAGCCACTGCAATGGCACTCCAGACACTTGTGCCACCTCGTGAGCATGTGTGACCTTGCACCTGCCTTACCTTTTGCGTCCAGCTTACGTGGGATCTGCAGAGTTGAACGTGGTGGGTCCTAGGCTTTTCACGCAGGCGCCTTAATCACAAAGCCATCTCTCCATCCCTAACAATTTTATTGAACTGTCTTGAAGTATGGCTGCTTGTGCTCTGTCTCTCTGATCTGGTGGACTCATCTCCAAAATAGCAGTGTGGCTATGTAGCTTTCAAACTTTAACCTTGGTTTGTTAGAGGAATGGTGGAGTCTTGAGTCTTTTAAGCCTGGGATACCTGAACAGTCTTGCTATATCTATTTGTATATTGGCCTTCTGTTAAAGAGCTCATTTGAAAAGATGGCATTCCACAGCTAAGAAAGCAAATGATTGGAAAGTCACTGGACTAGATGATGTTCAAGATATTTTCCAGCTCACAGCTCTGAGGTGCCTGTGTTTGTGATGTGGTATGTTTCTCCTGGTGCTCACAGTCTGATCCTTTCCCCACTCATGGGTCAAATACATCCTGGTGAGCTCACTTGCTCTTTTGTAACTTCTATCTCTTAGGTATCAAAAAATCACCAAATTTGGGTATAAATATTCTAGGAAAGATATAGCAGAGGGAATTAAACCTGGTGTGGTAGCAATGTCTTGCAAATTCTGTATCACATGCTAAGTTCAGGAAGAACATATTAGAATACCTAGTTATATTTATTTTATCTTTGTCAAGTGTTTAGTATATATGGTCGTTATAATTTAGCAAATATTGGTCTGGTACCAAATAATTTTTATAATTTAGAAAAAGAAATATTTAAATATATAATATAGGTACACTGTTGTTGTTAGGGGTATGCCAATTCTTTTGAAATACTTCAGGAATTTTTGTACTTTTGTTAGAAAAATATTTGATAATTATTACCTTAAAAATGAGTGGAAATTGTTTCACTATATTTATGTTTAGCATATCCTCAGTAAATCTGAATTTATTGTATGTGAGAGCCAAAATGGGAGGAAAATATTTTCAAAGTTCATTGACTAAGTATATTTGGACTAATCAAAAAATGTAGACAGCGAAAGTAATTACTTCACTTCATTTTCTTTCATATTTTTGTCTTAACATAACAGGAAGAAATAAGTTGAAATTCACAACATAAAAGCAAAAAAAAAATCATGGAAAGAATAAAAAATTACAGGAATTTTCAAATACCATTTAATAATCCAAATAAGCATGTTTAGTTTTATCTGACTTACTAGTGAATCCCTGTTTGTACTTTCTACCAAGTCTTTGCCACAACTATAAGCAAATGGTTGAAAAAATTTAGAGCTACAAAAGTTTGCTTTCTTGATCTTTGTAAGGGGTGCATATATATACTATTTTTGATGTTCACAAATTTTTATTTTATTACTACTTCCCATATAATCATGTTGTCATACATTTTTCTTCCTCTTCTCAGTTCTTTATGTTTGCTTGAAGGGAGATGGTTCCAGATTGAGAGTGAGTAGAGCTGTTTCCAGAATCTTAGTAAATATTATATTTTGAGAGTTAAAAAAAAAAAAAAGACTGTGTGGACAGCAGAAACACACATGAAGAGCTCAGTATAGGAACAAGGTTAATGGATGATCCTTTTGCATTTGCATTTTAAAATTCTTCCAAAGTGATAGAAAGTACACATCAGGCAGCTCTAAGTCTGACAGGCACCTCGTTCACCTTGATGTTCAACAAATTATTGATTACAATCCTCCTACCATCTGCGAAATGCCATGCAAGACATAATACAGATGAGTCACTGTCTATGCCCTCAAAAGACTTATAAAATAGAAAAGGAAAAGAAATAAACGTGTATAAGGCAGGAAGGCAGAAACTAGCAAAAATACATGATGCACACGAAAAGTACAATCAGAGAGATGTAATGGAGTGTTTCAACCTAACCTGATGGGGGACATAGAAGGCTTCTGGGAGGGGCCCAAGTTGACCCAGCATGGAAGAATAGATGTTGGGCAGAGGAAGAAGGATTGAGGGTAAAGACCCCTAGCCTCAGGACCCCATATAAACAAGGTCTGTGGTTCCATTGAGTCCGTGCAACTTCAGAGCATTACAACAGGTGCATGTTGGGCCTGGGTAAAAAGACAGACTGGGATTAAATCCTTCAGGACACCTTGTACCATTCAGAGTTCTGGATTTTGTAGGTGTGAGGCAGCCTGAGAAGGACTGATTAACGAATAATGATGAGCAGATTTATTTTGAAATCTTCACAAGGTGATAAAGTATACAGACAACTATAAATCCAGAAATTATCTCATGCACCTGACATTCAAAAAATTACTTCTTGTACTCATCCCACCATCTGGGGGCAGGAATAGCACATCCATGTAAAGAATGGACTTTCAGGGTGCAAGGATGCATTTAAGAAAGTCATTTAGGCCTGGAGAGATAGTCTTAGTGGTTAAGGTGCTTTCCTGCAAAGCCAATGGACTCAGATTCAATTTCCCAGATGCACAATGTGGCAGATGTGTCTGGAGTTAGTTTTAAATGGCTAGAGGCCCTGGTATGCCTATTCTCTCTTTCTCTCTTTTCTTTTCTCTCTCTCTCTTGCTCAAATAAATAAATAAAAATGAATTTAAAAATAAAATAACAAAATAAAATCATTTAGGTTGGGAGCAGACTAAACTAGGACAGTGGGAGTGTGGGAGGGCATGTTCAAAACACCCTATTACTATGAGTGCCAAATGTGAATACTGATGAGTCATATTCCTATTACTAGTGTGAATACTGATGAGTCATAGTCCTTCCTTGTGTCAGATATTAAAACCTGAGGCTTGTGGTCTTATTCTGCAAATAGAAATTGTATGCATGTAGTTTATTTTAATGTCCAGAATCAAGATGGTTAGATCCCTTCCAAATGGTTTCCATGTGTGTGATAGAACATTGACAGAACTGATATGATGTCTCAGGAAGTTCTTCACTGCTGCTTAAAGGAGAAAATATTTAGTCTGGTTTATGTTTAAGCTTTAAAGTCATGTCCAACTTTCTGGACATTGGGACACTGGTTATCTGCAAAGTTCACACTTGAGAACCATCCAATTAAGCTACAAAAAAGTTGTAAAATGTCACAACTAACTTTACAATTTTGTCTTGGGCTGCATTCATTATGGTGATGGGCTACAGGTTGGACACCTGGCAGGGGATGCAGTCCCATACAGCAGAAAAGGTTTGCCAGCTGCAGCTCTATTAGGGTAGTGTGACCTGTTACATGGTAATGACCTGGTCATAGTTCTAAACTCCCCTCTCTAGTGACCCACTTCCACCAGCTAGGTCCAACTTCCTACAGGTTACATAATCTCCACAAATAGTGCCACTAACTGGGACCAAGTGTTCAAACACATTAGCCTGTGGGGGGTCATTTCACATTCAAACTATAACATGATAAAAAAGGTTCCCTAAGGTCATATTCTAAAAGTGTGATGTGTTTCTATAACCTCTCAAGTAATATCAAGTATTTTCTTACAGTGACCTTAGTGTGCAAATGTACAAAAGTATTAGCTGTTATAGCTGGTTTATTTGTGTTTCCATGATGATTTCCTCAGCCTGCCTTTAATTAGTGCAAATACAGAATTATTCACTGGATTTTGTAGTTTGTAATCCTAGCTGCTGGCATCAGATATTGGAAATGAAACCCTTTTCAGTTTTAATACAAAGTTATATCAGCAAATTACAGTTTCTACTTTTCCCAAAAAAGGCAGTATTCACTAGTTTAAACTCAATTTAAAAAAAGGCTAAGCCAAAATATTTTAAAATTTTATTGTTTAAATTATTTTTTCTGGTTATTGATAAGTTTTTTTCTCTCTCTCTCTTTCATTTTCAGGAAAGAAAGATTATCAGAGTTTCTTCCAGTACCTGCTCTTAGAGATAGCAGCATATTTTAACCAGACATTTGTAAGTATCCCCTTTTGTCTACTTTGGAAATTAGGCATTGATTTTGTACATGAAATAACTCCTTAGTTCTTTGAAATTGACCAGCCATAGCTATTCAATCTGAATTGGTATTGAAAATTTGAAAAATTTACTACTCCTCCAAAATGAAGCGAAATCAAAACTAAAACAACAAAATAGTAAAGAAATAAAGTCTCCACCAGAAAACTTTGATCTCTTCTGTTTACATCTATTGACTACTTTTTTTTTGTTCTTTGTCAATTTTTCTCCTTGTTGTCATTTTCATTATATTTTATCCTATGTGAAAATTTCTGTGCCCACATATTTTAGAAAGCTTGTAATATCAGTGTAAGGACTATACAAAGGACCAGTCATGCATCAGATGAGGGAAGAATTGTTGCTTTTGGGCCTTGTGCATGCCATGCAAGCATTCTACCACTAGGCTATATCCCCACCCAGTTAACTTTCAGTGACTTTACTAGACTAACACGGTTGCCTCATATTAACGAAGCGCCTATTGTGTCCTAATAACTTTCGTCAAGTGGGTTAGTTCAGGAATGGGGCATTTGGGAAATCTTTCCTATTGCGTTTTACCAAGATAGGCATGCATTTCCGCAGATGTCTTAGATGACTTTAGAGGAATCAGTGAGAGAAAAACAAAAGGAATACAAACCTTGTCCTAAAAATATATCTGCAGTGATAATATTTTGATATTTTATTCCCTCAAAGAAAACACATCTAATAAGCCCTACCATAACATAAAGCCAGGTATCAGCAACCTGAGTTTAGGAGCCTAGAGCTCCAGGATGCAATCCATGGTATAGCAAGGTGTCAGAAAAGCAGGGTCAGTTACCTGAGGTCTTACCTGAGTGAGGGCCTCACTAACTAGGACTTCTGGGCAGCACATGTCTGGACTTTTCAACTGTAAGTATCTGTGTTTCAGGGTTGTTGACTTGTGATTATGATACTTAATATCATTTTATGATTCAGAAAATCCCTGGAACATTGTTACTTACTAGCTGATATTCATTTTATCATAGTTAATCTATGATTGCTTATAATGACATTAACATTTGTGGAGTGGCTAATAAAACTGGCCAACAGGAATGGAGACAGATTCTAACTTGCCTTATAAGATAAGATATAGAGAATTGTTTAATTAAAAGGTGTGCTTAGCTTTTAATTACACATTCTGTACTGATATGGGCTGTTTCCTAGCTATGCTGTACTAGCTTTTGGTACTGATCCATCCATTTATTAATTTTCTAATCTTGGGTAAATTGCCTGAGTACCTAATGCTTCATTTTGAAAATACAATGTGGAAATAAAAAAGAAAATCCAATGTGAGTTACAAAGCTTATATCACAGGATTATAATAGAATTAAATGAAATAGTTAAACAGTACAATATGAAAATAGAAGAAATCTATACTTCTGTGATAATGTCTCATATTCTCTGTATTTTTTAAGCCCTTTGAAGTTATAGCCACATAATGACTTCATCAGTAAGCATACCTAAGCTTTTTTATGGATTGGATTGCTATTTATGAACTCTCTACCTGCTGTCATAGATCACTGACATCAAAGTGATCTATGGGCTATTCTTTAAGAGACATGAATTTTTCTGTAAAGATGACCCTTAAACTAGTTGACTAAAGATTGAAGCAGAGTTTTGTTGAAGAATAATAAATGTATATCTTAGGGTTTCATCTGAAATTCCAATTTAACAGATGGGAGCAAGGCTTTGGAGTTTATGGTTCCAAAGAACTTCCTTGCTGATGGGACATTCCAAACCACTGCTTTCCCCAGCTTTGCTGTGTCTGACTTTTAAACAAGGAAGCTTGTGGCTATGGCTGACCTACGTGGATGAAGAGATACAGTCATGAGTGTGTGGTTCAGGAGTCCAAATCGAATTATAGAAGTGAAAACATGTGGCTTTGGATGTCTGCATCAGTTGCGTTAAGGAGATGCCAGTCTCTTCACCTTTCAGTGGTTAGCTGTTGCAAGAAAATTCAGGAGCCAAGTCTACAAATGGCTGACATTCTCAACCAAAAGGACTGTTTTAAGACCAACTAGTTGAAGCCTTTTATTCACAGAGGAGGCAAGTAAGTTTAGAGATTTGTCCAATATCACAAGAGAAGTCCAGGATTCACAGCTGAATTTCTGCTCCCAACTCTGCTCTATCCCCATCATGGCTGGCTGACTATTCCTGCCCTTTCAAGAAGCAGGAACACCTGGGAAACCAGTTTCTCTGGTGGTAAAAAGGCCAGTAGGGGAGCAGGGGAACATGCTGTCAGAGTGGAGTCAGCTTTCCTGCTTCCAGTTGTCTTTGAAAGTGAGATTGGTGCATACCTTTAATCCCAGCACTTGGCAGAGGTAGGAGGATCAGCGTAAATTCAAGGCCATTCTGCACTACATAGTGAGTTCCAGGTCAGCCTGGGCTACAGTGAAACCCTACCTCGAAAAAACAAAAACAAAAACAAAAACACAAGTGAGTGTCTTCCTTTTAGACTCCAGATCATTAGGAAGGCCACTGAGGCACTGCCAGGAGGGGCAGCCTATTTATAGCATGTTCACCTTTATTCCTATCTTACTGCCTCTTTGCTTGAAGTCTGTGTCTGTGCTGTTTGCTGAGAAAGAAAATCCAGAAGCAGCAGGTCTCTATAGAAAGGTGGCTGACCTATCCTGCGGCTCCTCATTATTCACAGGCTGTCCACATGCTGAGAATATCACACACGTTGTCACACTTAATCTTCTCAGCTGTGAGAGGTGATGTTCTGTGAATCCAAAAGACATGGAATCTGAGGTTAGAGCCCTGATGTGCCTTGCCCAGGGCTTGTTTTAGCCAAGCAGTAGTAGGCCTACTGACACATCTCTAAACCACAAATTCTGATCCAAAGCCCACACACTTTATTTTCAATTGCTGCTTTCTTTTTACCTCTTCCATGTGTGCTTCTGTGAAGTTAGGTCGATTGTAAAATGTAAATAACTGCAGACTTTATGAATTGTTAAATAGGAGACATGCTCCCTTCTACACGTTCACTTCTCAGTCATCTCTAAATTTCTCTTTTGAATCTACTTTTCCTCTTTCCCAGTCTATTCCCTTTGCTGCTCCTAGAGTGACTTTTGTTGTAAAATACATATATATATTTGAGAGCGAGAGAGAGAGGGAAAGAGGGTACGCCAGGACCTCCAGCCACTGCAAACGAACTCCAGATGCATGTGCCCCCTTATGCATCTGGCTTACGTGGGTTCTGGAGACTCGAACTGGAATCCTTTGTCTTTGCAGGCAAATACCTTAATTGCTAAGCCATATCTCCAGCCCCTACAGTGACCTTTTTAAGATTTAATTTTGACTGCCACACTATTCGTTAGAATCCTTCTGTGATTTTATGATGCTATCAAGATGCACCAAACCACTAAAAGTCCCTACTACCCCACCACTTCCTCTTCTCCTGTTTCTGTTGTTTTTCTTTGGCCTGGGCCACACTGGCCTTCCCTTATCATGAACAGTGTTACATACCTTTGCATGAAATATTTTTTCTACCTCTGTACAAGTCCTAGTTTTTTTTTGTTGTTGTTGTTTTGTTTTTGTTTTTCGAGGTAGGGTCTCACTCTAGCTCAGGCTGACCTGGAATTCACTCTGTAGTCTCAGGGCGGCCTCGAACTCTCGGTGATCCTCCTACCTCTGCCTTCCGAGTGCTGGGATTAAAGGCGTGCGCCACCACGCCCGGCTCAAGTCCTAGTTTTATTCCTCCATCTTATCTCACACTACTAGTGAGTGAGTCAGAGTTTGATACACAAATAACACCTTATGATTTTTATCTCTGCCCATACTTTATAATCATATAGATTTGTGTGGATGGTTTTTATCTATTAGATTGAATAAAAAAAATTCTAAAACTTTTCCAGGCACATAATTGGCACTCAATGGGCATTTTTCAATTGAAATATTAAATGTATGCAAATAATTCAGGATTAGCTCACTTACATTTGATCATTTGGTAAATTGCTCTTTGGAATTTCAAGCCAGACAAAATTGAAATTTTCCTTGACTCATAAAATAAACTGAGTTTCTGCTATATATAATTCTATGTGTAATCCCCAAATGATATAAGATTTCCCTTGATATTATATTACAATTGCCTTTCCATTTCTGAAGTCAATTTGCTCAATAAATGGAGCTGTAGCAAAACAGCATAGGGATAATTACCAAAGTGACATTCTTTTGGAACAAATAAATTAAACCAAAGTAATTAAAACTTAGAAATAACACTTATAAGAGATTAATATATTACCATTTACTGGGCCAATGAAGGATAGAAATGTGTCATATTGTGTTTTTAAACATCACATCTTTATTGCATTTACTAATTAAATGAGGATTTTCTGCCTCAGCTCACTGGAAATAATTTAGAATATTCAAGAACAATGTATGAGGGTACTCTAAACATACAGATTCCATCGGCAATAGAAATAAAGATAGGGAAGTGAGACAAGATTTATAGAGAAATTGGCTCATGCAATTATGGAGGCAAAGGCCCATCACAGGTGGTTTGTATACTGGGCTCTGGTACGCTTTTGTAACATGATTTTATCTCTGCCAAAATCTCAAACAAGGGAGGTCAGTGGTATAACTCTCAGTTTAAATCGGATAGTCTGAAAACCCAGGAGATTGCTAGGAGAAGTCCTGGCATCCAAAGACCAGGGACACTGGACTTTTAATACCCCTGGATAGGAGAGAAATTGTGTATCACAGTTCCAGAGGATGGCATCATACATTTCCTTTTCCTCTGCTTGTTGTTTTCTCTGATCCCCAGTTGATTGGATGGAACCTATCCACAGTGAGTGTGTCTCCCTACCCAGTCTGCTCCCATACCTCTGGAAACACTTCCATAGGCATACCAAAAATAACACAAGGTATGTTAGGGAGGATTCTCTGGAAGAACAGAACCCATAGGATGTATAAACATCTGTTACCTGTATTATGCATATATTTTTAAAGGATATTTATTAGATTGTTTTATATGGTAGAAGCTGGATAGTCCAGCAATGACTGCAGGCTAGAGAGGCTAAGAACCTGACAGTTGCTCAGAACAAGACAATGGATGCCTAGGTAATCCCAATCACATGTAGAAAGCCTGAACTCTCCCTGTCATCAGTATTAAATCCATCTGGGAAGGCTGAAGAAGCTGTAGCCCATAAGAGTAGAGGATGTCAGTAGCAGACTCGCTCAGGGAAGAAGGCAGCATAATACCTGCATTTCCCTCTGAACTCTTTATATCTGAGCTGACTGTTAAAAAGTGCTGCTTATATTGAGAGTTAGTCTTCTCCCGAGTTAATCTTCTCTAGAAATACACAGATATGCCCAGGAGTGTTCCCTGGGTGATTCTAAATTCAATGAAGTTGACAGTCAAGACCAGCTCTCTCATGAGGTTTCTAGGCAATCTAGTCAAGGTTACACTTGAATCATCTACCACAGTGATATTTTATTTCACTTGAATGATGATTCTCAACTATGCATAGTATAACAAATGAGGCTTTGATAAGGCTTGAGGAAGGATAGTGGACCCCTAAGAACTCTGGACCAAAGAAGTGGTTGGATTGTGGAATAGACTCATTGTAAGAAAGTTCTGCATTTGATCACCAGATGTGTTGCTGAGGTCTCTTAGGGTTGTTTGCTGACTTTTGACAATCATCATTGTCAGTCTTTCATTATCTGAGAGCCTGCTGAGAATGTACTATGTCCCTTTAATCCCAGTGCCTAGGAGTTGGAGGTAGGAGGATCCCAAGTCCAAGGTCAGCCTGGGCTACATAATGAGATTCTGCCAGAAGGAGTAGAAAGTCATCAACATTTTAGCATAAATATTGTATAGTTCCAAACAGATGAAGGGATAATTAAGGACCAGAGGAGGAAAGCTTAAGAGTTGATTATCAGTTGTCACAAGAGACTGGTCCCTAGATGCTAGTTCACAAAGCCAAAGATATGTGTTTAAGTAAATACTGTCACGAGTCCATAAATACTACCAAAATAAAAATATAAGTATTTAATTCATGAAAGTAATTTTCATGTTATTCTCCTTCTTATTATAATTATCTAAAAATATTGTAGAGTTTTCAAACTTGAGAGGCCATCTCTCCCTTAAACCTTAATAAACATAGTGTAGCTCCTTTGCTAGCGAGCACACCATCTTTCTATGCTACTTTAAGAGTTACTAAACTTCCTGAAGACCTATACTGATGTCTTCCTGTCATACATTCTGATCTGCTGCCCTGGTGTCATGGCTTATCCTGCTTGCTGTCTTCTAATACTTATTGCTTCCACAGCCCTTCTTGGTCTGCATGGTGTTCGGGTCAGCCTTGAGGTATCCCTTTATTGCCTTAAGCAGAGATACCATGCGGATGATTAAACTTTAAGCATAACAAATTTTGCTGAGGATCACGGGATGGAATTGTACTACAGAAATGGGTAACTTAAAGTTGACTATTTAATGTCATTACTTCTAAAGTCCATTGTTTGTGGTAACTCAACAAAGTGTCCCATGTTTCTGATGTCTGTACAGCTTCCATAGTTAAGATACTTTATCATGTCCTCCCTCCCTAGAATCCCTCCATGACCTTTATGTGATCAGATGATTAAAAAATTGTCTTTATTGAAAAAAACTAGAAACAATTGTCATCTTATGTTATGGAATAAGTTTGGCTGCCATGTCTAGTAACATAACGCTTAGATTGGATTTTGAATTTAACCAGTAGTTCAATCAAACTAGAAGTGCAGTTTCTTGTACTCTATTTGTAATTGGAATTACTTGTTTTGATTGTGTATTTGTTTATTAACAAGCTGATGAAGCTCTCTCTAAGTCCAAAAATCTTGTATAATGATAAATTACTCATGTATTATTTCTTGTTCTGTTTTTCCCCGGGCTGCCTTTAATCACATTGATCAATTCTATTAACTTGCCAAAAGGGCAAAAAGAAAGTGGATTTAGTATGTGTGATGTTCAAATCAGGTAAACATGTGAGTTTCTCTTATCTAGATCTAAATTTTAAAATAAGTCTATTTAAACATTCTATAACTTTGCAAATTCTGAAAGCATACTTTACTTATTAATCTTCTACCAGGAGCTGATTTTCACAGGTTATTAAAAATGAGTCACTAGTCTTCAGTCACAGACTGTGATACCTAAGAGCTCAGTCACATGATTATTACATGATCCTTCACCTAAGAAATGAGAGCCACCACTGAATTAAGGAGGAAATTGTGAAAAAAAATGTATGTAATTCAAAGGAGTTGCAGGCGTTTTTCTTTTTTAAAAATGATGTTATTTTTATTCATTTATTAGAGACAGAGAGAGGAGAGAGAGGGAATAAGTGTACCAGGGCCTCTAGCCCCTGCAAACAAACTCCAGACACAAGTGCCACCATGTGCATCTGGCTTACTTGGGACCTGGAGAAACAAACCAGGGTCTTTAGGCTTCACAGGAATGCACCTTAACCATTAAACCATCTCTCCAGCCCAAGTTGCAGTTTTTAAAAACTTAAATTTCTATTTAGTGGTAATGATTATTATGCATATAGGAAAAACTGAATAATGACATGTTATGATTTTCAAATAAATATGTAGGCAGGATTTAGAAAGGAAGGAGAAGAATCTTAGGCTCAAGAGGAATTTGAGTCTAGAAGCAAAGTATCCATCCTAGTTGGCCTCAGTTGAAAAATGTCATGAATACGAAGAAATACTTGACAGGTGTGGTGGTACATGCCTTTAATCCCAGCACTCAGAGGCACTAGCTTGAGACTACATAGTGAATTCCAGGTCAGCCTGGGCTAGAATGAAATCCTACCTCAAAAACAAAAACAACAAAAAGAAATACTTAATGTATTTTCTGCTGTGATCACGATAATTTAGATTAAAAATACATCAAAGAGGCACAATGTGTCAGGCTACACAAAACCTTCTGATTTAGAACTTAATGTGAAACAGGTTTAGAATCTCAACTGCGGTAATTAACATACACTAGACAACAAAGTCTTTATAAGTTGACAGAAGTAGGCACTTCTCCTTTCTCCCAAGCTCCATACATTTTCTAGGGAAAGTGTTGCATGCAAGCATTTGGAAACCAAACACAACTCTGGTAATTTTTTTCATTACTTCTACTCATTGAATGGGAAGCTTCTGAAAATGCCAGTATATTCCTTTCTTTATGTTATATGGTTATTGAGAAAGTTGTGTACACCCTGATCTGGCATGCAAGGTTTCCAGGATTTGTGAATCCTCAGTTCTCTAGGGTAAAGTTTCTGGATAGGAATTTAGGACAGAACTCCTCTGAGACTGAAAGACCCAGGGACAATGGACTGGTGACAAGTTAACTTGGATAAGAGCATCTTTCATTCAAAACAAATTCTATCATGTATATATTAATTGTACTAATAAGATATATCTTGAGTCACACTTTTGCTTTCAAATTAGTGATTTAGTAAATTTTAGTTGTATAGTGTTCCCCAGTTTTAAGTTTTTAAGATTATTACATGTATATATCTAGGTCTTAAAATGGACACAAATTGGTATTCAAGTGCTTAGAAGTAAATTACAATATGCTTTAATCATTACTTCCTTAGCTTCCTGCTATTCTTGTGAATAGATAGGAAGTTAAGGCAGGTTTGGAAAAAAAGAGAAATCAATACATTACTGGTAGTATCTACTTATTTGATGGAAAGTAAATTAAAGATATCTAGGTTCTCCTGGCTATAATGCAAATAGAAAATGTAAGGATATCTTAGTTATTGAAAAGTTATTCCATGAAAAGGGCCAGGAAAACAGTCTCAAAGAAGTTAAAGAAGCTCCCCATGTGTTGTAGTTGCCTTTGCATTGCTGGTATAAAACACTTGAGCAAAAGCAGCTGATGGGTGGAAAGGATTTATTTTGGCTTCTAGTCTTGAAGAGACTATAAAGGAGGAGTCAGGATTGAGATGGTAGAGCAGAAGCTGGAAATCACCTCCTTGACAACAGTAGGTAGAAACAGCAGCAGGAGAGTAAACCAAGCTCTGGGAAAGGGAAGCTAGCTATAACACCCCAAAGCCCACCCCCAACAACACCCCTTCTCCAACAAGGCTCCAGCTCCCAAATTGCCACCACCTAGGGACCAAGCATTCAGTACACATGAGTTTATGGGGAGGCATTTGATTCAAACCACCACATTCTTCCCCAGGCCCCCATAAACTGATGACCAAATATGATTTAAATATAATGCATTCAATCCAACTTAAATTATCCATAGTTTTTATCAATTCAAACACAGTTAAATATCCCCATGGCCCAAGGGCTTTTAACTTTGACCCTGTAAAACCAAAACATCATCAATGGAATAGAGAAACACACTGCAAAAGATGGTGTATTAGTCAGGGTTCTCTAGAGGAACAGAACGGATAGAATGAATTGTATTAAAAGGGAATTTATTGGATTGGCTTACATAGTCCAGCAATAGCAGGTTGCAGGTCCGAGAGTCAAGAAACCCGGTAGCTGCTCAGTCCACGAGGCTGGAGGCCTCAGCAGTCCCGATCCAGCACTGGAGTCCTGGAGGCTTCCTGGAGAGACGCTGCTCTTCAGTCCACCCTGGTCTTCAGTCCACACTGGAAAGCAGCAACACCAAGCAGCAAGTACCAAGTGGAAAACACCAAGCAGCAAGTACCCAGTGGCAAGCAGCGAGCAGCACCCGCAGCAGGTGGGAGAGAGAGAGAGCCTTTCTTCCCAGAGCTTCTTTCTATCAACCAGCCCCCTCCTCCAAGAGGGGCCGCCCACTCTGGGCCACCCACTCTGGGGGAAGGGCTTACCCCTGGGGGAAGGATTCTTCCTTTAATTAATTCTTCCTAGAGGCAGCCTCAAAGACATACTTATGAGGAATGTCTGCGGATTCCTAAACAAATCAAGTTGACACAAACTTAACCATCACAGATGGTACTGCAAGGAAAGACTGAACCAATACAAAATCTAAAACAAACAGGACAAATGTCAAATCCTGCAGCTCTATGTCTATCTTGGACCCACAACAAATCCTCTGTGGTTCCAATTTAGTCCCTCCAGCTGGGTTGCCCATAAACTAGAAAAAAACAAAACAAAACAAAAAAAAAAACCAAAACTTCGGCAAGATCTCCTTGGAAGCTGTACTACAGTCCTGGTATCTACAAAATCCTAGAGTTTCCTCTGCAACCCAAGGTTACTCTTATGGCTCCATCTGATCTCCATGCAAGGACTCCAACAACGTTGCCTCACATTGCCCAATGGCCATTAAAAAAAGATCACATTGTCAATTCAATAATCCCCTCTTTCCTGAATTTGAATAGAAAAAGTAGGCTACCAAATTTGTTAATCTACAAAGGAGTAAAGCTGACTTTGAAGAGCAAGAAAGTCTTCATTCTTCCTTTAGGCTCTCTACATTAAACCCAATCTCAATGGGGTAATTCCTCAAATAATTACAGCTGAAACAAACTGCTTTTTCCTACCCAGAACCTTTATTTCTTTCTGTGCCATTTACATCTGCTCACACCAATTCATTTTTTTAAATTCAATCCTGCTCAAGTCCTCAGGGCACAGGAAGAGCACAGCCAGTTTCTCCTATAAACTGCTTCTAACCCAATCTAAACAAAGCTCTTTCTTCCCCTCATAAGCCATGCCTCAGTGTACACAGTTTTATCTGCATTTAGGTCTCTTATACTCTCACCGAAATGGTCCATCCAGTTCTGCTTACAGTTCTGGAAGACATTTCTTAGGTCAGGGTTTCAAATCCTTCCACATTCCTCCCACAGATCAGTTCCAAAGGGCCAAAAGCTACACAGTCAGGTTTATAGCAACAACAACCCCACTTCTCTGACACCATTTTCTATTGTAGTCACCATCTCATTTCTTTGAAAAACCTCCTGGCCGCCAAAAGTAGCTGATGGGAGGAAAGGATGAGGCTGTATGATGGCAGGGAAAAGATGGTAGAGCAGAGGCTGGACATTACCACAGCCAACAGCAGGTGGAAAACAACAGCAGATTTAATGAAAGCAAATAAGGAACAGATTCATGGAAGATAGTTGGTCTGATAGTTAGAGTTTGAGGAGGGTCTTCAGTGCAAGGGGCAGCAAAGAGAGAACATGAGAGTATAATCTGATGAAAACATGAAGACATGCAACATGTTCATATAGTAAAGTTCTCAATTAAAATAAAATAAAATAAAATAAAATATTGATCACAGCTGATCAGAGGCTAGACTTAGGACTATAATGATACTGTCCTCTGATGTGTTCTGAGGTTATCATGTGGCACATGTCTTGACTGCTCTCATATACTGACCACATTCACAAAGATTGTCTCTGATGTTTTTTTCTTCAGAACATGTGTGATGTTGAACTACTTGAGATCTTCTCCATGTTGACTTTGGCTTAGTCTGTCCATTGGATTTCTGAGATATTCAGACAGATCTTAGTCAATAGCAATCCAATGTTTAGGTTGACTCTGCTGGGCAAATGATCTTCTGTGAGTGGTTATTTCACGTCTTTGGAGGGTGTCGAGCTTCCTTTACTCCTCACCTCTACTCATTCATGAAAATATTTGAGAGTTATCTGCAGTAATACTAATTGACAGATTATTTACTGTTAACCTCTTAGTATTTTCTTCAGTTATTTTAATTCAGTAGTTTCAAGGGACTTTTTCTATTCAAAAATCCCTCAAAATCATTAATCAAATGTCAAAAGACAACAATGAGAAGTCCGTTGTAAAACAGAGTGGCGTGATGACTTGAAATGTCTTGCTTGGTTCATGGAAGTTGCCTAGAGTATAAATGTGGAATGCTTAAACGGCCAAGAGAGCTCTTATACTAAATTCACTAACATACTTACTGTCTACAAGACAGGATTTGCAAATGATGATGACACAATGTTTATATGTCATAAGGTTCATCTGGAAAGGATCATCGAACCCCATTGTCCATTGCCTACTCTTAGAATCTATTAGTGCTTGCCTCCCAGGAGATTATCATCTCCCAGGGAAAATCAAGTCACCCAGATAGTATGTTTAGAGTTGATTGTGAGAGTTAGGGATGAAGATCACAGAGGGATGGCATCTATATATGTCCTGACATAACAGGTCAAATTTATTTACTATAAGGAAAATTTTAATAAGCTTCTGAAATTTGAAGGAGTAGGTCTCTAAGACATATGCATATGCATTTCTATCTTTGTTAAAACCATCAGCAAGGCTGGAGTGATGATTCAGCATTAAAGGTGCTTGCTTGCAAAGTCTGATGGCTGGGTTTGATTCTCCAATACCCACATAAAGCCAGATGTACTAAGTATCTCATGCATCTAGAATTCATTTGTGGTAGCAGAAGGCCCTGGTGTGCCTATACTCACTCTCTTTCTGCCTGCCTCTTTCTCTCAGGTCTCTCTTAAATAAATAAATAAAAATATTTTAAATATTTTATTTATTGATTAATTTGAGAGAGAGGAGGAGGAGAAGGCAGATAGAAAGAGAGAATGGTCATGCCAAGGCCTCTAGCCACTGCAAATGAACTCCAGATGCATGTGCCCCTTGTGCATCTGGCTTACTTGGGTCCTGGGGAATCAAACCAGGGTCCTTAGGCTTCACAGGTAAATGCCTTAACCACTAAGCCATTTCCCCAACCTTAATAAAAATATTTTTAAAATGCCAATAGATGACCATTCTATTTGGGTGATACATACTATTAAGCCAGGAAGCAAAATAATATATGCATAGAGAGGGATGGAGGATAGTATGGGTTATTCTGAAACTACTCACCACAATCACTATAGTATAGTAATTCTTATGGTGTCAGATAGACTGAATCCATAGCTCCAGACTTGGGACTCTTGGTAACAGACTTCCTGTCTAAGGCTTATGCACAGATAGATGTGGGAAGTTCTGCCCTTGATCAGCTGGCATAGACTAATCTTAAGTAAATTGGCTTTTAACCTACTTTTGCTTTTTATATTATTCTGTATTTCCCTCTTTCTCTTCCATTAAGATTTAAAAAAAAAAAAATCTTAAGAAGAGCAAATTTGTCTTAAATTCAATCTGCCAGGCTCCAGGCAGCCACAGGTGAGATTTAATTTTCTGAGAGCTCAATTTTTGTCTTGTCCTTTCCACAATTTAATTGAGTTTTAAGGTGAAAAATCTGGTTCTTTCTGGAATAGCACATAAGAAAGAAGAGGAATTAATTTACACTGCCTGGTGTCAGGATGTAATATGATTGTGTGAGCAAAGCTATAAAAGGAAAATATCTAAAGCTTATTAAAAATTTGAAAGAGCTGCAGAGAAGATGCATGAAGCAGAGTGCCTAATAATTAGCAGTTGTTAAGTGAACAGGGTGCTCAGGCTGAGGGGCACATGGCTGAGAGGGTGCCATCAAATAGGTCTCAAGGGAAAGTTCAGAATTTACGGGAAATACATATTGACTGGTCTTGCTGTATATACTAAAAGGACTGGTGAGTAGAATGCACCCAATTGTCAGTTATTCTCAGGGAATCTGAGTGTCTGTGATTGTATTCTTTGAAGTTTTCTCTTCTTTGAAACTAGAAAATGCCTATCCATAAAACATAATTTATTTTGATATTTTAGCAAAAAACTGTAAAGATGAAGTACGTCAATAATAAGTCTAAAATTAAAATTTAAAGCTATTAGAAGCACTAAACAAAAATTCACACCAACTTCTGACTTTCTTTTTGTTTGTTTGTTTCTGTTTTTCAAGGTAGAGTCTCACTCTAGCTCAGGCTAACCTGGAATTCACCATAAAGTCTTAGGATGGCCTCAAAATCACTAAAATCCTCCTGCTTCTGCCTCCTGAGTCCTGGGATTAAAGGTTCTGACTTTTTTTTTTTTTTTTATGTATTTGCAAGCAAGCAGAGAGAGAGAGAGACAGAAGAGAGGCAGACACAGAGAGAATGGCCATGCCAGGACCTCTAGCCACTGCAAACAAACTCCAGATGCATATGCCCCTTGTGCATCGGGCTTATGTGGGTCCTGGAGAATTGTACCAGGGTCCTTTGGCTTTCCAGGCAAATGCCTTAACTGCTAAGCCAGTTCTCCAACCTGGTTCTGACTATTTTTAATGAATGAATTTTGTCACTTGTGGTGACATGAAAAATAAGTGGGTAGGTAAAATTAATATACCTAGAAATGACAGTAATGGAATTACACTGAAGATATAGCATAAGCAATAGGAGTTTGCTTTCCAATTAATCTTGTGAAAGAATTTTAAGTCATCTGATGTATACATTCCATATACAGATCATATAACAGCAAAGAGGAATTATAGAGAACACAAATTTTCTTCAATAATTATACAACTAATTCCAATCCCATGACTTACATTTTTTTTTTTTTTTTTTTTTGGAGAGAGACAAAGAGAGAGACAGAGATAGAGGGAGAGGAAGACAGATAGAGATGGGCGTGCCAGCAGCCTCTCAGCGGCTGCAAACAAAATCCAGATGCATGTGCCCCCTTGTGGTCAAGTGTGGCATTGTGCCCTTGCATCACTTTGCATCTGGCTAAACCTGGAGATTGGAACCACTGGAGATTGGAACCAGCATTCTTAGGCTTAGGAGGCAGGTGCCTTAACTGCTAAGCCATCTCTCCAGCCCAACTTACATTTTTTTAGAGTCATAAATGAATAAACATTGTCAAATTGGTTGAGTTGCTCAAACAATATTATGAGTTTGAAACACTGTGGTCAAGGAAAGAAAATACCATAGTTGAGGTAAGTCAGACATATGATAGATAGCTGTACTAGGTAATTTTAGGTGGCTTCTTTTAACTTGACATGGTTATATTTTATTCTAATGTCTTCTAAGTTTACAAAGGTCTATGAAGAAGAGATGTGATGCTGAAATAGTTAGAAACACATGTTTTAGAATTACATATAAAAAGACTTAAGTCTTAACATACAGCAAGTTTCTTAATGTCTGGAAAACTCAATTTCAGTCATCTTGTCATCATGGGCTTTCCTCTCTCTCTTTTTTTTTTAAATTTATTTTTTATTGACAACTTCCTTAATTGTACACAATATCCCATGGTACTTCTCTCCCTCCCCCCACTTTCCCCTTTCTCTTTCTCTCTTTCTGCCATTTTGGTAGTGATTAAATAAAACAATGTAATAAAGCAATATACAGTTTCCACATACATATAAAACTACCTAGCTAACAGCCTCAATCAAAGGGAACTGCCTAAACTTGTATAGCTGATAACATTTTAATTATAAATTGAGCTCTCTTTATTCTTTCCTTTGATGCTGTTGTCTGAAAATGATATACATAACCAAAAATACCACTTAGGTTCTAATGTTTTTTTCTTTTCTCTATCCCAGGCTGACCTAGAAATCACTCAGTAGTCTCAGGGTGGCCTCAAACTCACAGAGATCCTCATACCTCTGCCTCCCAAGTGATGGAATTAAAGGCATGCACTTTTTTTTACTTTAATCTTTTAATTGACAACTTCTATACTTACAGACATTAAACCATGATATTTCCCTCCCCTCATACCATTCCCCTTCAGAACTCCACTCTCCATCATATCCCCTCCCTCTGTCCATTAGTCTGTCTTTTAATTTGATGTCATCATCTTTTTCTCCTATTATGAGGGTCTTGTGAAAGTATTGCTAGGCACTGCAAGGTCATGGATATCGAGGCCACTTTCTGTCTGGACAGTCACATTGTAAGGAGTGGTATCCTTCCTTTGGCTCTTACATTCTTTCTGCCCCCTCTTCTGCAAAGGACCCTGAGCCTTGGAGGGTGTGATAGAGATGTTTCAGTGCTGAACAGTCCTCTGTCCCTCTCCACAGGACTATGTTGCCTTTTGAGTCATCAGTGGTCATCTCCATCTGTAAAGAGAACCTTCTCTAACCAGAAGTGAGAGTAGCATTAATATGTGAATATTAACATTAAGTGAAGTGCTTTCAGGACAGTTTGATGGGAATAATATATACATTTAGCCAGGTAAGAACAGGCTTTATACCCCTAAGGCTCATGACCTCCCCTGCCACAGACTTTTGATTAGTTTTTTCAGTACCAGGCATGTATTCCCTCCCATAAAGCTGGCCGTCAATCCAATTAGGAAGCAGTTGGTTTCTCCAAGAGCAGACATGCCACTCTATTGCACCCATTCGGTCATTTGGTCTGTCTGGCCAAACTATAGGTTTCCAGTATCCACTGTTTTCACCACTGATGATTTCTGTCTCCCATACAGCTGCATACAGTGCAGCTTTTTCCAGCTTTCAGTTGGCTGGTCTACAGGGAGAAGGTTTTCTGCTCAGTACCAGCTTGCTTTCTCAGTGACCTTGCTGCTCAGGCAAGTGAGGTCTTCAGCAATAGGGTCTTACCATCTATTTCTCAAGGGGAACCAAGGGCCTCGGCAATAGCCCTTAATGTTTTGGAGGCCAGCAACTCACTGGAAGGTATTCCATCCCAGGCACTGAAGATTTTCTACTAATAATATATAGCTTCTAGATGTGCCATTATTCAAAAAAGTAGGTTTACATAAGTCTTATTCAGAATATTTTGAATTTTGATTGACCTTCCCCCCACCCTTCTTTTACAGATTCTCTTTCCCTGGCCTTGCTTAGGCCTTTCCCCTCCCTGTAATCTGTTCTTCTACTAACATATACAATACCGTCTCCTTAAGTCCTTCCCTCTCCTCCCTCCCTTATAGCCTTTTTCTAGCTTACTGGCTTCTGCCACCAATTTTTGGTTCCAGCTCACACAAGTCTAAATATTTGTAACTAGGATCCACATATGAGAGAGAACATGTGATGTTTGGCTTTCTGGGTCTGGGTTACCTCACTTAGTATAATCCTTTCCAGATCCATCCATTTCCCTGAAAAGTTCATAATTTCATTTTTCTTTACTGCTGAATAGAACTCCATTGTGTAAATGTACCACATTTTTATGATCCATTCATCTGTGGAGGGACATCTAGGCTGGTTCTATTTCCTAGCTACTGTGAATAGAGCAGCAACAAACATGGTTGTGCAAGTATCTCTAAGGTAGTGTGAGAAGAGTCCTCTGGATATATGCCTAGGAGTGCTATAGCTGGATGGTATTTTTAGCTGTCTCAAGAACCTCCACACTTATTTCCACAATGGCTGGACCAGATTACATTCCCACCAACAGTGTAGAAGTGTTCCTCTTTTTCCGCATCCATGCCAATATTTGTTGTCATTTGTTTTCTTGATGGTAGCCTTTCTGACAGGAGTGAGATAGAATCTCAAAGTAGTTTTAATTTGCATTTCCCTGATGGCTAAGGATGTAGAACATTTCTTTAGATGTTTATATGCCATCTGTATTTCTTCTTCTGAGAACTCTGTTTAGTTCCATAGCTCATTTTTAAACTGGGTTGTTTGATTTCTTACTGTTCTGTTTTTTGAGTACTTTGAATATTCTGGATATATATCAATCCTCTGTCAGATGTATAGCTGGCAGAGATTTTTTTCCCATTCTGTAGGTTGTCTCTTTGCTTTAGTCACAGTGTTCTTTGTTGTACAAAAGCTTTGTAATTTCATGAGGTCCCAGTGGTTGATTAGTGGTTTTATTTCCTGAGCAATTGGGGTTGTATTCAGAAAGTCCTTGCTTATGCCAATATGTTGAAGGGTTTCCCCTACCTTTTCCTCTAGCAGTTTCAGAGTTTCAGGTCTGATATTAAGGTCTCTGATCCACTTGGACTTGATTCTTGTGCATGGAGAGAGAGACAAGGATCTATTTTCTTCCATCTACATACACATATCCAGTTTTCCCAGTACCACTTGTTGAAGAGGCTATCTTTTCTCCAATGAATATTTTTGGCTTTTTTGTCAATAATCTGGTGGCTGTAGCTGCCTGGATTAATATATTGGTCTTCTCTTCTGTTCCATTGATCTACATGTATGTCCTTGTGCCGGTACCATGCTGTTTTTGTTACTATGGCTTTGTAATATAACTTAAAATCAGGTATGGTGATACCACCAGCTTGATTATTATTGCCAAAATTGTTTTTGCTATTAGGGGTTTTTTGTGCTTCCAGATGAATTTTAGGATTGTTTATTTCTGTGAAAAATGCTATTGCAATTTTAATGGGGATTGCATTAAATGTGTAGATTGCTTTTGGTAAGATTTACATTTTCACAATATTGATTCTTCCAATCCAAGAACATGGGATGTCTTTACGTTTCTTTGTGTCTTCTGCAATTTCTCACTTGAGTGTTTTAAAGTTCTTATTGTAGAGATCCTTCACTTCCTTGTTAAGTTTATTCCAAGGTACTTTATTTTTTTGAGGCAATTGTGAATGGGAAAGATTCCCTGATTTCATCCTCTGCATGTTTGCTGTCAGTATACAGAAAAGCTACTGATTTCTGTTTGTTCATTTTGTGTCCTGCTACATTGTTTTGTTTTGTTTTGTTTTGTTTTGTTTTTTTAAACCAAGGAAACAAAGAACCAGTCTTGAAAGTCAATGTGATTTCTCACAACACCTGATGCTTTAAAACACTTTCTAGACGAGCCTGGAGAACAGAGAACAAAGATTAGGGGGGGGGGGGAAAGGATGACATAAAGGTTAGTTTTTGTATTTCTAGGAAGTTAAATGAATCATTTATCAGTTCATGGGAGAACTCAAGATGTGATAAGTATCTAGCCATGGAGTCTTTGAAAATGGCCCCTGCATCCCAGCTCCCTCAGTTAGATGGGGGAAGGAAAGCAGTAGTCAATCTAATGGGTTAGCAAATCCAAGGGTAGAGATTGTGCCTTAATTCCCAGGGAGAATCTGAAGGCTTACACAAACTCTATAGGCAGAATGGTCTGAGGTATAAAGAAGAATGGGGAAGAGAAATGTCCTTACAGACAGGCTTGAGGTACCACATTAGAACTTTGTTTTCAAGCCCTCAGGGGAGGCAGTAGAGGGGTGGATATGATTACACAGACTTCAAGAATGACTCAAAGTTGTTTAAATAGACTCTGGGTCCCAAATATCTTAGGCCAGAATAGATATACATATATGTATCTACATAATGTGTATATATAGTCTTCATCCTTTGTTCTTGGGATAGTACCCGAAGCCTAGGGGTATTATCTGAGAGTGTAGCTACAGTTTCCAGTGCTCACTGATAACAGAGGGCAAGTTTTAAGCCTATGTGGACACTGAACACACATGAACCTGATGATTTTCCCCTTTTTAGTCTTCAGGCTGGAAAGGAAAGTGGAATTAGTGGGGTAGGGTGTCTGAATCATCTATGCATGCCAGTGGTGGAAACAGTTCACCACCTGACACCAAACACATAAGATCAACGGCAGTTTATCAGTCCCATGACTGACAGCAGGGGGAGGAGGGCTCTACAGATCTGCAGCCACATATGAGCTACATATGAGAAGAGAATGAACAAACATTGCTTTGGGAAGCAGGTTAGTATGTATAAGGAACTTAAGGTACCTGGCTCCTGAAGAAGGATGCAGTTGACTTATTTGAACAATTCTGCAGGCAAAGAACTGAAACGTGCTATTGAAGAGTGATCTGAGGCTGTGCCTGGCTCCTTTGTTAAGAAGAGCTCTTTAGCTAGAAAACTTTATGTGATTGAAGAGGCAGAAGGGGAATTTGTAGATAGACATTTGTGACCTATTTTACATCAAGCTTCAGGGGTTTTTTTGTTTGTTTGTTTTTAGCCTTGACATCAATTTAAATGTTTTTGAGACAAGGCCTTGCTATGTAGTCCCTAGTCTGGGACTTGCTATATAGATTAACAAGCAGAAAACCTCTTGCCTCTGCTAGGATTATAAGCATGTGCCATGGTGCCTGCTGCTAATAGTTGAAATCTTGGTGATAACTGAGATTTTCAGGGATGAGCAAAAATATTACTACTTGGATAAACAGTATCCACCTGACTAGGAAAAGAGGCAAATATTTGAGGTGGTGTCAAAACCATGAACTTCACAACATGTCCTCCTGTGCAGCCAGTAAGTGTACTTACAGAACTGTGTGACAATGGTGTACAGTTCATTGTCTTCAGACTCTAATCAATACCTGTGGTAGGTTAGTAGTGACACTTGGGTGGGGCGTGGGGATCATTTCCCACTTGGTAGCTTAAGTAGAAGTTCTTTGAAATGCCTAATAGTTAAATTGACCACCTTCTGGAGATGATAACCCAAGGCCTGCAGGAGAGGTTGAAGTCCCTCTGAAGCCTTCAGACTCCTAGTATATCCCAAGTGACATGATTGTCCATGTCATTATCATTAGTGTCTAGGACTCCAAATGTGGTAACAAGTATCCTGCTGAGGTCTAAGCATAGGAGGAGAAATATGGTAACTTCATTTATGTTTGGGGTGTCTATGAAGCAAGAGATCCCCAAAGTTCTTTACCTTAAAGAGCAAGAGCAACTCCTGGCAATGGCAATAGCCCCTGAATTTATAAAAATGTACATAGGGGTTGTGGCAGACAGCTTTAGGTTCTCTGAGATGAACTTCCAGATCAGACACAGTTATGGAAGAAGGGATTTATTGAAGCTTACAGATCCAGGGGAAATTCCATAATGGCAGAATAAGCTGGCCTGCTCTTACAGGACCAGGCAAGAGAAAGAGAGAAAGCCTAAAGCCACACAGCATGGCACACCTCAGGAACTCCAGCAAGGCACACTTTGTATATCTTTATATTGAAATCTCAAACCCACCACCACACTTTAAGATCTGCCCAGTGACACTGCCTCCAGCCAGGTGGCTGCAGATGCAAACTACAAACTAATAAAACACTATAAATATTGGTGTCCATCTACTCAAACTACCACATTCTGCCCTGGGTCCCCAACAGATTCATAACCATCACACATTGTAAATTGTACTCAGTCCAATTTCAAAGGTCCTCATGGTCTTTACCAACTTAAGATAGTTCCAAAGTCCCAAGTCTCATCTGAGATTTATGATTGTCTCTTAGCTGTGAGTCCTGTAAAATGAAACAAGTTATATACTTTCAACATATAAAGGCACAAAGTAAATATTTTCAACTGGTATAGGGCATAGCAAGGAGAAACTAGAACAATGTAAACTCAATCACCATCAAGCAAACATCAAACTTCTGCAGTTCATGTTCAATATAACTAGAGACTGACAGTCTCCACATTTTCCAATTCCACCCTTCCAGCTGGGAAGAGTAGCCAGGGAAAACTTCCATCCCAGGCCAACAGTGCACTCCATGGTAGTCCTTGTTCAGTCCTGGTATATCCAAAACATCTTTGGGTCTCCATGCAAACCACAGTCCATCTTCCAAAGGCTCTTTAGCCTATCAGGGCATTACACCCTGCCTCATGCCACATCTCTGCAGGGGCTCCTGGAACTGTGCAATTAATGACCACTCTACACATTTTTCATGCTTCCAACACTAATACCAGGTGGGCAGGACACAGCCATATTCTTAGTTCAGGGATGAAATAAATTGTAACCTTGAAAAGCAGGTTCCTTCTCCAGTCAATTATTTCCAAAAGAGTTTGCATTTCTATCATAGTCTTTCCTCAGACATCATCTCCATTGTTTTTTTTTTTGTTTGTTTGTTTGTTTGTTTGTTTTTTGGTTTTTCGAGGTAGGGTCTCACTCTAGCCCAGGCTGACCTGGAATTCACTCTGTAGTCTCAGGGTGGCCTTGAACTCATGGTGATCCTCCCACCTCTGCCTCCCGAGTGCTGGGATTAAAGGCGTGCACCACCACGCCTGGCTTTCCATTGTTTTAATGTAAAGCAGTTGGGCCATCTTCCTTAAGATTGCTAATGTGAAAAAAAATATTGCTAATTGTTTGACAATAGCAGCTTCAGTAACCTAAAACCAGTCTCAGTGCCTGTAATTTTAACTTGCTTGAGGTTTTCCAGCTTGAAAATCTCAAATCTCTCAGTTCAATTATCTTTAGCCAAGCACGTTAGTCCATTACAAATTTAACCTTGATCAAACTCTCTGGGCCTGGGCAGCAGAATGCAGCCATCCCTTATGCCATTAGCCCAGTTCCAACAAAGTCCTCTGCAGTCTTTCCTTACCCTTAGAAAGTTTATAAGCCATGCCTTGAAGTTCAATGCTACACTGTCTCAAACTCTCATCAGAATAGTCCATAAGACTTGTTTTACCACTCCAGAAGGCATCTTCAGTTGCAAGCACCAAGTCCATGCCCATTTCTCCAAAACAAAAGTTCCACAAGACCAAAATCCACATGGTCAGGTTCGTCTTACCCCACTGCTGGTACCAACTTCTGTAGCAGACAGCTTCAGGTTCACTGAGATGAACTTCCAGATCAGGCACAGTTATGGAGGAAGGGATATATTGAAGCTTACAGATCCAGGGGAAATTCCATAATGGCAGAATAAGCTGGCCTGATCTTATAGGACCAGGCAAGAGAGAGAGAGAAAGCCAAAAGCCACATAGCACAGCACACCTCAAGAACTCCAGCTAGGCACACCTTGTATATCTTTATATTGAAATCTCAAACCCACCACCACACTTTAAGATCTGCCCAGTGACACTGCCTCTAGCCAGGTGGCTGCAGATGCAAACCACAAACTAATAAAACACTGTAAATATTGGGGGCCATTTTCTCAAACTACCACAAGGGTACAAAAGCCAGGCATCCAGTGCTAAGGGTGAATGCCTGAAGCATCCTAATTGTGCCATCCTTTGGTTTTACTATCTTCTGTTAGAAACATTCTGGCTAGGGGCAAAAAGAAGGTCTTGATTTATGTTTGGAGTGTCTTTGAAGCAAGAGATCTCCAAAGTTCTTTACCTTAAAGAGCAAGAGCAACTCCTGGCAATGGCAAATGCCCCTGAATTTATAAAAATGTACAGAGGGGTTGCTGACAGCTTTAGGAAGAAGTCTACTAATGTATGATGGTGGAATGCAACCACTGTGTTCACTTGGTTTGTCACAAGGGGCTTATCATGTTGTCAAAGAGTCTGAGAAGATGGGTTACTACTTTGAACAACATGGCATCTGGCAAAGGACTGAGCACAGAGGAGGACATCCCCTCCTACAGGGACAATATCCTTAAAAGCCCAGATGTGGCTCTATTGGGTATCAAAGAGATCTTGGTAGCCATGACAAGCTAAGGGGGCATTGCTTTAGTCACCCAAAGAAAATAAGTAGCTGGGTACAAAGGGTCCCAAGTTCAAGGTCTATGAGACCCTATTTCTAGAAAGTCCAGTATGTGACCACTCATTGCTACTGTAGTGGTATATAGTATAAGGCCTGGAAAGGAAATTTCTTGCTTTTGGCCAACTTAATGACCTCTTAAACATCCCAGAGATTCCAGGAGGCATGAGATGAAGTTGGTGGAGCCTCTGTAGGCACAAAAGGAGTTGCAGATCCCTTACAATCTTGACATATTATTTAGTTTTAGCTTAGAAGGATTCCCCTTTGAGATGGACCAATTTGTCAGTAATAGCTCCAGAACCCAAAATAGACTGAAAGATGTTCAACTTGTATTTTTCTTGTGAGTCTTGAGAGGGTTAAGTTCTATACCTTGATAGTGTCAAGTGTCAAGTATGAAATGGCACCTGGTTTAACAGCCCATCAGGAATTTCATAGAGGTGGCAAAGCCTTCTACTGTGTGTGCAACAATGACCCACCTGCTTCTTGTGAGCACCCTTGTTACATTTCTCTCTCTCTCTCTCTCTCTCTCTCTTTGTTTGTTTTTTTTTGAAGTCTCACTCTAGCCCAGTCTGACCTGGAACTCCCAAAGATCTTTTACCTCTGCTTCCCAAGTGCTGGGATTAAAGGCATGTACCACCACACCTGGCTCTTGTTACTATTTATATAAGGATTGCATGCAATGGCTCAGTGGTCTCTTGGGTAGCCTGGTAAAGGCATACTGTGTTTTGCTTGAAGTTAAAAACAGCTATAACTGAGAGGCTATTGAAATAGGCAACAGACAGATAATGTTAGCTACGATTTTAGTAGCAAAATATTTGCAAGTTGTTGGTTGATGGAGTCACCAATGTTAGTAATAAAGTTGTTAGGCATTGAGGCCTTTATGGGATGGGACCATGGCATCAAGTTTGCAGTGACTTACTTTATAGTACCTTTCATTTTTTTCCCAGATTTATAAACAGGCCAAATAAACTCAATTGGATTATGTGAAGAAACAGTGGAAATAATCACCCCTCCACTCATAAGCTGTTATATAACAAGTTTTAATCCTTGAGGACACCCTTTTACGTTACATAAGTCATGTTAATTATCTTAACCAGGGGTGGGAGAATCATGAGTTCTCATTTTGGGAAATCAATTTCTAAAGTGTCAAAGACTTAATTTAATTTTCATTTATTTTTCATTGGGTCAGAATGCCTATGTCCACTATGGGATATTTTAAGGTGAGTATTGTATTACCACATAGAGTAGTTGTGATGGTCAAGGCAATAATAATTTGTTCTCTATTTTTATATTTAGTTATTTCCCTAAGATTATGAGAGATAACATGTTCAATTTAGTAGGCCTGCCAGACCTACCTGGAAGTGAGTCTTGGTATTATTTAAATCTATGGAAGCTTACCACTTGGAATATTTTAGCAAACATTAATGTAAACAAGAACATATGTTGTAGAAAAACAAAAAGTAATCAGTGTCCTTTGATCTATGCTATAATTTTTTTTTTTAGTAATTTTGGATTTTTGGTTGGGTTAAATTGTGGAACTTTATTTTATGTTGTTTTTATTGTTTTATCTGAATCTGGGTTTGAATCTTGGTGGTGGTGGTCACTGGGCATATTTGTAGTGGTAGTGGGGGAGGAAAGCCCTCTTCACATTCATCATATTGATAAGTTTCTTTCTTATATGAATATCAATTTACATGCCTGTCCCATGGTGATGGTTGAATTATCTGATTTAAACATATTAGGCTAAGCTGGGCCTGAATTAACCCCTGCACAAGATAACACAAGCATGCCATGGGTATATCTCACACAGATGCCTTCCATGATTGCCTATAACCCCAGGAGTGTTAGGACCTTTGTTACAGCAGAGACGTGGAAAATTACTTACTTTGGAGAAATAATGCTAGAACTATAACTCAAACTTTTATTTCCTTTCTTTTCTCTTTTTCTTTTTTTTCTGTGAATAAGTTCACAGAATATTTGGGTTTCTAGTCTGGGAAAGTTTCATTTTTAACTTCTGCCTCTATACAATCACCTTCAGGGTGGTTCTCGGGAAATGTTCAGGAGCTTGTGGGTTCACTTGTAAGTGATATATATTCTATAGTCAATCTTCTTGGGGTTAAAGTCCATATCCAACAAGGTTCAAACTGTGAACTTGGGACTGTATGCATCCCAGTACAGTGATGAATGTGATATAAAACATTTATAGATACCAATGTCCTGTCAAGAGGTTGGAGAGCCTTACATGGCTTGCCTGGGAACTTGAGCTCATGACTGCAAGATTAGATCTTTGGTGCACTGGCAGGCAACAGTGCTGAGCCTAAGGCACCTTGGCAATGGGTTTTGAATTGGGAGATGTGTTGAGTACCAAATGCTCCTTCCTCTCCCTACCTTTTTTTTTCATCAGCACCTGGGTCACGGGTCACCATGGATGTACACCTTGATGCCCTTGAGGGTCAAGAAAAAGCAAGTGACAGCAGCAAGGAAAGCAGCAGCCCAGAAGCCCAGCAAGGTCATTACCCTTGCATGAACAACACAAGTTGGATGCCATGCTTAGTTCTCTGCAGGGTGGTGGTCTTCTTCCTGTCCACATCCTTGTACCCAGGCCTGTCTGATATATACACAACTTCAACATATGACTACCCCAGTAGGCTATGGTAGTTACCAGGATAGATACAGTGACCAGAGAGCTCTAGCTTGAACTTTGATAAGCAGGACTAAAATACTAGCTAGTTACGTCACTGTGTTTTCACTGTCCTTAGAGGCAGGAGTCTCAAGGATCTTTGCCAACACGGGCTAAATCTAACAGCATATGACACCAGAGTATAATTTAAAATTTTCACTTTGGAGGCAGGAGCTCTTTAGTGTAGAAAGAGAAAGCAATGGCTGATAGAGACAACAAAATTCCACACAGGCCACAATTCAGGACTGTCAGCAATGAGATGGTCTGTCTTGGTCATTTACAATATCTGAGTCAGTTAGCCAAGAGAAGCTAAGCAGGCCGGGTGACTTCTGTCGTGGTTGGGGAGATCATGTGGTTCATGACACCAGGTTGTTTTTTTTTTTTTTTTTTTTTTTTGCAAGGTAGGGTCTCACTCTGGTCCAGGCTGACCTGGAATTAACTATGTAGTCTCAGGGTGGCCTTGAACTCTTGGCGATCCTCCTACCTCTGCCTCCCGAGTGCTGGGATTAAAGGCATGCACCACCACACCCGGCTTGCACCAGGATTTTTGGATCCTGTTCACCACACTGGTAGAGATTCCTGCCCTGGTCATCACGATATGCATATGGCTAAACATACATCTAACATAGGACAGATAAGATCCACAGCAGTTTTTTGGTCACATTAAATCATAACACAAGGAGAAGAATACTGTAGGCCACACAAAGACAGAGAAGGTTCTAAGAAGGAATAGAGTGAATGACCAGGAGCTGTGAAAAGTAACAAGAGGTTTTTTGCCTACATAATCCTAAGTGCTGACTTGGATAAGCAGGAGTTGTGACTGGTCCCTGTGATAAGAATGGGTTGTTTAACTAGAGTTACTTATTCACTGGAGTAGAATAGAGAGGGAAACATGTCACTAAACCATTCAAAACTCTCACCATTTTACTAGATGTCAAGACAGCATATATTATTGAACCTTAATTTGAATACATAGACCACATTAGGGAAAAATCCTATAGATGGTCATAAATTATCTGAAAATTTACCAGAGAAAATAAATCTTAATTTGGAAATGGAAGATTTTATATTGAGTCAGATAAAGGAAAGAAGAGGACCTATGATTTAAAATAAGTACTGTTAAGAATTTACATTATTAAATATCTACCTCTGTATGTGTGTGTGCATACATGTATGCACTTCCAAATGAAAGAGAAACTTTACTATCACTTGGATATGAAAGAATTGAAACTTAAAGCCAGAACTAACATTTTTAGCATTATCGATGATTTACTGACCAAATAAGCAAACAAAACCCAAATGCAACTCCTTAAAATGTAGGATAAAATATTTATAAAACTTTTTGAAATGAATGTCTGTATTGAAAAATAAGTAAGAGAAGTCTTCATAAGCCCAGAACAATGAGAAGTCACAAATCTTACACATGCGTGTGCACAAACACACATACACACACACACCTACCTCTTAAAAGAATTTCTGCTTGCTCTGATCTGACTACAAGTATAAGAACAAGAATGAAACATTGCTGTATGTTATAGTCTAAATCTGCATCCAAAACCGAAGAAAAATGAAGTCAAGACTCAAAGACAGAGAGATGTCCCTCACTCCATCTTTTAGTTATAGTCAGAGCTTCAGTGTGCTGATTGAAGATTTTTTACTCATTCCACTATTTAAAATGTTAATCTCCCAGCACTGAAACATCTCTGTCTCACCCTACAAGGCTCAGGGTTCATTGTGGAAGAGGGGGCGGAAGAATGGAAGAGCCAAAGGAAGGGTATGACTCCTTACAATGCAACTGTCCAGACAGAAATTGGCCTTGATATCCATGACCTTGTAGTGCCTAGCAATACCTAATCAAGACCCTCATAATAGAAGAAAAAGATGATGACATCAAATTAAAAGAGAGACTAATGGAGAGAGGGAGGGGATATGATAGAGAATGGAGCTTTAAAGGGGAATGGGGGAGGGGAGGGAAATATCATGGGTTTTTTTATATGTAAGTATAAAAGTTGTCAATTAAAAAAATGTTAATCTCAACTAGAAATACCCTCACAGCCATACCCAGAGTAATATGTAACCAAGACTTGGACATCCCATGGCCCAATGAAGGGAGTTAGAAAATTAATAGCAAATGAAATTATATGGAAATTGTAATAAACATTAGAAACTTGCAGGTACTGGAGAAAATACAGCAAAGTGGGGAAGAAGGAACAGATTCCATTTCCAGTAACAGAACAGGGCTCTTTCACAGTATGTTGTGACCCTTCTTTATAGCCACATTATATAATGAAATTTATTACTCAGACCAACAACTTTTTCAAACATCTGGAAATGATTGCACATTCAGTCTCATTTTATCTATTGAAGACAACACTAAACGATGGTTCATTGCTGAAAGAATGTGAAATTTTTAGCCAAGGAAGATACTCTTACACATTACATAGATGAAATATAAGACACCAGAGTGTCTGATTTTCTGGGCTTACTTGGTAAAGATATTATAGAAAAATAGAAAAGATGAAGGCAGGGTGTGTGTATGTGTGTGGGGATATAAAGATTATAAATGCCTTTTAAATTTTTATTGAAATGTTTCATAAATATAGACAATATATCATGATCATAATCCCCTCCTACCATCTTCCCTTTTCTGTCTCCAAAATCCACCCTCCACAGAATCCCTTCTTGTTTCTAATACCTTTATTTTTAACACTAACTTTTTTCACATGAGTCAGAGTTAATCCCTTTTTGTCTTTATAACCCACATCAGAGGCTGTCTCTGGAGCCACATCAACATAGTGATGTAAAAAGATAAATAGTGTTTACAATGATACCCTAATATAGAGTCTATAATTAATATAATTGATGTCTAAACAATTTTCATTCATGTCTTTAATAACCAAGCATATTTATAGCCATTAGTTTATATATCCAAGGTAGTAAAATAGATAGTATTAACTCCACCTTGGTAAATTTAGAAAGGCAATGAAGGATTCAATTTCAGGAATGTTTACTTTCAGATGACCACACTGTCCATTTATCCATATGGACAACTTAGCAAACAGGAGGACTAAACTGGGGGTAGGTATTACTTAATGTTGTTTATTACATAATGTAGTTATAGTATTATGTACTGATGTAGTTATGATATCATTGCTCAAAATTGCTTTGAAGTCTTCATTCAAAATATTGTTTTTTGAATATATGCAAACCTAAATTATATATGGAGGCCTTGAAAGTATGATTAGCTATTCTTAATGTAAATCATAGGTGCTTAAGGGAACAATATATTTTTTCTGAAAAGTTGTTTTTGATTGAAATAGTTTACCATTATCTATAATATTCTATCATTATGTGGGATATAAGTATGAAATGAGTTGAACTGACAGACTTACAAAAACAATTTGAGATGTGAAATGATGTAGCTTCTCTTTAATTGTGTTGATGGATATGGTATGGACGTACATGTATATATTTTGGTGTTATTAAAAAGACTTCCATTATTTTACATTTTGCTTTCAAAGACACATGTTTATATGTGTAATATATAAAGTGTTCTAAATTATAAACATCCAATTTATAGTGTTTATGCTTAAGCTATTGCTGTAAGTTACCTTTAGTATATAAGAGCAACTACACTACAATTTTTTCTCAATGCATGCCACACAGTAGTAATCCTTGACAAATAAATGAATAAATGAATGAATAAATAAATAAATAAATAAATAAATAAATAAATAAGCTAAAGGATAAAGGGCCTCATTTCTATCTTCATTAAGAACAAAAATAGGGATGGATAGATGGCTTAGCAGTTAAGGCATTTGCCTGCAAAGCCAAAGGACCCAGATTTGATTCCCCAGGACCCATGTTAGCCAGATGTACAAGATGGCGCATGCATCTGGAGTTCATTTTCAGTGACTAGAGGCCCTGGCATGCCCATTATTTCCCTGTTTCTCTCTCTTCTCTCTCTCCTTTCTGTCAAATAAATAAAAATTTTAAATTAATTTTTATTTTTGGAGAGAGACACAGAGAGAGACAGAGAGAGAGGGAGAGGAAGACAGATAGAGAATGGGTGCACCCAGCAGCCTTTCAGCAGCTGCGAATGAAATCCAGATGTGTGCGCCCCCTTGTGGGCAAGTGTAGCATTGTGTCCTTGCATCTCTTTGCATCTGGCTAAATGTGGGACCTGGAGATTGGAACTGACGTTCTTAGGCTTAGCAGGCAGGCGCCTTAACTGCTAAGCCATCTCTCCAGCACCCCCCCCCAAAAAAAATTTTAAAGAACAAAAATAATAATAAAAGAAAGCCTGTTAAGAGATGTTGCCTAAAGTGTTAGGTATTACATTTGTCCAAAAGAAGCTGACCAATTGTGTGTTGAGCTTAGGTTGGTAATCTTGTTCACTTTAGTGTTTATTAATTCATTCCAGAGATACTGCTTGCCAGATCTTGTAACTTTTAAATGCCCTGGATGTGTATAGAAGTTGATGCATTAATTAAGGCTATGTCTACAAGAAACCATGCTTGTAAGCACACCTGCAAGACACTGCATCTACTAGTGTATAGCTTGCCTCCAGAGATTTTTTTATATTAGCATAACAAAATCTGTTGTATTTTTAATAATCATGCATATGGTCTTGTATTTATCTTGTTATCCTCAATTGTGAATATTAACAATGAATGCAAATTTGACTATGTTTTCTGGCTCACACTTGAAAAGTATGAGCTACTAATTCACATTTATTTATTATTGAATTTATTGAGCAGCTATTTTTCCAGTCTTTACCCAAAGCAGAGGAATGTGAAACCATTTCTAGTGGGACCATGTTGGTCAGAGTTAACTTCCCCTTCTCTTCTTTCTACTGATGTCATCAGCAGTCATTTGGTATTTTAAGACTACCCATTTCATTAGAAAAGGAAGTAATCCTTCTGAGAAGAGTGACAATGCAACATGAGACATATTCAGTTTTGCTTCTTTTGGTGCTTACTTATCTTTGTTCCCCTTTGGAAATGCAGGGATATTTGTGACCAGAAGAAACTGGAATATGCAAAAGCTGAGAGATGGTCTGATGGCAGTCTCCCACTGACATTGTTTACTTATGCTATAAGATCTACTCAAATTTTCTCTTTCCTATGGTACTCAGCTTTGCTTCCTATTTTGAAATTAAGCCAACCCTCTTTTGTACATGTGGTAGATCAATCTGCCTTGTGTGTGGCCTTCACAGATTACCAACTGAGGCATGGGAAGTCCTAACTCAATGTGTCAATTGGAATAGTAGTTTGTGTTAAGTAAGTATATTTTGAGCTGAATTCTTTCTTATTTTATTTTATTTTATTTTCTGTTTTTCAAGGTCGGGTCTCTAGCCAGGCTGACCTGGAACTCACCATGCAGTCTCAGGGTGGCCTGATCCTCCTACCTCTGCTTCCCCAGTGCTGGGATTAAAGACATGCGCCACCACGCCCTGCTTGAGCTAAATTCTTTAAGCAGTTTCTAGTATCTTAAGAAAATAAGAACTCAACAATATTAGGGCTGGTAAATAGAAATAACAATGTGAAATAAATGAAAGTGAGAGAATAGGCAGTGTTGGAAGAGAGAATGAGAATGGTTCCTTCTAATCTTTACTAAATCCTCTCAATTTGAACCACTTAGAAAGACAGGAAATGAATGGCTAAAATAGCATAAAATGTAAGAAAGAAGGATGCTTTATCCACATAGAATCACACTTATCTAAGGTTGAAGTGAACATACCTTTCTTTGCTCTGGGCACCACCCACCACATATAACATACACAGAGGCACACAATGCACACATGTAAATCAAAGTAATATATTAAATGTGTAAGGCCATGGGTTCATTCAGTCTCTAGAACTGGGGTGGTTATAAATGTGTACTAATAGGGAAATTTGCAATCTGCTTATTAAGAAAAACAACCTTTTGTACATAGTGAATTTAATTTTATCCTTGTGGAAAGGTTTTTTTTTTTTTTTTTTCTGTCATAGAAAGGAACAGGAGAAAGAATAATGACAAAGGCATAGAGTGCTCTTTGCACTTTACTTTGATATGCTGGTTGTATTATGTTGATACATCACTTAATGTTGAGTTACATGGTCCCTTTGGTAAGTTGCAATGGGTTTGAGGAAGTCCTTTAACAAACTGACTTCCTAAAAGTCTTTATAGCACAAAACTAAAATACTGAAGGATTTGTTAAAGGTAACCCCCTGCCCCAATGCCACTACATACAGAGTCAAGCAGGCTTCATAGTGTATTGCAGTTAAAATTTGTTGGCTCAGGGAAATTTGCAGAAGAGGGGGCAGAAAGATTGTTAGAGCCGCAAGTTGGGTCATTATGCACAGAGACATTGCCTCTTCCCCATAACTGATGGCTACTCCCACAATGCATGACCCACATTCTCCAGTGAGGTGGGTCCCTTCTAAGGGGAGGACTTAGAGGAGGCTAAGTTGGGTCAACATGGCTGTATGCACACTATGTACATAACTAGAGACATTGCCTCTTCCCCTTGGGAGGCAGAGGTAGGAGGTAAGGCCATGATAGAGTGAGACCCTACCAAAAAAAAAAAAAAAAAAAAAAAAAAAAAAGAAAAAAAAAAAAAAAAAAAATTGTATCCATTTAATGCATGACCCAGGTATTCAGATTTGTACATTATTTCTCCAGTGAGGTGGGTCCTATGTATTTAACTGGTCTGGGGGAGGACTTTAATGGAGGAGGCTGAAAATCTAGTTATTACAAAGCAAGAACATAACATGAAAATATATCAACAAATAAACATGGCCATTTGCCTTTTCACACTGTGTACAAAATATTTGTTTTGTCTCTAAGTAAAATTTCTACATGTAATTAAAATCACACATACACACACACACACACACACACAGAGAGAGAGAGAGAGAGAGAGAGAGAGAGAGAGGCAGTCTTGTAAGCTGTGGTCTAGGCCCAGGCTGATCTGTATTAATTAGGTGAATAAAAAATTACTAATATTTGGATGACACATAAAGAAGCAACTATTCTTTGTCGTTCACCTTGTTTGGAGAAGCTGTGTAATACAAAACAGAAAATCACAAAGTAATGATACAAGTAGAGGCAGAGAACTAACATAAAGCATTTTTTTGTTTTGTTTTGTGTTTTGGTTTTTCGAGGTAGGGTCTCACTCTAGCCCAGGCTGATCTGGAATTCACTAATAGTCCCAAGGTGGCCTCAAACTCAGGCCAATCCCTCTACCTCTGCCTCCCAAGTGCTGGGATTAAAGGCATGTGACACCATGCCTGGCCTAAAGCATTGTTTTGTAGTACTTAGACCTCACACATGCTAAACATATATTTTACCAATAAGCTGCATGTTCAGCTCCTACTTATCAGATGAGACCAGTGCATGTCTTTATGTCTCTGCCTTTCTTTGTCTTTGGCCAAGATAAATACCAATTTCCCAAAAATGCTCATTTTAAAATTCTTTTTTTGTTACTTTGTTTATTTTACACTCTCTGACTTATACACCATCCAGTAAGTAAATTAGTGGGTAAGAAGTTTATTTGGAGCTCTATGTACAACATAAGTAGTGGTTTCACTGTGGGAGATGGGGTGAGTGATATGGACCCAGAAATGAGAAAAGAAGAAAGTATCCATCTCTCTATTCTTGGTTTCAAGGGAGGACATCTGATGAAAAAAAAATAGTGTGAGCAATGACAAATATATTGCCTCCTTTGGGAAGAAAAGAAGCCCCCCCCCAAAAAAAAAAAAAAACCCCAAAACTTTATTTGTTCATAGCTATACTTTGTTTGTTTGTTTGTTTACTTATTTATTTATTTATTTATTTATTTATTTATTTATTTATTTATTTTCGAGGTAAGGTCTCACTCTAGCCCAGGCTGACCTGAATTCACTCTGTATTCTCAGGGTGGCTTTGAACTCATGGCAGTCCTCCTACCTCTGCCTCCTGAGTGCTGGGATTAAAGGTGTGTGCCACCACGCCTGGCCATAGCTATACTTTTAGCAAACAAACATACTATTTTCTTAGCAACCTTTTAAGCCCACTGGGAGTTTAGTGACCATATATATGTATGCACTTACAAACACTATTAATTTACATATATGAACATAATATATGTATGCATGCATTTATATGCATCTCCAGTGCTCTAGCTAGTTTGAACATCTTGTCCTCTTCAGTTGTACATAGTTGCATTTTCCATATTCTGGAGACTGGACAAAGGCTGGTATACAGACTGTGTGATTACCTTTTGTTAAGACATCATGAAATTCACATTTTCAGTAGAGATGAAGTATATCCCAGACAATGTAAATGGCATTCAAGAACTTCCATGAAAACCCCAAATGCACTTTATCCACTGACCATCTCTGCAGCCAGGATCCAAATGGCTGTAGCTCCTACAAGCAGCCACAGCTGCCAAACAGAATTAATCCTGACTCTTCTATAATTCTGTAAAAGAGAATGAGGAAGCGTTGCTAGTGAGCCAGCCACCTTGGCTAGCAAACACTCACATCATTAGCTTCCTAAGCCTGTAAAATTAAAAAAGTCTAGAAGTTTATGTCACTTTTATTTCTTTTGGCAATGTGACCCCATATGTCAGTTGTTACTTCATCTTTCTATGATTTGTATTTTTTAAATGGCCTAAAGCATTTGGAGAAAGCAATTATTTTGCTAGAAATAGTTACCCTTTAAAAATCAAAAGCTTATGCAACTATTATTACATAGGAAAACAAAAAGAAATCAGATGGCTATGTAGGAAAAGAGAAGCTTTCACTTAATGATTTTCTATTGTTCTGTTACATAATGAAAATACTATTTTCATAGTGTTTTGTGTGCTATGATATCTTTCTATCCCATGATATCTGTGCACTCACACTCTCTTTTGCTCCAAACCTTATGTATTACAAAAGTAATCCATTTTCATTATTTCTAGTCAAAATATATAAAACTGTACTTAAAAATGGTCAATATTGTCCTTATTCTATCTGCCATTCCCAAATAGGACTTTGTTTCTTGGTACAAAATTAAGATCTAATTATGTTATTACCCTTTTGTTCCCTCATTATAAATATTATGTTTTGCATTATTTCACAATGTGCCATGGATGTACTTCTATAAGTAAATCTAACTAGTTCTAACACATTCTTTTTTTGTTTGTTTGTTTGTTTTGTTTTTCAAGGTAGGGTCTCACTCTAGCTCAGGCTGACCTGGAATTCATTATGTATTCTCAGGGTGGCCTCGAACTCATGGCGATCCTCCTACCTCTGCCTCCCAAGTGCTGGGATTAAAGGCGTGCACCACCATACCCGGCAAACACATTCTTTTTAACATAGCAGTATAAAATTCCATAACACAATATCCATACTTTACTCACATTGTTTTCCTAATGGACTTTTAGATTATTTCCAGTGCTGTAATAAGCTCCAATGCCAGAGAATTTAAAAAGCCTCATTTAAGGTCAGGGAGATAGCTCAGTCAGTGAAACACTTGCAAGCAAATGGAGCTGAGTTCAGTCCCCATGACCTATGTAAAAATGGCCAGCATATGGTGTGAACCTATCATCCCAATTGAGGAGACAGAGCCAGGCAGATCCCTATGGCTCACTGGCCAGCCATATTAGCTTACTTGATGAGCTTAAAACCATTGAGAGATCCCGTTTCAAAAAGAGGCAGATGGTGTACCTGAGAAATAATACCTGAAGTGGTTCTCCTGGCCTCCACATGCACAAACAACAACCCTACTCACGTACAGACACACACACGAACATGCACACACATATACACATGCAAGAAAGCAACTCCAATAATTAAATAGTTCTGCAGGCTGTTTGTAAGCCACTAATAAAATGAATTCGGATTATATGATCATTTTCACCATAGAATGTTCTGTCTTCTCCCAGTTCTGTGTGCTGGGCTGGATGAGCTCTCTGATCTACCTGTGGTGGAGCATGACATCTTGGTCAGCCTCAGTGAGCAGGTTCTGAAAGGAAGAAAATGGCTAATGTCAGTTGGGAAACAACTGAGTAAAGTTCCAGAGTAAAACGGCTTCATTGTTTGGTTTCCCAAATAGCTAGTTCTGATCTTGATCTGTAGATGATAATTAGTAGATATCACTGATAAGCTTTCAGATAGCTTTGCGATAATTTTTTCCTAGTATCAAGCTACAAAAGGGATTTTAAAAGTCTGTGCATGGCATAGTAAAGACAAAAGCAATAATTTCCCAAACAGCAGTGAGTCAATAGCACAGCCTGGGGCCTAGAATTGCTTCTTCCATGCTGTAACTTTTCTGAAGTTCTTTGAATATTAAATTGATACTTGTATACTATAATAAAACTAAAAAGAGAATGAGAAAACTCTTTAAATATAAATAATCCTTGAACTTTGCTAATCTTGTTGAAGTTTACCATTTTGTTTAATATATAACATCTAAATATTTGAAATTTTGTATCTTAATATTTTTCTATGTATTTTGATCTTCAGTTTTAAGGTTTTGGACCACCAGACAATGAGTTGTAAAGCTGGTCTTCTAAACCCATCATTGTTAGCCTGTCTGAAGCTGCACAGAAGATACATCACACAGGAGCACTGATCATGCCATCACTTCTGTGTGATAATAACTGACTGTGGATAGAGGGGGGCCTGAGTCCACTTTTAAGAGATAACAGGCACTTCTCACAAAGTTATAGAAGAGCTATTAAGTGAATACTGGAAGGCTGACTCAGAGAAAAGCACCTATGAATGACAGGAAATTGATCTCTTTCTTTTACCATGTTCCTCTCTCTTATTGATTGGTTGATTGGTTTATGAGAAGGAACAGGCACGCTATGGCCTCTAGCCACTGCAGATAAACTCCAGATGCATGCTCCACCTGTGTGTCTGGCTTATGTGGGTACTGGGGATGTGAACCTGGGTCCTTAGGCTTTGCAGGCAAGCACCTTAACTGCTAAGCCATCTCTCTATCCTTCTCTCTCTGTTTTCAACACAGGAATTTATACATACACATACATGCACATATACAGACACACAGAATTTTTCCCATTTCAAAATTAATCAAGAGGAGAAATCTAAATGAACCATACATATGAGTAACTGCATATATCACAGGGATTTGGGAAAGTAATTTCTTTGCTTTCAGATTGATTAAATTGGATTTGTATCTAGTATTATATTAGCAGCTGTTAAACTTTAACCTCTCAGCCCCAGCATGGCATCCACAAAGTGAAGACCATACTTCATTACCTCATGCAATTATTGGAAGGGCTAAATGACATGACAGATACAAAGTATCTATTTTTGGCATTGAAGATACTTTGGTTTCTCTGTTAGAAAGTTCAAGGGGACTGTAGTAGGAAAGTGTTTCTTGTTGGTATTAAAGAGAACATTTAGGTGAGTGGTCAAATAAAAACATGGTAATATATGAACAATGATTCAAAGAATCAAACATCAGTGTTTTAACAGTAACCAGGAGTTCTGTTTATCCTTTGTTTCATTAGTTTTTCACAGAGAATATTGTGAAGGAGACAGTCTAATTTTTGTACCTGATAAATACGGGAAAACTTGACTCATAAGTGAAATGCTGTCAGTCGCCTTGCAAGTCTGAATCGGGTAGATTTTTAACCAGTGGTTTCTACATTTCTGTTAGTTGTCAGTACCAGAGAGTTGTCAAATATCAAACAACTGAGAGTCTAAGTCTAACTGAAGCCAAAATTGTTCCTAAAAGCCTTGTATAACCTTTAGGATAGATGACCAAGCAAGTAACAGAAGGCCACTGTTCATGGGCACTTGAAGACTGCTCTGCTCTCCCGAGGACATGAACCTCTCTGTGCATCTCGTGTGTGTGTTGTGTTCCTAAACCAGATGCATCATATTTTTTTAAATATATATTTTTTTATTTATATTATTCTGATTTTACATTCATAGTATTGGTTCCATTGTCCTCCTCCCTGTCCTCCCACTTTCAAAGGGCATCATATTTTATGACTCATGTGGTTCTCAGTATTTTATGAAGTGAAGTTGACTTTTGGGCAAGATCTCCCAAGCAGCTATTGTAGCCTAGGGTTTGCTCATTTCCTATGTGCCAAAGAGGCTTCTCTTCTCTGTCCTTTGATGGATGGTGGGGACATTTTGTGTGCTAAGGTAATCTTATAGCATACATACCTTCTGTTGCTTCTTGGACAGCACAAACACCTTAATGGTGGAGAATATATACCTCTGTACTCTCAGTACCTTGCTGAGAACCTTACACATAGCAACTTCTCATTGAATACTTTGTGCTGTCATTGTTGATTCTGAGTTCCTGTTCAGCACAGGCTACTTAGGAGAATTTTACTTGAAAATATCCCATTAATGCGAGTCAGTGTAGAATAAGCAATAACCACTACCTCCTTCCCTGCACAGTCAGTTCAGCTCTTGAGAATTCTTAGGGAAAGACAATTGCTTGGAGGGTAAAGGATGCTGGGCAAAGTGCTCAATGATGACTCTGTCCACTCAAAGGCAAGAAAAAAAAGTAGGCACCAGCTGTTTAACATTAGCATGAGTCCATCGAAAAGGTGGTCTGGGGACAGAACAGATTGAACTGTATACAACTCTGGGGGAGGGGGGCGAGATAACATTTAACTTCTTATATCTAAAGAGTTAGAAGTGTTTTGTTTATTCCCCACAATTATAGTGCTTGGGTTTCAGCCTAAATAGCCTGACAAACTTCTCTGGGAGTGGCCAAACGAACTGGTTTTCGCTGGCTTTTAAGCCACAGTTTGGCTGAACTACCCACAGAAAGGCAGAACAAAAGGACAGGCCTACTGCACCCTCAAGTGTTCAAGCGGCTCTTTGGGGCTGACTGGTTATTTATAGCAACCTGGCTCCCAGGAGGACTTCCTGCTCTATTCAGCAATGTGCATGTGAGAGTCCCAGGGCCTCAGCACAACATTGCCTGGGGTGCCACCGCCGCTCCAAGCTCCAAGCCTGTAGTGATTTTGATGCAGCCAGCTCTGCCCGTCAGCCTCTGTAGTGACCCTTTACCTCTAAGCAGGCTCATCCTTGCCGTGTGCACATTCTATTTATAGATGCTGTTATGAGGACAGATTTACCAGAGATGACGGATGTGGAGTCTGTGAGCAGCAGCTTCGCATCTTCAGCAAGGGCAGGCCGCCGCAACGCCTTACCGGACATCCAGAGCTCAGCTGTTGTGGGCGGGACCTCGGATTTGCCACTCAAGCTGGAAGCGCTGTCAGTGAAGGAAGGTAAAGCGCCCAGTCCTCTTGCCTGCTGCTCTTGTCTCTTCTTAACCTTTCTTCCCTGAAATGGCCTTTTACTAGTGACGATCTCTTCTTCTACTCGTTGACTAAAAGCTCTCAGGTTTGAAGGCTGAGTAGATATTTCAGCCTTTCTGGTGTTAGGTGATTTCATCTTTCTGTCTGTGTAGATTGAAAGTTGCTCTTCTGCCTTTATTGGTTATACAGAATCATGCTCTGGGCTAATGGAAATATAAAACTGAACAAAGGCTTCCCCTGCCTCAGTGAGATTACAAGGATTATTGAGAGGAATCCAGATATGATTTTCATTTACCACCAGCTGACCAATCACTTCGGGAGTTGCTGCCTTACTCCAGTATTCTAATTGCTCTTCTACTTCTTCCATGGATGAAGAAGTTTGTTAGGATTTAAAAAAAAAAAATCTGGATAACAGGAGATCATTTTTCAACCAGTGGAAAAAGTTGGCCTAAGAAAAAGCTAGAAATATACCCCAGTCATAAAGTGCCTGTCTAATGTGCATGAGTCCCTAAATTCAATTCCCACTATCATAAAATAAATAATTGTTAACCATCACACTGGTAGTAGTGACGCTGTCTCACTCACATTTGTAATCCAAGCACTAGGGAGGCTGAGGTGATAGTATTGCCATAAGTTCAAGGGCAGCCTGGACTACATAATAACTTCAAGGCCAAACTGGGCTACAATGTGAGATTTTCTTAAGTGTTTTATTTATTTATTTGAGAGAGGGAAAGAGAGAGAGTTAAAGAGAGCACACATGCAAGAGAGAGAGGAAGAGAGAGAGAGAGAAAAAGTGGGGAATATATGGGCACATCAGGGCCTCTAGCCACTGCAAATAAGCTCCAGACATTTGTGCCACCTTGTGTATCTGGCTTCACCTGGGTACTGGAGACTCAAACCTGGGTTTATAGGCTTTGTAGGCAAGCACCTTAACTGCTGAGCCATCTCTCCAGCCCCAATGTGAGATTTTGCCTAAATACTATATATATAATTTATATATAAATATAATATATATAGTGATATATATAATGAGATATATATATAAGGAAAGAGAGACTGAGAAAGAGAAAGGGGGGAAGCAGGAGGAAGAAAGAAAGGAAGGAAAGAAGGAACGAAGGAGAAAGGGAGGAAGGAAGGAGAAAATTGTGAAACCAGTGAAGGAAAATCTTTGGTCTTGTGCCCGTTGCTCACACACAGTTCATGTAACTTTCTTAGTCTAGTTGAAAATAAACATACAGATACTTTCAGTAAAGTATGTATTAATTTAGAAAAACTAGTGAGGATTAAAGGTAACCTTAGTTCCATGGTCTTATTAGAATACCTGTGCCCCCATCCTCATTTTAGACTCTCAGGCACACTTGGCATGGTGAGGTAAGAAAGCTTTGATCTCTATGAAATATCTATATCGTTGTTGGGTTAGGCCCTGGTGTCCCACTGATACCTCATTTCACCCTTCTCCAGAGGCTACTGAACTTTAGATATGGGACAGTACAAGTGAGGGTGAAAGGAAGAAAGAAAACAGGGAAGAGAGTGTTGATGAGAAATAGAAATATGGGCAATGCTCTTAATATTTTAAGTTTAGGAAAGTAACACAGCCATCAGAATATGATGCAGCTAGTAAAGGCCCATCCTCAACTAGGGAGGGAGAGAAAGCCATTATTTGTTAGTGTAAAACACCCAATTAAGTTTCTATGACTTAAACACACACACACACACACACACACACCCTTAATGTTTATGGACATGACTTAACAAACTAAAAGGCACAAAGTCCACTGTGAGACAGTTTCTTACCCACTGCACTCCAGTCACTAGGGAGTCCATTATTAGGAAGAATAGCATTCCTTTCTCTATAATTTTCATTAAATTATTTTGGAATAAAGTCAAAGTTATCAACTGAAAACCTCAAAATGTTGAAAGTGAATAGAAATGTAAAACCAGATGGTAAAGAGTAAGTAAGAGAACATGCCTTTCCATACATAGCTGGCATGGGGAAGGCTTTGATGGTGAAGCTTCAATAAGGAGTTTTAAGACTACCCTCCTTATTAGTTAAGCACAAGGGTTTTATGGAGGATTTTAAAACAAATAGTTTGTGATTGCCAACAAAACTGAAATCTGGTTTCCATCTAAGATATTCTGGTTTTAATAATTGAGGTATTTAAAAGTACAAATTCTCGGGCTGGAGAGTTGGCTCAGGGGTTAAGGAGCTTGCCTGCAAAGCCTAACAACCCAGTTCCCTAGTACCCATATAAAGCCACAAAGTGGCCCATTTATCTGGAGTTTGTTTGCAGTGATTAGAGGCCCTAGCTCATCCATATATTCAGTCTCTCTCTCTCTCTCTTTCTCCTTACAAATAAATAAAATATTTAAAAAGTACAAATTCTAGAAACAATTTATAGGCTTCCCACAGGCCTATCCTGTTTTGCTTGTTTTTGTTGTTATTTTTAAAAATATTTTATTTATTTATGTGAGAGAAAGAAGCAGAGAGAAAGGGAGAGAATGGGGGCACCAGGGCATCTAGCTACTGCAAACAGACTCCAGATGCATGCGCTCCCTTGTGCATCTGGCTTACGTGGGTCCTGGACAATTGAACCAGGATCCTTTGGCTTTGCAGGCAACTGCCTTAACTGCCAACCATCTCTCCAGCCCAGTGTTTTGTTTTTTGATCAATATGTTTAGGTAGAAGGATATCTAGTATCTCAAAAGTCTTTCATCCTGATCATCATAAAATTAAGATGTTTTCCTAGGCCATTCTGTCTGAGTCTACTCTTTTTTAAAAAAAACCTTATAGGGAGAAAAATGATTTCTTAATACATGTCAGCAAGGGGTGATAGAGACTGGTGTCCCAGCAAACTAGAAAAGTCACAAAATGTCTTTTGTTCAGTTGAGAAACCAGGGAGGCCCTCCTGAAGTCTGGATTACAATTGTCTGAGCCAGGCATGGTGGCTCTGGCCTTAATCCAAGCATTTGGAAGATTGAGGCAGGAAGAGTGTTCTGAGTTCTACTTAACAGAAGCAAAGTATTTACAGCTCTATTTCTCTTAAAATAATCTAGCCACAACAAGATGGCTTGAAAGAGCACTTCTTGTAGAAGGAACAGAGAATAAAAGACCGTAGAAGGAGCAGCCTGGTGTAGGGTAGAAGGCTGTCTGCTGTGGTTTGAGGGATAAAATGAGGGGCAAAATGCCAGGAGAGTATTGCACAGAGATAAGCAAGAGCCAGTTCTTATGGGACTTTAGAAATCTGAGTGAAGAAATAGACTTTGCATTTTGAGTGGATTTATAGTAAGGGATTAACATCTCATTTACATTTGAAAGTTTCACTACCATGTGGAAAATGCATTAAACAGAAGCAGTGATGGAAATAGTTGGATTAGGGAGATAAAGCTCTCATTAAAGAGATCTTTTAAGGTCAGATTAAACTTTTAGACTCATAAGAAAAGATCTGGCCTCAGTCCACTCGGAGGTGTGCAGGTTGAGAAACTCTGTAGTCAGATGGGACTGCATCACATACTCTCCCAGCTTGGGAGCCTTCTGGAAGTGTGTATGGCTGACTTAGATTAGTCTCTGTGCCTCTCTCACCAAGAGACTGTAAAGATGCAAGGTCAATGGGAAAGATACATTAGAAGCCACACGTCTCAAACCGGATAATACTCTCTAAATCCTTGGACATTGTTCCCTCCTTTCCTGCAAGACATGCTTAGTTATCTGTCATGGATTTGCAAAGGTTTCATGCAAAGTATTGTTCTTTCATTTACTTATTTATATATTTTTGTTGTCCTGGAAATTGAATTCTGGGTTTCATACAGGTTAGGGAAGTGCTATCTATTGAGATGTATCCCCAGCCCTCCTACAAGGTATTTATAATTCCAATTTAGCTTTTCTTGGTACAGAGGTATATTGCCATTGGAGCCATATTTACCATAATCTTAGAACCAGGCAGGTAGTATATCTTAACATATTAATAGACATAGTAAATGACCCCAAGTCAAATTTGTGCTTAAAGAAAGAGAAAAAAAGGTTTGTCAGTGTATTAGTCAGGGTTCTCTAGAGGAACAGAATGGATAGAATGAATTGTATTCAAAGGGAATTTATTGGATTAGCTTACTCAGTCCAGCAATAGCAGGTTGCAGGTCCCAGAGTCAAGAAACCCGGTAGCTGCTCAGTCCACGAGGCTGGAGGCCTCAGCAGTCCCAATCCGGCACTGAAGGCCTGGAGGCTTCCTGGAGAGACGCTGCTCTTCAGTCTATCCTGGTCTTCAGTCCACACTGGAGAGCAGCAACAACAAGCAGCAAGTACCAAGCGGAAAACACCAAGCAGCAAGCACCCAGTGGCAAGCAGCTAGCAGCACCGGCAGCCAGGTGGGAGAGAGAGCCTTTCTTCCCAGAGCTCCTTTTTATCAACCAGCCCCCTCCTCCAAGAGGGGCCGCCCACTCTGGGGGAAGGGCTTACCCCTGGGGGAAGGATTCTTCCTTTAGTTAATCTTTCCTAGAGGCAGCCTCAGAGATACACTTATGAGGAATGTCTGTGGATTCCTAAACAAATCAAGTTGACACAAACTTAACCATCATAGTCAGCCTTTAACTAAGGGCAGTGAGAAATGTTAGCTTCAGGCAGGCAGGACAGAGGGACAGAGAGAACTGAAATATATCTTATAGGCAAAATCATTAGGACTTGCTAATGAATTGGTAAGGTGGAGATGAAGAGAAACATTCAGAGTAACTGGGTGGAAGGTGATGCCCTTTATAGAGGAAGGTCAGCAAAAAAGAGAATGTTGACAGTTGGAGGGGGTGAAGATTTCTGGTTCATTAATATTTGATTAGAGATGCCTTAGATATGTACAGCTGAATACTTGAATAAGTACTTTCCAAGTATATTTCAGACAATAGAAGATAAAAGTGATTGAAATGGCCTCACTCCTGACAAACCATGCTACCAGATTTTCTTTTCAATACACATGGAACCACTGACTATAAGAGGGAATCTCAGAAGGCCCTGCATTATGTTGTAATAGTTACACTAACTAATCATGGTATGTGAATCTTCCAAGCTCACAAAATCAACAATGGCAGCTCTGTCCAAGAGCATCAGCCTTTAGTCCAGCTCTTCTCAGTATATATTTTTTCATGGATATACTCCTGGATGTTGATACATTACAAGGAAAAGTATGCTGTGGTTAAATTAGTTTAGAAATGCTGGTGTACACATATTTGTCTTTTCATGACCCCTTAGAATAAGTTTAAGCAAGGATGTCAGTGAGATTCTGCCATACTGTTGTGCCTATAACCATATGGATGGGACATGCAGAGCTTCCTTCCACTTGACCATCTTTGAAGACGCATCTTTTAGACTTAATTGCTATTTTGTGAGGTATCCCCAAAAGCATTGTACTTTACCTCATTATCTCTCAAGAAACTGTTTAAACCACAAGAATATAATGAAAGCATGGAAATATAAAATATGAAAATAAAAGATATTTCTGCTATATTTTAAATCTATTTTTAACAGCATAAATCAATAAATAGTTCAAGTAGTATGATTCTTAAAAGGTACATTATTGGATTCTGAGCACAATCTTTAAGCCATGGTTGTATGCATATGAAAAAAATTTATTCAAGGGGCTAGAGAGATGGCTTAGTTGTTAAGCCATTTGCCTGCAAAGCCAAAGGATCCTGGTTCCATTCTCCAGGACCCAGGTAAGCCAGATGTACAAAGGGGTGCATGCTTCTGGAGTTCGTTTGCAGTGAGTGGCTGGATGCCCTGGCATGCCCATTCTCTCCCTCTTTCTCTCTCTCAAATAAATAAATAAATAAAATATTTTTAAAAATTTATTCAAAAATAGGTGTCTAGAAAATAGAATCAACCTAGATAATTTAGAAATCAACATCTTATTTCTTAAAAAGTTAATAATTGTGCTCATGAGAATGAAATAAATGAAGGTTCAGTAATGTTTATCTACATTTGAAATGACACAAATGAGACCAAAAAAGGCTGAAAGAAAAGATTGTTGAACAAATTGAAATGTTCAATTATATTGAAATCACTTAGCAAATACAGAGAGAAGAAGAATAACATAATACCTATTTTTTAAAGTGCATAAGTAACATCATATGGAAAATATCACTTTTGGGCTGGAGAGATTGCCTACTGGTTAAGATGCTTGCCTGTGAAGCCTAAAGACCCAGGTTCGATTCCCCAGTACTCATGTAAGCTGGATGTACAAGGTGGCACAGGTGTCTGGAGTTAATGTGCAGTGACTGGAGGCTCTGGCACATCCATTCTTTCTCTATCTGCCTCTCTGTCTCTCTTTAATAAATAGATAAATAAAATAAAAATAGCACTTTTTGTTTTTTAAAATATTTTCATTTTATTTTTTTTTATTTGAGAGAGACACAGAGAGAAAGATAGAGAGAGAGAAAAGAGAGAGAGAAGAGAGAGAGGGATAGAATGGGTGTGCCAGCGGGCAGCCGCTGTGAACGAACTCCAGATGTGTGCGCCCCCTTGTGGGCAAGCGCGGCAATGTGCCCTTGCATCACTTTTTGCATCTGGCTAAACGTGGGACCTGGAGATTGGAACCAGGGTTCTTGGGCTTGGCTGGCAGGAGCCTTAACCACCAAGCCATCTCTCCAGCCTTTTTTTGGTTTTTTGAGGTAGGGTCTCATTCTAGCTCAGGCTGACCTGGATTTCATGCTGTAGTCTCAGGGTGGCCTTGAACGCACAGGAATCTTCTTACCTCTGCCTACCAAGTCCTGGGATTAAAGGTATGTGCCACCACGCCCAGCAAAAATAGCTCTTTTAGTGACTACTTTTTTCTTTCCCGACATCATAATCTATAACTATTAACCACTATATTTTATGTAATTTATTATTTCTTTTTATCAATAATCAGGATTAGTGTATTTTAAGTATTAACTTACACATTTTAATGCACAAAAGACTCGTATTAAAGACATTTGGAAGCATATTTAATATGTTACTCAATAATCTAGCCTGATAGTTGTTCACAGTGATATTCTTCTTCTAATCCTACTAAGTTTCTACTTAATTTATTAGAGAATTATTTATGAGACCTTCATATCATTATTATCTCACTGAATCCATTGGATCAAATTATGTGCTAAATTATACTGTTTATGAATAAAACTATGATTTCTATAATAATTTACTTGTTTGACCTGGAGAACAAGGCCATATTCTCTCCTGATTTAAGACATTAACAGATCTGACAGTTCCTTTAATGCTTTGTATATAGTTTGCTCAGAGCCAGTGTTTGCAAATACTTAAATAATTTATGAAATATTTTTTTAAATTTATTATTTATTTTATTAGTTATGCTTATAATATGAATACATTCATGTTGGTGCCATCGATAGCCTCCTCCCTGTCCCTGTGAAGGGACCCTCCTAATTGGGGAATGTGGGTCGTACATTGTGGGGGTAGCCATCAGTTATGTGGAAGAGGCAATGTCTTTGTGCATAATGACCCAACTTGTGGCTCTAATACTCTTTCCACACCCTCTTCCACAAATTTCCCTGAGCCATGTTGGGTTGGTTTTAGGTCTACTTCAGTGATGAGGTCTTGGGAGCCTCTGTGTCTGTGGATATCTGGTTTAGTAGCAGTTGGATGTTCTCTGTGTCTATCTCCTTCAGCCTTGTGCTGGTGTCAGGTTCACTGAGAAAGCTGCAGTCTTGCCCATTTCCCTGGTTACTCTATGGTTTCAGCTTGTATCTCATAATACTCCTTTCCATTGTCTGTATCTGAAGTTTTTCTTATGGACTCTTAGGAAGCTCCTGCCAGATTACTCAGAAGGCAACCAAGTGTGACTTTTGGTGCTCGAAAGCCTTTGTGATCCCAAATCTTATGGTTCTACTCAATTTCTCTGTTATTTCTTTAGGACAAAATTCCTTGAAAAGGGGCTGGAGAGATGGCTTAGTGGTTAAGGCAACTGCCTGCTAAGCCTAAGAACACCGGTTCCAATCTTCAGGTCCCATGTTTAGCCATACGCAAAGTGACGCAAGGGCACAATGCTGCACTTGCCCACAAGGGGGCACAAATGTCTGGAGTTTGTTCACAGAAGCAGCCCATTCTCTGTCTTCCTTTTCCTCTCCCTCTCTCTCTATCTCTTTCTCCAAAAAAATGAAAAAATTCCTTGAAAAAGTATGTTTTTTATCTACAAATTCTCTTTGTTCTGATTTTTCTATAACTCTAGTAAGACGCAAAGTGACGCAAGGGCACAATGCTGCACTTGCCCACAAGGGGGCACAAATGTCTGGAGTTTGTTCACAGAAGCTGAGAGGCTGCTGGTGCGCCCATTCTCTGTCTTCCTTTTCCTCTCCCTCTCTCTCTATCTCTTTCTCCAAAAAAATGAAAAAATTCCTTGAAAAAGTATGTTTTTTATCTACAAATTCTCTTTGTTCTGATTTTTCTATAACTCTAGTAAGACATTTCCTCTATCTCGCCACTCCACTATTATTTCAAGATCATACATAACTTTGTCATTGTTAACATCAGTGGTCCACTTCTCGTCCCTATCTTGCATGGCTTCCCAGCAGGTATGCCAAGATTGATCGTTGTTTCTTCCCTGACATACTTTTCCTCCAAAGTTTTCAGGATTTCTATTCATATGGTTTTTCTTTTCCCTCGTGGATGCTCTCATTAGACTTCACTTTTCTCATCTCCCCATTACATAATGAATTAGAAGATACCAAAGCCCAGTCTTTGGACATCTCTGTCAATGCCCCCTATTTGTAATGTCATATAGTGTTACACAGAAGGTTATCATCCTTTTCAATAAGGTTGCTGCATTTTCATTCTGTACTGGGGGTCAGCAAATGATGTCCTACATCCTCCACTCTTAGAGGAGGTCACAGAGGATTTTAGAGATTATTTATTTATTTATTTATTTATTTATTTATTTATTTATTTGAGACAGAGAGAGGGAAAGAGAGAGAGGGAGAGTGAGAATGGGTGCACCAGGGCCTCTAGCCACTGCAAACTAACTCCCAATGTGTGTGCCCCTTTGTGCATCTGGCTTACATGGGACCTGAAAAATCGAACCGGGGTCTTTAGGCTTCACAGGCAAATGCCTTAACCACTAATCTATCTCTCCAGCCCCACAGAGGAATTTAGAGATTCAGTGGCAGGAAGGTGAGTGAACACCTACCTGGTGGCTTGGATTTTTGTCTTTCCTCTGAGGTGGCAATTATGCTTATCTCCAAGACTCAAAGGAAATAAAAGTATATAGACTCTAGAGAGAGCACAATTTAACATAGGAAACCAGTTCATGGTGGGGCCTGTGGAGCCAGGTAATGGATGCGGGGGCTCAAGTTGTGACTGTCTCTCACCAGTTCCGTGGCTTAGAAAAAGTCTTTTAACCTGCAGAGGGAGATTATAATGAGATCTTATACGACTGACAGTAACTGTGGCATAAGAAAGAAAGCTGATTAGAAGAAAGTAGATTCATATCTAGATTGATGACACAATGGGTCCTGGTCAAGGTAAAATTGACTTTGGTAAATTGAAGTAAAACCAATTGTCTTGTTCCAATACAATATAGAATATATTTCACTATATTTTGTATATGAATGGAAATCTATTTTTTTCAGATGTAAAAGAGAAAAATGAAGAGACAACACAAGATGAACTGAAAAGCCCCCCAAATGAAGAAAAATGAAAGCTTACAATTAATCAAGAGTGCTGAATGTGTGCACATCGAAAGACTTCATTCTGTGTTTTCCTGACACATCTGGTCTGGTGGTAACTGTGGTCATGTGTGTTCATCTGACTGTCTTGCTGTGATGTTCTCCCCTTAGGCTGCAACCCTGATGTCCATCATAGGTTATTAAAGGGCAGTTTACCTTCAACTTGCACCCAAGGAAAAAATAAAAAATCTATAGTCGCCTAAGGACATGGTGTTCATACACCTAACAAAACCACTGCTTCTTTAGGGTTTATTTAGCCAGAGATACCTTTAATTTTATTTTTTTAAATGGTGATTGGAAAATTTTCTTGATAAGTATAGGCCAAATACTATTCATTTAAAATTTCACAGTATTTATAGGAAAATACCATTTTAGGTGAGAATAGTCATATGTCACATGAATAAAATGTGTTTATTTTAAGTAAAAATTATACCAGGCCAAATACTATTAATTAAAAATGTGCAGAATTTATAGGAAATTATATTTTTGGTTAGGATAGTCAAAATCACATGAATAAAATGAATTTATTTTAAACAAATTTGCACAAGATTTCCCCTAAAACTTAAGAACTATATTGAACTATTGTAAAAGATTAGCATAAAGAGCTCCAGGGTATTTGTAGGATCTATTCTGCATCTAGTCTGTGCATACTGTGATTTCTCATGTGGGCCCGTAGAATGTAGAATTTGTGACAAACTGCTTATATGAAACATGCCTATTAAATGAATTTCTCTATGTTCCTTAACTGTGTGTATGTGTGCGTGTGTGTGTGTGTTGTTCTAATATGGATTTTACATAGTGTTTTATCAGTCATTTTACACAGTCGTTTCTTATTTTGGGGGCTTTTGTGTGTGTAAAGTGTTTATAAAGGAATTTTCTCAGGAATGCAGAGCTTAATTTTTATAATTTTCCTAAAGTAGCTAACATAACAGTAAGTACTTAAATACTTGGTTAATACTGAAGGTAGAAAGACCAAAATAGATGGTTTTAATATATATTTAAGTATAGATTTAAAAAGGAACAGAAACAAAACCAAAGCTTTAGTAAATTTTGATTTGTTAGACACTTTAACAAGATAATATAATTTCCAGGCTTAAAGTTTAAATAATTAGTTTATTTTCATTTTGGAAATATATGCATGCAGTTATATTTTATTTGATTGTTGGCTTAGGTCATATTTGTATACATTAGGCAAATAAACTTTCAGTAAAGAAATTTCATCCTGATCCAAGTCTCCTTCATTTTATCTTCAGGAGTATGCAAGGTAAAACATGGTGTTACATTTTAAAGGATAAAGGCAATAATCTTTGCACTTGAAATCACCTCGTGCTTGTGATTTCACAGATAGCACTGATTATTGTGTCTTATGTATTCCAGAGGGGTAGATTTTGAAGAACCTGATTGTTTTAACTTCTCAAACATTACTTTTCTTTATAACATAATCAAAAGTTTAAAGTGTAGTACCAACTTCATATTCAATAAAATGTATTATAGCCATTAAAATATTTCTGAATGAATGACAATGTGAAGAGCAAGAAGATGACAATAGTGTCCATTGGGGCAGGCTTGCGGTCTTGCCTCTAGGACTTTGGCAATGTCTGGAGACAGTTGGGGAGGAAGAAAGGGGAGAGCTGCTACTCTGGGTGGGCAGAGCTGAGATACTGCCTATTACTATGTTTAAGTCCCTACACCAGGACCTTACAGGAGCAACTTCCTCAGCAGTAACTGTCAGGGTGGTGAGGGTGAGAGACCCTCAAGGAGAATTAAGCTATAAGCACAGATTTGGATTTGGGCTCCCTAGGTTTGGTTTTATCTGTTACATACTAGCTATGTGATCTGGGGCAAGAGGTCATGTCTCCATTTTAGCCCATGTGGGGTGGTATGAATAATATTATGGATTCATAGGATGGGTGAAAGCAGAGAGATCATGCAGGTAAAATACTTAAACAATGCCTGGCAAGTTCATAGATGAATATTCGCTAGCATAACCATCATCACCACACTATTTGATGATTTTGGTGATTCTCTGGTGGGGAGGTGAAGGGTACCTGGCTCTCTTCTGTATTCTGTGATTTCTCAAGGACCTACCCCAACTTATGAGGCTTGGGAAAAGGCAGTATGCTGGCAATGGACAGTTGCAGGCAATTACCATATTAATGCCAATTTAGTTATGGTAAGGAGTGACTGTCAGGTGGGGTGACTTTAAGGACAAGTCACCTTGCTGAGGTTTTATGACAGAGCAACAGAGCTGAATGCCGAATCAGTATTTTTGTTTGTTTGTTTGTTTGTTTGTTTATTTATTTATTTATTTTAGAGAGAGAGAGAAAGAAAGGAAGGAAGGAAGGAAGGAAGGAAGGAAGGAAGGAAGGAAGGAAGGAAAGGAAGGAAGGAAGGAAGAAAGAAAGAAAGAGGAAAATATATATTGAGAAAATTGACATGGCAGGGCCTATAGCCACTGCAAACAAACTCTAGATACATGTGACACCCTGCACATCTGGCTTACATGAGTCCTGAGGGATTGAACCTGGGTCCTTTGGCTTTTCAGGCCTTAACCACTAAGCCATCTCTCCATCCCAGAATCATTATTTTAATGAGTAACTTTTTCTGTGAACATGTAAAAGGAACAAAAATGGAATATAACTGCCAGGAGCCAGCCCCAGCTGGAGTGAGGTCCTCGAAGGAAAGGCAAGTTGGCAGGGGAGGAATGGGAGACAACAGGTTGCTGTTTCAGGTCATTCAGGTGTCTCTGCCTTCCTCAAAACCTTGTGTTTATATTACTATAGAGCAAAAGCAGGCTTATTTTCCAGGAAATATCAAAACACTCAATTCTCAGCAAAAAAGCATCAGGAAAGTGCTAGACAGACTGTTTAAGATGGGAAGGCTATTCTTCTAGCTTTCCTGTACATTCTTTGTAGCCAGGCTTAGCAAAGTACTTATTAACCTGTTTGATTAAAGAGTTCTTTTGTTCTCTGGATAATAAACACCAAGCAGGGCCTGATTGAGCAAGCCTTTCCAAGAAGGGCAATGAACTATAGCGTACCCATTTTCCATTTTTACTCACTACATGACCTATGTTTTCATCATAAATATCTGTATAGGGTACAGGTGGATCAGTAGGATCAGGAAACTTAAATGTATTTGCCTTAGCTCCTCGGGGTGGACTTTGCAATTTCTGGTGTTGTAATGGGAGGATCAAATAATTCTTTTTTTCTATAACTGTGCAAAAAACTCCATATTAGTCATATTCTTATATTTATCTACGGAGCATAAATCTATTCAAATGTTTTTAGTTTCATTTTCTTTCATCTCTCTTGTTTCTCTACAGCAGGGAACAGCTTGTTTCCTATTCTTGAAAGCCTAAAACAGACAGGAGTGCTATTTCCATTAAAAAGAGTTAAACAGAGTGGTTTCAGTTTTATCATGAGGTTCCAGCCATGTGGAACCTCCTCCTAGCCGGCACCATGTCAAGCTGCAGGAGTGATTTTTGCCTCCACCACATAACTGTATTTAGATCAAAAACGACTTCCTCATTCTTCCTAGTATAGATACATACTCTGAATGGTGAACTTATAACACCATATAATTATCACAGTGGTCACAAAAATGTTCATGTTATACATATATAAGAATTTTGTGTTATAAAGGAACTGTTGACAAGGAATATTTACAAAAAATTAGAAGATTTATCTGTTTTGCTGAGGTTCTAAGACAAAGACCAGTAGAAGTTTAAATGCAAAAATTTGAGTTTACCTAACAGGTTTTAAAAAGTAAAAATTAAAATTTATATATATATATATATATATATATGTGTGTGTGTGTGTGTGTGTGTGTGTGTGTATACACACATACATACATACTATAACAGGTTACACTCTTTTATCTCCTTATACCTGTTCCTGTTTCCCTGGGGGCCCTCCTTATTGGGTTTATGGTATTTACTATGGGATCATAAAGACCTCAATCAGTCCCTATGGGATCATAGGGGGACTGTGCCTCAGGGTATTCCTACCCACTCTGTGCCTCTTACAATCATTTCTGCCCCTTTTCTGCAATGTTTCCTGAGCCGTGGCAGACCTGTTGGCAGTCTGATTTAGTGTTAGTTCTCCTCCATTTGCTCTGCCATTTGTAAAATAAAACAGATTCTCCAACCAAGAGTGAGAGCAACTTGGGTTAAAGAGAGCATTCAAAGTTATTTGAGATACTTTTTGGAGTGCAAGCCCTCTCTTCTCCTCCAGAGAGCAGTGAGGGCTTCTTTCTGAAATCTGAGTTTCCTGACTATGGGATTCTGACTTGGTTTCTGACTTGGTTTCCTGCATGGGCCCCACATCCAACAGTCGGTTATCTGCAGAGGCCATGTGCCACTCTTGCACAAGTGTGTACTTCTTGTCCAGCTGGTTGATTTTGTAGTCACAGGGTCCCCTGCTTATTCATGCTCTTGGTGACTTGTCCTCTAGTGGCTCCCGTAGGGATTTCCAGCACTGTGACAGCTAGCCAGGAGGGAGCTAGGTTCCCTATTTGTTCCAGCACATCTACCAGCATTTTTAACATAAAAAAAAAAATCAAGAAATTTTGGGAGGTCCTAGGATATTGTGTTATAGAAGGAGTTGGAGCACATTAAAGAAAGTCTTTTTAAAAGCCCATTTTGCCATTTAATCTATCTACTTGAGTCAATTGCTAGAGAGTATTAATTAGTACTGTCAGGTAAACGGCAAATGGGGACAAAAAAAAAGCTATCAAATGGCTGGCTGCAAACTTAGCTCTCTGCAGAAGATGAGAAAGAACCAGATGAACCCATTCTGCATCATATGCACAGATATTTTTGTGGTCTGGGTGGGGAGTGTGAGTGACTAAGGGGTCAGTATTGTGCTTGCAAAGGAAAGGAACACCTTGGTGTCAGCTTTGTTGGCTCAGATGGCTTGGGTAGATGCTAGGAGAGAAAGGAGGACAGGGAGTGAAGGGGAAAGAAAAGAGGGAAGAATGGAGACAAGTAAAGGAAGAGAGGAAGAGATGAGAAAAGACAAGAAGAGAAGAAGAGCAGGAAAGTCATAGAAAGGTGGAGATGACAAAGGAGAAATGGAGAGCTGGGGGAGAGGAGAAGACAAGGGGAGAGAAGAAGGAAGAGAAGGAGAATGACAAAAGAGTACAAGGAATCAGGAGGGATGATATGGAGAGAGAGGGAAGACAGACATGGGAGAGGAAGGGATGGGAGAGGAATGAGAAGTTACTGTAATTTACCAATCTATTGCATGCATGTCTGGAACCATCATGACCGCATCACCCTAGGTTATTTTATTCTTTAGGCTTCAGTTTCTTCAATGTGTAAACTTGTGTTTTATTAAGAGGATTAAATGAATGAATATTTAGTAAAATGGGGAGAATAGTACTTGACACAGCAAAACTATTCTTGTGCAAGAGCACAAGGGTGTGTTGATAGTTGAAGATCATTCCAGATCTGTGGGTTGGTTCCTATGATATTTACCCAAACATTCCTTCCCCTCTTTTCCCTTTACTGCCTTTTCTTCTCATTTAGCCACATTGCCTTACCTAACACTAAACTTTCTCCATCAGCACCTTCCAGTCCCCCCAGAGTTATAGTTGACAACCCTCAGAACATCAAAAATCTGCTGCTATTTAAAGGCAGAGATGGCTCAAAACATTGAAGGAGGTATTCTTACTATGTGTTAAGATCCTACAGTAGATTTCTTATGAAGCACATATCAATATGAATGATGACTGTGGCCATAGCAAATGATGTATTAGACCCTTGTGAAACTTTATGAAAATAATCATACAAGACAGTCATTCGTGCTCATTTATAGAGATGGAGAGAATGGATTCAGGTGCATCCTTGAGAAATCACGCCAGACAGCTACAACAGGGAGCCAGGGCAGAGCTCTTTGAGCCAAGAAGTGCATTTTCTCCCTTGCTCAACACTCTGACCACAGCAGTTCAGTATGAGTCTTACTAAGTTTTTCAGAATTGCACTCAGGAATCCTAGGAAATCCCTAGAAAGAGTCACACAAGAGCCATGTACTTGTCATTCTTTCTTCCCTCATTTTTCTCCCTCCCTCCCTCCCTCCCTCCCTTCCTCCCTCCTCCCTTCCTTTCCTCCTTCCTCCCTTCCTCCCTTCCTCCCTTCCTCCCTTCCTCCCTTCCTCCCTTCCTTCCTTCCTTCCTTCCTTCCTTCCTTCCTTCCTTCCTTCCTTCCTTCCTTTTTTTTTTCTTTCTTCTATAGATGAGTCTATATGGCCAACACAATTATTTAGTTTGTCAGTAATTTTCAAGACAAAAGGAATAGGAAATTGCCAAAAGCCTTATGGCACTTTTTGGTGGATGGTGGCAGTTTTGTAGGAAATTAGGGGAGGAAGTGCAGATGGAAATGATGAGAAGTGCCACAGCCTGGCTTCATCCATTTCCATGACAGAGAACAGGACAATTCTAAAAGTGTGTAAGTAGCTTTCTAGTACTGTGACGAAAATGCATGACGTAACACAAGAGGGGGCGATGTTTATTTGGTTAGTCTCAGAGGTTTTCAGAGGTTTCACTCTGTCCATGCTCACTTGGCTCGGTTGCAGCCTATCCTGATGGGAGAGCGTGGTGGAGAGGGCCTCTTTAGCTCATGGGAGCAGGAAAGCAAGAAATAAGAAGGAGCCAAGGTGCCAAACATCCTTCAAGAATGTTCCCAAATGAACTTTCTCCGTATGTCCCACCTTCTAAAGGTTCTACTACTTGGCCTAGAAAATTAGGCTTCAAAGAAAGGGCCTTCTGGGGGACATTAAAAATCTCAGCTATAGCAGAGGGAAACTAAAAGTAATCCAGAATGAACTATTTTTAAAGTGGGGTACCCTAAGCTAATGAGGGAGTGTCATCTACTTGCTGTCATATACTTGAAAGATAAGCACCATTTATTACACATGGCTCATTTAGCTATGGAGGCCTTCAGGAGACTTCTTTGCAAACACGAAATTAAAATGAAAGTTTTACCATGCTTTAGAATCTTTGGTATTGGTTTTGACAGCTCTGTGAAAGTTCTTAGTTCATTAAACATATTACACATTTAGAGATTCCTGTTTTATAATAAAATTTTCACCTGAATTAGATTTCCAACAGTGGAAGGAATAGGCTTTATTTGTGTCTGGATAAATTATTTTGCACAAATTTATGTGTGAAATTCCTAAAATGAACACTAAGTGGAGCCCTCACCATACATCTTACCCACAAAAGTCAACTTGAATGAAGCTTGCTTGAAGTTTCCCATTTTTGTGTTATATTCTGCTACATGCATTAGTCAAGATGATTGCAAAAACAAAACAATATCCCAAAAGTATTCTGTTTCATGGAAAAATTTTCCAAAAGACAGTTTAGAAGCAGAATTAGTAGTCAATATTCTAATCCTTTGCTATTTTTTTAAAAACCTTATAGCTTTAGGTACCAGAAGAGGGGGCTATAATACACCTTATGAATATGATTTAGGAGTGTAAAGGCCAGTTTTTTTTCTACTATGCACCAAAAAGTTCCTTTTTATGTAACGAGGCAACTGGACTTTTTACCTTGATTTAAAATGGTTATGCACAGATGCTTTATTTATTAAAATAAAAGCATGCATAACTCTGAATTGTCTAAAATCTTAAGATTTAAAATAGGCCTTTGATGATTTTCAAGTTCAAAGCAATATTTTCCTGTGTGATTTCTTTGGAGTTTTCAAAGGAGTTTGAACCCAAGTAAATGATTGTGAATATCAGGCTTTGTTCTTGACTTAATTCAGAATATCTTCCCTCACTGGACTTTCCCTCCACTGAGAAGAGGGGTGTTATGAAGACAGAATTGAGTGATTATCTGATCTCCCAAGGGTATGACGGGAAATAGAAAAAGCTTTCTCTATAACTCTCACTGTATGTTGGGAGGGAAGTGTGAGTGCACAAAGCGGATATGGGCCAAGTAGTCTTGGCAGGGTGCTTTTGGAGGTGAGAGGCCATGAGCATGGTCTCTCTATCTCTGAAATCTCTTCCCTGCACAAGACATTCCCCAGTCAGTGAGAAAGAGGGCCACATGCAGGTGGACTGCATGGGGAGGGACAGAAAGTAACACTTACTCTGCCTTAACAACTGTTCCCATGGCTTTATTATGTGTCAGTTTAACTCTCACAATAACCCCATGAATGAAACAGGTTTTAGAAGTGCTTACCCAAGGCCAAGTTTCAAAGAAAGGGCTCTGCATCTCCTCATAGCTCTATATCTCCTCACATAGCAACACATACTTTTCTAATGGTTTCTGTATGCCAGAAACTATTCTGAGCATTTTATGCACATGGATTATTTTAATTCTTCAAACAATCTCATGATATATTAACTCCATTTATATTAGAAGAAATTGAGGTACAAATGAATGAAAAGGCTAAAAGGGATGATTGAAGCTGAGGGCATGATTAAAGACAAGAATGCTTCTAATGGTGACAAAGCCATTTGAAGGCTGCAGGGCAGCTGCAGGGTTTGGCTGATTCTTCCCCTATGCTTTCTCTTGGGGTTATCTCACTCTTGTTGTTGCCTCCCCTCCGTGCTTCCCTGCCTGTCTTTTAAAGCATTGGTCTAATCACTGAAACGAGCTTCATTCTTGGTGCCATTTAATTATTGAACATACAGAGAAAATAAGATGTGCTTAAAGTCCTCTGCTGTGTAGGTCACACACTGTTTTAACTACTTTAACTAGAAGATTCTGGGGCACATCACAGAAGACCACATCCTTCCCAATACCAGTCTGTCCTTGGGTACCATATCTTCTTACCAGTCTTTATCCCCACTGGTAATTAACTGACCAACCCACTCTTTTGGTGGGAACAATGGAAGTTTAGGGGACTGCCCAGGATATAGTGGGGACAGGTTGCTCTATGGAGGGGATAATCCCATGGAGGTATCTACCTGCCCCTTTTGTTCATAGTAGAGCATGGGGCCCAATGGCTGGATGCTTGTCAGAAGTGTAACAAAGTGCAAATGAGGAAGAAAGAACAGCTTGTCTCTGTCCATGGTTCTTTTTATTACAAGAGTTATTTTTGCAGAGTTTTGGTTTTCTCAAATATGGACTGAAGTTAATGAGCAATTTTCTAAATCCAGTCTATTTTAATAGTTTCTGATTTTGTGATTTGTTTTGTGAAGTATTTAGGAATAAACCATTTTCAGGAACAGTAGCATAATCATTCTTAATTGGCATAGTATATACTTATGCATATATTTTGCAGAAATACTTACTTGAGTTTTCTAGTTGAGAGGAGCCAGACTGGTCATGTTTTGTGCCATCTCCACAACTGAACATCCACAATGAGTGATGTCATTTCTCAGTGTTAACTGAAGAATTTATCAGAATCCCTGGAGCGGGTCTGAAGTACAACCTAACAGCTTAACTGGATGGATGTTTGCTGAATTCTTCCTCAGTGCTTCTCCAAGATAGAAGTGGGCAGTTCCTTGCTGACATTCATGTGACTTCCCTTGCTCATGTGCATGTTGCCCTGTCCCTTGATAAGGGGTCACATTTCAGTAGGTAGGAATTAGAAGATCTTTCTTTCCCCATTTCATCTTTAGTTTTAGAAATTATCTTCCTTTTATCTCTCATCCCATTTGTGATGGTTTAAAATTGATGTTCTCCATAAATTCAAGGGCTTTGAATACTTGGTGCACAGATGGTAACAATTTGGGTGGTAGAGCCTTGCTGGAGGAGATGTGTTGTAGGGAGTGGTCTAAGGGGTGTTATAGACAGCTCCTCCTTGCCAGAGTTCAGTTAACTCTCCTGCTGCTGTTTTCCACCTGCTCTGGCAGAGGTGATGTCCACTTCTGTTTATGCCATGTTTTCCCTTGTTCTGCAATCAGGTTTGCATTGCTGGTAGAAATCACCTGACCAAGAGCAGCTTGTGGGGAAAAAAAGATTTATTTTGACTTACAGACTTGAGGTGAAGCTCCATGATGGCAGATGAAAACAATGGAATGAGCAGAGGGTGGACATCACCTCCTGGCCAATATTGGGTAGACAAGAGCAACAGGAGAGTGTGCTAAACACTGGCAAGAGGAAGCTGGTTCCTCTTAAGGTGACCCCCAACAACACACTGCCTCTAGGGGGGGTTTAAGTTTGTGGGGACTCCTGAATCAAACCACCACATTCTGCCCCTGCCCCCCATAAACTGATAACCATCGATGATGTAAAATGCAATATATTCAGTCCAACTTTAAAAGTTCCCATACTTTTTATCAATTCTAATGATGTTCAAACATTATCATAGTTTGAGATCTTCTAACTGAGCCATAATAACAAAAATATATAATAATAATAGCACAGAATAAATAATCATTATTGCAGATGAACAAATAGAAGTTTCAGCCAAAAGATTTCCTTCTGTGCTATATGCCTCTGCACACACTGGTCTGTTCCTATGAAATGCAACCCTGCACAAGTGCTCAGGACATGGGCAAAACAGCAAGCCTCTCACACAAACTGCTTCTAGCCCAGGCCAGGCAAAGCTTTTTCTCAATCTCATAAGCCAAACCTCACAGTCTATAGTTCTTACTGCATTCAGATCTTTCAATTCTCACCACAATAGTCCATTAAACTGTACTTATAGCACTGCAAAGTGTCTCTTAGACCAAGATTTCAAATTCATCCACATTGCTCCTGCAAAGCAGTTCCAAAAGGTCACACAGTCAGGTTTCCTAGTCTCCTGGTACCAACTTTACTGTTGCAGTCAGGTTTGCAGTGCTAGCAGAAAACACCCAACCAAGAGCAGCTTGTGGGATAAAAGGGCTTATTTTGTTTTACAGACTTGAGGGGAAGCTCCATGATGGCAGGTGAAAACAATGGAATGAGCAGAGGGTGGACATCACCTCCTGGCCAACATCTGGTGGATAACAGCAACAGGAGAGGATGACAAACACTGGCAAGAGGAAGCTGCCAATACCATCCATAAGCCCACCCCCAACAATACGCTGCCTCCAGAAGGCATTAATTCCCAAATTTCCATCACCTGGGAACCTAGCATTCAGAACACCTAAATATATGGGGGACATCTGAATCCAACCACCACACCTTGCCATCATGAAGCTTTCCATAGAGACTGTAAGCCAAAATAGATCCTTTCTTTTTGGTTGGATGCTTTGTCCCAGCAATGGGAAGATAAAAACAATAGAAAATTGGTACCAGGTGAGTGAGGTTGTAGCTAGTAGAAACATTACTGTGTAGCTTTTGGTCTTTTGGAACTGATTTCTAGGTGGAAAGTTTAAAGATTTTAAAATTTGGTGGTGCTCTAAGATAAGTTTGATAGACCATTTTGGTCAGAGTTGAAAGACCTAAATGCAGTAAGAATTGTGGACTGTGAGGATGGGCTTTTGAAGGGAAAGGAGAGCTTTGTTAAGACTGGGCTACAGACAGTTTTTGTGAGAGGTTAGCTGTGTTTTGCCCATGTCCTGAAAACTTGAACAGGGTTGAATTTAGAAAAAAAATGGACTGGTGTGAGCAGAAGGCCATGACACAGAAAGAGTTGAAAGTTTTGTGCTGAAGATAGCAGCTGGAACCTTGCTGGAGGAGGTGTATTGTTGGGGGGCAGTCTTAGGGATGTTATAGCATGCTCATTCTTCTGCTTCCTCTTGCTCTGGTAGAGATGATGTCCAATCTCTGCTAGTGCCATGCTTTCTCCTGCCATCATAAAGCTTCCCTTTGAGACTATAACTAAAAGTTTGAGCTAAACTAAAAGTTTTCTTCCCATTAGCTGTTTTTGGTCAGATGCATTGGTGCAGCAATGACAAGATAATTACAACACCATCACATCCCTTTTCTTAAATAACCCTAGAATCACCACTGTAGAATTCATTTCACAACAATCCTCAGAAGAGAGAGGAGGAAACCCCATTAATGGTTGCCTTTGTGGGTGGTCTTTCAAAGCCATTACTTGCTGTGTCCTTGAGTCCAGGTCCAGCCAGATGATGAGCAACATGACCTATGGGTCACATGACAGGAAGGAGACATGGTAAATGAGGAGCAAGTTCTAGGTGTAGCAATCACGCGGTATCACAGAAGAAGCATAACTCAGCAGGAATTGCAAGTCTTTCAGGAGACTGAGAGTAGGCAGAAGTGCATGAATTATGTTGGGAGAAAAGTGTGCTGCTCTTCATGGTTCATTATGGAGCATGTGTAAAGGAGAGGTGAGAAATATGGAACTCAAGATTGGAAATGAGATTCACAAAAGAATCAAAAGATCCAGGGAAAGCAGGCTAAGGCATCTGGACATTCTCCTATCCACATGAAAAGAAATATTTTCTACTTTATTCTTAGTCAATAAATGTGAAATGAATGGAAATTAGCAAGAACTAACAAACCGAAAAATGATTTCCACATCAGAAATAAAGATCTGGAAACTGTAAGTAAATTTGGTTCAAAATAACAAAAATATAAAACCCAATCCACATAACTCTTGCCATATTGACTCCTCATTGTTATACATTCCTTCACAGGATACTGAATGTGTTTTTTGTATATCTAACTTACTCTAGCTGGCATCTGCTAAGCAAAGGCAGTCATTTCTCAGGTCAAAGTTTCCTCCTTTGTGTGTTTGTGGTGTTGTTTAAGGAATGGCATTTCATGTTCCCTCTGCCCTCAGAGATGCAAGTGCATGAGGAAACTGGATTCCTAACCACTTCAGGCTCTACCACTAAGACTTCTGCATTTTAACAAACTGGGACACAACTGTGTACTGGTAGCAGAAGTGAGCAGAATTTCATCATTCAAGAAAGGTCTTCTGTGGATTATCTACAAAGGAAAAAACCAGTAATCAGAAGCTAGTTGACAGATAAGTATATGTTTTAGTCTCTTTAATAAGGGAAAATTAGATCAACAGTGAAAGAACAAGAGAAAAAAAGAAATAATAATGATAATATACAAAGAAAGAGATGGAATGAATAGTAGAAACAAATGAAAAAAATGACATAGTTCTAGAAAATGAAAAGACATATAACTGCATAAATTTCTCAAAATAGTTGCCATGGGAACTTAATTGAGAGAAGTTCTCTATTGAATAATCGTGGGACACACCAAATTTAGTCTGGGTTTTACTAGTATCAACTGGAAAACCAAAACATTTCAGACTTGCTAGTTGATCAACACATTTTCCATTTCATATTTCTAGCAACAGAAGTGATCAATTTCAAAAATGTTCACTGCAATAGTAAAGGAGTTATAGTGTTGAAGCTTAGGAACACAACAGGGTGGGGCTTCAGAAATCAGATCAGTCTAGGGTAGCACAGTAGTATTCATAATAACAATCAAAAAACCAGAAAAGTACATCGGGAGAGCAGCTCCAAGTTCACTTGGCAGCACATGATAGTCATTACAGTTTCCTAGTATTCTGCTGAAAACTGTTTTTCCATATAAAGAGCTTTATACACGAGGTCATGTTGTGGAGAGAGCTTCATATAACAATGCAGTTCTTTCCTTTCCATCCAGTGTGAGCCCCCTGTGACACCTATCCTCACCACTGTCTTCACAGCTGAAGATAATTTAGGACACACACACACAACAATGGTTCAGAAATGCCTATTGCACCCACTTAAAATTTGCTTTTCTACAGTCAATTTTACTTTGCAGAAATTTTGTTTTCTACATTTCTATTAATAAACCCTTTGTAACAAGGTTGTCTCTCCTTCTTGGGCTGAAATTCTCAAGATGTGTGGGTGGAGGTGACTGTGTGAAGGGAAGAGGGCAATAAGAGTATTAGAGGTTGCTTTCCATAGTGACTCGTGTCATCTCCTTTTGCAAAACAAAAATAAGAGTGAAGAGAGTTTAAATTTGCTATTGGTTGGAATCACACTATATTTTTTTTTTTTTTTTCTTCATGGTAACACAGACTTTCTGTAAAGGAAATGTAAAGGCATACCCTACTTGTGGGCTTCAATGAATGCTATATTATAAATATTTATGGCTATAAAATTTTGAAAGGCAGAGAATTAGACAATTATCTGGCTTTTGGCAAACATCTGGATTTCCTCCCTGTAATTTACATTGGTAAGCATTTGTTCATCCTTATATTGACATTGCCTTGTTGATTTTAATTATCAGAGCAAGCAAGTAAAATCCTAGAAACTCAGACTCATTACAAAGCAAATGCAATACTCAGCCATCAACCATCTGCCTGGATGCAGTCAAGATTGTTTCCAAGATAGGAATGGAGCAGAGAAATCCAAGACTATCACTCATGGTAAGTTGTCAGTCTAGCTGTAGTTATATCTTGCTAGGTGCAGGTAAAACAAGAAAGTGTGCAAGTATCTGTACCCTGGCTCCACAAATTTTGCCTTACTGCAGCACAGCCTCTCCATGCATAAGCGCTTTTATGCAGGGGTTGTGCTATAGTGAGCAAGGTAACTACATGTTTTAATTCTAAGTAGCTCTTATAAAAGAGCAAAAACTCTAATTCAAGAATAATGGTTGTAATAAATAAAATATTTTTAGAAGTTCTAATAAAATTTGGAATGTAATGTAGTATATTACCCACTGCCTTCCAGTTTGTACTCAAAGACTGGCATTTAGTTGAATATGTGACCTTTACCACCCATCTGTTATATGAAGGAATTGGCCTTGCTCTTTTAAAATTTTATTCTGACAAAGGCCTATAGGTTTCTATGTTTGAAGATTAGTTTCATAAATATAAAGGAAAATAATGGGGCTGGAGAGATGGCTTAGTGGTTAAGGCATTTGCCTGCAAAGCCTAAAGATCCCAGTTGGATTCTCCAGGTCCCACATAAGCCAGATGCACAAGGGGGTGCATGTGTCTGGAGTGAGTTTGCAATGGCTGGAGGCCCTGGTGGGACCATTCTTACTCTCCCTCTCTCTCTTTCCCTCTCTCTGTCTTTAATAAATAAATAAATGAATAAATAAAAATAAAATCTTTTAAAAAATAAAGGAAAATAAGAATTGGGGGAAAATTTATATTTGCATAGACAATATGAAAGAACAAAAATTAGAAAAAAATATGAACATATTCAAATTACAAAGTAAATAAATAACAATACCAGAAAAGAGCTCACAAAGAAGGAAAAGCAAATGTTTGAAAATAATAAAGATGTGAAGAGAAAACAAATTGTTTCTCTTTCTTAATTTTTTAAAAAAATATTTATTTATTTATTTATTTATTTCACATAGATAGATAGTGAGAATGAGTGTGCCAAGGCCTCTAGCCATTGCAAATGAAGATCCAATGCCACCACATGCATCTGGCTTACTTGGGTACTGGGGAATTGAACCTGGGTCCTTTGGCTTTGCAGGTAAGCACCTTAACAGCTAAGCCATCTGTTCATCCCTTTTATTCTCTTAGCCAAGATGAAAGATGTGGCTCTTTGGTTCCATGAATGGGCTGCAGAGGAGGACAGGACAGGCTGGGGTCAGTGTGCCCCCATCTACACCTTGTGAAGCAGGTCTCTATTCCTTACTGAATTCTGGACATAACAGGAGCTCCTACATCACAGGGACATTAGTGATGAGTCAAGTGAAACCTTCATTAATGTAGTTGGCACAGTGATCACCTAACATTTAGTTGTGCTAATGAAAATGCAATGTGGCACTGATATTTCAGTAGATACCATATTGAAGGAATATTAAATAATCTTTATCATGTATTATTAGTTTTTTAAAATGCTAGAGTGGACCTAGAAAAGCTATTTGTGGAACTGCAATAAATTGAATGTTTCTAGATTCCCCTTAAGCAAAGGCTAGTCAGGTTTAAGCTGTTTTGATTCAATGTATCATTCTATGAATTCAATCTGTGGATGTCTATATGTATATATACACAAATATGAAAATGAAAGTACAATTACCCCTATTTTACAGTGAATTCTTTGTTTTATTTTGAAAAAAACGATCAAGAAATTATATGTACAGAAATTAAAATTTATTTTAATTGTATTTCTGGTAGTATACTGATTATTTAAAAATTTTGGTGAAAACAGAATTCTTATGTTTACTTTTTCAACAATACAACAAAGTTTAACTTAAATTCAATAAAGAATTAAATTTGAAAATATCTGAAGATATTTCCTACTAATTAGATAAAATAAATTAATGATTTAGACACATAATTTTTAACATTTATTTGGAGAGTGAGAATGAATGGGTGACCCAAGGCCTCTTAGTGTGTAAATGAACTCCAGATGTATTTAAACAGTCCCTTCCAGACACCTTTGCCGAGTCTCTGGAATATGCACTGCTACCTTTTTCTTTATTCAAAACCACTTTAATCACATTAGTGAGTTCCTGTGGCTATTTTAGAGCAACTACATTGTTAAGATCACATGATCTCTGAAGTGAGTATTAAGATTTGTAAACTTAATTCATTCTTCTAAATTTGCTACTGTAGTCAAATACATTTTTAAAAACCCAGCAAGCTCTATTCATTGTTTTTTAAATATTTCTTGCATGTGTGCTAATAATGCTCACAGATATAACTACATCGCAAATGAATATTTTTCTTAATACTTGCTGAAAAGGTAGATCTTATGATAAAAATTAAGATGGCGAACACCCAACCAGTATAAAGTATTTTAAGATTTGGTGGGAGGGGAGAATGAATTTTGGCCTCTTAGTGTGTAAATAAATAGATTTATAAATAGATAAATTCATGAAGAGATTTATAGCATAGACTGTGGGGATTATTCCATGGCAACTCTTTCTCTCTTTCCTTATCAAGTGATATACATGAACAGCTGTCTGTATAATTATTTATTTCTCAATAAGATAGTCTAAAAATGGGCTGGAGAGATGGTTTTAATGGTTCAAATGGCACTGTTGTCAATAAGATACTCTAAAAATGGGCTGGAGAGATGGCTTAATGGTTAAGGCACTTGCCTACGAAGCCTAAGGACCCTGGTTCAATTCTCCAGGTCCCATGTATCCAGATGCACAAGGGGGCACATGCATCTGGACTTTGTTTGCAGTGGCTGGGGGCCCTGGTGTGCCCATTCTCTCTCTCTCTCTCTCTCTCTCTCTCTCAAATAAATAAATAAAATAAAATAAGTTTAAAAAATAGTCTAAAATTATGTTATTCTCAACACTCCATTTTATGTTATTTTTCTTTTTCTTTTCTTCTTTTTTTTTGTTTTTGTTTTTTGAGGTAGGGTTCGCTCTGGTCTAGGTCAGCCTGGAATTAACTATGTAGTCTCAGGGTGGCCTCGAACTCATGGCAATCCTCCTACCTCTGCCTCCCGAGTGCTGGGATTAAAGGCATGCACCACCATGCCCGGCTCGTTTTATGTTATTTTTCATAAGGATTTCATCTTCTTTCTCTTTTCATCATTTAAAAACAATTATCTATTTCTCAGAAAAAAAAATACACCAGAGGAACCTGTCCTACACCTTCAGGAGTTGAAGTTTCCTGGGAGAGGAAAGTCAATAAGGAAGTACAGGGGAAGAAGCGGAGGTACCTGCAGTGACTTTCTTCTTTGGGCTGAACCATGTCCTTAGCAACATCTGCACTTTCACTCTTTGCAGCTCCCAATCATAAGCTAAGGGTTTATTATTTGGGGGCACTAAACCAATTAACTTTTGTTTCACAGTTGTATCAGTTCTTTTCAAACTGGCTGAGAGCCAGCTCACCACTCCTTATCATGGTCAGTGTGGGTCACTCATTTCCACACTAAGGGCATGAGCTGTTGATTCATCATCTTCCCTTCAACCCCCTGGTTGTTGTGTTTGTTCTATCTATATTTAACCATAGGTCATAGATTAACCTAAAGTAATCACCATGCATGAGGAACTCAACTCACTCTGCATTTAAGCAAAAGAGGAGAGAATTGTTGATTCATTGTAGCTAACTATCCAGAGGTGAAACCAAAGTCTATGAGGAGGTCCAGGGCTGGAAAGATGGCTCAGCAGCTAAGACACTTGTCTGGAAAGTCTAATGAGCTGAGTCAGGTGCATGTCTGGAGATCATTTGCAGTGGCTAGAGGCCCTGCTGTGCCCATTCATTCTCATTCTCTCTCTGTGCTTATAAATAAATAAAATATTTTTAAATTTTATTTATTTCAGAGATAGAGAAAGAGAGAGAGAAAGAAGGAAGGAAGGAAGGAAGGAGAGAGAGAAAGAAAGAAAGAAAAGAAAGAAAGAAAGAAAGAAAGAAAGAAAGAAAGAAAGAAAGAAAGAAAGAAAGAAAAAGAAAGAAGCAGATAGAGAGAATGGGCACACCAGGGTCTCTAGCTAGCTGCAAATGAACTCCAGACACATATACCTCATTGTGCATCTGGCTTTATGTGGGTCCTAGGGAATTGAACCTGGGTCCTTTTGCTTCACAGGTAAGTGCCTTAACCATTAAGCCATTTCCCCAGGCCTAAAATATATATTTATTTATTTTGGTTTTTCAAGGTAAGGTCTCACTGTAGCCCAGGCTAACCTGGAATTCACTCTGTATTCTCAGGGTGGCCTTGAACTCATGGCTATCCTCCTACCTCTGCCTCCCAAGTGCTGCGATTAAAGGTGTGCACCACCATGCCCGGCCTAAAATATTTTTAATAAAAGGAGGTCCAGGCACTCTGATAACACCATTGGGCTCTGACCACATTCCTTAGTTCTCATCAGTGTTGAGGAGCTTCCACTTTGTTAACAGGTTTAGATTCTTTCCCTTGATTCCCTTGTCTTTGCCTAGCTAGACTTTCACACTAGGACAAGACATGTGACAGGCAAAATGACCGTAAGTAACCTCAGACAGGTAACTCCCTGCGTAAACATCCCACAGGAAAAAGAGATTATTGCCCTCCCTACTCCAAACAATTCCAGTAAATACTTCCTCAGATAATTCGTCCCTTGCAGAAAACATGCTCCTGACAGTGAACCTGTTAGCCAGAAAGAAGATAAATGGATTAGCCATGACCTAGACTTGTTCTCTCCACTGAAACAAGAACAGAGAGGGCCCTGTCTGAAACCAGCCAGTTCAAATGAAGGAGAATTATAGACACTTATCAAAGCAGCAAGTCAATAAAGACACAAACACCTGGTGACAGAAGCATAAATCCATCATTTCACAGAAATGATTTCTATCTATATTCTACTTACTCCAGGAGTCAGCCTGGGGAAAGTGAGCCCTTGCAGGGACTCTCTAGCTCCTGAGCTGTCTGTCTTCTCTACTCACTCTAAGGTTTGGGAGCGACCCCGACCACACAAACCACTCTGAGGTAAAGATGAAACTTTTATTCGGGAAAAGCACAAGCTGCCGGGGCTGGCTCACAAGAGAGGAGCACAGCCCACCTGAGTTCCTCAGGTAGTGGGCTTTATAGGGATTTTTCACTTGGGGGAAGGTGAGGAAAGGAAAAGCTGAATAAGAAAAGTTCCTTTAGGGGAGATCTCAGGTAGCCAGGGTATGACATCAGAATAGTGACCAGGCGATTTACAAAATAAGGGGACAGGAAACCATGACCTGAGGGCATTGCAGGCAAGGAGGGGATAATGGCTGGGCAGTTTCTTGAGGAATGTGGGTAATTCACGTCTTTATGTCTCTGGTGACTACATCTTGGGAGCCCATCTTGACCTTACACTCAGGAACTTTCCTTCTCTTTATAACTCTGCCCCAGCCCAGGTGATTTCTATTTCCTATGGATGTTATAAAACCTGAGCTGGAGGACTGGCCTTGTGTCACCAGGCACTGTTTATGTCTCTGAGTTCTAAAATCCAAATGTTTTCATCTCTGTGATAAGCAACTTACCATGCATCCCATCTTTCCACCTGTTTCCTCACTTCCTGCTTTCTTTGTCAGTAAACTTCCCTTCCTAACCTGTCTAGTTCACAAACTTGATTGAGAGAAAGACCAGGAAGCAAAAAGGAAGAATCAATGGTGACCTATTTCAAACCGAGATTAGAAGACATCTGATAAGCAATTTGTCTGAAGTTAGCATCATCCTTTTGCTTTGCCTTTAGGAAAGAATATTTTGGGTTTTTTTTTTGTTTGTTTGTTTGTTTGTTTTCGCTTTTCAGGCTGACCTTCTTTTGCCTTTGTGATGGATAAGGGAATGTGATGGATAAGGAAATGTGATAAAGAATTGTTACCTGTGGTATGCAGGATGTGGTACCTTGCAAATGTTATCTTTGTTATGCAGAATACCAGGCCATCTGCTTGAATGAGATACTGCTAACCCCTTTGTAACAAGGCTTGTGACTATTGTCACGTGTTACTTATTTAGCAATTTGTCCTTATAAACCCTGACCAGCTGTAACTAGGGGTTGCACTCTTGAGTTCCTGGCTCAAAGTGTAGTCCTGGCCAGAAATAAATGCCTCTATTTATTAATATCATATTCGAGTCAGACTAGTGAATCTCTGAGTGACCCAAGACCCATTACAGCCTTTAGGAAGCATCGAGGTTCTTTAAAAGAAACCACACATGTTTAGGGTTTTCAGCAAATCAATATCTCAATAAACAAACCAATTCTTTCTAAACTGGACAGTTAATGATAAGAGACTCAGCAATAACCCTGTGGAAGGAATAGATACAGCCCAGCTAAAACTTTTCTCCATTGTTAACTCTCAGCAGTCTCAGAAAGCTTTCTTTGCCATGGACTATCTCAATTCGTACTGCAATCTTGGCACAATTATAATGTTGCCCATTCATTTTCCAAATTGTCCTCACCTTGACAGAAGGTTGGAGACACCTATCAGTAAGAAAAGTCCATGTTTCATCCCTTTGGCTACAAGTCCTGTTTGGAGAGGGTAAAGAGGGTCTATGGCCATACCACTCTGAACACTCCCTATCTCATCTGATCTCAGAAGCTAAGCAGGGTCAGGCCTGGTTAGTACTTGGATAGAAGGAGAGGGTAGAAAAGGATAGGAGTGACCTAAGCCAGCACTTTTAAGAGGAACAGCCTCTGTATAATGACTATCATTTCTGGCTCTGGGGATGGTAAGTGCAAGCCATTATTTAAACTTCACTCTGGACACCAAGTAGGAAGTGTCACTCTCAGAACCACAAACCACACACACGATGGAGGAACTTGCTGTTCTTGCATAATAGATCCACGTGGAAATCTTAAGGGGTGCAGATCCACCTGAATGAGAAGCCACTTTCTTCCTTAGGATACAGGGTCATAAGAGATCAGGAGCAAGCTTTATGGCATTCTGCTTAGAGGCAACAATAAGAGTCAAAGTTTTAGCATCATCTGCTCCTTCCATAGGTTATTAGTTAATCTCTTGTCATCAACTGCCCAGTTGTCTAAAGAATTCTAAATTATTGTGTAAACAGTTCTCTGTGCTGACTGGTTCTTCCTGGATTTCTTGTGCAAGCCAAACTCGTTAATGAAAAAAGAAAGAAAAGCTTTTCCAGTATATGCTCAGGCACTGCTTTGTGGGAGCCCCACAAGTTAAATAAGGCTCTGTCTTGGTGTATTATAATTAACTTTTCTTTAAATTCAGAGATTCAAAATTGGGTTCTAAATATAACATTCACCTTTTCCTGAGTGTTTCTATTGCTTTAAGGAATTTAACCTCTGTGGCAATCCCTAGGGCTTTCTGACTTTCATTTTTTATGTAGAGTCCATCATGCATTTCCAAGGGAACTTAAAGCATTCAGCAATTTGGTGAGTGCATGGGACTTTATGGCTGAGAAAAACCACCTGACAGGGAGCACCTTGAGGAAGGGGAGAGTTTATTCTGGTTTACTGTTGTGACAGGATACTGTAATGGTCTGAAAGTGGCTGAAGAAAGACCCCAGAGTCAAATAGCATGTAAAAGCATAGCACGTTTATTCTGCAGAATTAGCCAGCATGCTGGGGTCAACCACTCGTACAAAATGGCAATGACCGGAGGAGCTCACAGCCTCCCTTTTAAGCACAGCTAAAGGAATTTTGGCGGGCTTTTAATATTTTAACATGATTGGCTAATTTGAACAGTAACTGTACTTGTGTTTTTTGGATTGGTTTTAAGGTTTTGGCAGCCAGGTCTAGGGGAATTTCAGGCAGAGGAGATAACCTCCTAACGTGATTGGCTAAGAAAGCAGCAGTTACGTTTGTACATACTCAGCCCCCAGAGCTCGCCCCTCCTGGAAATTAAAACTTTGGCCTAGTCAGGGCAGCACCTTACTGAGACCTGTCATGGCCTCAGTTTGGTCCCTTCATTCAGCAATTTGGTGAGTGCATGGGACTTTATGGCTGGGAAAAACCACCTGACAGGGAAGCACCTTGAACACAGGAATGGGAGGCAAGCTTGTAAATAGGAAGTGGGTAGACCTATCAAACCTCAAGAGTGCCCTCCATGACCCAGCTAGCCCCTACCTCCTAAAAGTTCCAAACAGCACCACCAGCTGGAAACATAAGCCTGTGAGGGACACTGCACATTCAAACCCCAACACAAAGATTCAGTCCCATCACTGTCCACTGGTTTACATGAAGTTGCTACTGACTTTGGAGTTGTCCTCAATCCTACACGTCAATTCTCTTTCATCTGTCATTTCAAGATGAAACGCTTCTGTGATGTCCATATTTGCCACTGACATGTGGTGGGCGAAAGGACCAAACTGACGCCATGACCGGCTTCAATAAGGCGCCACCCTAACTAGGCCTAAGTTTCAATTTTCTGGCTGAGTCAGTTCCTGTAAAGTCACTAGAGACATGTCCTGACTTGTCCAGAGTTGTCCCTTTGCCTCAGCCAATCAAAGATATACAAGTGTAACTGCTAAGCAAGCTTGCTTAGCCAATCACGTTAGGAGATTACCTCACCTGCCTGGAATTCCCCTAGACCTAGCCGCCAAAATTTTAATACCAATCAAAAGAATACAAGTACAGTTACTGTTCAAATTAACCAATCATGTTAAAAGGAGACTAAGCCCGCCAAAATTCCTCTAGGTATGCTTAAAAGGAGCCTGTGAGCTCCTCTTAGCATTGCCATTTTGTATGAATGGTTGACCCCTGCATGCTGGCTGATTCTGCAGAATAAATACTCTTTGTTTTTACATACTATTTGACTCTGGGGTCTTTCTTCAGTGATTTTCGGACCCTTACAGTGGGTACCATTATTACCTTCAACTCTCAATTATTGGAGAAATATAATTTTCTAATTCAAATTTGGATTTGAATATGATACCTGCTAAGCAGTTCCTACTGTATTTCGGTTAAGTCTAGATTTTCTCAATTCATTTAAGGGTTGTCTGATGAATGTGTCATAATTCATATGGAAATCAACTATTCCTTCCTCTTCCAGCAAAAACACCATCTTCTTTGCTTTGGGGCCCACACTCGGACTTCTTCCTCTATACTACAATGCTCAGATCCTTCCACTTCTTGCAGGACGTCTTTATTTCCTGCAGGACTTCTTTCCTAAATTTATCCCAGTTATTCTCATTTGCTCGAAACTTTACAGGTGTAGACTTGTGGAGTTTGAAGACTCAGGCTCTCTCAATACAAAAGCAGTTTTTTCTAACCCTTTCCCTCTCCTGCTTGTCATGGTAACAATAAGCTCCTCAAAGTCTAGTTTAAAAATGTAATGAGATGGAAAATATTTCATGAAGAGAAAACACATGAAACAGTATGAAATGCATTACTCTATTGCACTGCTACTTACAATGTCTGTCTGTCTTCTGCTCATACCAGTGTCTATAGAAACTTGGATGTCAGAGTGATAAGGCTCCCACTGTTGCAACAACAAAAGGACAGGGATGCCATCTTGGTGAAAGCTGTGCTGGGACCAATCACTGACTAACCCTAGAAGATAATGGTCAGGAGTCTTGCTGTAATCTTTTTTTTTTTTTTTCACTGTTTTAAAAAATATTTTATTATTTTATTTTATTTATTTATTAGAGAGAGAGAGAGGGAGAGAATGGCACAGCAGGGCCTCTAGCCACTGCAGATGAACTCCAGATACATGCCCTCCATGTACTTTATGTGGGTTCTGAGGAATAGTTACCCGGATCCTTGGGCTTCATAGGCCCATGCCTTAACTGCTAAGCTATCTTTCCATTCCCCCCCACAAGTCATCTTCTTAACTTGTATCCTTCTACTTTGTGGCTCTGATATAACTTTTTTGCATTCTTGTTCTAGTGACTTGGTGCTCCTTATAACAAAATACCTAAGACTGATTTACAAAGAAAAAAATTATTTCTTCATAGTTCTGGAAGCTGAGATGGCAAAAACCAAGGTGCTAACAAGATGTGTTATGTGAGGTGGACCTTTTCCTTAAAGATGATGTCATTCATCCATGAGGACTCTGCACTATGACTTTAGCGCTTCCAGAAGCCTGTGCTAAAGCCATCACACTGGGGACCAAGTTTTAACATTTAAATTTAGGGTAATATATTCACAGCATAGACTCCCCCAAAACCTCACTATGTTAGCCCTCAGGAATTCATAAGCATTTAAGAGAAAAACCCATATATACTTGATCCTTTTATCTAAATATTTCCCTTCTTTCTGTTCTAACTGTATTCTGGCTTTCTTTCAACAGTGGTGTCCATTTTACTACCATACTTCATACACCCCTCTGTTTCTTCCAGACCATTGTATCATTCCCTCTCTCTTTCTCCCTCCTTCCCTCCCTTTATCTCCTAAGACTATCCAGTCTCTTTTCCTTTATTGTTTGCCAAATCCTTCCCAGCATGGTCGTTCATGAAGATTATATCACTCTGCTCACTGTCTGTTTCTCACACGTCCTATCATTTTTTATAGGCTCAGTGTACACACTGAGTGTATACAATACAGTCAGTGTTCAACACCCAGGTTTTTTCTGTACCTTGGTATTCCTTATTCCTTCCGATGATGTTGGTCTCTACCTTTTCTCACCATCACCTCATGCTATAAAATTACCTGCCTTAAAAAAAGATGATGTGGGGCTGGAAAGATGGCTTAGCAGTTAAGCGCTTGCTTGTGAAGCCTAAGGACCCTGGTTCAAAGCTCAATTTCCCAGTACCCACGTGAGTCAGATGCACAAGGTGGTGCATGCATCTGGAGTTCGTTTGCAGTGGCTGGAGGCCCTGGAGCGCCCATTCTCTCTCTCTCTCTGTCACTCTCAAATAAATAAATAAAAATAAACAAAAAATTAAAAAGAAAACAAGACATAACTCCACACAACCTTCTAACCATTGCCCAGTTTCTGGGTCCTTCTTTATAGAAAAAAAAATTCTCTGAAGGATGTGTCTGGGTCTAATTGTTTTTCTGAAATCTATTCCTTCAGTTCATGCAAATCACTGTTATCAAAGACATCATGGACTTAGGTGTTACTCAGTCTGAAGATTGATTCTACCTTGTCTTCCACAACTTCTCACCAGCATTTGACAGCCAACCACTACTTCTTGAAGCACTGCTTCTGTGACTCTGGTATATGACACTATCTTTCTCTTGACTTTCCTTCTAACTTTTTAGTAAATTTTTGTGATATAGGATCAGTATGTTGTCTAGGCTAGCCTCTAATGCACTGTGATTACAAGTATGTGCAATCACACCCACATTTCTCAAGTATCCAGATTGTTCTACTGTTTGCAATTTACTAATGGGACAGTTCCAGAGGTTCAGTCTTTGAATTACTTCTCTGTACTGTCCATTTCATTCCTTGGAATCTAAGAGATATATAACCTAATTTGTTCCCATGGCATTGAAAATGAGTTAATTGCTTCTGGTTGCATATATATATATGTTGCACTTCTTCTAAGAGCTCCATACTTCTGTGTTCAAAACCTCTCCATGAAGAAGACCTTGAATGTAATAGACATTTAAGACGTATTTCCAGAAGAGAAATGTTGACTTTCCCCTTCCATCCTAGTTTTCCCCTTGGTTTCATTAATACAACAAGTTACATTGCTCCTGCCCAGTGTCTTGTACTATCTCTTGAAACCTCCTCTTACATGAAACAACATACATCGGCATCAGACATATTGGAGATGAATGCCAACTTCCAGAGACAATGGCTGGAAACTAGAGATTGTGACACTAACATATTGACTATATATTCATTTCTGGGCCATGAGCCTGACCCTTTTAACTCAGCACTTAAGATATTAAATGCAATGTCATAGTTGAGGAAGAAGAGGAAGATGAAGAGAAGGATGAAGAGGAAGAAGAAATTCTTCTCTCTCCTCTTCATGATTATTTCCATAAACAGGAGGGTGGAGAGATATTGTATAAACTTGCAAATGATCTAACAAAGTGTCAGATAAGAGTGTTAGCACACTCATTAATATTTAATTGTATGCAAATAGGATTGACATTAAATTAATTTTGACTAACTTTTGTATATGTATTGAATTAGAGCTATGTCACGCATCATGAAGTGTCCTTTGGAAAAAAGTGTGTGATAGAAAGTAACAACCTCTCTTTTCATCCTATTTAAGCTTACTAGAACTTACTGTACTGTGAATTTATAAGTAAACTATCTAACTTTATGTAAAAGAAACACTATACAATGAAACAATAGAATGGAAAGAATCTGCAGGAATCTGATCATATAAACAATGCTTGTTGTGGTATGCAGCATGTTTATATGTGATTTTTTTGGTTTTTCATGGTAGGCTGACCTGGAATTCACTATATAGTCTCAGGCTGGCCTCAAACTCAAAGCACTACCTCAGCCTCCCCAGTGCTAGGATTAAAGACATTGTGCCCCCACACCCTGCTTGTATTTCTTGTATGTTCATTATTACTGAAGATAGATGTAAGTTAATATTAGGCCTTGCAATAGTACCTAACAATATTATGAAGCCATCTACAATTAATAAGATGATATATTAATATAGTATTTTCCTTTACTTCCTTTCATTTTATCATATCTTATATACTTTATAATGTCCATCTTCATTCTATTTGTTTTATTTTGGTCATACTATTTTAGTATGCTAATGCATATACCTAAATTATGAATAAATAATTATATATATATATATATATGTTGGGGTCCCCCCCAAGGCCAGCTCAGGAGGGACGATAGGGTCTCTGCCGAATTGGGGTGAGCAGCGCGGAGTCACGACACAGACTCCGGGAGTTGGGTGAAAGTGGGAGCGAGAACCCACAAACTCGTTTATTCAGGAAGTGTACATGGGTTTTAAGGGGCTGTTAATCTTTGCATGGGGCGGTCCCCTTTTGGTGACCAATGACAGCTTGTCTCTGGACAGGACATCTCGTAGTAGGCCTTTCGCGAGCATGGGGCTGTAACTCTTGTCACACTAAGCCTGCGCAAAACGCCATTTTTACAGAAGCCACTTCCTGTTGTCTTTTGCCATGCGGTCTGGCTAGGACCAGGCCTGTATTGTGCATATATATATATATATATATATATATATATATATATATATATATATATATAAAATCTGGACAAAGATTTTATTTATCACATGAAACAAAATATTCAGAGATCAGGCTGGAGGAATGGCTTAGCTGTTAGGGCACTTGGCTTGCAAAGCCTAAGGACCCAGGTTCGATTCCCTAGTACCCACATAAGCCAGGTGCACAGAGTGGCGCATGCTTCTGGAATTTTGTTTGCAGTGGCTGGAGGCCCTGGGTGCCCATTCTCTGTCTTTCTCCTCTCTCTCTCTCTCTCTCTCTCTCTCTCTCTCTCTGATTGCAAATAAATAAATACATATTCAGAAATCACTGCTCAACAGGACAGCAATTATCAGGGATATATATATTCCACTATTAGGGGATGAGACCCAGAACCTCACAAATGCTAGGCAAGTTCTCTATCACCGAGCTATGTCCCAGGCCTGCTTCTAAATCGTTTTGCAGGAAATTGGTAAAACTACTCAGTGCTCTATGCCTGTAAAGAATGTACTTCCTCAGGATCAACAATGAATTCTGTTCTCTTCTTAGGCTTTTCCTCTATAAACTATAAGCAGCTCCACTAGGTTTTTACATATGCAAACTGAGTCCCACAACCTCCCTTTTATTAGTTCATTCAAACATAACCATAAAACACTTTCTTTCTGTAGAGTGTGACAGTGTAGAGCCCACAGGTTCCTCCCAGGAGTTTCCAAAAGAGATAACAAGGATTCTTGGCAACAGTCCTATAATGTTCTTGTTATTTGCCAGCATCTGCCCCCACAGGGTATGTGTCAACTATGCAAATCGATTTACTGGCAGAGATCTGTCATTGCTCAAACTAAGTCTAGACGTACAAATTGATTCTAGCTAACTCCTGTTTTAAAACCTGAAAACATTGTTGAATGGGATGAATTTGTTTAATGAATGAATGATAAGGTTTTATGCACAGGCAAAATGTACTGACTAGATTTCTGTGTAATGATCTACTTTTACTTTGTAATTTGTAGTCCTCAAAAGACTTTTTCAAAAATAAAGTCCATTCTTACACCTGTAAGAAAAGATTATGGAGCAGCACATGGTGGCACACACCTTTAACCCCAGCACTCAGGAGGCAGAGGTAGAAGGATCGCCGTGAGTTCGAGGCCACCCTGAGACTACATAGTAACTTCCAGGTCAGCCTGAGCTAGAATAAGACCCTACCTTGAAAAACCAAACCAAACCAAACCAAACCAAACCAAACCAAACCAAAACAAAACAAAACAAAACAAAACAAAACAAAACAAAACAAAACAAACAGATTATGGAAGTGCAGACTGCATCATGACATTTTCTCACCTGTCCTAACTATTCAACAAGTGTCCTGTACTTAGTTGAGGTAGGCAGGGAGGTGATGAAGCACCTGCTTAAGAACTCAAGGCCTGACTTCCTTCTTGCTGTAACTTTCTATACATTTAAAAAAGAAAAGCAGCAGACTGGTGAGATGGCTTAGTGGTTAAGGCACTTGCCTGTGAAGCCTAGGGACCCGGCTTCAATTCCCCAGTTCCCACAGATGCACAGGTGGCACATGTGTCTGGAGTTCGTTTACAGTGGCTAGACTCTATTGTGCCCATCCTCTCTCTATCTACCTCTTTCTCTCTGTCTCTTAATTAAATAAATAAGTAAAACACTTCTTAAAAAAGAAAAGCAGAGTGCCTCTAGCACTCTGTCAGCTAAGCTCAAAACTCTGTCCAGATTTACCCAATTAAATTATATGAAAGCCTTTCCATTTACTCTTCCCTGAGGGACAGGACAAACTGACGTGACTCCCAGACAGCCAAGCAGCTGGTCACTGTAGGGACTTTTCCAACAGCCGTGAAGTGTGATGTCTTGCATAAGATAGAGGCCACGAGAACGCTTCACTCCTACTGGGGTTTTCCTGGGTGACCAGAATGCGGGCCCTAAATTATTGTCCCGGTCACAGCTCCTTGCTTTGCTTTCTCTGTGATGAAGTAAAAATGAAATTCTACCATCCCTTCTCCTGTGTCATCATTTCAATGAGAGCCTTTTGTCCCCTTAGGAATTAGATGTGACATGATCCCTAACGGTATAATAAAAATATAATGAGGAAATGGAAATAAAGGAGTTTTTCTGATGCAAAAAAACTGATTTTTAATAAAAGCTATTTTTCTTTATATTTCTTCTTCCATTTTTGTCCTTTTGATGAATTAAAATAAAATGATGTTACTGATTGTCAAAACCATCTTATCAGTCAGGATTAATAAGAAGACACAGAATATAGTAGCTAACATATATTGAGTACTTATGACTGTACTCTAAAATATTTATTTGGAGCAACTCATTTAAACTTTACAATGACCATTTATGACAACCATTTTTAAAAGTCACTAAGAAAAGTTGGGTGTGGTGGCACATGCCTTTAATCCCAGCACTTAGGAGGCAAAGGTAGGAGGATCTTTGTGAGTTTAAGACCACCCTGAGAATACAGAGTGAAGTCCAGGTCAACTTGGGCTAGAGTGAGACCCTACCTCGAACAAACAAACAAATGTCACTAAGAGAGGTTGGAGAGATGAGTCAGCATTAAAGGCACTTGCTTTCTAAGCATGATGACCAAGGTTCAATTCCCTAGTACACAAACAAAACCAAAAAGCCCAAAGTGCCAAGGTGGCATATACATCTGGAGGCCGTGGCAACCCATATTTACTATCTGTCTCTTTCAAATAAGTAAATAAAAATATTTTTTAAGTCTCTATGGAGCAGAGAAGTTTACTAATTCACTTAGTTTTTGTATGGTAAAGAATATATAGAAGCAGGATTTAATCCCTGACAGACTGATTGAAGAGACCATGTTCTGTATCATGATGCTATTCTACTTCTCCTGCCTGTTCAGCCAAATTGTGTTAAGATATGTTTTACATATTGAATGGATTTCACTTGACCTGACTGAAGCCACTTTGATTCAGTCTCCAGGTGGCGTCTGACCAACTCTGGCTGGTTTTGCTGGCAATTTACCAGCAAACCCAAAGAAGATTAAAGTAGTTTGTGGGGCTTTACAAGCAGACCTTGATTACAGGAATGGCCCTCACTCCTAAGATAAACAAGGTACATTCCAACCCGGATGAAGTCACTTCTGTTTTAGGCCATAAATCCGTCTTTCTAACCCAAATTGCATAAATCCAACAGAGCCTGCTGCTCTGTCAACAAGACCCCCAACAAATTGTAACCTGAGGCCTGGGACAAAGCTCAGTGATAGAACACTTGCCTACATTTGTGAGGCTCTGTGAGTTTCATCCTCGCATAAAGAAAAAAAGTATCTCAAACTGCCACTCAGTAGAACTGTGTTTTATTTGCCTTGCGTGAGAATCATCAGAGCACCCAGTGATTGCTTCATGAGGGCTTTGGTAATGTTTTCCTACACGGGTACTATTAGAATACACGCAGGTCAAAGATCTCTTACCTCGTCAGATAGTTTACATGAAGTGAAATTTGACAAATGCGTAGAAATACTGAAGAATTCTGAGACATTAGGAAAGGATCTAATAGATTACCCAGAAGAATGCCATCATTTCTGAACTATGAACCTTAAGCTAACCTGGTTAGGCAAATACTCTGTCTAAGGATATATTCTGTGCTTTGAACTTGTCAAGTAAGCTTTCAAAATTAAAACAAGAAGCCGAGAGTGGTGGCACACACCTTTTTTCCCAGCACTTGGGAGGCTAGGAAGGCATTGCCATGAGTTCAAGGACACCCTGAGACTACATAGTGAGTTCTAGGTCAGCCTGGGCTAGAGTGAGACCCTACCTTGAAAAAGCCAAAAATATAAAAATAAATTAATTAATTAAAACAAGAAAATCTTTTCATAATATGATTTTAATATAGGACAGCCAGAGATTAGTATATTAGTCTAAGTGCGGGATTTAGACAGATTTAAGATTTTAAAATGCTGACCTGCAGGCTGCAGAGTCTTACCACATGAGAGTTCTATATTAATTACTTTTGCATCCCCAAGCACATCTTGAGAATAAAAGGAAATAAATAGGCTACTGTAAGAAGTATCAAACTTTTTACTAAATAGAGCCACAATCTCATGGTGGCTAAATTGGAAGGTTACATATAATAACATGATCCTTTCTGAAAAATGTGTAACCCAATTGTGATGTATACAAATTGAATAAAGGAGATGTTCAAAGGAGACCATGAACTGAGACATTGACTGATTGTTTATGACCCATTCCTTCTTTCATAAAAATCCGTATTTTTTCTTGATGTTGCAAATCACAATGGCAAGTTTGAGCATGGTTTCTCTCCAACTGAAATGGGTCCTACTTAGACCCTGGGAAGGCATGTATGTAGGTATATCTTTCCTAATTGGCTTTCTTAAATGTTACACTGGAGAAGAATATAGCCAGTCTACTAATTCTTATTAAGTCTTACATATATTTTTCTCTGACTAAATACTTGTCAAATTCTTTATTGTTACATTTATTGATTTAAATTATATTTAATTCAAGATAGGTTTAGCATTAGAGAATTTGGGCTCTCTTTTTACATATTGTCTCAAATTGTGTGTGTGTGTATGTGTTTTGTGTATAGCACCTATTTTAGCTATAGAAAGAATTCAAATATAATTTTGTTTACTAAATATGGTAATTTGAATGTATGGCCCCATAGACTCAGGTGTTTTATTAAAAATGAGCTATAACATGAACCTCTACCTAGCAGGCAGATCCCTGCTACAGGGGGCAAGACACTGGGGGGGGGAGGAGGTGCATTGTTTGGAGGTTATTGGCGTTATAGCCAGCTTCCCCTTGCCAGTGCTGGCACACTCTCCTGGTGATGTTGTTCACTTGATGTTGGCCAGGAGATGATGTCCACCCCCTCTCCTCATACCATCCTTTTCCCCTGCCATCATGGAGCTTCCCCTCCAGTATGTAAGGCAAAATAAACCCTTTCTTCCCACAAGCTGGTTTTTGGTCAGGTGCTTTGTAGCAGTTCCATGAAGGTAACTGCAGCAGTGCTACAGCCAGAAGAACTGGAGTGGCAGGGCTGCTCAAGGTTGTTGGAATCCACATGATGCCACTTTAAAAAAAAAAAAAGTTTCACACGTGGACATTGAGCTACAGGATTTCTTTGTTCCTCTTATTTTACTATTAAAAAAAAACAAGGAGCTGGAGAAATGGCTTTAGGGTTAAGGCACTTGCCTGCAAAGCCTACGGACCCAAGTTTGATTCCCTGGTACCCATGTAAGCCAAATGTACAAGGTGGCTCATGCAACTAGCGTTCATTTGCAGTGGCTGGAGGCCCTGGCACACCTAGTCTCTCTCTCTCTATCTGCCTCTTCCTTTCTGTCTCTTCCTCCCCATCTCTCAAATAAATAAATAATATTTAAAATGTCTTTATTATGTATTACTTCCCTGCCCCTACCCAGCTTCCCGGTGATTGAACTAGAGCCTGTGCATACTCTGAAAGTGCTGTGAACGAGCCACACTTCCATCTGTATAACACAATTTTTAGAGATCTCCTCACCATTAAGTAATTAATACTGGTGGAAATAGCTCTGGAGAGGTCAATCTGCTACTATCTTTTTTGAGTTTGTGGATACATGTGTATTTTCACAGCCATAGCAAAGTTGTGCATCACCCCAAAGTGAAGAAATTTGGACAAAATATTTATTTTTCATCCTTCTTGGCACAACACAGTCGCTACTCTGACTTTTTCTTCTTTGAAAACACTCCAAAAGCCAAAGAAAATACACACTTGTCTGAAATCCATTATCCTATGGTATTATTACATTATATATTGAGTATTGTAAATTAACTCACATGTGTCAGTTTAGGAAATGACAAAATAAGCTTTTCATAAAACATCCACAATAGGGCTGGATAGATGGCTTAGTGGTTAAGGTGTTTGCCTGCAAAGCCAAAGGATCCTGGTTCAATTTTCCAGGACCCATGTAAGCCAGATGCACAAGGGGGTGCATGTGTCTGAAGCTCATTTGCAGTGGCTGGATGCCCTGGCACATCCATTCTCTTACTTTCTCTCTCTCTCTCTCTCTCTCTCTCCCTCCCTCCCTCTCTCCCTCTTTCTTTCTCTCAAACAAATAAATAAAATATATTTTAAAACATCCACAATAGACATTTATATATCATGCAATCCAAAACTCATTTCTAAGATGTGTACCTTTGACATTTTATATAAGGTACAAGACTAAGAGTTCTACAAATATACATTATAAATTAGAAAAAATACATCATTCTATCATATGCCTTGAGTGATAGAAGGGACAAATGTATATGGACTTGTTGGACATTGCTAGAAACGGGCTGGCCTGAACTGTTGCACATGGCCACAAACCCTGGGCTACGGCGTTGCAGCTGGCCCTATCGTCAGGAGTCCCTGGCGACGGTGACTGGCCTTCCCTACGTTGCAGTGTGTTGTCATGGCCCAGAGTGGGCAGAACTGGTGAGGCACTCCCCCCGGGCCCCAAAAGGCTCTGACCATTCCATAAGTCAGACCTTGCCCCCCATAGTCCTGACCTTGTGGCTAGCTGCCCAAGAGACCCTTATGTGGCTGAAGTCACATAGCCCTTTCACCATCTCTCTCTCTCTCATCCCCCAAAACCTTTGACGTCACAGCCTTCTGTTATCTTCTCTCTCGCCCTTCCCCTTATCTTCCCTTATCCTTCCCCCACAGCTTTGAAGTTACTAGTCCTTCCACCACCTAGGTAACAGCCAATAAACTATGCATCTGATTGCCATATAGTCTGTATGTGCCATCTCAACCTTCCCCAAGTGTTTATAACCCCATTCCCCTTTTGAATAAACGAGTGCCCCTTCCTTATCTTTTCATAGTTGGGCCTGGGTGGGTCAATCACTAAAATGAAATTTACTATCTTAGCTATACCCGGTGTATTATCACCAATTGTATCAATTCTAAGGGAGACACAGCTGCAGATTACTCCTCCAATGTAGTATTTATTGTCATGCGGCCTCCTTTCTTAATTATGCCAGTCAAAATGACTGAGCCCTGGTACTCCAGCTTCGGAGCTCGAGTGTTCCAGCAGCTCAACAGATTGATGACATGGAAAAGAAGATTCATAGAATGGCTAATTGTGGGGATCATTGCTACGATCACCATCATCGTCTCTCCCACCGCAGCAGCAGTATCTCTGGCACAATCAATGAAGACAGCTGATCATGTTAATGGACTGACTAAGAATGTATCTCAAGCCCTTTCGTCACAGATAGATATTGATAAAAAGGTGTTAGTCCGGTTTGATGCTCTAGAGGATGCTGTTATGTATTTAGGAAGACGGGTTGCCAATCTGGCAGCTCAAATGCAATTCGTCTGCCATGCAAATTATCAATTCATATGTGTTACTCCTCAACCCTAAAATGGGACTGCTACTGAATGGTGGAAGGTTGAAAATCATATTAGGGGTATTTGGAATCATAATAATCTTAGTATAGATTTACAAAGTTTACAAAAGGAAATATCTGTTATTTCACAGAGTCACTTGTCTTTTGGTGATCCTGCTAAGGCAGCAAAAGGATTTTTTGATGCCTCACAGAGCACATTGCAAAAATTATCTCCCAAACAGTTTCTTTCTCAGATTTTCGTTTGGCTACTATTGGTGTCAGGCACCCTGCTACTACTCTTATGCATAATCCCCTGTATATGTAAATTAGGGTTTAAACAATATAGACAAATCTTGACCGATCGGGTAATTATACACCATCTGGCTCTAACTGGGCTCACATTAAGCCACAAGAAACTTACCCAAGATGACACTGAGTCCTTCAAGTGTCAGGATCAGATCAGGTATAGAAAATGTTATAAATTTTCGTATTTAACCAAAGAGCAATAAGGAACAATTTGAAAGGATTTAATTAAAAGGACAAGATCAGATTTAGAATTTTAAAAATAATACTGTGGCAATGTTGACATAAAGCCAAGTGCACATGCATACAGGTGTACTTGATAAATTTTGACACATCAGTGAAATTATTATTAAAACCAATAAACTGAAAAAGAATGAAGGGATATTTTAAAAATCTATCTAGCAAATGACTTATAGTGTATAACCAATACTTACAATGCAGTAGTAATAAAACAGCCCAAAGAAGTCCAGAGATTTGCATAGTCACATTAGCAAAGATGTGGAAAAAGACAGGATACAGGAAGCGGTGATCAGTTGTGAGGGAAATCCACATTTGTTTTTTTGTGTGTGTGTGTGTGTGTGTGTGTGTGTGTGTGTGTGTTTGGTGTATACATATGTATGTGCTCTTGTGTCCCTCCTGTTTGGCACTGGGTGCGCTTGTGTGACGTGGCTGGTGGGTGTTCATTGCAAGAGGGAATCAGTCAGATAGCTTTACTATCAGGCAGCCAGTCAGGAAAGGGCCCAAAGACAGAACCAAGGAGATGTCACACCACCTGTTCCAGCAGAATCAGAATTCAGCATCTGATCCAGTCCTTTCCAATCAGCTCTCTTGCCCCCTACTTAGGTGTGCTGACCTCTTCCTGAGTCAGCCCCCTGAGTCCAGACCAATCAGCTCTCTCTCAGGCTCTCCTGAGCCTGAGGCTATGATTCACTGCAATCATTACAAACAGATCCTTACCAGATGGGCATGACCTCTCTTTTCTGTGCTGTTCATCTCTCCTAAATCTCCAGGTGCCTGCTCTGGTAAGCCCCCCTCATCTCAGCCTAGCTGAGCTGAAATGTGGGCACCCCCTACTCCCAACAGGGGCTCTCTAACCCCTCCTTCCACAGGGCAGGAGCTTTCTACACTTTTTTTTTTGTCTCTTTCCTTCTCTTAATCTAATAATATCTAAGTCTTACCCTCTGGTCTATGGATTTTCGTCTTTGAATTCAGAAAACAAAGATCTGGGAATATCTTAAATTTATTTGTATGTTGGGTCTTGGGTCTTGGTGTATTGGCAAGGAACCCTAACACTCTCATTACAATTATATCACTTTTCTGCCAGTTCCTGTTTGAGCCAGAATCTCTTACTGGTCCTGGATCCTGCCCACCTTTTTTTTTTTTTTTTTTTTTTTTTTTAAATCTGATGATTCCCAGGTGCCTACTCCCCTACAGGACTGGGGTTACTAACTCATATGACCAAACACAGCTGATTAGCAATGGGCTCTGCGATTCAAACACAGGTGTCCCAAGGCTCTCTCAGACCCTCAGACTTGTGCAGGAAGCACATTTTACTGCTGAGCCATCTCTCTAACTCCAGATTTGTGTTTTAAAATATCACTCAGGGGCTGGAAAGATTGCTTAGTGGTTAAAGGCATTTGCTTATCCATGTTCAATTCCCTAGTATCCACATAAAGCCACATGCACAAAATGGCGCATGCATCTGGAATTCATTTACAGGGGCAGGGGGCCATTCTGTGCCCACACTCACAATCTCTCTGTCTTCTTTCTCTGTCCCTCTCCCTCAAAAAATAATTTTTTTTTTTGAGGTAGGGTCTCATTCTCACC